>JARQOD010000003.1:356808206-356907880 GCA_033576555.1 Oophaga sylvatica | reverse complement strand
TTTAGGGAATTTACTACCCGGCACTAATTCAATAGCGCAGTCATAGCTCCTATGGGGAGGCAAGGATGCAGATTTACTTTCGCTAAACACATCAGAAAAATCAATCAAAAAGTCAGGAACATCCTGAGCCTGGGGGGAGGCAGAAAAAACAGGAGTGTTGGTATTAACACATTGGCAGCCCCAACTGGTTACAGACACAGATTTCCAATCCAAAACAGGATTATGAGACTGTAACCAAGGGAAACCCAGCACGATAATGTCATGCAGATTATATAGAACCAAAAATTTGCAGCACTCCTGGTGATCAGGTTCAACCCTCATTATCACCTGAGTAGAAAACTGGGGTTTATTCTCAGCCAAAGGGGTAGAATCGATCCCCAGTAGGGGAATAGACTTCTGTAGGGGTATCAAGGGAAACCCACAACGTTTAGCAAAATCATAATCCATCAGGTTAATAGCTGCTCCAGAATCAACGAAAGCCTGAGCAGAAAATGAGGACAGAGAGCATATCAGAGTGACAGTTAATAAAAACTTAGTCTGAACACTACCCAAGACAACTGAGCGTGCAAAACGTCTTCCCCGCTTAGGGCAGACTGAAATAGCATGAGAGGCATCACCACAGTAGAAACATAACCCATTGCGCTTTCGAAACTCATGACGCTGTGCCCCAGACACCACTCTATCACACTGCATGGGTTCAGAAGCTGGTTCACAAGGCAACACCATTCCACGCATACTTCTCCGCTCACGCAAACGTCTGTCAATTTGAATCGCTAATGACATAGAATCATTGAGACCAGAGGGGACAGGGAATCCCACCATAACATCCTTTACATTATCTGACAGACCCTTCCGGAAAAGGGCCGCCAAAGCGTCGTCATTCCATTTGGTCAGGACTGCCCACCTACGGAATCTCTGACAGTATAACTCAGCGTCATCAACCCCCTGATTTAATGCCAACAAGGCTTTTTCAGCTTGATCAGTGACATTAGGCTCATCGTACAATAACCCCAAAGCCTGAAAAAATGCATCAACATCACTCAAAACAGGATCCCCAGGTATCAGGGAAAAAGCCCAATCCTGAGGATCGCCGCGCAGGAGAGAGAGGATAATTTGAACCTGCTGCGCTGCGTTTCCTGAGGACTTAGATTTTAAGGCAAAAAACAATTTACAATTATTTTTGAAATTCTGAAACTTAGCTCGATCCCCTAAAAACAAATCTGGCATGGGGATCCTAGGTTCCACAACAGGCAACCTAGCAAGATATGCAGCAATACTCTGAACCTCAGTGGCAAGCTGATCCACACGGCCAGACAACTGTGCAAACTCCATTGGGAGAAAAGATCCTCCCCAGCACCCAGAGATACAGAGGGAAAAAAAAAAAAAAATGCAACAAACAGAAAAATATCTCTGACAACTCTGACAACCTTTTTTCTTTCACAATATTTTTTCCCTTCTGTGAGTACCATACAATTTTCAATTTTTAGGCCGGTGATACTGTTTTGTTTCGGTAGCTGAGGAGTGCAGGTAAAAAAGGCAATACACCAGAGCAGTTGGAATCTATGAGATTGCAGTACCCTGACTAACCACCGCAACTAGAGGCAGCCGTGGAGCGTTCCTACGTTGGTCCTAGACGCCTCGTCACAGCCTGAGAAACTAACTACACCTAAAGATAGAAATAGGAAAGCTATCTGCCCCGGAGCAGAACCCCAAAGATAATAGAAAGCCCCCAAACATGTAATGGCGGTTAGACAAGAGGAAATACTGACACAGAAAGAAAATAGTATGAGCAAACGCTGGGGCCCAAACTATCTAAATAGAAAAGGATAGGAAGGGTACTTACTGCAATCCCAGAAAACCCTGAAAAGCACCAACTCTACTAATTTCAAAATCACCTGAGATCACACGACCTCTACCACCTAAATTAGTTCTCTGGTGTAACAAAATCAAAACAGCAGCCACTAGTGTTGAGCGATATTGCTCGATATCTAAAAATATCGGATCGGAATGGTATCGCCGATATCACTAAATATCGGCGATATCCGATTCCGATACCGGAAGTCCCATGTAAGTCTATGGGAACAAAATATCGCAACTAAAAAAACCTTTATTTCCTTGTAAACACTAAATATACACACATAGAATACATATATATATTATATATATATATACATGTCATTGTGACATATATATATACATATATGTATAGTTTATACACTTCTACATAGTAAAATATCCTCTGATTCAATTGCCGGGTAAAGCCGGCTTCAGTGAAAAGACAGAAGCACCCGACATGAAATGACACTTGGTGTACATAGGGTTAACCATGTCTTTTCATGTCGTTTGCTATCTGATTTGCACAAACAATTAAATCAGTCTATGTTTGCAAAATTTCACACCTGTAGGGGTTAATTAAAGGTGTAAATTCGTTGTAAAAAAACGGACTTTTTTGCTACGAATTTACACCTTTAATTAACCCCTACAGGTGTGAAATTTTGCACACATAGACTGATTTAATTGTTTGTGCAAATCAGATAGCAAAGGACATGGTTAACCCTATGTACACCAAGTGTCATTTCATGTCGGGTTCTGCATTTTCACAAAAGCCGGCAATTGAATTAGCGGCTATTATACTATGTAGAAGTGTATGAACTATAAATATATATATATATATATATATATGTGTCACAAACTCAATGACATGTATATATATATATATATGAGGTGTAAAATTGCTGAAAAAAAATGCGTGGGCTCCCGCCCTATTTTCGCAACCAGACAGACAAAGCCAGTGAGTGGGGGCAGATAATAATAGCCCAGAGAGGGACCATTATTTTTGGCCCCCCCCGGCTACTAACATCTGCCCCCAGACACCCCAGAAAGGGCAAATCTCTAATTAGATTTGCCCTTTCTGGCACTTTGCCCGTCTATTCCCATTGCCCTGTAGCGGTGGCGAATGGGTTAATAAGGGGTTAAAATGACCTTGCAATTGAAAGGTCACTTTAAGCCAGGTTAATAATTGAGAGCTGTCAATTAGACAACTATCAATTATTAATCCTATTGTATGAAAGAAAAATCAAACACACACACTTTAATAAAAAAGAAGTTTAATGAAATAATCACACAGTTTTTGACCATATTTTATTTTCCTGCTAAAACCATTTCCTGTAATAAAAATAAAGTAATAAAGCAAAATTATTCTTACCAATCCGATGTACAGTCAGGTCCCACGGTGTAATCCTTCAGAAAGGGTTAATGTTTACTGCAGGGACCGCAGCTAATGCTGCAGCCTCACAGTAAACCCCCAAATGAATGAGTTCCTCTCCTGGCTGACAGGAGAGGAAGTGGAAAGCTTAATTGATTGCTTTCCACTTTCACTTCAGGTCAGCCAGGGACACAATCAGTGACGTCAGAGTGAACTGGTTAACAAAAATAGGGGATCCCCTCGAAAAAATTTGGCGTGGGTTCCCCCCTATTTTTGTTAACCAGCCAGATGAAGCAGACCGCTGAGGCCTGGATTTTCAGGCTGTTAAGGAGCCAAGATCCATGGACCTTGCCAGCCTGATAATACCAGGCCACAGCAGTCTGCATATCTTGGCTGATTAACAAAAATAGGGGATCCCCTCGAAAAAAATTGGCGTGGGGTCCCCCCTATTTTTGTTAACCAGCCAGATGAAGCAGACCGCTGAGGCCTGGTTTTTCAGGCTGGTAAGGATCCAATATCCATGGACCTTGCAAGCCTGATAATACCAGGCCACAGCAGTCTGCTTAGCTTGGCTGGTTAACAAAAATAGGGAATCCCCTCGAAAAAAAAACAGCGTGGGGATCCCCCCTATTTTTGTTAACCAGCCAAGTAAAATGCAGACTGCTGCGGCCTGGTATTAAAAGACTGTCAAGGCCCATGGATTTTGGCCCTCAACAGCCTGATAATACCAGGCTACAGCAGCCCCACATTTGGCGCATCAAAAGATGTGCCAATTGTGGCACTTTACCCGGCTCTTCCCACTTGCCCTGTAGCGGTGGCAAGCGGGGTAATAAGGGGTTAATGTCACCGTTGATTGCACGGTGACAATAAGCCCGGTTAATAATGGAGAGGTGTCAATAAGACACCGATCCATTATTAATCCCAAAGTTATTAAATGTTTAAAAAAAAGACACAGCAAGAAAAAAGTCTTTTAATGAAATAAAAGAGACAACACAGTTTTCATTTATTTTATTACTCTCTCATTCCTGCGACGCCATCGATCTCCTGTAAAAAAATAAAAAAAACAAACCAACAGTATACCACCTGTCCGACGCAGTCCATAACGACAGTCCCACGACGATCCAGCTCTGCTACATCGGAATGACAGGCTGAGCCTGTCTTCCCGGCGCAGCACAGCTGATTACCTGCTTCCCCGGCGGTGACGTCATCGGACTGCTTTACGGCCGCGATTACCCAGCAGTCACTGCAGTTATCGCGAGATACTGCATGTGACCGCCAGGGAGAAGAGGATGGCGGCCATTAAGCAGCCCATGATGTGACCGCCGGAGATCTTCTGCCAGGTAAGTGCCGCTGACTCCTGACAGACCCGACCGACGGACACTGACAGTGACAGTGACAATTCCGATTCCGGTATCCGATATGACGAAAATATCGGAACTCGGGATCGGGATTCCGATACAGCCAATATCGGCCGATACCCGATATTTGCAGTATCGTATCGCTCAACACTAGCAGCCACTGAAAAAACTGGAAAAAGCAAAAGTACAAAACTCAGTGGCTGAACAAAACTGAGAGGGCAGAAGCCCCCGGAGGGGACCCTGAAGGCCCCACAGAAGTGCAGGACAAAAAGCAAAAATATAGCACAAACACAAAAGAAGAAAATGTCTTATCTGATAGCAGGAGATGCAGACACGACACAGCAGGCTACAAGGGAAACTGGAAAGAAGGATTCAGACCAGAACAATTGATCACCGGCAACCCTGATGGGAAAATGACTCCCTTATATAAGACCAGTCAGTAACACCTGATTCCCAGTCCTCACAATCTTCACTAGCACCGCTTGTAACCACCAGAGGGAGCCTCTGCTCAGAACTCATCTCAAACCCATTCACAACAGACGACGCTTTGGCGGCCCTTTTTCGGAAGGGTCTGTCAGATAATGTAAAGGATGTTATGGTGGGATTCTCTGTCCCCTCTGGTCTCAATGATTCTATGTCATTAGCGATTCAAATTGACAGACGTTTGCGTGAGCGAAGAAGTATGCGTGGAATGGTGTTGCCTTGTGAACCTGCTTTGAACCCATGCAGTGTGATAGAGTGGTGTCTGGGGCACAGCGTCATGAGTTTCGAAAGCGCAATGGGTTATGTTTCTACTGTGGTGATGCCTCTCATGCTATTTCAGTCTGCCCTAAGCAGGCAAGACGTTTTGCACGCTCAGTTGTCTTGGGTAGTGTTCAGACTAAGTTTTTATTAACTGTCACTCTGATATGCTCTCTGTCCTCATTTTCTGCTCAGGCTTTCGTTGATTCTGGAGTAGCTATTAACCTGATGGATTATGATTTTGCTAAACATTGTGGGTTTCCCTTGATACCCCTACAGAAGTCTATTTCCCTACTGGGGATCGATTCTACCCCTTTGGCTGAGAATAAACCTCAGTTCTCTACTCAGGTGATAATGAGGGTTGAACCTGATCATCAGGAGTGCTGTAAATTTTTGGTTCTGTATAATCTGCATGATATTATCGTACTGGGCTTCCCTTGGTTGCAGTCTCATAATCCTGTTTTGGATTGGAAATCTGTGTCTGTAACCAGTTGGGGCTGCCAATGTGTTAATACCAACACTCCTGTTTTTTCTGCCTCATCCCAGGCTCAGGATGTTCCTGACTTTTTGATTGATTTTTCTGATGTGTTTAGCGAAAGTAAATCTGCATCCTTGCCTCCCCATAGGAGCTATGACTGCGCTATTGAATTAGTGCCTGGTAGTAAATTCCCTAAAGGTCGCCTTTTTAACTTGTCTGTACCTGAACATGACGCTATGCGGTCTTATATCAAGGAATCATTGGAGAAGGGTCATATCAGACCATCCTCTTCACCCTTAGGTGCCGGTTTTTTCTTTGTGGCCAAAAAGGATGGTTCATTAAGGCCGTGTATTGATTATCGTCTTTTGAACAATATTACTGTAAAATATCAATACCCGTTACCTTTGATTTCTGACCTGTTTTCCAGGGTGAAAAACGCTACTTGGTTTACCAAGCTTGACCTCAGGGGGGCATATAATCTTATTCGCATTAAGCACGGGGATGAATGGAAGACGGCATTCAATACCCCTGAGGGGCATTTTGAGTACCTTGTGATGCCCTTTGGGCTCACTAATGCTCCTTCTGTCTTCCAGTCCTTCATGAATGACATTTTCAGGGATTTTGTGGATAAATTTCTGATTGTTTATTTGGATGATATCTTGATTTTTTCTAAAATCTAAAAGTAACCCTTGTGCCTTTTTCTCTCGAAAATTTTCTCCTACTGAACGTAATTATGACGTGGGTAATCGGGAGTTACTGGCCATGAAGTGGGCTTTTGAAGAGTGGAGACATTGGCTGGAGGCAGCCAAACATCAGGTGGTGGTCCTTACGGACCATAAGAATCTGGTTTATCTGGAATCTGCCAAGCGACTCAATCCTAGACAGGCCAGGTGGGCCTTGTTTTTCACACGTTTTAATTTTGTGGTTTCCTTTCTTCCTGGCACTAAGAATGTTAAGGCGGATGCCCTCTCGAGGAGTTTCCTTGCGGACTCTCCTGAGTTATCTGATCCTTCTGTTATTTTGAAAGAGGGTGTAGTTCTTTCCGCCATCTCACCCAATTTGAGACTTGCTCTGGAGGGGTGTCAGGAGGATAGGCCCGAGCGCTGCCCTGTTGGAAAATTGTTTGTCCCGGACCAGTGGAAAAAGAGTGTGATGTCTGAGATTCATTGTTCCGCGTTGGCTGGGCATCCCGGAATTTTTGGTACCAGAGACTTGGTTAGTCGGTCCTTTTGGTGGCCTACCTTGTCTCGTGATGTCAGGGAATTTGTGCAGTCCTGCGGGACTTGCTCTCGCTCCAAGCCTTGCTCTCGCTCTAGTGGTTTGTTGATGCCATTGCCTGTGCCCAAGAGACCATGGACCCATATCTCTATGGATTTCATTTCCGACCTCCCTGTTTCTCAGAGAATGACCGTTGTTATGTTTCGGTAGCTGAGGAGTGCAGGTAAAAAAGGAAATACACCAGAGCAGTTGGAATCTATGGGATTGCAGTACCCTGACTAACCACCGCAACTAGAGGCAGCCGTGGAGCGTTCCTACGTTGGTCCTAGACGCCTCGTCACAGCCTGAGAAACTAACTACACCTAAAGATAGAAATAGGAAAGCTATCTGCCCCGGAGCAGAACCCCAAAGATAATAGAAAGCCCCCAAACATGTAATGGCGGTTAGACAAGAGGAAATACTGACACAGAAAGAAAATAGTATGAGCAAACGCTGGGGCCCAAACTATCTAAATAGAAAAGGATAGGAAGGGTACTTACTGCAATCCCAGAAAAAACTGAAAAAACACCAACTCTACTAATTTCAAAATCACCTGAGATCACACGACCTCTACCACCTAAATTAGTTCTCTGGTGTAACAAAAACAGCAGCCACTGAAAAAACTGGAAAAAGCAAAAGTACAAAACACAGTGGCTGGACTAAACTGAGAGGGCAAAAGCCCCCGGAGGGGACCCTGAAGGCCCCCACAGAAGTGCAGGACAAAATGCAAAAATATAGCAAAAACACAAAATAAGAAATTGTCTTATCTGATAGCAGGAGATGCAGACACGACACAGCAGGCTACAAGGGAAACTGGAAAGAAGGATTCAGACCAGAACAATTGATCACCGGCAACCCTGATGGGAAAATGATTCCCTTAAATAAGACCAATCAGTAACACCTGATTCCCAATCCTCACTAGTACCGCTTGTAACCACCAGAGGGAGCCTCTGCTCAGAACTCATCTCAAACCCATTCACAACAGACCGTCATCTGGGTGATTTGTGATAGGTTTTCCAAGATGATACATCTTGTGCCATTACCTAAGTTGCCTTCCTCCTCTGTATTGGTGCCTTTGTTCCTTCAGCACGTGGTTCGTTTACACGGCATTCCTGAGAACATTGTGTCTGAGAGAGGAGTCCAGTTTGTTTCCAGATTTTGGAGGACCTTTTGTTCTAAACTTGGTGTTCAATTGTCTTTCTCCTCAGCGTTTCATCCTCAGACCAATGGTCAAACTGAGAGAACAAACCAGACATTGGAGACTTATCTAAGATGCTTTGTGTCTGCTGATCAGGATGACTGGGTCTCTTTTTTGCCTTTGGCTGAGTTTGCTCTTAATAATAGGGCTAGCTCTGCCACTTTGATGTCTCCATTTTTCTGTAATTCTGGGTTTCACCCACGATTTTCTTCAGGACAGACGGAGGCTTCTGTCTGTCCAGGTGTTGACTCTGTTGTGGAGCGTATGCAACAGATTTGGGACCAGGTAGTGGAGAGGTTGTCCCTCTCTCAGGAGAGGGCCCAGCGGTTTGCTAACCGGCATAGGACTGATGGTCCTCGGTTTAAAGTGGGGGACTTGGTCTGGTTGTCCTCAAGAAATATTCCTATGAGAGTGGCATCTCCTAAATTTAAGCCTAGCTTCATTGGACCTTATAAGATCATGGAGATTCTTAATCCTGTTTCTTTTCGTTTGCTTCTTCCAGGGACATTTAAGATCCATAACGTGTTCCACAAGTCCTTGTTGAAGAGGTTTGTTGAGCCAGTGGTTCCTACTGCTTTGCCTCCTGACCCTGTTCTGGTTGAGGGCAATATGGAGTTTGTGGTTGAGAAAATATTGAATTCTCGTTTTTCTAGACGGAAACTCCAGTATTTGGCTAAGTGGAGAGGTTATGGTCAGGAAGACAATTCTTGGGTGTTTGCTTCGGACATACATGCTAGGAGACTCATCCGTGCGTATCATAGAACTCATCCTGACCGACCTGGTTGCTCAAGTGAGGGTTCGGTGACCCCTCCTCAAGGGGGGGTACTGTTGTGAATGGACTTGAAATGAGTTCTGAGCAGAGGCTCCCTCTGGTGGTTACAAGCGGTACTGGACTGTCCAGTGAAGATTGTGAGGAGTGGGAATCAGGTGTTACTGACTGGTCTTATATAAGGGAGTCGCCTTCCCATCAGGGTTGCCGGTGATCAATTGTTCTGGTCTCAATCCTTGAGTCCTGTTTCCATTGTAGCCTGCTGTGTCGTGTCTGCATCTCCTGCTAACAGATAAGACATTTTCTTCTTTTTGTTTTTGTGCTTGATTTTTGCATTTTGTCCTGCACTTCTGTGGGGGCCTTCAGGGTCCCTCCGGGGGCTTTTGCCCTCTCAGTTTAGTTCAGCCACTGATGTTTGTACTTTTGCTTTTTCCAGTTTTTTCAGTGGCTGCTGTTTTGATTTTGTTACACCAGAGAACTAATTTAGGTGGTAGAGGTCGTGTGATCTCAGGTGATTTTGAAATTAGTAGAGCTGGTGCTTTTCAGGGTTTTTTGGGATTGCAGTAAGTGCCCTTCCTATCCTTTTCTATTTAGGTAGTTTGGGCCCCAACGTTTGCTCATACTATTTTCTGTCTGTGTCAGCATTTCATCTTGTCTAACCGCCATTACATGTTTGGGGGCTTTCTATGTTCTTTGGGGATCTGCTCCGGGGCAGATAGCTTTCCTCTTTCTATCTTTAGGTGTAGTTAGTTTCTCAGGCTGTGACGAGGTGTCTAGGACCAACATAGGAACGCTCCACGGCTGCCTCTAGTTGTGGTGGTTAGTCAGGGTACTGCAATCTCATAGATTCCAACTTCTCTGGTGTATTGCCTTTTTTACCTGCACTCCTCAGCTACCGAAACATAACATCTCTGTATATATTTCAGGAGTAAGACAAAGATGCTCACAGGCTCAGTATGGATAAGACCAGAATATAAAAAGCAGAAAAAGGGTACTGTGTCAAAAGCGTACAGCTGTATACAGTCTAGGGGTAATTGTAAATCTCTGTATATATTTCACAGTATATTTCACAGTATATTTCACTGTATATATTTCACATATATAGCTCACAGGCTTAGTATGGATTAGACAAGAAAATAAAAAGCAGAAAAAGGGTACTGTATCACAAGCGTACAGCTGTATACAGTTTAAGGGTAATTGTAAATCTCTGTATATATTTCCGGAGTCAGACACAGACGCTCACAGGCTCAGTATGGATTAGACCAGAATATAAAAAGCACAAAAAGGGTACTGTATCACAAGCGTAAAGCTGTATACAGTCTAGGGGTAATTGTAAATCTCCGTATATTTTTCAGGAGTCAGACACAGATGCTCACAGGCACAGTATGGATTAGACAAGAATATAAAAAGCTGAAAAAGGGTACTGCATCACAAGAATACAGCTATAAACAGTGTACGGTTAATTGTAAATCTGTGTATATATTTCAGGAGTCAGACAAAGATGCTCACAGGCTCAGTTTGGATTAGACCACAATATAAAATGCAGAAAAAGGGTACTGTATCACAAGCATACAGCTGTATACAATGTAGGGGTATTTCTAAATCTCTGTATATATTTCCGGAGTCAGAAAGAGATGCTCACAGGCTCAGTATGGATTAGACAAGAATATAAAAAGCAGAAAAAGGGCACTGTATCACAAGTGTACAGCTGTATACAGTGTAGGGGTAATTGCAAATCTCCGTATATATTTCAGGAGTCAGACACAGACCCTCACAGGCTCAGCATGGATTAGACCAGAATATAAAAATCAGAAAAAGGGTACTGTATCACAAGCGTACAGCTGTGTACAGTGTAGGGGTAATTGTAAATCTCTGTATATATTTCCAGAGTCAGACACAGCCGCTCACAGGACTCAGTATGGATTAGACCAGTATATAAAAAGCAGAAAAAGGGTACTGTATCAGAAGAAACCAGGTGTATACAGTGTAGGGGCAATTGTAAATCTCTGTATATATTTCCGGAGTCAGACACAGACGCTCACAGGCTCAGTATGGATTAGACCAGAATATAAAAAGCAGACAAAGGGTACTGTATCACAAGCGTAAAGCTGTATACAGTCTAGGGGTAATTGTAAATCTCCGTATATTTTTCAGGAGTCAGACACAGACGCTCACAGGCTCAGTATGGATTTGACCAGAATATAAAAATCAGAAAAAGGGTACTATATCACAAGCGTACAGCTGTATACAGTGTAAGGGTAATTGTAAATCTCTGTATATATTTCCGGAGTCAGACACAGACGCTCACAGGCTCAGTATGGATTAGACCAGAATATAAAAAGCAGACAAAGGGTACTGTATCACAAGCGTAAAGCTGTATACAGTCTAGGGGTAATTGTAAATCTCCGTATATTTTTCAGGAGTCAGACACAGATGCTCACAGGCTCAGTATGGATTAGACAAGAATATAAAAAGCTGAAAAAGGGTACTGCATCACAAGAATACAGCTATAAACATTGTAGGGTTAATTGTAAATCTCTGTATATATTTCAGGAGTCAGACAAAGATGCTCACAGGCTCAGTTTGGATTAGACCACAATATAAAAAGCAGAAAAAGGGTACTGTATACCAGCATACAGCTGTATACAATGTAGGGGTATTTCTAAATCTCTGTATATATTTCCGGAGTCAGAAACAGATGCTCACAGGCTCAGTATGGATTAGACAAGAATATAAAAAGCAGAAAAAGGGCACTGTATCACAATTGTACAGCTGTATACAGTGTAGGGGTAATTGCAAATCTCCGTATATATTTCAGGAGTCAGACACAGACGCTCACAGGCTCAGCATGGATTAGACCAGAATATAAAAATCAGAAAAAGGGTACTGTATCACAAGCGTACAGCTGTGTACAGTGTAGGGGCAATTGTAAATCTCTGTATATATTTCCGGAGTCAGACACAGACGCTCACAGGCTCAGTATGGAATAGATCAGAATATAAAAAGCAGAAAAAGGGTACTGTATCACATGCATACAGCTGTATACAGTGTAGGGGTAATTGTAAATCTCCATATATATTTCCGGAGTCAGACACAGATGCTCACAGGCTTAGTATGGATTAGACCAGATTGTAAAAAGCAGAAAAAGGGTACTGTATCAGAAGATACCAGGTGTATACAGTGTAGGGGTAATTGTAAATCTCCGTATATATTTCCGGAGTCAGACACAGATGCTAACATGCTCAGTATGGATTAGACCAAAATATAGAAAGCAGAAAAAGGGTACTGTATCACAAGCGTACATCTGTATACAGTGTAGAGGTAATTGTAAATCTCCATATATATTTCTGGAGTCACACACAGATAGTCAGCATTTATTTGACTATGATACCAGCCGGGATACAGTAGTGTATGAGGAGTGTACAGCTCTATACGGTGTGGGAAAAAATAACTGTGCAGAATAAAAGAATAAAAAAAATTGTGCTGTGTAAAAATCAGTCTGCACCGCAGTGTACACACAGCAATACAGCTAGCAGGCAGCCTATTAACCAGCACTGCTGCTTACAAGAAAATCCTCCCTGTCACTGGCAGGCAGCCTAATAACCAGTGCTGCTGCACACAAGAAAATCCTCCCCTGTCACTGCACACTACCTGTACAGCACAATTGCTATCAGCACAAGCACAGAAGAACTTTTGTTTCCAGCCCTAACTCTCTCCCTACTGATAAACAGCGTCAGCAACCTCTCCCTACTGTTAAGATCGGCAGAAGTAATGGCGGTCAGTGCTTTTATAGACACTATGACGCCCCCAAAGCAAGCCAATCACTGCAATGCACTTCTCTACGATGATGGTGGCCGCTGCCCATGACATCTCGTTGCCCACAGTGTGCGTCCTTGCTCATTGGCTGAAAAAAGGCACCTGCAAGCATTATGGAAAAACTGACTTTGGCGCTCGGGTCGACTTCACGCTATGGTCGGGTTTCGCTCAGCTAAACCCGACTTTGGCGAAAGTCGGAGACTTTTGAATCTGACCGACCTGTTTCGCTCAACTTTACTCCTGACTTGAGATTGACTTGTTTCTTCTGTGTCTTCTTTGATGGCTTCAGAGCTTATCCACACTTCAGTGTTTTATTTTTCGGTGCCTGGGTTTGGTGATTGAGATTATATTTCTTGCTTCTTAGGTTGTATATCTGGTGTAACTTCATGGTATTTGAGTGATACAGAGTTTTCATCAATCACTACATCTCTGAGGATTGTTACTGTGTTGGTCTCTGGGTGCAGGATTCTGTATCCCTTTTGAGTTTCGCTTTTGCCCACCAGGACTCCTTGATTTGCATGTGATTCCCACTCGGAACGTTTTTCTTTGGGAACATACATAAACGTTTGGCTTCCGAAAATCCTGATGAGCTTCAGGTTAGGCTTCTCGCAGTTCCATAGCTCATATGGAGTTTTATTTGTGCCTTTATCTCACACTCTGTTGTGAAGTTAGCAAATTGTCATAATGGTTTCTCCCCAATACATTGTAGGTAGATGTGCATCAAACAACATACTTCTTCCACTTTCACAGAGAGTATAGTTCTTTCTCTCTGCAATGCCATTTTGTTCTGGGTTGTATGGAATGGTAATCTGGAACATGATTCCATTCTTTTTCAAAATGGTTTGCACCTTACCATTTGTATATTCAGTTCCATTTTCTGCACGCAACAAGATATTCTTCAAGTTTCTGTGGAACTTCATCCTTACTGTGTAGCAGGTAGGCGACTGTATATCTGGAGTAGTCATCAATAAATGTGAGAAAATATCTCTTGTTGCTAGGAGTTTGAACACTCATTGGACCACATACATCTGTATGAATCAGATCCAGAGGCTATGCAGATCTAGTGGTGCTTATTTTAGGACAGCATTTTCTGGACATTTTCCCTTTAAACCTGCTGTTCTGTTCATGTTGGCTATATACTTGTATGTATACTTGACCCAAACAGAACAGCAGGAACAGCTAGTACACTTCATAATTTGCCTACACGAGCTAGCTTCCTTACAGCTTCTGGGTCTCTGTGCCCAAGACGTCTGTGCCATGCATGGATACAGTTCTTATGCAGAACTTGTCTAGCTCTGTACACTCTTTATTTACAATTTAGCTGATAAAGTTCATCTTGGATTTTTCCTTCTTTGAGATGATGCAGCTGTTATCTCTAAAAGTAATTACCGTATATACTCGTGTATAAGCCGAGATTTTCAGCCCATTTTTTAGGGCTGAAAGTCCCCCTCTCGGCTTATACGTGGGTCATATACGGGGGTCGGCGGGGGAGGGGGAGCGGGGGTGTCGGATTATACTCACCTCTCCGCCGCCGCGGTCTCTGCAGCCCCCCTGCTTCTCCCACGATCTCCGGCTCCTTCCTACAGCGGTCACATGGCACCGCTCATTAAAGTCATGAATATGCACATATTCATGACTTTAATGAGCGGTACCATGTGACCGCTGTAGGAAGGAAGCGCTGCAGAGATCACCGGGAGAAGAGGAGAGGCTGCAGGGACGCGCGGCGGAGGGGTTAGTACAGCGATATTTACCTGTCTTCTCTCCACCGCTGTGCTTCGTCCTCGTCTGACTCCTCTGGCTGTGAATGATCAGCAGAGGGCGCGATGATGTCATTAGTGAGCGCCGCGCCCCCTGCCAGATCATTCACTGCCGTGGACCCAGAAGAGGACGCAGCGCTGCGGTGCAAAGAGGACAGGTAAATATCTCAGGTGCCGGGGTCCTGAGCGAGCGGTGACGCCGGCACCTGTCCCCCATAGCGCGCCGGTGTCCCCGCCTGCTCAGGACCCCGGCACCTGGCCCCCAGCGACGAGAGGTGAGTGTCATTTTTTTTATTTTTTTTTGCAGCAGCATATGGGGCATAATCTGGAACATATGGGCACATAATATGGAGCATATGGGGGCATAATATGGAGCATATGGGGGCATAAGCTGTGGAACATATGGGGGCATAATATGGAGCATATGGGGGCATAAGCTGTGGAACATATGGGGGCATAATCTGGAGCATATGGAGGCAAAATATGGAGCATATGGGTGCATAATATGGAGCATATGGGGGCATAAACTGTGGAACATATGGGGGCATAATATGGAGCATATGGGGGCATAAACTGTGGAACATATGGGGGCATAATATGGAGCGTATGGGGGCATAAGCTGTGGAACATATGGGGCATAATATGGAGCATATGGGGGCATAAACTGTGGAACATATGGGTGCATAATCTGGAGCATATGGGGGCATAAGCTGTGGAACATATGGGGGCATAATCTGGAGCATATGGGGCATAAGCTGTGGAACATATGGGGGCATAATATGGAGCATATGGGGGCATAAGTTGTGGAACATATGGGGTATAATCTGGAACATATGGGGCATAATCTGGAGCATATGGGGCATAATCTGTGGATCATACGGGGGCATAATCTGTGGAATATATGCGGGCATAATCTGGATCATACGGGGTCATAATCTGTGGAATATATGGGGGCATAATCTGGAGCATATGCAGGCATAATCTCTGAAGCATATTAGGCATAATCTGGAGCATATGGGGGCATAATCTGGAGCATATAGGGGCATAATCTGTGCAGCATATGGGGGCATTATCTGTGGAACATATGGCGGCATAATCTGTGGATCATACGGGGACATAATCTGTGGAATATATGGGGGCATAATCTGGAGCATCTGGGGGCATAATCTCTGAAGCATATTGGGCATAATCTGGAGCATATGGGGGCATAATCTGGAGCATATAGGGGCATAATCTGTGCAGCATATGGGGGCATAATCTATGGAGCATCATATGGGGGCATAATCATTTTTCACCCTAGGCTTATACGCGAGTCAATAAGTTTTCCCAGTTTTTTTGTGGCAAAATTAGGGGGTAGGCTTATACACGGGACGGCTTATACATGAGTATATACGGTACATTCCCCTTTTGTGTGAGCTTCTTTACTGACAGAAGATTGATTCCAAGGCTGGGAACATAGAGAACATCCTTTATTGGCATATTTCTGCTTTGTGGTGAGGAAACTGGCCAGTGGAGGTAGCTGTCTTCTATTCCTTCTGAAGTCATATAGACACCATTAACTAAGATGACCTTTTCTGACTTGCTTTCATTAAGGTCAGTGAAGAAATCCTTGTTATTTGTCATATGACCAGAATCTGTACACCATATATGCTTTGCAGATGGGCCTGTACTGGCATTAAATGCAGCTTCAACACATGCAGAAACTGCATATGTGTTTTGTGGTGTGATGTATGTACTTACGGTCTGAGACCCAGAATAGGAGCCAGAAAAGCAAGGCAGTCAAAATATACGTATTTTCTTTTTGTGTGTGCTGCAGACCTGCTCCTGGACCTCTACTGATGTTCCCGCTGGTACTGATCATGGATGCTTCTCCAACTTCTCATAACATCATCCACTGCATTGTGACATATAATGTAAGAAATTACCTAGCTGCACAATGCCAAATGGTTCTACATACACGTCATATAATCATGGGGGCCTAGTCGGATGTGACTGTCCTAACATTTTGGCTCATAAACCCCCCCCCCTATTTTAGGGAAAATCATCGCTATAACTACTTTCTGACCGTGAAGAAGCTTGCAAATAAATCAAGTAACTTACTGATTCACTGCTGCTCCTCGCGTGGACTGTCCCTAAAGTGGGGAAACATCTGCCCACAGATGGGCCTCCATGCCACCTCTTTTCTTGCAAGGTCTGCATAATGTGCATCTCGTTGATCCCAAATTTCGGGCCTCTCCTGCACCAACACTATCAACATCTCGACATTAATGAGCGTTGACATCATGGCCGACTCCGTGGAGTCGTTCTTCCGTGATGTCTGGCGCTCTTTTTGAGCTAATTTGCATGTGTCAGCTTCCCGATTCATGTGTTGAACTATTTCCTGTGAGCTGCAGAAGTCTTGCGTATTTCTCGCAAGTCACACGTCTGGTCCATGTGTAATCCGTTGTTTTCTCTGCACCCATAGACTTTCATTGGCGTACAACGGCTTACAACTGCACAACTAGAAGCAGCCGTGGGACGTTCCTACAGTGCCCTAGACGCCTCGTCAGTGCATCCGGAGAGATTAGCTACCCCTGAAGATGGAAAGAGGAAAGCTAATTGCCCCGGAGTAGAGCCCCAAAAGAATATGAAGCCCCCAAACATATAATGGCGGTTAGACAAGATAAAAACACGAACACAGACAAAAAATAGAATGAGCAAATGCTGGGGCCCAAAACTGTCTAGATAGGACAGCACAGGAGAGAATACTGTCTGCAACCCAGAAAAACCCTAGGAAAAACTCCAAAACTTCTGAATCCAAAAATGCTGAGACCACACGGTCTCGACCACCTACATCAGATCTCTGGTGTGAACACGCAGGTACCCAGCAGTAAAAAATCACAAGAACTGAGCAAAAGAACAAGTACAAAAAGAGAACAGAGACCAGTACAAGCCCCAAAAGGGGACACGGCTGAACTCAAAAAGCAAGGCAGCAAAAACAAGGAAAATCAAACTATAGAGAAAAAAACAGAAAGTAACTTATCTGAATGATAGCAGGAGACAGCAGAAAGCAAGCTGAATTCCAACCAAGACCAGGAAGAAACAATTGATCACCGGCGAGGATCATGGGAGGTCAGCTCACTTATATCAGGCCAGTCCGTCCTACCTGATAACCATTCATCAATTGCAGGTAGTGGACTTTTGCTGTTCAACATAGGTTCAATACCCTCAGCAACCACCAGAGGGAGCATCAGCTCCGAAGTCATCTCCAACACATTCACAACAGCTCCCCCGAGCCTGCTGCAATATGGGAGAAGACTGCGAGAAATCACAGGCTCAGACACACGTAGGCATGTGGACACTGGGGTACTCAATTACCTTTCAAGGGCAGCTGTGGATGAGGGTGAGGAGGACTATGCACGTAGCTTTGCCCGCTACCCATGTACCCTACCCTGTGAAATTAGGCTCCGTGTGCGAGAATCAATTCACAGCCTAATTGAAGCATGCACACCACCCAATACCCCATATGAGTGGCAGCTCTCACCTCGTAACTTTCTGCGCCTTACCTCCCCCCAAAAAGTGCATGCTCAATTAGGATCTGAGGATCCTCCTGCACGGGCGCCTACACCTCAACCCATTCCCCAACAAAACCCACCTTGGCAACAACAGGGTCAAATGGCTGGCTATAATCCCACTTCCCAATATGGCCACTTATACAGATTCAGTGTTGGAGGCTGGTCCCAACCTGGATGTGCTCAACATGGTCATATTGGGGGTATGAATCTTGTGGGTACCATCTTACACAGGAATATAATCTCCCTTATCTTTATGGCAATGTGCCCACACACCAACCTGGGCAGATGTTAGATCAGGGCCCAGAAAATCCACCCCAAAAGGGTGATGGTCAAGGTGCTCATCCAAGCCAACCACACTGGGACGCTGGGCACCCACCAACCCCACCACCCACATACCACCAGCTGTGATTTTTTATTTTACTTATAAATTATGATTTAAAAAGCTGTTTGTATTTTTTTATATTTAGTTGAACGTCATGTTGTGTCAAAGAAATTTGCACTAATCTAAATGCCTCAAAACAACATATGGTACCAATATGCTCTTCAGTAGGCATAGTCAAAGTTTGTTATTTTTTTATATTTATTTTTACAACATGTTGTGTAAAGCATATTTGCACTAATCTGAATGCCTACAAACATATGGTACAGAGATGGTGGGAAATGGGCTACCTGAAAGTTTATTTTCTTTATATCTTATATCAATCTGTGTTATTTTCTTCTATTTCATTTTAACACATGTTGGCTAATGCATAATTGCAATAGTCCAGTCTTACAACTCAACCATATGGGTCAGATAAGGTGCTCACTAGTGATATTGAAAGTTTATTATTTTGCTTATGTATTATTATTTATGCAACTGTTTGTTATGCCTTATTTTGGTACTTGTGTAATATTGCACACTTACAGTATACTGCAATGATGACATATACCATATGACTAAAATATGGTTGTCACTACCTCAAGTGGGAGTTTGCACATATAAAAATATATTTTTGTAGAAAGTTTGGTGTCTTGCTTCCTAATAAGTTATACTACATCACCAACACATGTGCTATGAACTGTAACACCACACACAGACTATGTCATAGAAAAATATCATTTATGTATATACACACACAAATACAGTCATGGCCAAAAGTTTTGAGAATGACACAAATATTATATTTTCACATGATCTGCTGCCTTCTGGTTTTTGTGTGTGTTTGACAGATGTTTTTATCACAGACAGAAATATAATAATTGCAAACATATGAGTAACAAAAGCTTATATTGACAGTTAGAATGAGTTAATGCAGCAAGTCAATATTTGCAGTGTTGACCCTTCTTCTTCAGGACCTCTGCAATTCTCCCTGGCATGCTCATAATCAACTTCTGGACCAAATCCTGACTGATAGCAGTCCATTCTTGCACAATCAATGCTTTCATTTTGTCAGAATTTTTAGGTTTTTGTTTGTCCACCCGTCTCTTGATGATTGACCACAAGTTCTCAACAAGATCTGGGGAGTTTCCAGACCATGGACCCAAAATCTCTATGTTTTGTTCCCTGAGCCATTTAGTTATCACCTTTGCTTTATGGCAAGGTGCTCCATCATGCTGGAAAAGGCATTGTTGATCGCCAAACTGCTCTTGGAGGGTTGGGAGAAGTTGCTCTTGGAGGACATTCTGGTACCATTCTTTATTCATGGCTGTGTTTTTAGGCAAGACTGTGAGAGAGCTGATTCCCTTGGCTGAGAAGCAACCCCACACATGAATGGTTTCAGGATGCTTAACAGTTGGCATGACACAAGACTGGTGGTAGCGCTCACCTTGTCTTCTCCGAATGAGGCGTTTTCCTGATCTCCCAAACAATCGAAAAGGGGATTCATCAGAGAAAATAACTTTACCCGAGTCCTAAGCAGGCCACTGCCTGTACCTTTTGCAGAATATCAGTCTGTCCATGATGTTTTTTCTGGAGATAAGTGGCTTCTTTGTTGCCCTCCTTGAGACCTGGCCTTGCTCCAAGAGTCTCTGCCTCACAGTGCGTGCAGATGCACTCACACCTGCCTGCTGCCATTCCTGAGCAAGCTCTGCACTGCTGGTAGCCCGATCCCGCAGCTGAAACACTTTTAAGAGACTATCCTGGCGCTTGCTTGTCTTTCTTGGGCGCCCTGAAGCCTTTTTGGCAACAATGGAACCTCTCTCCTTGAAGTTCTTGATGATGTGATAGATTGTTGACTGAGGTGCAATCTTTCTAGCTGCGATACTCTTCCCTGTTAGGCCATTTTTGTGCATTGCAATGATGACTGCACGTGTTTCTTTAGAGATAACCATGGTTAACAGAAGAGAAACAATGATGCCAAGCACCAGCCTCCTTTTAAAGTGTCCAGTGGTGTCATTCTTACTTAATCATGACAGATTGATCTCCAGCCATGTCCTCATCAACACCCACACCTGTGTTAATGGAGCAATCACTGAAAAGAGGTTAGCTGGTCCTTTTAAGGCAGGGCTGCAATGATGTTGAAATGTGTTTTGGGGGATAAAGTTCATTTTCTAGCCAAATATTGACTTTGCAAGTAATTGCTGTTAAGCTGATCACTCTTCATAACATTCTGGAGTATATGCAAATTGCCATTAGAAAAAGTGAAGCAGTAGACTTTGTAAAAAATAATATTTGTGTCATTCTCAAAACTTTTGGCCATGACTGTACATTACAGCATAGATAATGCATCATCTTGCCATGTTGTAGTACCTTCAGGTGGCACAAAATATTGGGTAAAGATATCACGGGTTTTCAGTCCTGAGAGTGGGTGACATAAAGGGATGACATGGGGCGTAGGCATATCCCCATTGGTCACCACACTTTCACCAACATCAGATGGGCCACAACCATGCATTCTGGTGAAATTATGTAGAACAACACATGCTTTGATGACCTCATTGATGTTGGCTTCACTCAGCTGAATAGGAGACTGGAGAACCTGCCATTTTGCACACAGAATGCCAAAGCACACTCCACCAGGCGCCTGGCCCGTGATAGGAGCAAGTTGAAGATCCAACGACGGTGGTCAAGGTGTCGTTGTGGATATGGCCTCATCACATTCCTTGATAGCTGGAAGGCCTCATCGCCAACTACAACATATGGGACAGGTTCTAGATTGGGACCAGGAAGTTGCCGTGCTGGTGGTAGGTGCAACTCGTTATTGCGAAGCCGTCGACCCATAATGGAAGAATTGAAGACTCTAGAGTCTCCAGTTCTTCCATAGACCCCAATGTCTACAATTATAAACCTGTAGTTACTGTCAACCAGAGCCAACAGCACTACAGAAAAATATTGTTTATAATAATAGAATTGGGATCCTGAGTTCGGCGGCTTACGCACACGGATGTGCTTCCCATCAAGGGCTCCTATACAATTTGGGAACTGGAGTTGCTCCTCAAATCCCCTGGCAATCCTCTTCCAGTCTTCCATCTTTGGCTCAGGCATCACCAGTTGATGAAGTCTGTCCCAGAGTTGAGAGCAGGTATCACTCACAATGCCAGATATGGTGGACCTCCCAATGAAAAACTCCAGATGGAGTGCGGCATAGGATATGCCAGTAGTTAGGAACCTACAAGTAACCAAATGTAGAGAGAACAATCATTACACATGCACAAAGGTATAACAAACGCACTATACATAACCGTTACATCATTTGATTTACAAACAATCGTAAGTTCAATTTACCACAAGGCAAAGGATTTTGTCATTTTTACATACACATAATTGTTCTGCTACTTCGAGGTGACATATGGGATATATTATGAGGATATTTCAGCAACAGCCATAAGGGTAAAGGGAAACTTGTGGGAAAACACATCATCAACAAACAGTATGTAGGTGAGGAATACATACCGTAGCGTAAGGAGAAGTCGCTCCTCTGCAACAGCAACAGCCATAAGGGTAAAGGGAAACTTGTGGGAAAACACATCATCAACAGACAGTATGTAGGTGAGGAATACATACCGTAGCTTAAGGAGAAGTCGCTCCTCTGCAGAGAAAGCTTTGCGCATCCTGGTATCCTGGTAGGTGATCCCAGGGCGTACAATCTCCAACAAAACATCAAATGCGGGAATGGTCATCCGACAAAACAGAAAAAAACTTGTCTGGATGAGTCCGCAGAGATACATAAAGGCGATGAAAATGGCCTTTAGTGAGGCGTTGCCTCAAATGCGGATGCATCCACATTCGCCTCCTCCTCCGCCGATCTACGATCAATGGGTATGGCTGCCCAAAGTGGCGGGACAAAACCCAGTTGTATAGAACACGATCAGTTGGGGTGAACTGAAGTGTGTCAGACATGTTGGCAACCAAGCAGCAGTACTCCAACACAAGCACACCACCAAAATGGCAAGATTGGGTGCTGCCACCTGATGCAGAGCCAATAAATAGGCTTGCTGATGATGGTTTGAATCAGTTTCAGGCCTAAAAACCGTTAAATGTCCATTTTGCAAGGCTGCGAGAAAAAAACGCTGTACGGATGCCATACTGATTGCATACGGATGCCTACATGTGCAAAATACGCAGCCGCACCCTGACAACGGATGAAATATGGATTATTGTGCCGGCAACATTTTGGCGTATTACGCTCGTACAATACCGTCAGTATTTTTCTACGGTGAGTGTGATGCCGGCCTAAGACATCTTCTGTATGATATTGTTTTACTTTCAGTTTTCTCCTCTTTCCTACTTCAGAATATTAGTGAGTAAGCATTCACTTCTGCCTTGGGTAAGAAAGGGATCTTCCAATACTCAGTTGATCTTCAGAGTAGGGAAAGTATTAATCTTCACCTGTAATAATGACGTTCCACAATAGGTGACATTATAGAACCATTTATCCTTTATTCTACTGCTGGATTCCCTTGACCCAAGTCTGTTACTTTCTCTTTTTTTATTAAATCACATTTATACACTTTAAAGCTTTAGAAACTGTCCGGCAGAGAGATTAATTTTGTTTATGATATGATACTGTAATATATATTAATTTGTAGCAAAAAGTCAACAGTCTCCTAAGTCCAAACAACCTGCTGACTAGAGATTTTTTGAGCAATTATTACCAATAATAACTCATTTTTAAAAAGTTTACCCATGAACTAAAATAAAGAAGTAAAAAGTAAAGCAAAGATTTTTTTTTGTTACAAAGTTAATTCTAATCTAAAAAATTTGTGACAAGTTAAAAAAAATTGAGTAGACCTAATTCTAATGAATTATTGTAAAATATCTACTAACTGGAAAGGAATATAAAAATGCAAAGAACAGATTAGACTAAATTAAAAAATAAATAAAAAAATGAAGTTTTTAATTTTATTATTATTTGCTAAATTTGGTAGAAAGCCTTCTTGCAAAATTTGGATTTTTGGTGCACCATTGCTTGTAGTCAGCAACAATGTATGTTCACAATAATTGGATGTCCCCAGTAGAGATGAGGGAACTTGTTTGGAAAATGTTCACCAATCTCAAATTTGGCAAAAATGTTGCACATTCGGATTTGCAAGAATTTTTCTTAAAAATTGGCAAAATTTGGCAAAAGTTCAGTAAATGACAGAGTTCACTAAGGTCTCTTTCAAATGTCAGTATTTCCAGTAGCAGCATAGGCCGCAAAACCTACCACACATGTGCACACTTATGATATCCCTGTGTCATCAGTGTGACACATACCTGCGCCTGGGAATCAGCAGTACTGTTTGCGCTGTTCCCTGGCACCGGTGCTGAAGTGAAGACAGCTCACATAACTGTCCCCTGCACATGCTGTGATCAGCGCTAGCAGGGGAAAATGTTGAGAGTTGTATTAAACTGTTAATAGCGAGAGCAGGCAGCGGCTAATCACTGATGCTGCGCTCGCAGCAGTTCATTCCTCAGTGGTTCTCAGCTTGGATGGTTGCATCTTAACACAGTCTAGGTTGAAAACTGTTTATCCCCAGGCATGAATTACTGCCTGGGACAGAATGACGGACAGGTGGTGAGGGATATGGTTGTTTTTGTTTTTGTTTTATTACAGGAGACAATGGCTTCAATGGAATATGTGAAGACGTATGGTTTAATTTAGATTCATTAAAGGAGTCTGTGGCATTATTTGAATTAAAGGACTTTATTCGGGATGAGTATTTACCATATAACTATAGGATTAGTAATGGGTAGGTGTGGGTCATCCACCAGGGCAGTGGGATACTCGGTACCGGGCCGGTGTATTGAAGGGATGTGTCACAGCGGCAGTGACCTGGTCCGTGTCCCTGGGCATCCAATAAAAGGGGTTTTATTTACAGGGGATGTTAGAGTTTGTAGTGTATGTATTTGTGACGCCACCTATGGCATCTGGTCAATGGTGACCAACGCTGCGATGCAGATCCTCTGGGATAGATGGTGAGATGCAGCAAAGTTGGTACAGTCTCCCACAGGTGAGACTATGATATCACAAGGCAGGTAGATGTAGTGAAAGGTAGTAATAGTGCTGGGAGATGTAGCTGAGTGCAATGGGTGACGCAGGAAGAAACTGAGAAACAGTCAGCGAGTTGCAGTTTCCAAAGCTTTACTCACAGTTCTGATGCTAGCAGTACAGATGCCCGCTTGGTACCGTATCCTCCAGGTGAGGGGCTCAGCAAACCCCCAGGTAGATTGGGAAACACCTTTTCAGGACTCTGTGCTATATTTGTGTTCCGTTCACTGGCCGTCTCACTGTGCTGATTTTTTCGCCTTCTATCCTACAGCACCTTCACCAACAGTGTCTCAGATCAGCGGCTGCGAATCCTCTAGTACAACGACTTATTTCTGCGTTCCTTTGATTCTATATTGCTGCCTCTCCAGAGAAGATAATGGTGGTTATTGACTGTGATCCCTATGTTATCACAGCAGTCGACTTGCTAGCTGAATCATAAAGTTCTTCCACTAGTCTAAGGGTCGAGTGCCCTCTGCGACCTAGTCCCTCTGCCAACAGACCGGGACCGACGGATGGCTCCTGCTCTCTCTGTATCCCTAGGACTTCTTCCTCTCTCTCTCCAGAAGCTTCTCCTTCTTTCTGCTTCTTTCTCTCTCTCCTTCTCTCTATATCTGGACTAAGCTCTTCCAGCTTCTAGTCCTTTCTGAGTCTCTATCTAGACTCCTCTTTCTCTGCAGCCCCCGTCACCGGGAGCTGCTCATTACACATCCTACTCCTTCCTCTTCCTCCTCCTCCTCAGGACCCTCTCTACTCTGTTCTTGCTTCCTCAAGCTTCACTCCTCCTTGCTACCTACTACTCCACCCACCCATACACCCTTTCCTATCTCAGCCTGGGATGAGACCATCCTCCCGTAGGGTCCGTCAAGGGTGCCCAGCTGTTCTAGTGTGTGTTGGGTGCAGGTGTTAGAGTCCTAGGTGGTGCTCCCTCCTTACCTGAGAGTGAAGTATCACACCTCTGGGTGAGGTGCAATACCTCTGTGGTGACTGAAACCTCAGGGGCACCACAGGTGTCTGATAGACGCCTCTCTGTTACTAATTCATGTGCTTGATGTCACTGGACAATAGAAAGGTGACATCAACCCCACAAAAATGAACCCCATTTGCCACCACCACAGGACAAGTGCGAAGAGCCGTGCAGCGGGTGGGCAATATCCATGACTCCTTCTCAAGCTGAGAATACCAGCCCTCAGCTGTCAGCTTTAGCTTGGCCAGTTGTCAAAAATTGGAAGGATCCCATGCCGTTTTTTAAATTATTTATTTAAATAACCAGTCTTGAAAGCACTGACAGCTGAGTATTGCGGCCCGCTGTCTGCGGAACACACCAAATATATAATGTAGAAAGGTGCGTTCGCAGCCCGGGGTCCACCGTGCAAGCGGAGCCTGCTGCTAGTAAAAATGGCGCGAGAAGCAAACTCTGTTATCCCGCAGAGTCGCCAACATAAACGCCGTAATGCGCTGTGGCAATGAGTGCGAACTCTGTTACTCCACAGAGTCGCTAGAAGGAGAGCCGCAGCGCTATATGGCGATGTGTGCGCACTCACTAGACACAACTGAGTGGCAAAGAAAACACGCTAGGGCGCTGACTAGCGTTGAAAGCGAACCCTGTTACGTCACACGACCGCTGAGAAAAAGCACTGTGTCCTGTAAGGCTCTCAGGTACACAGTTAAGTGCTAAGCGTACATAAAGCGTGATCATGTGCTAATGTCCTCGCGGGAGTCACCCGCAATCTATGGCGTCTGAACACCAGACCCTGAATAACGGCAATCAAAACTCCTCACCGGTTATGCCGGTAATCTAGGGCATCTAGGACACCAACCCTGACCAGCTACCATACCAAACTCCTCACCGATTAAGTCGGTATTCTAGTGGCTTATTTCAGCCGGGTCCCTATCCACACATACACATGACCACACTGGCGCATAGCATACAATGGTTGATATTAGCGCATGGCGGCCCAGCCATGCTACCCTTTTATAGCAACAGCTACAGGACCTTCCAGGAACAAGGACCAATGAGAAACTGTTACAAACACATGTAGCTACATGACCTTCCTGGCGGACCAATAGGAGCCGCTGCAGCACCTGAACATGTGACCCCTGATCTCCAATGAGAGATCTCACTCTGGGCATGCTCAGAAGGGAAAACGCAGGACTTTGTCCCAAAGACGTCTGCTCCAGCACTGGCTATAATAGCAGATCCAGGAAAGGCAGCAGCAAGTCACTGCACAGTAGTGGAGTGGGCAAGATGCTTGGACCGACGTCTCTGCTGAGCAGGCTCCACTGTGGCCAGAGATGAATGGGAGACCGCAGCGGGATGGGTTCGAGACTCCCCTTGTGCAGCAGCGGGAAATCGAACGCTAACATTACCCCCCCTCCTAGGGCCCCCCTTCTTTGGGCCTCGCTGCGCTCAAAGGCTGCGGAGCGTGAACATGCTCAGCAGGCTCCCAGGATCTATCCTCAGGCCCATAACCCCTCCAATCCACCAAATAAAATTTTTTGCCTCGTACCACCTTGCACCCAACAATGGCGTTCACCTCATGATCGTCAGTAGATGAACCCGACGTCCCGGCAGATGACTCGGAAAACCGGGAAATGGCCACGGGTTTCAAGAGGGACACGTGAAAGGTGTCAGTGATACCAAGGCGAGGTGGAAGGGCTAGGCGGTAAACCACCGGGTTCACCTGCTCAAGAACTTTAAAGGGGCCCAAAAAGAGAGGTGCCAACTTGGTGGACTCTACCCGCAGCCTGATGTTCCAGGCAGAAAGCCACACTAGGTCACCCGGAGCAAATGTAGGAGCGGGGCGCCGATGGGCATCGGCCGAAGACCTCATCCTCTCTTTGCAGGCCTGAATGGCATCCTGAGTGCGGTCCCAAATGTCCTGTGCCTCCACAGCCCAGTCTGCCACCCTGGAATCGGCGGAAGACACGGGCATAGGCACTGGTACCTGCGGATGCTGACCGTAGTTCAGGAGGAATGGGGTCTGTCCGGTGGAGTCAGCCACAGCATTATTTAGAGCGAACTCAGCCCACGGTAGCAAGGATGCCCAGTCATCCTGCCTGGCAGAGACAAAATGTCGCAAGTATGTGACCAAGGTCTGGTTGGCCCTCTCTACCAACCCATTCGTCTCGGGATGGTATGCAGAGGAGAGATTCAACTCAATGCTGAGTAGACGACACAGCTCTCTCCAGAACCGAGACGCAAACTGGGGACCTCGATCACTGACAATTTTGTCTGGCATACCGTGTAGGCGGAAAATATGCCTAATGAATAATGCTGCCAAGGCCCGTGCAGACGGTAACCGTGGTAACGGCACTAAGTGCACCATTTTGGAGAAGTGGTCAGTTATCACCCAGATGATGGTGCAGCCCCGAGACTTGGCTAAGCCCACCACAAAATCCATCCCGACCATCTCCCAAGGCCTATCTGCCATCGGTAAAGGAAAAAGTAACCCAGCTGGCCGTTGTCGAGGGGACTTATTCTTGGCGCAGGATACGCACGCCTGAACGTATTCCCTGACGTCACGGGCCATCTGCGGCCACCAGTATGTCCTCGCCAGCAACTCAGAAGTCCTTTTGGTCCCAAAATGTCCACCCACCCTGGACGAATGTGCCCAAGAGAGTACTTCCGGTCGCAAATTGGTGGGCACAAAAGTCTTGCCCGAAGGCACAGACTCAAGCGAAACCGGAGCCACCGTTCTTAGGCTTTCTGTGGGGACAATCAGCCGAGGCTCCTCCTCCACCTCCTCAGAGGACACCACGGAGCGGGATAGAGCATCTGCGCGAATGTTCTTCTCACCGGAGAGGAAATGGAGGGTGAAATGGAGCCGGGAGAAAAACAAGGACCATCTGGCCTGACGGGAATTTAGCCGCTGGGCTGTCTGCAAATACACCAAGTTCTTGTGGTCTGTGAGCATTTGGAAGGGGAAGCGAGCCCCCTCCAGAAGATGTCGCCACTCGGAGAAGGCCAACTTCATAGCCAGTAACTCCCTGTCCCCGATGGAATAATTCCTCTCTGCTGGTGTAAAGGTTTTGGAAAAGAAGAAGCAGGGATGCTTCCGACCCTGGGCATCCTTTTGAAAAAGGACTGCTCCAGCACCAACAGAAGAGGCATCCACCTCTAAGATAAACGGTTTATCGACATCGGGGCGATGTAAGATGGGAGCACTGGCGAAATGCGACTTGATGGAGGAGAACGCCTTGGTGACCTCCTCTGACCACAACTTGGGATTAGCTCCCTTCTTGGTGAGGGCTACCAAGGGAGCTACCAAAGTGGAGAAGTGGGGAATGAATTGGCGATAGTAGTTAATGAACCCCATAAAGCGCTGCACCGCCTTAAGGGAGTGGGGTTCTTGCCAATCCATCACAGCCTGTAGTTTGGTAGGATCCATAGCCAATCCCTGGGTTGAGATGATATAGCCCAGAAAAGGTAGAGACTCCTGCTCAAACATGCACTTCTCCAACTTCGCATATAGGGAATTTGCTCGCAAGAGGTCGAAGACCTTGCAGACATCTCTCCGGTGGGAGGCCATATCTGGAGAAAAGATGAGAATGTCATCCAGATAGACTACCACCGAGGTGGTCAACATATCCCGGAAGATGTCGTTCACAAAGTCTTGGAAGACAGCTGGAGCATTACAGAGCCCAAAGGGCATTACCAGATATTCATAATGCCCATCCCTGGTGTTAAATGCCGTCTTCCACTCGTCCCCCTCACGGATGCGAATCAGGTTATACGCACCCCACAGGTCTAGCTTAGTAAATACCCTTGCTCCCGAAGCCTGTCAAAAATCTCAGAGATTAGCGGCAAAGGATACTTATTTTTCACGGTGATAGCGTTGAGACCCCTATAATCAATGCACGGACGTAGTTCTCCGTTCTTCTTCTGCACAAAGAAGAACCCCGCTCCCGCTGGTGACACCGACTTCCTAATGAATCCCCTTGCCAAGTTCTCCTGAATATATTGGGACATGGCCTCTGTCTCAGGAAGAGAGAGGGGATAGACCCTTCCTCTAGGAGGCTCAGCTCCAGGCAAGAGGTCGATAGGACAGTCATAGGGGCGATGAGGCGGAAGAGTCTCTGCAGCCTTCTTTGAGAAAACGTCGGCATAAGACCAATAGACCTTGGGAAGAGGAGAGAGGTCTATGGGTATCTCAGTGGTGTTGACCTGCACGCTGTCCTAATGCATCTGCCTTTACATAAATTACCCCAACCCAGAATTCTCCCTGAAGCCCACTCAATATGGGGAGAGTGGTGGCGGAGCCAGGGTAATCCCAACAAAACCTCATCTATACCCTCAGGGAGGATAAAAAATGATATATTCTCCTGATGGGAAGAAGACATAGACAAGGTGAGTGGAACAGACTGATGGGTGATTTGTGAGGGCAGAATTGCTCCGTTCAACACCCGAACCGATACTGGTTCAGCCAGCAACACCAAAGGCATGGTGTGGCGAGAAGCAAAGGAGGATGACATAAAATTTCCCTCTGCCCCAGAATCCACACACAGCTTGACGGGTAGGGTGGTAGAACCATGGGTAATTATCCCCATGAGGAGCACTTTAGGGGCAAAACTCATGACGTCCAGTGACCCTGTTCCTACGGTTACTGGGCGCGACCGCTTATTCAGCCGCAGTGGACATCGGTTGGCAAAATGTCCCTGCTGCTGGCAAATATAACAAATCGGGGATGGACGAGTGACCCGAGATTTAGATCCTGCAGGAGCAACCTCCTAAAGGTCGTGCGCATGAACAGGCGACTCCAGAGGGTTGGTGAAGGTAGGAGCCAACTGGACCCTCTGCCTACACTGGACACGTTCCAGCCTCCGCTCGTGGAAAAGGAGGTCGACGCGGGTGGAAATAGCGATAAGCTTCTCCAGTGTGGCAGGAATCTCCCTGGTAGCCAAGGCGTCTTTCACATGACCCGCCAGTCCTCTCCAGAACACGGGAATGAGGACTTTATCTGGCCACTCTAATTCCGAGGCCAGAGTCCGAAATTGGACAGCAAAATGGCTGACCAAAGCCGAACCCTGGGTACTTGCCAGCAGTTTGAGCGTCGCATCGTGGGTGACCTGAGGTCCTAGAAAAACCTTTTTCAGAGCCTCCAGAAAACGAGAAGCGCTCTGCACCACACGGTCGTCGCGCTCCCACAGCGGCGTTGCCCACTCCAATGCTCTGCCCAACAGAAGAGCTATCACAAAGCCCACTTGTGCCCGATCCGTGGGGAAACGTGCAGCCAGAAGCTCGAGGTGTATGGAGCACTGACTTACGAATCCCCGACATTGCTTGCTGTCACCAGCAAACTTGTCTGGAAGCGGGAGGTGGGACAATGTAGGGACAGAGGTGGCAGAGGACAAACTGGCTGCAGCTACACTAGCAGCCTGAACAGCGACTGCGGTAACATCCACAGCTGAGGTTGTGCGCTCAAGAGCCGCCAACCTACCCTCCAGCTGCTGGATGTACAGCTGTAATCGCTGTTCATCCGCCATTTTACTAGCCAGACCCTGGCGCTAATATTATGTTATGGGTCTGCGGAACACACCAAATATATAATGTAGAAAGGTGCGTTCGCAGCCTGGGGTCCACCGTGCAAGCGGAGCCTGCTGCTAGTTAAAATGGCGCGAGAAGCAAACTCTGTTATCCCGCAGAGTCGCCAACATAAACGCTGTAATGCGCTGTGGCAATGAGTGCGAACTCTGTTACTCCACAGAGCCGCTAGAAGGAGAGCCGCAGCGCTATATGGCGATGTGTGCGCACTCACTAGACACAACTGAGTGGCAAAGAAAACACGCTAGGGCGCTGACTAGCGTTGAAAGCAAACCCTGTTATGTCACAGGACCGCTGAGAAAAAGCACTGTGTCCTGTAAGGCTCTCAGGTACACAGTTAAGTGCTAAGCGTACATAAAGCGTGATCATGTGCTAATGTCCTCGCGGGAGTCACCCGCAATCTATGGCGTCTGAACGCCAGACCCTGAATACGGCAATCAAAACTCCTCACCGGTTATGCCGGTAATCTAGGGCATCTAGGACACCGACCCTGACCAGCTACCATACCAAACTCCTCACCGATTAAGTCGGTATTCTAGTGGCTTATTTCAGCCGGGTCCCTAACCACACACACACATGACTTTTTTTTTTTTTTTCCCTCAGATTGGAAGTTCCACAGTCAGATAACCAAAACTATAAGGAACTCGACTCCCAAACAGTGTGTACACTTACATAATGCAGCAGCTGTTCCCATCATCATCGGAAAACCAACTTTATTTTCAGGCACAAAAAAAACACAAAACTAAGACACATTAACAAGGTGTTTCCACTTTTTAACTTTCCAAATTCCCTCTGCGTCCTCCTCCCCCCTCTTTCTCTTATCACACACAAAACAAAAATACAATTTTCCCAAAACAATTTTTAAACAATTTTTAACCTCAATCTCCTTCCTCTTAAACACATACACGTTCCTCACATCCCACAACACCTCTTTTATACATGCAAGCATCAACCACAACACTCTCTCCTTTTCTCCACACATACCCAATCCAAACATAAATAACTCAAACGTCAAAAAATTCACATCACACAACTCCTTACACAACGGGCCCAAACCTGAAATCACATTTCTAGCATACTGACAATTCCAAAACAAATGCACCACACTCTCTCTCCCACCACATCCCCTCCTCGGACACATCTCACTCCTCACTAAACCCCGGTTTCTCTGGAAGTCTCTCACCGGTAACACCTCATGCAATGACTGCCACACAATCTCGCTCTGTCTATTTGTCATACCATCCATACGTACCTTCTTCCATACCTTCTGCACATCACTTCCTCTCACCATATAGATACCACATTCCATCTCTCTACACTCAATCATCCTATATACCGCTTTCTTCTTCTCTAACAACCTCACATCCACATCACACAGTTCATACTTCACCAAAAATTTGTAAACCCACACATACCACACAGGCACCTCAAAAGCCACTGGGCACCTTAAATCCCTTTCCCGCCACTTCAAACGGAACAGAAAACTCCAAACAAATACCTGCACATACATGCACACTTCCCATCCATCCTAATCACACCCAATACAAACATCATAATATTCACGCCAAAAAAAACATTCAAATTTGGGAATCCCAACCCCCCCTTATCCATTCTCTTCATCACAACCTCTCTCCTTGCACGCTCCATACTTGAACGCCAAAAAAATACAAACAAAACCCTATTTAATCTTCTAACACACATATAACCTGGTGGAAAAACCACCGCAACATGCAAAAAAATTGGTAACACCACACTCTTAATAACTAAAATTTTACCAAAAAACGTCAGATCTCTCATCTTCCAAAAATTTAACTTGCGCTCCACTCTCTCTCTCACATCCACCCAACTTTCCTCTCCATCCAACTTCTCTGAAAATTTCACAACCAGCACCCTTATCGGTCCACTCACCACATTCACCCCATTATCATTGCTCAGAGTCCTCCCACCAAAAATCTTACATTCAGTCTTCTCCCAATTCACTTTAAACGCAGACGCTCCACAAAAAACGGATACCAACAACTTCACACGATGCACCGAACACTCTGAATCACACAAAACACACACATCATCCATGTAGCCATTCACCTTCCACTCCCTCCCCCCCGCCCCTGGCACTTGTACACCCCGAATCACCTTATCTTTCCTCAACATACACAACAATGGCTCAATCGCGCAAATGAACACGACAGGGGACAATGGGCACCCCTGCCGTACACCGGAAAACACATTCACTCTCCTCCCTACATTCCCATTCAACAAAACACAACTATAAATATTTTTATACAAACTTCTCACTCTCTCAACAAACTCAGCCGGAAAACCCATCTTCACCAACACTCTAAACAGAAAACCATGCGCCAACCTATCATACGCCTTCTCAAAATCCAAACTCAACACATACACCCCCTTCTTACGGTTCAAACAGTCCCACAAACAATCTCTCAGCATACACACACCCTCATGTAACCGCCTTCCAGGCACCGCACAACACTGCTCCTCACCCACCACACTCCCAACCACATCACGCATCCTATTTGCCAAAAGCTTCGCATAGATTTTATAATCACAATTAAGCAACGTGATTGGCCTCCAGTTTTTTAGATTTTTCAAATCACCTTTTTTTGGCAACAGCACAACCACTCCTGCACGCATACCATTCGCCACCTCTGCATTCGCCCACATATACTTACATACATCCACAAAATCCTTCCCAATCACATCCCACATCACACGATAAAATTCCACCGGGAGACCATCATCCCCCGGCGTTTTATTCAGCGCCATACTACACACCACCTTCCATATTTCTTCACTAGTCATCTCCCCCATCAAACTCTCCCTTTCTGTCCCATTCAATCTATTTTCCAAAACACTCAGCACATCACTCTCCAAACCTTCATCCCTCCATTTCACTGCATACAAATCATCATAAAGCTTTGCCACTTCCTCACATAAGTCCGCACCACTCACTTCATTTCCATCCACTCCATTCAAAACACTCATGCTCTGTCTTTTTCCAAAAACTTTCTTGAAAAAAAACCGCAAACACTTCTCATTCTTTTCCAAGTTCTCTATTTTAGCCCTATAGACAATACTCCTCCCTCTCTCTCTCAAAAACTTGTTCACTTCTTTTTTCACTCTCAACAAATCTTCACTCACATCCATCCCTCCCTCTCTTAGCTTATATAACACACTCAATCTTGCATTCAAACCAGCAAACCTTTCTCTCTTAGCAGCTGCACACTTGTAACCAAGTTTTTTTAAAAAAACCTTGGTTTTCCATTGAACCCAATCCCACCATTCACACACATTACTGAACTCCCTTTTGCTCTCACACCACTCCTTATAATGTCTCTCATACTCCTCTCTCACCTCCACCCCCTCCAGTAAACTCACATTCAGCTTCCATATACCTTTCCCAGTTACCTCCTCAGTATGCACATCCACTTCACACTTCATACACACATGATCTGAAAACGGCACACTCTCCTGTGCATAACTAACAGCAATCAGGTTTTTTGAAACAAAAAAATAGTCCAGTCTAGACGCCACCCTCCCACTCTCAGAAAAAATGTATTTAACAATGGAGTTACTTTACACTCCCTCTGCATATCCCTCAAACCAAAATCACTCACCATGTCCATTAACTCTTTCCTTGACACATCCACATTCACCTTTCCCACATCAACATTCATATCACCCACAATCACAACAGGCACTCTACCTGGAATAAAAAACTTAATTTTTTCAAATAAAACTTTCCGCTCCTGTTTTTGCACAGGAGCATACACATTAATAACACTAAAACGAATATTTCTAAACTCAAAATTTGCTAACACGCATCTCCCAACCTCAATCACCATATAGTCACACAAACTCACATTACGCCCCTTCATCAAAAAACCAACACCGTCATTTCTATTACATGCACTCCCTGACCACACAGACGCACCATGAGGCCATTCACTCCCCTTCACACCATCCACAATCCCACACTCCTGTAAACAAAAAATTTCCGCATTTTGCGCTGCAAAAAACTCAAAAATGGCCGCACGCCGCAACTTATTTTTAAAAACCCTCACATTTTGAGATATAATTCTAACACCCATACTAAACACAAACCAAAAAGCTTAAAAAAAACACTTGTCCAAAGAAGCCAAAAAAGGAAAAAAATACAAAAACAACCTACAGATATAACTTGACACACATTACATAAAACACACAAAAAAACAGATAGCCCTTGCTTAAAGAGCAAAGCTATGTACACAAAAAAACCCTACCTGGTTACTGGAAAAGTAAAACGTACTTAACCAGTACCGCCAGTGTCCTCCTCCACCATTTGTGCCGAGCAGCCTTCTGAGCCGCTGGCCTCCATATACTCCTCCACCCGTGCCTTTTTATGCCCAGTCTTCCTCTGGGCCATTCCTTCTTCCACCACCTCAATGTCTCTGTTTTCCCCACCACCCTCCTGTGACACTTTAACCCTCCTGAGTCCTCTTCCGAGGAGAAGGCACCAATATTTCTGGATCAGACTCATGAACTAAAACCTCAGCCTCCTCCTCTGCCACAGATATATTGAAATCCATCAGGCATTCTGACCATGATTCAGCAACTGGGACTTCTTTTTTTACTTCTTTTTTAGGCCATGAACGCTCCTCTCGCCTTATGGCCTTCCAAAATTCCTTGTCCTCCTTTTCCTCCTGTTGCTTCTCCTTCCTTCTCTCAGCCTCCTTGTCCTCCTGCCGCTTCTCCCTCCGTCTCTCAGCAGGAGTGGGTGGCGCCTTCACAACGCTTTGCAGCGCGGCGACTTCGCTTTCCCTCCGCTTCTTCTCCTCCTCCCGCCTCTTAACCTCCTCCTCTCTCTTCCTTTCTTCCTCCCGCCTCCGCTCCTCCTCACGTCTCTTTCTTTCCTCCTCCTCTCTAGTTGACCTCCTCGGCACACCAAACGGGCAGTCTCTATACAGGTGCTCTGAACTGCCACACCTGTCACATTCACGAGGCATCGGACACCTAGCCGCCACATGACCCTCTTGCTTGCAATTACGGCAAACCAACTCCTTGCTACACATGTTCAGCAGGTGCCCGAACTGAAAGCACCTCCTGCAGTATAGTGGCTGCCCTGGGTATGACAGGAAGCCCCTATGACCCGCCACTGAAAAGTTCGCTGGTGGGTGGGTGAAACCTCCCAAACAACCTGGGTCCTTCTTCAGTTTCACCCGAAACACATACTTGCAGTTGAAAATGCCCAAGACATTTTTCTGCTTCTCTCCTCCCTTCACGTATTCACAGTACCGCTCCAGGAACTGCTCCAGTAGTGCTACTTCTGTATAGGGGTTGTACACAGTCACCGTCACCAACTTTTTCCATGAGCCCAAACAGGGGCTCCACCCGCACTCCCTCCAGGCATGGATCACCTTCATTACTTCTGAGCCATTCAAAGACGGTCAAACAATATCCCTCATTCACAAAGGTTACATCATATGTACCTTGACTCCGGAATTCATTGAAGCTGTTGATATCCTGACGATGGGCTCCAGCCTTTCCCTCCAACAGGTCACGAACGACGTACACCAGGTTGTTTTTCTCACCACCTTCCACCACCACACGGATCGTATTCTTAATGAACATCCTCAGTCCAGACTGCCGATACGGATACCGCAGTAGAAAATCAGCAGCACGCTGCCAGCAAAGCCCCTGGATCACTCCAGGAAAACTCGCACCCTCTGACTGCGACACACGATCGCAGCCAAAAGGCCGAGATCACACTGGCGCATAGCATACAATGGTTGATATTAGCGCATGGTGGCCCAGCCATGCTACCCTTTTATAGCAACAGCTACAGGACCTTCCAGGAACAAGGACCAATGAGAAACTGTTACAAACACATGTAGCTACATGACCTTCCTGGCGGACCAATAGGAGCTGCTGCAGCACCTGAACATGTGACCCCTGATCTCCAATGAGAGATCTCACTCTGGGCATGCTCAGAAGGGAAAACGCAGGACTTTGTCCCAAAGACGTCTGCTCCAGCACTGGCTATAATAGCAGATCCAGGAAAGGCAGCAGCAAGTCACTGCACAGTAGTGGAGTGGGCAAGACTCTTGGACCGACGTCTCTGCTGAGCAGGCTCCACTGTGGCCGGAGATGAATGGGAGACCGCAGCGGGACGGGTTTGAGACTCCCCTTGTGCAGCAGCGGGAAATCAAACCCTAACACCCGCAGCTTTCAGTTTTGCCTGGCTGGTTATCAAAAATACAAGGGAACCACGTACATTTTTTTTCACATTTTTTATTTATAGCGCAATTGATAGGGTCAATTGAAACCACTTTTCCTGATGTCTGTCCCTAATTTTAGCTGTCTTGGCAGCTTTTTGCTCCCCCTTAAATTGTTGTCTATATGTTTGGTTTTGCCTCCCACTGAAGTCAATGGGGGTTCAGGTATGTTTGTCGAACTGTTCATTGCACCCACTGCGTCAGAAGCAGAGAGGGAATGATGGGAGCGGGAGTGTCACCTGACAGTCTCTCCTCCATCATTTATTTCAACTGGCACTGAGCCCCATAGCGGCAGCACGGTGTGCCGCTATTAACGGCACGCCACTGGCTGGGGGCCCTTTGTGGGAGTGGAGGGCCTAGGCAGGCCTGGTTTGCCTTCCCCTAACGCTAATCCTGGCCACGCCATGATGCAGAAAGCAGATTAAATTAATCTGAATAGTATTTCTATGATAACAGAATCTCTTTAAGGCAAAATCTTTCACCCATGTGTGACCCAAGTATTGCCTCACCAGTTCTTCCAACTGGCTATCTTCTCTGGAAACTCCTGTGCTTTATACAATCTGCATCTTTAGGCCTGTTGATTAACCCTTCATCTGCTGACAGCAACAAAAACTCCTTTTTTGGATTTGTTTACTTGCAGATTAACCCTATATCTGCAAGAAGATAGCATTTTTCGAGGTGCCATTTTTTAAAGGTGTTTATATTTCTTGTAAAATAAAAATCTAATGCAACAAAATAAAATAAAAAATAACTCATACATCCTTTTTTTTAGTACAGTAGGCGCCAGCAGAGCCTTTCCTGAGCACATGTTATACAGTACTGCAGACGTGTTTCACAGTTAGCAGATGGATATATTTGTTTATGCTTGTTTTGGAGAATTGTAGGTCCATTTTCCCCAACAACATGTGCAGCTTACCAACAAAGCAAAAATCACCATCTAGGGATGGGTCTGTTTACTTTCCTTTATCATCAGAAGCGTTTATTTGGATTTTATGTGAGTGAAAAGTAAAGGATGCTGCCAGGATACAAAAGAGAATAATGTAAAAATACCGGGCAGCCAAATTTATTTATAAGACGTTAGACTTTTTTTTCTTAAGATTTTTAGAAGATTCTACAAGAATATAAGAAGAACAGTAGAGATGAAAAACCCAATATATCCTGGATTACCATCAGTGCTGTGCCGGATGTACATGGGGGACTCACAACAAGGGCTCATGCCCAAAGACCAAAAGAAAACAAAAAGAGGGCCCAGAAAATAATATCCATATAAAAGATGGAAATAACAAAATATGATAGATAACTAAATAATAAATTAAATACTGAAAATAATCAAGAGGCCACACAAGAGGGATAATAGAAAAAGAATATATCAAAATTTATTACATATATAAACGGTAAAAAACAGTCAGGAGACAAAATAGGCAAACGGAAGAAAAACAGTGAAGAGTTAATATGCTAGGTGTTATAAATTAGCACAATGAGAAACAGAAAAACGTTCCCCAGCCGATCTGCAACTCAATATTTAAAGTGGCATAGCAAAAAGCCAGGTGTAGACAATGACACCGGCATGGAAATGAATATGAAATCCTTTAAGGTCAATTGTGATACGATAGCTATACCAAATAGAAGGCACACGCATGAAAAGCAATCTAAATCATGGTGACAATACCTTGAGACATGAGGGTGCCTGTGCAGAGGAGCGGGGGAAACGCACTGGAGCCTCGACGCGCGTTTCACCACCCACGGCTTCGTCAGCCGTGGGTGGTGAAACGCGCGTCGAGGCTCCAGTGCGTTTCCCCGCTCCTCTGCACAGGCACCCTCATGTCTCAAGGTATTGTCACCATGATTTAGATTGCTTTTCATGCGTGTGCCTTCTATTTGGTATAGCTATCGTATCACAATTGACCTTAAAGGATTTCATATTCATTTCCATGCCGGTGTCATTGTCTACACCTGGCTTTTTGCTATGCCACTTTAAATATTGAGTTGCAGATCGGCTGGGGAACGTTTTTCTGTTTCTCATTGTGCTAATTTATAACACCTAGCATATTAACTCTTCACTGTTTTTCTTCCGTTTGCCTATTTTGTCTCCTGACTGTTTTTTACCGTTTATATATGTAATAAATTTTGATATATTCTTTTTCTATTATCCCTCTTGTGTGGCCTCTTGATTATTTTCAGTATTTAATTTATTATTTAGTTATCTATCATATTTTGTTATTTCCATCTTTTATATGGATATTATTTTCTGGGCCCTCTTTTTGTTTTCTTTTGGTCTTCATGCATAGGCTGAGGGATTAGTCCCGCTAGCCACGGGAATTTTGTGTAGGTTTATATAAGGGCTCATGCCCACTCTGCTGCTACTAGGAATACATATAAGTTACAATTAATAAGAAATAATGCATAAAAATATACAGCATACTGTGATCCTCCTGAATTTTATTTGTATAGTTTAAGAAAAAAATCTGCTCATGAAAATTAGTAATGGGTTCTAATCATTTACAACACAACTCTTCCACTATCTACAGTACTGACAGCTGATTGTCCTGTCACAACCTGCCATTACCTGCTTTCCAAGCTCCAATATTTAAAGGGGTTATCCAAACTTGGGGTACAAGTCTGCAATCACTCTATGTGACCACAGACTTGTGAATCCTCACAGTGCGCAATGCGTGCACGGTCAGGATTCTCTGGTGCCGGCATTTGGAGCAGGCAGGCGTGTGACCATAATCATGACGTTATTTGTCAACTAGTCATACATAGTCTAGTTGGAATGTGGCTGGAAGTATGCAAATTGTTAACTTGCTGTCACATGACCACCGATCCCAAAACCAGCACCGGAGAATCCTGACAGCACTCACTCTGCGCGCTGTGGGTTTGAGGATTCACATGTCTGCAGTCACGTAGAGTGACTGTGGACTTGTACCCCAAGCATAGACAATCCTTTTAAGTCTCATTCATACCTCCCATACTACAGATGCAAAAGTATATGAAGATATAAAGTAGCAGCCATAGCAGTCTCTATGGGATTTTGTATCCCTCCAAATAACTCAGTACAAATTCAGATGCAATTTACAACTTGATGTAGTATATGAAGAGAGATTTTACTTGATCTGTAATATAATTCTATATACTCCTCAGACCCAGAAGTCCCAGAACCCAGAAACCGTTGTACACTACAGTGTACGCTACAGTGTACGCGAGGCAGGTACGGACTGGGGCTAAAATTCTGCCCTGGCATTTAAATCACACAGGCCCTTGCTGTCCCTGTCCCCGAGTACCAGATGGGGATATATTGCTAATACTACCCTGGAAGGACTAAAGCAAGATTTACTACAAGACAAATATTTCTAATGAGACCTCCGTCACAACTCTTAACAGTATGGGTGTCTTGAGAACACCGATTCAGTTAACAACATAGCAGACAAGGCGGCCCATGATCAGACAGGCCCTTCTGGCATTTGCCAGAATTGCCAGATGGCCAGTCCGGCCCTGACACGAGGTCTAAGAAGGATATAGAAGCACAATACAATGGCACACGAAGTGCATGTGCCTACATAGAGCTGGTTTTATTAAAATGGGGTCCCTAACAATAAGTAATGTAGGACTCTTACTCACCTTTTTTAGGCATTTAGGCATTGGGGATCCTTTTATCAGGGACCCACTTGAAAACTATCTTCACAGCAATTTGCCAATTTTGCCATTTATTACCAGCCACGTGCCTAACAGCTCTAAGATATATGCAGAGGACATTATTTAGATACATTCACTCCTATTTTTTTTATTTTAATAGTTTATTAATTAATAGACATTACCTAAAGAGTAACCATCAATTAAATTTTAATTTCATAAATCAATAAGACACATGAAAGTAAGAAACTTTGCAACATCTCACAGAAATCTGCATCTTTCTCCTCCTAGACTGATCTTTTACTCTCATTTCATGGGTAAAATCTGTATTCAGTGAAGAAAGATATTTCCTATTTCTGAGAGATAGAAGATGACAGTTGGTGCTTTTAAAATTCTCTGAAGAGTGAAGGGGAAGCTAGAGGCAGACAGAGAACTTTATGAGCACCAACTGTCTTATCCTGTGTCACTAAAAGCAAAGTCTGTATTCACTTGAAAACAGATTTTACCCACGAATTTTAGAATTTTGAGAATGAATAGTCAGTTCAGGGGGAGAAAGGAACAGAATTGTATACTAAGATCACTTACAAAGTTTCTTATTTTCATGTTTATTATTGGTTTATGAATGGTTACACATTAATTCAGTTCTCTCATGAGAATAACATTGATACTAATAGTTGTATATTATACTGGACTTTCTAATATAACCCAGCTTTATCTGGCTCAGTCACATCCATGGGTCAATTCCATATTTCTACTCTTTCCTTCCTTTAGCCTTCACCCCATATAATATTTACAAACCTCATCCCTTCACTTTGTTCTGTTCTATATTTTATCTTCCCCATCTATAGATTCAATTTCTGAGAGAAGCAAATTTCTAGGTATCTGTCAACTTACTTAACAGACTGTTTTACACCATCTAATACATCACTAGCGGGTGACATGGAAATGACAGCAGAAGATTATAGAGTGAGTGATGCTTCTATCATTAACCTGTGTGCAGCATGGTTTATTGTACGCTGTCCAGTGGAGGGAGATGCTGATGGTGCTAACTTTACTGCCACCAAATAGGATAGGACCTTTATCTGCTTCCCGCTGACCCTGAGAATCTATCTTTACTTCGAAAGTGAAGAGAAATAATGGGTTTTCCTATCTGATTAGTCATGGCATATTCCTCTGATATGTTATATCTTCATAAATCATATATATGATTATGGGGTCCAACCCTTGGAGAGCCCAATTATTAAAGAGAATGCAGTTCGAAATCAACTCTATATCCTTTCGATTATAATCAATGGAGGAAGTCAGTATCAGGTGTTCAGTTCCCCTGCAGTGTTGACATGTTACTCAACTGTCCTGGCACTAGCACTTGTTCACATGTATTCCCTCTTCAGCAACCATCTCATTCTGCTCTTGTGCACACTGGAATACCATGTTAACCTAACACACCCCTCTGATGTTTTGTCCCTAGGCCTACTAACTCTGCTCAGGCGGCTGCTAGCCACCTGAGTATTCTGGTAGTGCTGCATCATGCTGACTGCCTTGCATGTACTGCCTTAATACTTCAAAACTCTACATCTCTGATATGTGCCCCCACTGTGCCTCCAAACCAACTACTCTTGGCTCTCTTCGCCCTCGGCTCTGCTTTCACAAGCTGCCTGTCCACCAATCCAGCTTTGCTCTTACTTTGTGTTGTCTGCATACTTTTTTCTGCTACAACAAGGTGCCTGTCAACCAATCTAGCTCTGTTGTTCCTGGGTGTTGTCTGCACTTTCAGCACTGCTACAACAAGGTGCTTCTTACCAATCTGGCTCTGTGATTTCTGGGTGCGGTCTGCACACTTGCCATGATTAAAGGTGTGGTACATCCGAAATACGTAGCTTGCAGGATGACCTCTATCTAAACAATTTTTCCATCCTATTTTATAGCTATATTTTAATTTTGAAAGTTTTTTATAACTATGTTAACTGGATTTTTACTTTGCCAATAAAGAAAATCAAGTTTTTAAGTTTGTGGAGCTGTATTTCCTTCGTTTGTTACTGACTGCATCCAGTCATTAATATTCTCCCTGTTCTGAGCTACATGGTGCTCTAAATCTAGTGAGCTGGATATAATTCTTTTTAGTTATACCAATCATACCCATCATGACTACAACAAAGTTCCTGTCTGTTCATCCGCCTCTGCTGCTCCTGGCTCCACATTTATCTTTGCTGCAATAAGGTTCCTGTCTGTCCATCTGCCTCTGCTGTTCCTGGGTGCTGTCTGCCCTTTTGCTCTGCTGTAGGTATAAGGAGGTTCTTCTCTGTCCATCTGTCTCTGCTGTTCCTGGGTGCCATCTGCACACTTGACTTTCTGCTCCTGGGTACTGTTTACATACTCTGATCAGCCACAAAAAAGTTCCTGCCCCTATTTTGCCCAATGTAATTGCCCAGTTTTTTATTTTTAGATTCTTTCTCTTACTGTTGAAGTGTACCTATGATAAAAATTACAGCCCTCTCCATTCTTTGCAGGTGGGAAAGCGTGCAATATCGGCTGTGTATCAAATACTTATTTTGAATACTTATTTTTTAAGATGGCCAAAGGACAAGTCCTTGAGGGGAGATATGTGTCATTGTGGCTGTTAGCTGCGGTGATGTGAGCTCGGAAGTATGCTCCAGCATCTATAGTGCTGAGAGAGTTATTTGGGCCATTCCAGGGCCGGGTTTTATGAGCGGTCATAAGAGATGGGTGGGAATAACCGCTCTAATATCCCAACCCCAAGGGTGTGGTTTGGCTAATAAAATGGAGGCCAGATGTCTCATTCAGGGTCTGTGATGAGAGGTGTGGAGACCACCAGTGTGTGTGCTATGGATTGTTTATTTTTTGTTTGTTTTCACTTTGTGCTGGAAAAGGCTGTTCGTTTGTTTTGCTATCGAGAGAAGTTTATGCACTTTCAATAAACTTGCTTGGACATTTCAGCAATACCACTTCCTGTCCCTAGCATAACTGCAGCCGAGTGAGTACAGATCCCCACAATTGGTGCTAGAAGCATGGGCATGAATCCCAACAAGCATTGTGACTGCCGATACCGCATGTCCTAGGTGAAAATGGCTGCAGGAGGGAAATCTGACAACATGGAGGACATGCTGAAACACCTGGTCCAGGCGCAACAGCAAGAGACCAACAGGCTGTTGTTACAGCAGATCCAGCAGAGCAAGCAGGAGCAGCAGCAGCAGATCCTGCAGAGCCAGCAGAAGCAATGTCAGCAGATGCAGCTTCTGGCAACCGCCATCCAGGGCAGGATGAGCGCCCCAACCCAAAGTCCCGCTGATGACTCTTACGTGAGAAAGACGATAAGAAGAGCTTGCAAAAGATGACCCAGGGGGATGATGTTGAGGCGTTCCTGGCTGTGTTTGAAAGGGTGGTGGAGTGGGAGAAATTGCCTCCGGAGCAGTGAGCAGAAGTTCTGGCACCATATTTAACAGGTGAACCGCAAAAGGCGTATTATGATTTGGCGTTGCAGACCGCAAAAGAATATTCCAAGTTAAAGGCTGAGATCTTGGCACTTTTAGGAGTAACTTTGACTGTCAGGGTACAACGGGTGCTCGAGTGGGCGTATCGCAGTGACAAACCTCCCCGGTTCCAAATGTTCGATCTCCTACACCTGGTCCAAAAATGGTTGCAACCAGAATCCTCCTCCCCAGCACAGATGGTGGAGAAGGTTGTAATGGACAGATTAAAACACTCCATACCCAGGTCGGTGCAATCTTGGGTTGCCCAGGGAGATCCCGTAATGCTGATGACCTAGTGAGCTTGGTGGAGAGGTACCAGGTGATCTAGAAGTCCTTGGGAAGCAAGAGGTTGTAGCATCCCCAAACTAAGGTTCTCAAAGTGGAGCTCACACCCAAAAGAGGGTAGCTGAAGTCACACCTGGGGAGCATTCTAGAGCTCCAGAGTTAGAGGCCAAGTTCCCTTCCCATAGTGTAATTAGTTGGAAGTGTCATACCCCTGGCCACATAGCCGCCCATTGTCCCATGACCACTGAGCCAATGGACAGCAGCACAGAATGGTGCTGCTTGTATTTTACCTATCTGGCCTGCAGTGCTGTTTCCCAAACGGGAGAGGGGCCGCAGGCATGCCTCATGACAGTAAACGGGGTGCAAGTGACTGGTCTGCAGGACTCAGGAAGTTTGGTAAGCCTAGTGATGGCCACAATTCCACATCGGCTGATTCCTGGAGAGAGGGTGAGCGGCCGCTGTATCCATGGCGATGCGAAGGACTACCCTGTGGCCCAGATGGTCATAAACACAAACTGTGGCACCGAGTCCCATGAGATCGGTGTGGTCAGGGACCTATTGCACCCTGTTATAATAGGACGGGACTTTGTATTATTTTGGGACTTCTGAGACAAAGGGAGGACGTCTGATTGCCCAGACAACAGCCAGGTTGCTCCCAAAGAAACCTTGTCGCAGGCTGCAGATGACAGGTTTCCGTTTTCTGTGCTTGCTGGCAATGAGGATGAGGCACCATTTGCTGAGGCCAATGTCCCTGAGCTGGAGGTGTCTGGGGGAAACTTTGTGACCGCCCAACTCAGGAATTTAACTCTAAAAGGGGCATTTGATAATGTAACGGTACTTAATGGTGTTGCTCAAGAGCTGAGGGCTGACACTCGATATTTCCATTTTGCCATGAATGGGGAGGTGATATATTGCATCACCAAGCTGAGAGGGTAGGTAATTGAGCAGTTACTGGTGCCAGTGCCATACAGACGCAGAGCGTTATACATGGCACATACTCATGGTCACTCGTGGTCACCTGAGCATAGACAAAACCCAGGAACCGATCCTCCAGAGGTTCTGCTGGCCCGATTGTCACCATGGTATTGTGAATTTCTGTAGGTCCTGTCCCACCTGCCAGCTGACTTCCCCAGTGGCCCATTTTTGTAGCTCTTTGATGCCGTTGCCCATTATTGAGGTACCATTTGATCGAATAGCTATGGATCTGGTGAGACCCCTGGTCAAGTCCACCAAAGGACATCAGTATATCTTGGAGATACTAGACTATGCTACACAATAACCAGAGGCCATTCCACTACGTAACTCCTCCACAAAGTGTATCACCCGAGAGTGGGTCCATGTGTTCTCTAGAACGGGGTTGCCTAAAGTGATCCTGACGGACCAAGGGACCCTGTTTATGTCAAAGGTGATGAAAGAGTTGTGCAACACTCAGCAAATCACACAACTCTGGACCTCAGTCTATTATCCACATATGGATGGCTTGGTAGAATGGTTCAATAAAACCTTGAAGGCCATGTTGAAGATGGTCATGGAAGATGGCCTGGGACTGGGACTGTCTACTACCGTACCTTCTATTCTTCATCTGAGAAGTACCGAAGGCCTCTACTGGGTTCTCCCCTTTTGAACTGTGGTATAGCCGACTCCCCCGTGGACTTCTCAACGTAGCAAAAGAGACATGGGAGGCGGAGTCTTCAACCTACCGGAGTGTGATTAAGCATGTGGCCCAGATGCAAGACAGGATTGCCAAGGTGATGCTGTTCGTGAGAGAACACCTCCTCAAAGTACAAGAGGCGCATTCGGGGGTCTACAATAGGTCAGCAATGGTGAGACACTTCAACCCTGGCGATCGAGTACTGGTGCTGGTACCCACGGTGGAGACAAAATTCCTGGCCAAGTGGCAGGGTTCCTATTAGGAAGTGGAGAAAGTTGGGAGGTCAACTACAAAATCCACCAACCGAGGAGGTGGAAGCCCTATCAGGTGTACACGTGAACCTAATCAAACCATGGCAGTACAGAGAACCTGAGGAACCCACTTGCCTGCTAGCCAAGTCCAATGTCAGTGAAGAGGATGTCAAGGTGTCAGACACCTTATTCCATTCACAGAAGCAGAATTGCTGGGAGTTTCTGCCATGAAACAGAGACCTGTTATCAGAATTTCTGGGGTGTAAGAAGGTTATAGAGCATGAGGTCCTGATGGAGCCTCATGCCTGGGTCAACGTGACGCCATATTGGATTCCTGAAGCTCGGCGAGAGGTAATCTCGAAGGAGGCAAATGGAAAATGGATGCTGAGCCTGGGAGTCATCAATGAGTCCAATTGTGACTGGTCCAGTCCAATAGTCTTGGTGCCGAAACCAGATGGGAAATTGTGGTTCTGCAATGGCTGTTCTGTAATAGAAGCTGAACTAAATCTCTAAGTGTGATGCTTACCCAATGCCCCGGGTCGATGAACTAATTGAGAGACTAGGGCTGGCTCAGTACATTACTACCCTTGACCTCACAAAAAGGTATTGGCAAATCCCTATGTCCCAAGATGCCAAGGAGAAGACTGCCTTTTCAACGCCAGATGGGTTCTTCTATTACACAAGGATGCCATTTGGGTTACAAGGTGCTCCAGCTACATTCCAGAGAACGATGGACCGGATTCTGGCCCCTCACAAAAGGTACGTGGTGGCCTACCTGGACGAAATTGTGATCTTCAGCCAGGATTCAGGGAGCCAGCTGAGCAAAGTCCAGGTGGTACTTGATGCTCTGCGGAAGGCAGAGTTTTCTATAAACCCGAAAAAATGTGCCTTGGAAATGGAGGAGGCAAGATACTTGAGCTATGTTGTAGGCATGGGCAAAATAAAGTTTCATATAAATAAAGTTGAGGCTATCCAAGGCTGGCCTCAACTCCTCTCCAAGAAGCAGGTCAGGCCTTTCCTGGGCATTGTGAACTATTACCTCCAGTTTACCCCAAACTTTGCCATGGTAGCTGACTCTCTGACAGATCTCCTTAAAGGGACAAAGTTGGCTATGGCTAAGTAGTCTCCAGTACCTGAGACGGCCTTCCAGGATCTGAAGCTGGCCCTGTGCAAACATGCGGTGCTGGTAGTAGCCGAATTCTCCAAAGAGTTTGTGGTCCAGATGGACGCTTCAGATGTCGGGCTGGGCACCGTCTTATCTCAAGAGGTGAAGGGGAAGAGCACCCCATCATGTTTCTTAGCTGGAAGTAGTCATCCTGAGAGAAATACTATTCCATAGTGGAGAAGGAATGTTTAGCCATCAAATGGTCATTGAACTTTCTAAGGTACTACCTCTTGGGCAGGAAGTTCAGACTGGTGTCAGACCATGGCCTACTGAAGTGGATGAGAGAGAAAAAAGGGAATAATGCCAGAGTGACCAGGTGGTTCCTAGCACTTCAGGATTTTAACTTCCATGAGGAGCATAGGTCTGGTAAACTGCATGGCAATGCTGATGCTCTGTTGAGGATCCACTGATTGTTGGTGGAAGGTGCCAAGCCACCAGGCTTTAGGCAGTGGGGGAGGGTATGTAAGATGGCCGCTGGACAAGTCCTAGAGGAGAGATATGTGTCATCGCGGCTGTTAGCTGCAGTGCTATGAGCTCGGAAATATGCACCAGCACGTATAGTGCAGAGAGAATTATTTGGGCCATTCCAGGGTCGGGTTTTACGAGCGGTCATAAGAGATGGGTGGGAATCACTGCTCACATATCCCAACCCCAGGGGCGTGGTTTGGCTAATAAAATAGAGGCCAGATGTCTCATTCAGGGTCTGTGATGGGAGGTGTGAAGACCTCCAGTGTGTGTGCTAAAGACACAAGGGTATGCCACACTAAACGGGATCGCAAACGAGATCGCAAACGAGATCACTAAAACGTCACTATTTAGCGATCTCGTTAGCGACTTAGCTGTGTGTGGCATGTAGCAACTATGTGGCCCCTGCTGTGATCTCGTTGATCGTTCACTAGAGTTCTGGACCGTTTTTTGATCGTTGGCGTCCCGCTGGTGAGCCTATATCGCTGTGTTTGGCACCTTTTGCGAACGACCTCGTTTGTGACGCATATGGGTTTAGCGTCACGGAATGGATCGCAATATCTATAAGTTCTCCTTTGCGTCACAGAGAGGATCGCAGCAGTTGCAAAGCAGGCTAGCAGGACGCAGAGAGCAGGAGCGATGCTGGAAATTCCTATGAATCAGGAGTGCTCAGTACATGCTAATGACATCCTAACGACCGCCAAAGTCGTTAAAGAGATCGCTGACCGCTGATGAGTCGTTTATGAGATCTCCTGTTTGGCAGCTACTAGCGACCTAAAAGAGATCTCACAAACGAACTCATTAGCTTGCGTCGTTATTGAGATCGCTAACGAGATCACTAAGTGTGGCAGTACCTTTACCTGCGTGGGAGTACCCACAGTGCTATATGGACTGTTTATTTTCTGTTTGTTTTCACTTTGTGCTGGAAAAGGCTGTTTGTTTGTTTTCTGCTATCCAAAGGAGTTAATGCAGTTTCAATAAACTTGCTTGGACACTTCAGCAATACCGCTTTCTGTGCCTACCACAACCGCAACCGAGTGAGTACAGATCCCTACAATATTTATATATATATATATATATATATATCAGTAGTGTAGCTACCGGGGGCAGAGGGGGCGGGGGCCCCAGGCCCCATGCTCTGAGGGGGCCCACCCGGAGCTACGCTACTGTAACTGTATCGGCGTGCACAGCGCGCCGATGCAGTTACATTCTGCGGCAGAGCAGGGAGATTGGATCTCCCTGCTCTGCAGCCCGATTGCTATGGGCCCCTGAGCAGGCGGGGGGGCCCTGTGCCAGCAGTGGGCCCCCCGCCTGTCATCGCAGGTTCAGCTGTATTCATGGGCGTACCCAGGATCAAAACTAGGGGGGGCAAGCCAATGTCGCATCTTATACAGGTTACATCATATACACTGTACATTATCCTGCATATTAGGTATGGAGCATTAGAACTGTTGTATATTGTATAATATAGCAGTGTATGCGACACTACGCTGTATATACCATATATTATACATGGCAGTCACGCTCATGTCAGGAGCGGTACCAGCAAGTCCGAGGATATTATTAATCTATTATTAAAGTATTAAGGAGCTCACAAGTAAAAAAAAGCCCCCTACCTCCCCTGTCCCCCACCCACACCCCAACAGCCCATCGTCTCACATGCACCCCTTAGTGTTTTGTCCCACTGACCCCACAATACCCCCATCCTCTCACATGCACCCCTCAATGCTCTGTTGCCCCTCCCCACTTCAGACTCCACGATACCCCCATCCTCTTACAGTAAACCCCCAGTGCCCTAGCCCCACAATACCCCCATCCTCTTACATTCAATCCCAGTGACCTGTCCACCCTCCCTCACAATACCCCATCCTCTCACATCAACCCCTGTGTACCGGCCCCCACAATATCCTCATTCTCTCACATTCACCAACCAGTGCCCTGTATCCCCTCCCCCACAATACCCCATCCTCTCACATTCACTCTCCGTGCCCTGTTGCCCCTCCCCTACTTCAGCCCCCACAATACCCCCATCCTCTCACATTAACCCCCCCAGTGCCCTAGCCCCCACAATACCCTATCCTCTCACATTAACCCCCCCAGTGCCCTAGCCCCCACAATACCCCATACTCTTACATTCACCCCAGTGCCCTGTACCCCTCCCCCACAATACCCCCATCCTCTCACATTAACCCCCCCCAGTGCCCTAGCCCCCACAATACCCCCATCCTTACATTCACCCCAGTGCCCTGTACCCCTCCCCACAGTGGGTACGCCCATGGCTGTATTGGCTACATGCCAATACAGCTGACAGCATTGAAGAGAGAAGGAGCGAGCGCTCCTTCTCCCTTCATCCCCCTGTCAGCGTCTGATGTCACCCACGCCGACACTGACAGCGGGCGCGATGACGTCACTGCTCAAGCGGGAGCTCAAGGCAGCGCAGGAACCAGGAGGAAGAGAGGTGAGTATAGATTTAAATTTTTAGAGGCTGCATTATGCTATACAGGCTGCCTATGGGGGGCAGCATTATGTTATAGAGGCTGCCTATGGGGGGGCTGCATTATGCTATACAGGCTACGTATGGGGTGGCTGCATTATGCTATACAGGCTGCCTATGGGGGGGCTGCATTATGCTATATAGGCTGCCTATGGGGGGCTGCATTATGTTGTAGAGGCTGCCTATGGGTGAGCTGCATTATGCTATACAGGCTGCCTATGGGGGGCTGCATTATGTTGTAGAGGCTGCCTATGGGGGGCTGCATTATGCTGTACAGGCTGCCTATGGGGGGCTGCATTATGCTGTACAGGCTGCCTATGGGGGCTGCATTATGTTGTAAAGGCTGCCTATGGGGGGGCTACATTATACTATAGAGGCTGCCTATGGGGGGCTGCATTATGCTATAGAGGCTGCCTATACGGGTGCATTATGTTCTACAGGCACTGCATTACACTATAGAGTCTGCCTATGGGAAGTGCAATATATTAAGGGCTACATTATACTAGAGTCTGCTTATGGTGGGTGTATTATATTAAGGACAGCATTATACTATAGAGTCTGCTTATGGTGGGTGTATCATATTAGGGGCTGCATTATACTATAGAGTCTGACTATGGGGGGTTCATTATATTAGGGGCTGCATTACACTATAGAGTCTGCCTATGGGGGTGCATTATACTATAGAGGCTGCCTATTGGGGTGCATTATACTATAGAAACTGCCTATGGGGAGTGCATTATACTTTATAGAGTCTGCCTATGGGTAGTGCAGTATACTATATGGAGACCTATGGGGAGTGCATTATACTACAGTATACGGAGACCTATGAGGAGTGCATTATACTGTATTGAGGACTATCTGCTGTATTATGCTATATGGAGGCTATCTAGGGGGCCATCATACAGTGTGGAGATTAGTGGCGTGGCCATCATACAGTATTGGGGCCTTTAAATAGTTTGGGGAATATTAAGTGGTCAGTTTATATGTAGAGGGGTCATTATACTGTATATAAGAGAGCATCATACTGTGTATAGGGGAGCTGTACAGGGGGAGACTCGGGACATTGGTAAATGTACAGTAAAGTGGGCACTTATTGTTATAGGGGAACTCAAGTTACTGTGACTGTCAAAGGGGCAAACAGGGCATTATGACTTTCTTGGGGACAAAATGTAGGCACTGTTTTCTAGGGCACTTGCACCCGGCATTACTAAATTATAGAGGGGTGCTTTAGAATTTAGAGGTCACACAGAACCACACAGCAGGTGCAGTAATAAGGACACATATGGCAGCAGCGGCTCAGTATTGGGGTATCAGCAGGATGAGGAGTTTGTACAGGTTGGGGATAGATGGTGACGGTGCTGAAAATGTGAGACGTGAAATGTGTCTTTATTGTATTCTCTGCAGCAGAGTCCCGGCTGGAGGAGTTGTCATGTCGGTCTGGTCCAAATGGAAAAGAAGGGAAAAGTGAACGATTCCATCAGAAAGAACATCAGCGGTAAGGCATTATCTGTAACTCTGCTGTAATCTCTTATATGTTCTGTAGGACTGGTATTATTTGCCACTGACCATATGGCGGTAATATCCATGTTGGTCTTTATGTAGATATTATTTTCAGTAACAGCACGGTCATCTGCTGAGGACCTCCTCCACTATTGGGGTGTGTCACCCAGTTGTTACCTGGTTGGGGGCCAACTCAGAAGTTTTGCCACCCCCCCGAACCAAAACCCTAGCTATGCCTCTGAAGATATATATATATATATATATTATATATATATATATATATAAAGGTAAATTTTATTACATTTTAGTAAAACCACTTGGACTGCAAGAGTGAGAGATGTTCTTTTTTGTGGTCTGTATTCCCATAATAAATGAGGTGACCCTCAATATTAAATCAAAGTTGTCAAAGTTCCATAAGACGATATTTGAAAATGGACTTTCTAAATACCCTAGAATAACTTGAACAATTTAGTTTTTTAAGCCTCATTCGCCCTAGTATATGGAGCCCTTTTCTCATTGACAGTATGCTTGCCTAAAAGGGATTTTCCAATTTCATAAAATGCACGAATATCACTAGGAAAAGGAAATAGAAAATGGCACAATTTTATCATTGTGGTCTAACCCCAAATCCCAGTAACTGTTTTATAACAGTATGGCAGCCCCTTCCCAGTTGGCCATGACTATAGCACTACACAACTACATTTTCTTCATTTTTAGGATTATTGGAGTTTCCAGAGGTTAGATGCCCATTAGAGTTGAGCGAAACAGGTCGTTCACTTTCAAAAATCGCCGATTTTCGCTAAAGTCGGGTTTCACTCACCACCGCGGAGTGAGTTCAGTCACGTGTTTGGCGACCATTTTGCTGGAGTTGGTTTTCCCCTACACTTTAAGCACCTTTTCACGGCCAATGAGCAAGGACCGAGGCTGTGGGCAATGTGATGACATAGCAGGCGGCCAACACCATCTTGGAGAAGGGCATTGCAGCGATTGGCTGGCTTTCAGTGGTGTCACAGTGCATATAAAATCCCTCAGCGCCGACCGCCATTTTACAACTGCTGAACTCAGTGTAGGGGAAGGTTGCTGGCAGTGCGTCTGAGCAGGGAGAGCATTAGGCTGGACCTAAAGAAAAAATAACTTTGTGCTGATAGCGATTAGCTGTACAGTGACGGTGCAGCGAGAGGGGAGGATTTTAGTGTGTGCAGCAACGCTGGTTCTTAGGCTGCCTGCCTGCCAGTGACACTGTAGAAATTGCTTGTGTGGACCATCTGATCTGATTATAGGCTGTGTTGTGAATAGGCTGGAAATGAGTTCTGAGCAGAAGCTCCCTCTGGTGGTTACAAACGGTACTGGACTGTCCAGTGAAGATTGTGAGGATTGGGAATCAGGTGTTACTGACTGGTCTTATATAAGGGAGTCGCCTTCCCATCAGGGTTGCCGGTGATCAATTGTTCTGGTCTCAATCCTTGATTCCTGTTTCCTTGGTAGCCTGCTGTGTCGTGTCTGAATCTCCTGCTAACAGATAAGACATTTTCTTCTTTTTGTTTTTGTGCTTGATTTTTGCATTTTGTCCTGCACTTCTGTGGGGGCCTTCAGGGTCCCCTCTGGGGGCTTTTGCCCTCTCAGTTCAGTTCAGCCACTGATGTTTGTACATTTGCTTTTTCCAGTTTTTTCAGTGGCTGCTGTTTTGATTTTGGTTACACCAGAGAACTAATTTAGGTGGTTGAGGTTGTGTGATCTCAGGTGTTTTTGAAATTAGTAGAGTTGGTGCTTTTAAGGGTTTTTTGGGATTGCAGTAAGTGCCCTTCCTATCCTTTTCTATTTAGTAAGTTTGGGCCCCAACGTTTGCTCATACTATTTTCTGTCTGTGTCAGTATTTCTTCTTGTCTAACCGCCATTACATGTTTGGGGGCTTTCTATGTTCTTTGGGGATCTGTCCGGGGCAGATAGCTTTCCTCTTTCTATCTTTAGGTGTAGTTAGTTTCTCAGGCTGTGACGAGGCGTATAGGACCAACGTAGGAACGCTCCACGGCTGCCTCTAGTTGTGGTGGTTAGTCAGGGTACTGCAATCTCATAGTTTCCAACTGCTCTGGTGTATTTCCTTTTTTGCCTGCTCTCCTCAGCTACCAAATCATAACAGTATCACCGGCCTAAACTGAAAATTATATGGTACTCACAGGAGGGAAAAATATTGTGGAAAGAAAAAAGTTGTCAGAGTTGTCAGAGTTTTTTTTTTTCTGTTTGTTGCATTTTTTTTTTTTTTCCCTCTGTATCTCGGTGCTGAGGAGGATTTATTTTTTTTCTCTCTCAATGGAGTTTGCACAGTTGTCTAGCCGTGTGGATCAGCTTGCCACTGAAGTTCGGAGTATTGCTACCTATCTTGCTAGGTTGCCTGTTGTGGAACCTAGGATTCCCATGCCAGATTTGTTTTTAGGGGATTGAGCTAAGTTTCTGAATTTCAAAAATAACTGTAAATTGTTTTTTGCCTTAAAATCTAAGTCCTCAGGGAACGCAGCGCAGCAGGTTCAAATTGTCATCTCTCTCCTGCGCGGCAACCCTCAGGATTGGGCTTTTTCCCTGACACCTGGGGATCCTGTTTTGAGTGATGTTAATGCGTTTTTTCAGGCTTTGGGGTTATTGTACGATGAGCCTAATGTCACTGATCAAGCTGAAAAAACTTTGTTGGCATTAAGTCAACATTGAGGACGCTGAGTTATCACTAGGACTACTGGACTCGTGACCCCGCCTAGAACTACTGAAAGGAGTCATTTTGACTCCTTGCTTGTTTTCGTTTATTTTTAGAGTTTCATTTGTGATTATTTATTAATAATTATATTTTTTGTAATGCATTATTATTGTGAGATCCAACAGTAATGCTTTTGATTGTTTTTTTTCTGCTTTTCTTATTTTTCTACAGAAAATAACAATAATTATAATAGACGTTTTTCAAACATTTTTTTTTATTCAAGTGCACACATATAAACAACAACTGAAGAACAAAAAGCAGAGAAAATGTAGGTGGAGGAGCATAAAAATGAAAATATGGCGCAGAATTCACCTTCTAAACATTTGGTGTTTCGCATTTTAGGCATTGCCTTTGATTTATGGCAGTACATTGCCCACACAAAGACTTCTGCAAGCGTACAGTTCTTTATATGTGTCAATATAAATGAATCAAAAAATAAACGCCATGCGCTCAAAGGACTATCGATAATGATATTTCTTCTGGCGTATCCTGTAGGGCCAGGTGCTTCTCGAAGAATATTTTGGCTGTCACGCCTACCAGGCAAGTGTTCTCCAATTTCAACAGGTTTCCATTGAATACCATCCGCTGAAACTAGTATTCCTTCAGATTCGCCTTCTCTGGTGTTTGTTGTTGCATTACCTTCGCCGCCATCGTTATCTGTTGTTCTTTCATTTCTGGGACGTTTTGCTGATTTTTTCTGTCCACGACCAGGAGGATGGTCACGAGGCAACATAACTGCATGAGCCCGATCCCCAGTTGATGTGCTTGGAATATCTGGAAAAAAGTTGATGAATATTTAGAATTTTTGTTTTGTAAGGGTCCGTGCACACTGGCTGGATTAGCGGCGGAATATCCGACCGGATATTCTCACCACAATCCGGCCCGTACCTGCCCGCTCAGGTACAGAGCGGAGTTTCATACCTGAACCTCCGCTCCGAACCCCGGGCTGGAGCCGCTGTCTGGGACGGAGCCGTGCTCGCGCGTAAGCAAGCGCTGCTCTGTCCCTGACAGCGGCTCCAGCCGGGGTTCGGAGCGGAGCTTCAGGCATGAGCGGGCAGGTACGGCCTGTATTGCGGCAAGAATATCCAGATGGCTATTCAGCCAGAATTCTGCTAGTGTGCACAGGCCCTAACTCAGTGTGTGGAAGAACAAATAAATACACATAACTACTTACCTTCTGGATTTGTTCCTTCTGAGTCTTCAGATTCACTTGATATGTTCTGAGGAATGAAATCTTCATCACTGTCAGAATCAAATACATGTTCCTGCAATTCGGATTCCGATTCATCCTCCGGTATGGATTGGAAAGTAGCCAGAATATCCTGAGGCTTTATCAAACGTCTTCTCTCCATATTCCTCACAAATTCCATAATTCTATATAGTTCCCTGCTGAAAAATAGAAATGAAATGAAAACTAAAAGAAATAATAACTGTTCTGCCACCTTCAAAAGTAGGTGGGCTGAATCAGTTGACAGACAGCTAAACTATTTCATAACAATTCATACCTGTATGAGTCTTCAGAGCTCGTATGTCTGCGTCTGTTCTCTTTGTCTCTTCAGCTGAACTGAAAGTAAAGTTACTATCCAGAATACTGTCTCCTGCTAGGACCTTAGAAAAACACCACCCTTCATTAGCATAAGATAAGAGCCTAGAGTAAACAAGCTATTTTGTTCAGCATTACACAGTAATACAAGCAGGTAAAACACAAGGAAAATGTGAAAAGTTGACATGTAAATTGAACTACATCTATATGAACATCAGGGTAAATAAGACAGAGTGAAAAAATTATGCACACAACTTTATAGCAACATTTAGTGACAAAAGGACCTCAAAATATAGTAGGGAGTCAAAATGACTCCCTTCAGTAGTTCTTGGTAAATTTTGAAAAAAACGCGCAAATTTTTCACCAAAATTATTTATTCTCACAAAATCTTTTTTCACATCATATTTGAGGAAAAGTCACCGAGTTTCAAGCCGGAATTCTGAAAAATGTAGTCACAGAAGAGAAATAAAAAACGAAAGGAGTCAAAATGACTCCATCAGTAGTTCTAGTGTTATACTGTCAGAGATTCCGTAGGTGGGCAGTCCTGACCAAATGGAATGACAACGCTTTGGCAGCTCTTTTTCGGAAGGGACTGTCAGATAATGTAAAGGATGTTATGGTGGGATTCCCTGTTCCCTCTGGTCTCAATGATTCTATGTCATTAGCGATTCAAATTGACAGACGTTTGCGTGAGCGGAAAGGTATGCGTGGAATAATGTTGCCTTGTGAACCTGCTTCTGAATCCATGCAGTGTGATAGAGTGGTTTCTGGGGCACAGCGTCATGAATTTCGAAAGCGCAATGGGTTATGTTTCTACTGTGGTGATGCCTCTCATGCTATTTCAGTCTGCCCTAAGCGGGGAAGACGTTTTGCACGCTCAGTTGTCTTGGGTATTGTTCAGACTAAGTTTTTATTAACTGTTACTCTGATATGCTCTCTGTCCTCATTTTCTGCTCAGGCTTTTGTTGATTCTAGAGCAGCTATTAACCTGATGGATTTTGATTTTGCTAAACGTTGTGGGTTTCCCTTGATACCCCTACGGAAGTCTATTCCCCTACTGGGGATCGATTCTACCCCTTTGGCTGAGAATAAACCTCAGTTCTCTACTCAGGTGATAATGAGGGTAGAACCTGATCATCAGGAGAGTTGCAAATTTTTGGTTCTGTATAATCTGCATGACATTATCGTACTGTTTTTCCCTTGGTTACAGTCTCATAATCCTGTTTTGGATTGGAAATCTGTGTCTGTTACCAGTTGGGGCTGGCGATGTGTTAATACCAACACTCCTGTTTTTTCTGCCTCCCCCCAGGCTCAGGATGTTCCTGACTTTTTGATTGATTTTTCTGATGTGTTTAGCGAAAGTAAATCTGCATCCTTGCCTCCCCATAGGAGCTATGACTGCGCTATTGAATTAGTGCCTGGTAGTAAATTCCCTAAAGGTCGCCTTTTTAACTTGTCTGTACCTGAACATGACGCTATGCGGTCTTATATCAAGGAGTCATTGGAGAAGGGTCATATCAGACCATCCTCTTCACTCTTAGGTGCCGGTTTTTTCTTTGTGGCCAAAAAGGATGGTTCATTAAGGCCGTGTATTGATTATCGTCTCTTGAACAATATTACTGTGATCGTTACCCTTGATCTCTGACCTGTTTTCCAGGGTGAAAAATGCTACTTGGTTTACCAAGCTTGACCTCAGGGGGGCATATAACCTTATTCGCATTAAGCACGGGGATGAATGGAAGACGGCATTTAATACCCCGGAAGGGCATTTTGAGTACCTTGTGATGCCCTTTGGGCTCACTAATGCTCCTTCTGTCTTCCAGTCCTTCATGAATGACATTTTCAGGGATTTTGTGGATAAATTTCTGATTGTTTATTTGGATGATATCTTGATTTTTTCCAATGACTGGGACTCTCATGTAAAACATGTTCGGACTGTGTTCCAGATTTTGAGAGAGAATGCTCTGTATGTGAAGGGATCAAAGTGTCTTTTTGGCGTTCAGAGGATTTCATTTCTGGGATTCATTTTGTCCCCATCTGTTATTGAAATGGACCCGGTCAAAGTTCAGGCCATCTGTGATTGGGTCCAACCTAATTCATTAAAGGCTCTTCAAAGATTCTTGGGTTTTGCCAATTTTTATCGTAAATTTATTGGTAATTTCTCGGTTATTGTTAAACCATTAACTGATTTGACCAAAAGGGTTCTGATGTGGTGAATTGGCCTCCTGAGGCAGTCTCTGCATTTCAGGAACTTAAGCAGAGATTCACTTCTGCTCCTGTTCTACGGCAGCCTGATGTTTCTCTGCCATTTCAGGTGGAGGTTGATGCCTCTGAAATTGGGGCAGGTGCCGTTTTGTCCCAAAGAGATCCAGAGACCACTAAAAGTAACCCTTGTGCCTTTTTCTCTCGAAAATTTTCTAATACTTAACGTAATTATGACGTGGGTAATCGGGAGTTGTTGGCCATGAAGTGGGCTTTTGAAGAGTAGAGACATTGGCTGGAGGGAGCCAAACATCAGGTGGTGGTCCTTACGGACCATAAGAATCTAGTTTATCTGGAATCTGCCAAGCGACTTAATCCTAGACAGGCCAGGTGGGCCTTGTTTTTCACACGTTTTAATTTTGTGGTTTCATTTCTTCCTGGCACTAAGAATGTTAAGGCGGATGCCCTCTCGAGGAGTTTCCTGGCGGACTCTCCTGAGTTATCTGATCCTTCTGTTATTTTGAAAGAGGGTGTAGTTCTTTCCGCCATCTCGCCCAATTTGAGACTGGCTCTGGAGGGGTGTCAGGAGGATAAGCCCGAGCGCTGCCCTGTTGGGAAATTGTTTGTCCCGGACCAGTGGAAAAAGAGTGTAATGTCTGAGATTCATTGTTCCGCGTTGGCCGGTCATCCCGAATTTTTGGTACCAGAGACTTGGTTAGTCGGTCCTTTTGGTGGACTACCTTGTCTCGTGATGTCAGGGACTTTGTGCAGTCCTGCGGGACTTGCTCTCGCTCCAAGCCTTGCTCTCGTTCTAGTGGCTTGTTGATGCCATTACCTGTGCCCAAGAGACCATGGACCCATATCTCTATGGATTTCATTTCCGACCTCCCTGTTTCTCAGAGAATGACCGTCATCTGGGTGATTTGCGATAGGTTTTCCAAGATGATACATCTTGTGCCATTACCTAAGTTGCCTTCCTCCTCTGAATTGGTGCCTTTGTTCCTTCAGCACATGGTTCGTTTACACGGCAATCCTGAGAACATTGTGTCTGACAGAGGAGTCCAGTTTGTTTCCAGATTTTGGAGGACCTTTTGTTCTAAACTTGGTGTTCAATTGTCTTTCTCCTCGGCGTTTCATCCTCAGACCAATGGTCAAACTGAGAGAACAAACCAGACATTGGAGACTTATCTGAGATGCTTTGTGTCTGCTGATCAGGATGACTGGGTCTCTTTTTTGCCTTTGGCTGAGTTTGCTCTTAATAATAGGGCTAGCTCTGCCACTTTGATGTCTCCATTTTTCTGTAATTCTGGGTTTCACCCTCAATTTTCTTCAGGTCAGACGGAGGCTTCTGTCTGTCCAGTTGTTGACTCTGTTGTGGAGCGTATGCAACAGATTTGGGACCAGGTAGTGGAGAGGTTGTCCCTCTCTCAGGAGAGGGCCCAGCGGTTTGCTAATCGGCATAGGACTGATGGTCCTCGGTTTAAAGTAGGGGACTTGGTCTGGTTGTCCTCAAAAAATATTCCTATGAGAGTGGCATCTCCTAAATTTAAGCCTAGGTTCATTGGACCTTATAAGATCATGGAGATTCTTAATCCTGTTTCTTTTCGTTTGCTTCTTTCAGGGACATTTAAGATCCATAACGTGTTCCACAAGTCTTTGTTGAAGAGGTTTGTTGAGCCAGTGGTTCCTACTACTGTGCCTCCTGACCCTGTTTTGGTTGAGGGCAATCTGGAGTATGTGGTTGAGAAAATATTGAATTCTCGCTTTTCTAGACGGAAACTCCAGTATTTGGTTAAATGGAGAGGTTATGGTCAGGAAGACAATTCTTGGGTGTTTGCTTCGGACATCCATGCTAGGAGACTCATCCGTGCGTATCATAGAACTCATCCTGACCGACCTGGTTGCTCTAGTGAGGGTTCGGTGACCCCTCCTCAAGGGGGGGGGTACTGTTGTGAATAGGCTGGAAATGAGTTCTGAGCAGAAGCTCCCTCTGGTGGTTACAAACGGTACTGGACTGTCCAGTGAAGATTGTGAGGATTGGAATCAGGTGTTACTGACTGGTCTTATATAAGGGAGTCGCCCTCCCATCAGGGTTGCCGGTGATCAATTGTTCTGGTCTCAATCCTTGATTCCTGTTTCCTTGGTAGCCTGCTGTGTCGTGTCTGAATCTCCTGCTAACAGATAAGACATTTTCTTCTTTTTGTTTTTGTGCTTGATTTTTGCATTTTGTCCTGCACTTCTGTGGGGGCCTTCAGGGTCCCCTCTGGGGGCTTTTGCCCTCTCAGTTCAGTTCAGCCACTGATGTTTGTACATTTGCTTTTTCCAGTTTTTTCAGTGGCTGCTGTTTTGATTTTGGTTACACCAGAGAACTAATTTAGGTGGTTGAGGTCGTGTGATCTCAGGTGTTTTTTGAAATTAGTAGAGTTGGTGCTTTTCAGGTTTTTTGGGATTGCAGTAAGTGCCCTTCCTATCCTTTTCTATTTAGTAAGTTTGGGCCCCAACGTTTGCTCATACTATTTTCTGTCTGTGTCAGTATTTCTTCTTGTCTAACCGCCATTACATGTTTGGGGGCTTTCTATGTTCTTTGGGGATCTGCTCCGGGGCAGATAGCTTTCCTCTTTCTATCTTTAGGTGTAGTTAGTTTCTCAGGCTGTGACGAGGCGTCTAGGACCAACGTAGGAACGCTCCACGGCTGCCTCTAGTTGTGGTGGTTAGTCAGGGTACTGCAATCTCATAGTTTCCAACTGCTCTGGTGTATTTCCTTTTTTGCCTGCTCTCCTCAGCTACCAAATCATAACAAGGCTGCCTGCCTGTGATAAAGGGGCAATTAATTTGGTGGAGTAGCTGAACTGCCTGTCAGTAACAATGTACAAATTGCTTGAGTGGAGCATTACATCTGATTAGTAGGCTGCCTGACTGTGATAAAGGGGCAATTAATTTGGTGGAGTAGCACAGCTGCCTGCCCGTGACAGTGTACAAATTGCTTGAGTGGAGCATCACATCTGATTGGTTGGCTGCCTGACTGTGATAAGAGGACAATTAATTTGGTGGAGTAGCACAGCTGCCTGCCACTGACAGTGTACAAATTGCTTGAGTGGAGCATCACATCTGATTAGTAGGCTGCCTGACTGTGATAAAGGGGCAATTAATTTGGTGGAGTAGCTGAGCTGCCTGCCAGTGACAGTGTACAAATTGCTTGAGTGGAGCATCACATCTGATTAGTAGGCTGCCTGACTGTGATAAAGGGGCAATTAATTTGGTGGAGTAGCACAGCTGCCTGCCACTGACAGTGTACAAATTGCTTGTGTGGAGCATCACATCTGATTAGTAGGCTGCCTGACTGTGATAAAGGGGCAATTAATTTGGTGAAGTAGCACAGCTGCCTGCTACTGACAGTGTACAAATTGCTTGGGTGGAGCATCACATCTGATTAGTTAGCTGCCTGACTGTGATAAAGGGGCAATTAATTTGATGGAGTAGCACAGCTGTATGCCACTGACAGTGTACAAATTGCTTGTGCGGAGCAGCACATCTGATTAGTAGGCTGCCAGCCTGTGATAAGGGGGCAATTAATTTGGTGGAGTAGCACAGCTGCCTGCCACTGACAGTGTACAAATTGCTTGTGTGGAGCATCACATCTGATTAGTAGGCTGCCAGCCTGTGATAAGAGGGTAATTAATTTGGTGGAGTAGCAGAGCTGCCTGCCAGTGACAGTGTACAAATTGCTTGCGTGGAGCATCACATCTGATTAGTAGGTTGCCTGTTGTGAATACTCTGGAGGTGACTTCTGAGCTGGGGCTCCCTCCGGTGATTGCTGAGGGTAATGAACTAATTGCTGAATGGCCTTCAGCTGACTCTGAATGGTCTGATATAAGTGACCTGAGTTCCCATCAGCCTTGCCGGTAATCAATTGTTCTTCCTGGTTTTGCTTGGAGCTCAGCTTGCATTCTTGCTCTTTTACAGTTAAGTGATTTGCTGTTTTTTTTTCCTCTGGTTGGATTTTCCTTGCCTGTTTTGCTGCTTGCACGGGATGTTAGGGTTCGATTTCCCGCTGCTGCACAAGGGGAGTCTCGAACCCGTCCCGCTGCGGTCTCCCATTCATCTCCGGCCGCAGTGGAGCCTGCTCAGCAGAGACGTCGGTCCAGGGGTCTTGCCCACTCCTCTACTGTGCAGTGACTTGCTGCTGCCTTTCCTGGATCTGCTATTGTGGCCAGTGCTGGAGCAGTCGTCTTTGAGACAAAGTCCTGCGTTTTCCCATCTGAGCATGCCCAGAGTGAGATCTCTCATTGGAGATCAGGGGTCACATGTTCAGGTGCTGCAGCGGCTCCTATTGGTCCGCCAGGAAGGTCATGTAGCTACGTTTGTTTGTAACAGCTTCTCATTGGTCCTTGTACCTGGAAGGTCCTGTAGCTGTTGCTATAAAAGGGTAGCATGGCTGGGCCGCCATGCGCTAATATCAACCATTGTATGCTATGCGCCAGTGTGATCTCGGCCTTTTGGCTGCGATCGTGTGTCGCAGTCAGAGGGTGCGAGTTTTCCTGGAGTGATCCAGGGGCTTTGCTGGCAGCGTGCTGCTGATTTTCTACTGCGGTATCCGTATCGGCAGTCTGGACTGAGGATGTTCATTAAGAATACGATCCGTGTAGTGGTGGAAGGTGGTGAGAAAAACAACCTGGTGTACGTCGTTCGTGACCTGTTGGAGGGAAAGGCTGGAGCCCATCGTCAGGATATCTACAGCGTCAATGAATTCCGGAGTCAAGGTACATATGATGTAACCTTTGTGAATGAGGGATGCTGTTTGACCGTCTTTGAATGGCTCAGAAGTAATGAAGGTGATCCATGCCTGGAGGGAGTGCGGGTGGAGCCCCTGTTTGGGCTCATGGAAAAAGTGGTGACGGTGACTGTGTACAACCCCTATACAGAAGTAGCACTACTAAAGCAGTTCCTGGAGCGGTACTGTGAATACGTGAAGGGAGGAGAGAAGCAGAAAAATGTCTTGGGCATTTTCAACTGCAAGTATGTGTTTCGGGTGAAATTGAAGAAGGACCCAGGTTGTTTGGGAGGTTTCACCCACCCACCAGCGAACTTTTCAGTGGCGGGTCATAGGGGCTTCCTGTCATACCCAGGGCAGCCACTATACTGCAGGAGGTGCTTACAGTTCGGGCACCTGCTAAACATGTGTAGCAAGGAGTTGGTTTGCCGTAATTGCAAGCAAGAGGGTCATGTGGCGGCTAGGTGTCCGATGCCTCGTGAATGTGACAGGTGTGGCAGTTCAGAGCACCTGTATAGAGACTGCCCGTTTGGTGTGCCGAGGAGGTCAACTAGAGAGGAGGAGGAAAGAAAGAGACGTGAGGAGGAGCGGAGGCGGGAGGAAGAAAGGAAGAGAGAGGAGGAGGTTAAGAGGCGGGAGGAGGAGAAGAAGCGGAGGGAAAGCGAAGTCGCCACGCTGCAAAGCGTTGTGAAGGCGCCACCCACTCCTGCTGAGAGACGGAGGGAGAAGCGGCAGGAGGACAAGGAGGCTGAGAGAAGGAAGGAGAAGCAACAGGAGGAAAAGGAGGACAAGGAATTTTGGAAGGCCATAAGGCGAGAGGAGCGTTCATGGCCTAAAAAAGAAGTAAAAAAAGAAGTCCCAGTTGCTGAATCATGGTCAGAATGCCTGATGGATTTCGATATATCTGTGGCAGAGGAGGAGGCTGAGGTTTTAGTTCATGAGTCTGATCCGAGAAATATTGGTGCCTTCTCCTCGGAAGAGGACTCAGGAGGGTTAAAGTGTCACAGGGAGGGTGGTGGGGAAAACAGAGACATTGAGGTGGTGGAAGAAGGAATGGCCCAGAGGAAGACTGGGCATAAAAAGGCACGGGTGGAGGAGTATATGGAGGCCAGCGGCTCGGAAGGCTGCTCGGCACAAATGGTGGAGGAGGACACTGGCGGTACTGGTTAAGTACGTTTTACTAATCCAGTAGCCAGGTAGGGTTTTTTGTGTACATAGCTTTGCTCTTTAAGCAATGGCTATCTGTTTTTTTTTGTGTGTTTTATGTAATGTGTGTCAAGTTATATCTGTAGGTTGTTTTTGTATTTTTTTTCCTTTTTTGGCTTTTTTGGACAAGTGTTTTTTTTAAGCATTTTGGTTTGTGTTTAGTATGGGTGTTAGAATTATATCTCAAAATGTGAGGGTTTTTAAAAATAAGTTGCGGCGTGCGGCCATTTTTGAGTTTTTTGCAGCGCAAAATGCGGAAATTTTTTGTTTACAGGAGTGTGGGATTGTGGATGGTGTGAAGGGGAGTGAATGGCCTCATGGTGCGTCTGTGTGGTCAGGGAGTGCATGTAATAGAAATGACGGTGTTGGTTTTTTGGTGAAGGGGCGTAATGTGAGTTTGTGTGACTATATGGTGATTGAGGTTGGGAGATGCGTGTTAGCAAATTTTGAGTTTAGAAATATTCGTTTTAGTGTTATTAATGTGTATGCTCCTGTGAAAAAACAGGAGCGTAAAGTTTTATTTGAAAAAATTAAGTTTTTTATTCCAGGTAGAGTGCCTGTTGTGATTGTGGGTGATATGAATGTTGATGTGGGAAAGGTGAATGTGGATGTGTCAAGGAAAGAGTTAATGGACATGGTGAGTGATTTTGGTATGAGGGATATGCAGAGGGAGTGTAAAGTAACTCCATTGTTAAATACATTTTTTTCTGAGAGTGGGAGGGTGGCGTCTAGACTGGACTATTGTTTTGTTTCAAAAAACCTGATTGCTGTTAGTTATGCACAGGAGAGTGTGCCGTTTTCAGATCATGTGTGTATGAAGTGTGAAGTGGATGTGCATACTGAGGAGGTAACTGGGAAAGGTATATGGAAGCTGAATGTGAGTTTACTGGATGGGGTGGAGGTGAGAGAGGAGTATGAGAGACATTATAAAGAGTGGTGTGAGAGCAGAAGTGAATTCAGTAATGTGTGTGAATGGTGGGATTGGGTTAAATGGAAAACCAAGGTTTTTTTTAAAAAACTTGGTTACAAGTGTGCAGCTGCTAAGAGAGAAAGGTTTGCTGGGTTGAATGCAAGATTGAGTGTGTTATATAAGCTAAGAGAGGGCGGGATGGATGTGAGTGAAGATTTGTTGAGAGTGAAAAAGAAGTGAACGAGTTTTTGAGAGAGAGAGGGAGGAGTATTGTGTATAGGGCTAAAATAGAGAACTTGGAAAAGAATGAGAAGTGTTTGCGGTTTTTTTTCAAGAAAGTTTTTGGAAAAAGACAGAGCATGAGTGTTTTGAATGGAGTGGATGGAAATGAAGTGGGTGGTGCGGACTTATGTGAGGAAGTGGCAAAGTTTTATGATGATTTGTATGCAGTGAAATGGAGGGATGAAGGTTTGGAGAGTGATGTGCTGAGTGTTTTGGAAAATAGATTGAATGGGACAGAAAGGGAGAGTTTGATGGGGGAGGTGACGAGTGAAGAAATATGGAAGGTGGTGTGTAGCATGGCGCTGAATAAAACGCCGGGGGATGATGGTCTACCGGTGGAATTTTATCGTGTGATGTGGGATGTGATTGGGAAGGATTTTGTTGATGTATGTAAGTATATGTGGGCGAATGCAGAGGTGGCGAATGGTATGCGTGCAGGAGTGGTTGTGCTGTTGCCAAAAAAAGGTGATTTGAAAAATCTAAAAAACTGGAGGCCGATCACGTTGCTTAATTGTGATTATAAAATCTATGCGAAGCTTCTGGCAAATAGGATGCGTGATGTGGTTGGGAGTGTGGTGGGTGAGGAGCAGTGTTGTGCGGTGCCTGGAAGGCGGTTACATGAGGGTGTGTGTATGCTGAGAGATTGTTTGTGGGACTGTTTGAACCGCAAGAAGGGGGTGTATGTGTTGAGTTTGGATTTTGAGAAGGCGTATGATAGGTTGGCGCATGGTTTTCTGTTTAGAGTGTTGGTGAAGATGGGTTTTCCGGCTGAGTTTGTTGAGAGAGTGAGAAGTTTGTATAAAAATATTTATAGTTGTGTTTTGTTGAATGGGAATGTAGGGAGGAGAGTGAATGTGTTTTCCGGTGTACGGCAGGGGTGCCCATTGTCCCCTGTTGTGTTCATTTGCGCGATTGAGCCGTTGTTGTGTATGTTGAGGAAAGATAAGGTGATTCGGGGTGTGCAAGTGCCGGGGGCGGGGGGGAGGGAGTGGAAGGTGAATGGTTACATGGATGATGTGTGTGTTTTGTGTGATTCAGAGTGTTCGGTGCGTCGTGTGAAGTTGTTGGTATCCGTTTTTTGTGGAGCGTCTGCGTTTAAAGTGAATTGGGAGAAGACTGAATGTAAGATTTTTGGTGGGAGGACTCTGAGCAATGATATTGGAGTGAATGTGGTGAGTGGACCGATAAAGGTGCTGGGTGTGAAATTTTCAGAGAAGTTGGATGGAGAGGAAAATTGGGTGGATGTGAGAGAGAGAGTGGAGCGCAAGTTAAATTTTTGGAAGATGAGAGATTTGACGTTTTTTGGTAAAATTTTAGTTATTAAGAGTGTGGTGTTACCAATTTTTTTGCATGTTGCGGTGGTTTTTCCACCAGGTTATATGTGTGTTAGAAGATTAAATAGGGTTTTGTTTGAATTTTTTTGGCGTTCACGTATGGAGCGTGCAAGGAGAGAGGTTGTGATGAAGAGAATGGATAAGGGGGGGCTGGGATTCCCCAATTTAAATGTATTTTTTGGTGTGAATATCATGATGTTTGTATTGGGTGTGATTAGGATGGATGGGAAGTGTGCATGTATGAAGTGGCGGGAAAGGGATTTAAGGTGCCCAGTGGCTTTTGAGGTGCCTGTGTGGTATGTGTGGGTTTACAAATTTTTGGTGAAGTATGAACTGTGTGATGTGGATGTGAGGTTGTTAGAGAAGAAGAAAGCGGTATATAGGATGATTGAGTGTAGAGAGATGGAATGTGGTATCTATATGGTGAGAGGAAGTGATGTGCAGAAGGTATGGAAGAAGGTACGTATGGATGGTATGACAAATAGACAGAGCGAGATTGTGTGGCAGTCATTGCATGAGGTGTTACCGGGGAGAGACTTCCAGAGAAATCGGGGTTTAGTGAGGAGTGAGATGTGTCCGAGGAGGGGATGTGGTGGGAGAGAGAGTGTGGTGCATTTGTTTTGGAATTGTCAGTATGCTAGAAGTGTGATTTCAGGTTTGGGCCCGTTGTGTAAGGAGTTGTGTGATGTGAATTTTTTGACGTTTGAGTTATTTATGTTTGGGTTGGGTATATGTGGAGAAAAGGAGAGAGTGTTGTGGTTGATGCTTGCATGTATAAAAGAGGTGTTGTGGGATGTGAGGAACGTGTATGTGTTTAAGAGGAAGGAGATTGAGGTTAAAAATTGTTTAAAAATTGTTTTGGGAAAATTGTATTTTTGTTTTGTGTGTGATAAGAGAAAGAGGGGGGATGAGGACGCAGAGGGAATTTGGAAAGTTAAAAAGTGGAAACATCTTGTTAATGTGTCTTAGTTTTGTGTTTTTTTGTGCTTGTAAATAAAGTTGGTTTTCCGATGATGATGGGAACAGCTGTTGCATTATGTAAGTGTACACGCTGTTTGGGAGTTGAGTTCCTTATAGTTTTGGTTATCTGACTGTGGAACTTCCCATCTGAGGGAAAAAAAAAAAAAAAAAGTGGTCATGTGTATGTGTGGATAGGGACCCGGCTGAAATAAGCCACTAGAATACCGACTTAATCGGTGAGGAGTTTGGTATGGTAGCTGGTCAGGGTCGGTGTCCTAGATGCCCTAGATTACCGGCATAACCGGTGAGGAGTTTTGATTGCCGTATTCAGGGTCTGGCGTTCAGACGCCATAGATTGCGGGTGACTCCCGTGAGGACATTAGCACATGATCACGCTTTATGAACGCGTAGCACTTATCTGTGTACCTGAGAGCCTGACAGGACACAGTACTTTTTCTCAGCGGCCCTGTGACGTAACAGGGTTCGCTTCCAACGCTAGACAGCACCCTAGCGTGTTTTCTTTGCCACTCAGTTGTGTCTAGTGAGTGCGCACACATCGCCATATAGCGCTGCGGCTCTCCTTCTAGCGGCTCTGTGGAGTAACAGAGTTCGCACTTATTGCCACAGCGCATTACGGCGTTTATGTTGGCGACTCTGCGGGATAACAGAGTTTGCTTCTCGCGCCATTTCTACTAGCAGCAGGCTCCGCTTGCACGGTGGACCCCGGGCTGCGAATGCACCTCTCTACTTTATATATTTGGTGCGTTCCGCAGACCCTTAACATAATATTAGCGCCATGGTCTGGCTAGTAAAATGGCGGATGAACAGCGTCTATCGCAGTACATCCAGCAGCTGGAGGGTAGGTTGGCGGCTCTTGAGCGCACAACCTCAGCTGTGGATGTTACCGCAGTCGCTGTTCAGGCTGATAGCGTGGCTGCAGCCAGTTTGTCTTCTGCCACCTCTGCCCCTACATTATCCCACCTCCCGCTTCCTGACAAGTTTGCCGGTGATAGCAAGCAATGTCGGGGATTCGTGAGTCAGTGCTCTATACAGCTCGAGCTTCTGGCTGCACGTTTTCCCACGGATCGGGCACAAGTGGGTTTTGTACTTTCTCTACTCTCGGGCAGAGCGTTGGAGTGGGCAACGCCGCTGTGGGAGCGCGACAATCGTGTGGTGCGGAGTGCTCCTCGTTTCTTGGAGGCTCTTAAAAAGGTATTTTTAGGACCTCAGGTCACCCACGATACGGCGCTACAACTGCTGGCATTGGCACAGGGTTCGTCTTTGGTCAGTCTGTTTTCCGTCCAGTTTCGGACTCTAGCTTCTGAGCTAGATTGGTCTGATAAAGTTCTTATTCCAATCTACTGGCGAGGACTGGCTGACCATGTTAAAGACGCTTTGGCTACTAGGGAGATTCCCGCCACACTGGAGAAGCTTATCTCCATATCTACCCGCATTGACCTCCGTTTTCACGAGCGGAGGTTGGAGCGGGCCCAGTGTAGGCAGAGGTTTCGGTTGGCTCCCACCTTTGCCAAACCTCTCGAATTTCCCGATCTGGCGTCCGAACCCCAAAAGGCCACAGAAGTTCCTCATGCAGGACCTAAGTCTCGGTCCGTCCGAGTATCCGTGGTCTGTAACCGTTGTCAGCAGACAGGACACTATGCCAACAAATGTCCACAGCGATCGGTGAAGCGATCGCATCTAGTGGCCCTGGGAGGAGGTTCACTAGAGACAGCGGCATTTTCCTCCAAGATGACACTTAAAGGGACAATCACTGTTGGTACTTCCATTCTCACCGCCGACCTTTGCGTGGACTCAGGAGCAGAGGGGAATTTCATGTCCTCTAGCTTTGCTCGCCGTCATGCAATACCTCTGGTGGCGCTTGACAAATCAGTGACTGTCCGGGTAGTGAATGGGTCGACATTGCCCTCACAAATTACACACCAGACTGTTCCACTTGCATTGTCTGTATCTCCTTCCCATCAGGAACTTATTTCCCTACTCGTCCTTCCCGAGGGAATAGACGAGATCCTACTAGGTATACCTTGGCTCCGTTTCCACTCCCCACATATAGAGTGGACTTCGGGTAGGATACTGGGTTGGAGTGATGCATGTAGAGGCAGATGTGTCAGGAGTTGCGTTCAGGTTACCACTACGGAGTTACCCGCAGATCTTACTCCACTTCCCAAGCACTACTGGTCATATGCAGACGTGTTCTCCAAGAAGACTGCGGAGACTATTCCGCCTCATCGCCCCTATGACTGTCCTATCGACCTCTTGCCTGGCGCAGAACCTCCTCGGGGAAGGGTCTATCCCCTCTCTCTTCCTGAGACAGAGGCCATGTCGCAATATATTCAGGAGAACCTGGCAAGAGGGTTTATTAGGAAGTCAGTGTCACCGGCAGGGGCGGGATTTTTCTTCGTGCAGAAGAAAAACAGAGAATTGCGTCCGTGTATTGATTACAGGGGTCTTAACGCCATCACCGTTAAAAACAAGTACCCGTTGCCCCTGATTTCTGAGCTTTTTGATAGGCTTCGGGGAGCAAGAGTATTCACTAAACTAGATCTGCGCGGTGCTTATAACCTGATTCGCATCCGTGAGGGGGATGAATGGAAGACGGCTTTTAATACCAGGGATGGGCATTACGAATATCTGGTGATGCCCTTTGGGCTCTGTAATGCTCCAGCCGTTTTCCAAGACTTTGTCAATGACATCTTCCGGGATATGCTCTCCACCTCGGTCGTAGTCTATCTGGATGATATACTCATCTTCTCTCCAGATATTGACTCCCACCGGAGAGATGTCTGCAGAGTCTTCGACCTCTTACGGGATAATTCCCTCTATGCTAAGTTAGAGAAATGTATGTTTGAGCTGGAGTCTTTACCTTTCCTTTCTTATATCATCTCAACCCAGGAATTGGCTATGTATCCGGCCAAACTACAGGCTGTGATGGACTGGCAGGAACCTCACTCTCTAAAAGCGGTGCAGCGCTTTATGGGGTTCATTAATTACTTTCGCCAGTTCATTACGCATTTCTCTACCTTGGTAGCTCCCTTGGTAGCCCTCACCAAGAAGGAGCAAATCCCAAATTTTGGTCGGAATAGGTCTCCACGGCTTTCTCTTCTATTAAGTCTCATTTTGCTAGCGCTCCCATCCTACATCGCCCCGATGTTGATAAGCCATTTTTATTGGAGGTGGATGCCTCATCCGTTGGTGCTGGAGCAGTCCTCTTTCAAAAGGATGCTCAAGGTCGGAAGCATCCTTGCTTCTTCTTCTCTAAGACCTTCACTTCAGCGGAGAGGAATTATTCCATCGGGGATAGGGAGTTGCTAGCCATGAAGTTGGCCTTCTCTGAGTGGAGACATCTGTTGGAGGGGGCCCGTTTTCCCTTCCAAGTCTTCACCGACCACAAAAATTTGGTGTATCTGCAGACAGCTCAGCGGCTTAACTCTCGCCAGGCCAGATGGTCCTTGTTCTTCTCTCGGTTTAATTTCACACTCCATTTCCTCTCTGGAGAGAAGAACATTCGTGCCGACGCTCTCTCTCGCTCTGTGGTGTCCTCTGAAGAGGAGGTAGAGGAGCCTCGGCTTATTGTTCCCACAGAGAGCCTGAGAACAGTGGCTCCGGTTTCACTAGAGTCTGTGCCCCCGGGCAAGACTTTTGTGCCTACCAATTTGCGACCGGAGGTACTCTCTTGGGCACATTCGTCCAGGGTTGGTGGAAATTTTGGGGCTAAGAGGACATCTGAATTGCTGGCGAGGACATATTGGTGGCCGCATATGGTCCGTGATGTTGGGGACTATGTTCGGGCGTGTGTCCCCTGCGCCAAAAATAAGTCTCCACGACAACGGCCAGCTGGTTTACTTTATCCTTTGCCGGTGGCAGACAGGCCCTGGGAGATGGTTGGGATGGACTTTGTGGTGGGCTTGCCCAAGTCTCGGGGTTGCACCATCATTTGGCAGCGTTGTTCGTTAGGCACATCTTCCGTCTACACGGCATGCCGGACAAAATTGTCAGTGACCGAGGTCCCCAGTTTGCGTCTCGGTTCTGGAGAGAGCTTTGTCGTCTACTCAGTATTGAGTTAAATCTCTCTTCAGCGTATCATCCTGAGACTAATGGGTTGGTAGAAAGGGCCAACCAGACCTTGGTCACCTATCTACGACATTTTGTCTCTGCCAGGCAGGATGACTGGGCATCCTTGCTACCATGGGCTGAGTTTGCATTAAACAATGCTGTGGCTGACTCCAACGGACAGACTCCTTTCCTTCTGAACTACGGTCAGCATCCGCGGGTTCCGGTGCCCATGCCCGTGTCTTCCGCCAACTCCAGGGTGGCAGACTGGGCTGTGGAGGCACGGGACATTTGGGACCGTACCCAGGATGCCATTCAGGCATCCAAGGAGAGGATGAGGTCCTCTGCCAACGCACATCGGCGCCCCGCTCCAACATTTGCTCCTGGGGACTTGGTGTGGCTCTCCGCCCGTAACATCAGGCTGCGAGTTGAGTCCACTAAGTTGGCACCCCGCTACCTGGGTCCTTTCAAGGTCCTTGAGCAGGTTAACCCTGTGGTATACCGTTTGGCTCTTCCACCACGCCTGGGTATCTCCGACACCTTTCATGTATCCCTCCTGAAACCCGTGCTCATGTCCCGGTTTTCTGAGTCATCTGCCGGGACATCGGGTTCATCTACGGATGACCATGAGGTGAACGCCATCGTAGGGTGTAAGGTGGTACGGGGCAAAAAGTTTTATTTGGTGGACTGGAGGGGCTATGGGCCTGAGGATAGGTCTTGGGAGCCTGCCGAGCATATTCACGCTCCGCAGCTCATCGCTGTCTTTGAGCACAGCGAGGCCCAAAGAAGGGGGGGCCCTAGGAGGGGGGGTAATGTTAGGGTTTGATTTCCCGCTGCTGCACAAGGGGAGTCTCAAACCCGTCCCGCTGCGGTTTCCCATTCATTTCCGGCCGCAGTGGAGCCTGTTCAGCAGAGACATCGGTCCAGGCGTCTTGCCCACTCCTCTACTGTGCAGTGACTTGCTGCTGCCTTTCCTGGATCTGCTATTGTGGCCAGTGCTGGAGCAGTCGTCTTTGAGACAAAGTCCTGCGTTTTCCCATCTGAGCATGCCCAGAGTGAGATCTCTCATTGGAGATCAGGGGTCACATGTTCAGGTGCTGCAGCGGCTCCTATTGGTCCGCCAGGAAGGTCATGTAGCTACGTTTGTTTGTAACAGCTTCTCATTGGTCCTTGTTCCTGGAAGGTCCTGTAGCTGTTGCTATAAAAGGGTAGCATGGCTGGGCCGCCATGCGCTAATATCAATCATTGTATGCTATGCGCCAGTGTGGTCATGTGTATGTGTGGATAGGGACCCGGCTGAAATAAGCCACTAGAATACCGACTTAATCGGTGAGGAGTTTGGTATGGTAGCTGGTCAGGGTCGGTGTCCTAGATTACCGGCATAACCGGTGAGGAGTTTTGATTGCCGTATTCAGGGTCTGGCGTTCAGACGCCATAGATTGCGGGTGACTCCCGCGAGGACATTAGCACATGATCACGCTTTATGAACGCGTAGCACTTATCTGGGTACCTGAGAGCCTGACAGGACACAGTACTTTTTCTCAGCGGCCCTGTGACGTAACAGGGTTCGCTTTCAACGCTAGACAGCGCCCTAGCGTGTTTTCTTTGCCACTCAGTTGTGTCTAGTGAGTGCGCACACATCGCCATATAGCGCTGCGGCTCTCCTTCTAGCGGCTCTGTGAAGTAACAGAGTTCGCACTTATTGCCACAGCACATTACGGCGTTTATGTTGGCGACTCTGCGGGATAACAGAGTTTGCTTCTCGCGCCATTTCTACTAGCAGCAGGCTCCGCTTGCACGGTGGACCCCGGGCTGCGAACGCACCTCTCTACTTTATATATTTGGTGCGTTCCGCAGAACCTTAACACGGGACTTCAGCCTTATCCCCTTTTGGGGTCTGGCGCTGCTATTGTGCTCATTTTGTATTTGCACTTTTGGTCTGTTCCTTTGTAACTTTTTTGCTGAATTGCTGTGTGTTACACCAGAGATCTGATTTAGGTGGTAGAGATCATGTGATCTCAGGTTTTTTGTTAATCAGAAGTGTTGGTATTTTCGTCAGGGGGTTTTTTTTTTTGGGTTGCAGTCAGAATTCTTTCCTATACTTTTCATCTATACAGATTGGGCCTCAGCGTTTGCTCATTCTATTTTCTGTCTGTGTCCGTATTTTCTTCTTGTCTAACCGCCATTACATGTTTGGGGGCTTCCTATTTATTTGGGGGATCTGCTCCAGGGCAGATAGCTTTCATCTTTCTGCCTTTTGGTGTGTAGTTATCTCTCTGGCTGTGACGAGGCGTCTAGGATCACCGTAGGTACGCTACATGGCTACTTCTAGTGTGGCGGTTAGTTTAGAGTACTGCAATCCAATAGTTTCCAGCCTCTCTGGTGTATTACTACTTTTTCTATTTTTGCAATTTCTCCTCAGCTACCGAATCATAACAGTATTATCGGCCAAACTGAAAATTATATGGTACTCACAGAACAGAAAAATAGTAATTTTTTTTTCTCTGTTTGTTGCATTTTTTTTCCCTCTTTTTCTCTGGGTGCTGAGGAGGAATTTTTTTTTTCCTCAATGGAGTTTGCACAGTTGTCTGGCCGTGTGGAGCGGCTTGCCGCTGAGGTTCAGAGTATTGCTACCTATCTTGATAGGTTGCCGGTTGTGGAACCTAGGATCCCCATACCAGATTTATTTTTGGGGGATCAGTCTAAATTTCTGAATTTCAAAAATAACTGTAAGTTGTTTTTTGCCTTGAAGCCGAAGTCCTCAGTGAATGCAGCACAGCAGGTTCAAATTGTCATCTCTCTCCTGCGTGGCGATCCTCAGGATTGTGCTTTTTCCCTGACACCTGGGTGTTATGTTTCGGTAGCTGAGGAGTGCAGGTAAAAAAGGCAATACACCAGAGCAGTTGGAATCTATGAGATTGCAGTACCCTGACTAACCACAACTAGAGGCAGCCGTGGAGCGTTCCTACGTTGGTCCTAGACGCCTCGTCACAGCCTGAGAAACTAACTACACCTAAAGATAGAAATAGGAAAGCTATCTGCCCCGGAGCAGAACCCCAAAGATAATAGAAAGCCCCCAAACATGTAATGGCGGTTAGACAAGAGGAAATACTGACACAGAAAGAAAATAGTATGAGCAAACGCTGGGGCCCAAACTATCTAAATAGAAAAGGATAGGAAGGGTACTTACTGCAATCCCAGAAAACCCTGAAAAGCACCAACTCTACTAATTTCAAAATCACCTGAGATCACACGACCTCTACCACCTAAATTAGTTCTCTGGTGTAACAAAATCAAAACAGCAGCCACTGAAAAAACTGGAAAAAGCAAAAGAACAAAACTCAGTGGCTGAACTAAACTGAGAGGGCAGAAGCCCCCGGAGGGGACCCTGAAGGCCCCCACAGAAGTGCAGGACAAAATGCAAAAATATAGCACAAACACAAAAGAAGAAAAGTCTTATCTGTTAGCAGGAGATGCAGACACGACACAGCAGGCTACAAGGGAAACTGGAATGAAGGATTCAGACCAGAACAATTGATCACCGGCAACCCTGATGGGAAAATGACTCCCTTATATAAGACCAGTCAGTAACACCTGATTCCCAGTCCTCACAATCTTCACTAGCACCGCTTGTAACCACCAGAGGGAGCCTCTGCTCAGAACTCATCTCAAATCCATTCACAACAGTACCCCCCCTTGAGGAGGGGTCACCGAACCCTCATTTGAGCAACCAGGTCGGTCAGGATGAGTTCTATGATACGCACGGATAAGTCTCCTAGCATGGATGTCCGAAGCAAACACCCAAGAATTGTCTTCCTGACCATAACCTCTCCATTTAACCAAATACTGGAGTTTCCGTCTAGAAAAACGAGAATCCAATATTTTCTCAACCACATACTCCAGATTGCCCTCAACCAAAACAGGGTCAGGAGGCACAGCAGCAGGAACCACTGGCTCAACAAACCTCTTCAACAAGGACTTGTGGAACACGTTATGGATCTTAAATGTCCCTGGAAGAAGCAAACGAAAAGAAACAGGATTAATAATCTCCATGATCTTATAAGGTCCAATGAACCTAGGCTTAAATTTAGGAGATGCTACTCTCATAGGAATATTCTTTGAGGACAACCAGACCAAGTCCCCCACTTTAAACCGAGGACCATCAGTCCTATGCCGGTTAGCAAACCGCTGGGCCTTCTCCTGAGAGAGGGACAACCTCTCCACTACCTGGTCCCAAATCTGTTGCATACGCTCCACAACAGAGTCAACACCTGGACAGACAGAAGCCTCCGTCTGTCCTGAAGAAAATCGAGGGTGAAACCCAGAATTACAGAAAAACGGAGACATCAAAGTGGCAGAGCTAGCCCTATTATTAAGAGCAAACTCAGCCAAAGGCAAAAAAGAGACCCAGTCATCCTGATCAGCAGACACAAAGCATCTTAGATAAGTCTCCAATGTCTGGTTTGTTCTCTCAGTTTGACCATTGGTCTGAGGATGAAATGCCGAGGAGAAAGACAATTGAACACCCAGTTTAGAACAAAAAGTCCTCCAAAATCTGGAAACAAACTGGACTCCTCTGTCAGACACAATGTTCTCAGGAATGCCGTGTAAACGAACCACGTGCTGAAGGAACAACGGCACCAATTCAGAGGAGGAAGGCAACTTAGGTAATGGCACAAGATGTATCATTTTGGAAAACCTATCACAAATTACCCAGATGGTGGTCATTCTCTGAGAAACAGGAAGATTGGAAATGAAATCCATAGAGATATGGGTCCATGGTCTCTTGGGCACAGGCAATGGCATCAACAAACCACTAGAGCGAGAGCAAGGCTTGGAGCGAGAGCAAGTCCCGCAGGACTGCACAAATTCCCTGACATCACGAGACAAGGTAGGCCACCAAAAGGACCGACTAACCAAGTCTCTGGTACCAAAAACTCCGGGATGCCCAGCCAACGCGGAACAATGAATCTCAGACATCACACTCTTTTTCCATTGGTCCGGGACAAACAATTTTCCAACAGGGCAGCGCTCGGGCCTATCCTCCTGACACCCCTCCAGAGCAAGTCTCAAATTGGGCGAGATGGCGGAAAGAACTACACCCTCTTTCAAAATAACAGAAGGATCAGATAACTCAGGAGAGTCCGCAAGGAAACTCCTCGAGAGGGCATCCGCCTTAACATTCTTAGTGCCAGGAAGAAAGGAAACCACAAAATTAAAACGTGTGAAAAACAAGGCCCACCTGGCCTGTCTAGGATTGAGTCGCTTGGCAGATTCGAGATAGACCAGATTCTTATGGTCCGTAAGGACCACCACCTGATGTTTGGCTCCCTCCAGCCAATTTCTCCACTCTTCAAAAGCCCACTTCATGGCCAATAACTCCCGATTACCCACGTCATAATTACGTTCAGTAGGAGAAAATTTTCGAGAGAAAAAGGCACAAGGGTTACTTTTAGAGGTCTCTGGATCTTTTTGGGACAAAACGGCACCTGCCCCAATTTCAGAGGCATCAACCTCCACCTGAAATGGCAGAGAAACATCAGGCTGCCGTAGAACAGGAGCAGAAGTGAATCTCTGCTTAAGTTCCTGAAATGCAGAGACTGCCTCAGGAGGCCAATTCACCACATCAGAACCCTTTCTGGTCAAATCAGTTAATGGTTTAACAATAACCGAGAAATTACCAATAAATTTACGATAAAAATTGGCAAAACCCAAAAATCTCTGAAGAGCCTTTAATGAAGTAGGTTGGACCCAATCACAGATGGCCTGAACCTTGACCGGGTCCATTTCAATAACAGATGGGGACAAAATGAATCCCAGAAATGAGATCCTCTGTACGCCAAAAAGACACTTTGATCCCTTCACATACAGAGCATTCTCTCTCAAAATCTGGAATACAGTTCGAACATGTTTCACATGAGAGTCCCAGTCATTAGAAAAAATCAAGATATCATCCAAATAAACAATCAGAAATTTGTCCACCAAATCCCTGAAAATGTCATTCATGAAGGACTGGAAGACAGAAGGAGCATTAGTGAGCCCAAAGGGCATCACTAGGTACTCAAAATGCCCTTCAGGGGTATTGAATGCCGTCTTCCATTCATCCCCGTGCTTAATGCGAATAAGGTTATACGCCCCCCTGAGGTCAAGCTTGGTAAACCAAGTAGCGTTTTTCACCCTGGAAAACAGGTCAGAAATCAAGGGTAACGGGTATTGATATTTCACAGTAATATTGTTCAAGAGACGATAATCAATACACGGCCTTAATGAACTATCTTTTTTGGCCACAAAGAAAAAACCGGCACCTAAGGGTGAAGAGGATGGTCTGATATGACCCTTCTCCAATGATTCCTTGATATAAGACCGCATAGCGTCATGTTCAGGTACAGACAAGTTAAAAAGGCGACCTTTAGGGAATTTACTACCCGGCACTAATTCAATAGCGCAGTCATAGCTCCTATGGGGAGGCAAGGATGCAGATTTACTTTCGCTAAACACATCAGAAAAATCAATCAAAAAGTCAGGAACATCCTGAGCCTGGGGGGAGGCAGAAAAAACAGGAGTGTTGGTATTAACACATTGGCAGCCCCAACTGGTTACAGACACAGATTTCCAATCCAAAACAGGATTATGAGACTGTAACCAAGGGAAACCCAGCACGATAATGTCATGCAGATTATATAGAACCAAAAATTTGCAGCACTCCTGGTGATCAGGTTCAACCCTCATTATCACCTGAGTAGAAAACTGGGGTTTATTCTCAGCCAAAGGGGTAGAATCGATCCCCAGTAGGGGAATAGACTTCTGTAGGGGTATCAAGGGAAACCCACAACGTTTAGCAAAATCATAATCCATCAGGTTAATAGCTGCTCCAGAATCAACGAAAGCCTGAGCAGAAAATGAGGACAGAGAGCATATCAGAGTGACAGTTAATAAAAACTTAGTCTGAACACTACCCAAGACAACTGAGCGTGCAAAACGTCTTCCCCGCTTAGGGCAGACTGAAATAGCATGAGAGGCATCACCACAGTAGAAACATAACCCATTGCGCTTTCGAAACTCATGACGCTGTGCCCCAGACACCACTCTATCACACTGCATGGGTTCAGAAGCTGGTTCACAAGGCAACACCATTCCACGCATACTTTTCTCGCTCACGCAAACGTCTGTCAATTTGAATCGCTAATAACATAGAATCATTGAGACCAGAGGGGACAGGGAATCCCACCATAACATCCTTTACATTATCTGACAGACCCTTCCGGAAAAGGGCCGCCAAAGCGTCGTCATTCCATTTGGTCAGGACTGCCCACCTACAGAATCTCTGACAGTATAACTCAGCGTCATCAAGACCCTGATTTAATGCCAACAAGGCTTTTTCAGCTTGATCAGTGACATTAGGCTCATCGTACAATAACCCCAAAGCCTGAAAAAACGCATCAACATCACTCAGAACAGGATCCCCAGGTATCAGGGAAAAAGCCCAATCCTGAGGATCGCCGCGCAGGAGAGAGATGATAATTTGAACCTGCTGCGCTGCGTTTCCTGAGGACTTAGATTTTAAGGCAAAAAACAATTTACAATTATTTTTGAAATTCTGAAACTTAGCTCGATCCCCTAAAAACAAATCTGGCATGGGGATCCTAGGTTCCACAACAGGCAACCTAGCAAGATATGCAGCAATACTCTGAACCTCAGTGGCAAGCTGATCCACACGGCCAGACAACTGTGCAAACTCCATTGGGAGAAAAGATCCTCCCCAGCACCCAGAGATACAGAGGGAAAAAAAAAATGCAACAAACAGAAAAATATCTCTGACAACTCTGACAACCTTTTTTCTTTCACAATATTTTTTCCCTTCTGTGAGTACCATACAATTTTCAATTTTTAGGCCGGTGATACTGTTATGTTTCGGTAGCTGAGGAGTGCAGGTAAAAAAGGCAATACACCAGAGCAGTTGGAATCTATGAGATTGCAGTACCCTGACTAACCACCACAACTAGAGGCAGCCGTGGAGCGTTCCTACGTTGGTCCTAGACGCCTCGTCACAGCCTGAGAAACTAACTACACCTAAAGATAGAAATAGGAAAGCTATCTGCCCCGGAGCAGAACCCCAAAGATAATAGAAAGCCCCCAAACATGTAATGGCGGTTAGACAAGAGGAAATACTGACACAGAAAGAAAATAGTATGAGCAAACGCTGGGGCCCAAACTATCTAAATAGAAAAGGATAGGAAGGGTACTTACTGCAATCCCAGAAAACCCTGAAAAGCACCAACTCTACTAATTTAAAAATCACCTGAGATCACACGACCTCTACCACCTAAATTAGTTCTCTGGTGTAACAAAATCAAAACAGCAGCCACTGAAAAAACTGGAAAAAGCAAAAGAACAAAACTCAGTGGCTGAACTAAACTGAGAGGGCAGAAGCCCCCGGAGGGGACCCTGAAGGCCCCCACAGAAGTGCAGGACAAAATGCAAAAATATAGCACAAACACAAAAGAAGAAAAAGTCTTATCTGTTAGCAGGAGATGCAGACACGACACAGCAGGCTACAAGGGAAACTGGAATGAAGGATTCAGACCAGAACAATTGATCACCGGCAACCCTGATGGGAAAATGACTCCCTTATATAAGACCAGTCAGTAACACCTGATTCCCAGTCCTCACAATCTTCACTAGCACCGCTTGTAACCACCAGAGGGAGCCTCTGCTCAGAATTCATCTCAAACCCATTCACAACACCTGGGGATCCTGTTTTGAGTGATGTTGATGTATTTTTTCAGGCTCTGGGGTTATTGTACGATGAACCTAATGTCACTGATCAAGCTGAAAAGACCTTTGTTGACATTAAATCAGGGTCTTGAAGACGCTGAGCTATACTGTCAGAAATTTCGAAAGTGGGCAGTCCTGACCAAATGGAATGATTTTGCTTTGGCAGCCCTTTTTCGGAAGGGTCTGTCAGAAAATGTAAAGGACGTTATGGTGGGATTCCCTGTACCCTCTGGTCTCAATGATTCTATGTCTTTGGCTATTCAAATTGACAGACGTTTGCGTGAGTGCAGAGGTATGCATGAGATAGCGTTGCCTTGTGTGCCAGCTCCTGAGCCCATGCAGTGTGATAGGGTGACTTCTGGGGCTCAGCGTCATGAGTTTCGAAAGCGCAATGGGTTATGTTTCTACTGTGGTGACGTTTCTCATGCTATTTCCGTCTGCCCTAAGCGGGGAAGACGTTTTGTGAGCTCAGTTGTCTTGGGTAGCGTTCAGACTAAATTTCTGTTGACTGTTACCCTGATTTGCTCCCTGTCCACATTTTCGGCTCAGGATTTTGTTGATTCAGGAGCAGCTATTAACCTGATGGATTTTGACTTTGCCAAACATTGTGGGTTTCCCTTGATACCCCTGCGGAAGTCTATTCCTTTACTGGGCATTGATTCTTCCCCTTTGGCAGAGAATAAACCCCAGTTTTCTACTCAGGTGATAATGAGGGTTGAACCAGATCATCAGGAGAGCTATAAATTTCTGGTGTTGCATAATCTGCATGACATTATTGTACTGGGTTTCCCTTGGTTACAGACTCATAATCCTGTTTTGGTTTGGAAATCTGTGTCTGTGACCAGTTAGGGCTGCCAATGTACTAATACTGACACTCCTGTTTTTTCTGCCTCTCCCCAGTCTCAGGATGGCCCTGATTTTTTCACAGATTTTTCTGATGTGTTTAGTGAAAGTAAGTCTGCATCCTTACCTCTTCACAGGAGCTATGATTGCGCTATTGAGTTAGTGCCTGGTGGTAAATTTCCTAAAGGTCGCCTTTTTAATTTATCTGTACCTGAACATGATGCTATGCGATCTTATATCAAGGAGTCTTTGGAGAAGGGTCATATCAGACCATCCTCTTCACCCTTGGGCGCCAGTTTTTTCTTTGTGGCCAAAAAGGATGGTTCATTGAGGCCGTGTATTATCGCCTCCTGAATAAGATCACTGTGAAATATCAATATCCTTTACCTTGATTTCTGACCTATTTTCCAGAGTAAAAAGTGTGAGTTGGTTTACCAAGCTTGACCTCAGGGGGGCGTATAACCTTATTCGCATTAAGCACGGGGAAGAATGGAAGACGACATTTAATACCCCAGAGGGGCATTTTGAGTACCTAGTGATGCCTTTTGGGCTTACTAATGCCCCTTCCGTCTTCCAATCCTTCATGAATGATATTTTCAGGGATTTTGTGGATACATTTCTGATTGTTTATTTGGATGATATCTTGATTTTTTCCAATGACTGGGACTCTCATGTGAACATGTGAAACATGTTCGGACTGTGTTCCAGATTTTGAGTGAGAATGCACTGTATGTGAAGGGATCAAAGTGTATTTTTGGCGTACAGAAGGTCTCATTTCTGGGATTTATTTTGTCTCCATCTGTTATTGAAATGGACCCGGTCAAGGTTCAGGCCATCTGTGATTGGGTTCAACCTACTTCATTGAAGGCTCTTCAGAGATTTTTGTGTTTTGCCAATTTTTATCGTAAATTTATTGGTAATTTCTCCGGTATTGTTAAACCATTAACTGATTTGACCAAAAAGGATTCCTTTTGGTGGCCTACTTTGTTTGACTAGTGTTGAGCATTCCGATACCGCAAATATCGGGTATCAGCCGATATTCGCTGTATCGGAATTCTTATTCTGAGATCCGATATTTTTTGCATATCGGATACCGGAATCTGAATTTTCCTGTAAAGTCTATGAGGAGTTCCTGTGTCACAGAATGAAGTACGTGACACAGGAACTTCCCGAAAGTGTCACTGTCAGTGTCGGTCGGGTCTGTCAGGAGTCAAGACTCAGCACTTACCAGGCAGAAGATCCCCGGTGGTGACGTCCTGGATTGCCGGCTATTACCCTCTCCCTGGCGGTCATGTGCAGCTTCTCGTGATAACTGCACGTGACTGCCGGGTACTGGGTAATCTCGGCCAGCTGTACTCTCGTGACAGCTGGCCGTAAAGCAGTCCGGATGACGTCACCGCTGGGGAATCTCCTATGGTAAGCAGCTCTGCTGTGTCTGGATGTCAGTCTCAGCCAGATGTAGCAGAGCTGGACTTGTCGTGTGACACTCGTTATTTTGTACTGCGTCGGACAGGGAGTATTTGTGTTGGTTTGTTATCTTTGGCTTTTTACAGGAGATCAATGGCGTCGCAGGATGAGAGTACAATAAAAATAATGAAAACTGTTGTGTTTTATTTCATTAAAAGACTTTATTCTGGCTGTGTCTTTTTTGAAAATTTACAAACTTTATGATTAATAATGGATCGGTGTCTTATTGACGCCTCTCCATTATTAACCAGGCTTATTGTCACCGTTCAATCAAAGGTGACATTAACCCCTTATTACCCCACTTGCCACCGCTACAGTGCAAGTGGGAAGAGCCGGGTAAAGTGCCACAATTGGCTCATCTTTGGATGCGCCAATTGTGGGGCTGCTGCAGCCTGGTATTTTTAGGCTGTTGAGGGCCAAAATCCATGGGCCTTGACAGTCTTTTAATACCAGGCCGCAGCAGTCTGCTTTTTACTTGGCTGGTTAACAAAAATAGGGGGACACCCACGCCATTTTTTTTTCGAGGGGATCCCCTATTTTTGTTAACCAGCCAAGATAAGCAGACTGCTGTGGCCTGGTATTGTCAGGCTTGCAAGGTTAATGGATAGTGGATCCTTACCAGCCTGAAATACCAGGCCTCAGTAGTCTACTTCATCTGGCTGGTTAACAAACATAGGGGGGATCCCACGCCATTTTTTTTCGAGGGGATTCCCTATTTTTGTTAACCAGCCAAGATAAGCAGACTGCTGTGGCCTGGTGTTATCAGGCTTGCAAGGTTCATGGATCTTGGATCCTTAACAGCCTTAAATACCAGGACTCAGTAGTCTGCTTCATCAGGCTGGTTAACCCCTTCATGACCTTGCCATTTTTTGCAATTCTGACCAGTGTCCCTTTATGAGGTAATAACTCAGGAACGCTTCAACGGATCTTAGTGATTCTGAGATTTATTTTTTTTCGTGACATATTGGGCTTCATGGTAGTGGTAAATTTAGTTCGATAATTTTTGCGTTTATTTGTGAAAAAAATGGAAATTCGGCGAAAATTTTGAAAATTTCGCAATTTTCAAATTTTGAATTTTTATTCTATTAAACCAGAGAGTTATGTGACACAAAATAGTTAATAAATAACATTTCCCACATGTCTACTTTACATCAGCACAATTTTGGAAACAAAATTTTTTTTTGTTAGGAAGTTATAAGGGTTAAAAGTTGATCAGCAATTTCTCATTTTTACAGCAAAATTTACAAAACCATTTTTTTAGGGACCACTTCACATTTGAAGTCACTTTGAGGGGTCTATATGGTAGAAAATACCCAAAAGTGACACCGTTATAAAAACTGCACCCCTCAAGCTACTCAAAACTACATTCAAGAAGATTATTAACCCTTGAGGTGCTTCACAGGAACTAAAGCAACGTGGAAGGAAAAAATAGACATTTTAATTTTTCCAACAAAAATTTTATTTTAGCATCAATTTTTTCATTTTTAAATGGGCAACAGGATAAAATTGATCCTAAAATTTGTTGGGCAATTTCTCCTGAGTACACAGATACCTCATATGTGGTCATAAACCACATTTGGAGAGCCCCTGTGTGCCTAAACATTGGAGCTCCCCCACAAGGTACCCCATCTTGGAAACTAGACCCCCCAAGGAGCTTATCTAGATGTGTAGTGAGCACTTTGAACCCCCAAGTGCTTCACAGAAGTTTATAAATGCAGAGCAGTGAAAATAAAAAAATCATTTTTGTTTCTCAAAAATAATTTTTTAGCCCACTATTTTTTATTTTCCCAAGGGTAATAGGATAAATTGGACGCCAAAAGTTGTTGTCCAGTTTTTCCTGAGTACGCTGGTGCCCCATATGTGGGGGGAACCACTGTTTGGGTGCACGGCAGGGCTCAGAAGGGAAGGAGCGCCATTTGACTTTAATGGAAAATTAGCTCCAATCGTTAGCGGACACCATGTTGTGTTTGGAGAGCCCTGTGTGCCTAAACTTTGGAGCTCCCCCACAAATGACCTCATTTTTGAAACAAGACCCCCTAAGGAACTTATCTAGATGTACAGTGAGCATTTTGAACCCCCAGGCGCTATACAGAAGTTTATAACGCACAGCCCTGAAAATAAAAAATCATTTTTTTTTCTCAAAAAATCATTTTTAGCCCCCTATTTTTTATTTTCACAATGGTTACAGGAGAAATTGGACCCCAAAAGTTGTTGTCCAGTTTGTCCTGAGTACGCTGGTACCCCATATGTGGGGAGTAACCACTGTTTTGGCACACGTCGGTGCTCGGAAGGGATGTAGTGACGCTTTGAAATGCCGACTTGATGGAATGGTCTGCGGGCATCTTGTTACGTTTGCAGAGCCCCTGATGTGCCTAAACAGTAGAAACCCCCACAAGTGACCCCATTTTGTAAACTAGACCCCCCAAGGAACTTATCCAGATGTGTGGTGAGCACCTTGAACCCCCACGTGCTTCACAGAAGTTTATAATGCAGAGCCGTAAAAATAAAAAATCATTTTTTTCCTCAAAAACTGATTTTTTTAACACGCAATTTTTTATTTTCACAATGGTTACAGGAGAAATTGGACCCCAAAATTTGTTGTACAATTTGTCCTGAGTACACTGGTACCCCATATGTGGGGGGGAACCACTATTCGGGCACACGTTGGGGCTCGGAAGGGAAGTAGTGACGTTTTGAAATGCTGACTTTGATGGAATGGTCTGCGGGCGTCATGTTACGTTTGCAGAGCCCATGATGTGCCTAAACAGTAGAAACCCCCAAAGTGACTCCATTTTGGAAACTAGATCCCCCAAGGAACTCCTCTAGATGTGTGGTGAGCACTTTGAATCTCCAAGTTCTTCACAGAAGTTTATAACGCAGAGCTGTGAAAATAAAAAATCATTTTTTTTCCACAAAAATAATTTTTTTAATCCCCAATTTTTTTTCCCAAGGGTAACAGGAGAAATTAGACCCCCAAAGTTGTTTTGCAATTTTTCCTGAGTACGCTGATACCCCATATGTGGGGGTAAACCACTGTTTGGGCATACGTCGGGGCTCGGAATAAAGGGAGCACTGTTTCACTTTTAACAGCCAATCAGAGCGATCGTAGCCACGTGGGGTTAAGCCAACCCCCCTGTGGTGAAGCACAAAGGGTCTTGTGCCTGCGGGTCGGGTGACCTTTCAGTGACCCCGGTCACCCGACCCGCAGGAACGCGATCCTTTCATGACACATACGCTGTGTCACAGGTCAGGAAGGGGTTAACAAAAATAGGGTGGACCCCACGCCATTTTTTTTTTCGAGGGGATCCCCTATTTTTGTTAATCAGTTCACTTCAGGTCAGCCGGGATTCCCTCTGACGTCACTGATGCTGTGCGGTGTCCCTGGCTGACCTGAAGTGAAAGTGAGAAGCAATCAATTATGCTTCCCAGCTAACCACTTCCTCTCCTGTCAGTCAGGAGAGGAGATGATTCATTCGGGGGTTTACTGCGAGGCTGGCAGCATTAGCTGCGGTCCCTGCAGTAAACGTTAACCCTTTCACAAGGATTACATCGGGGGACCTGACTGAACATCGGATAGGTAAGAATAATGTTGCTTTATTATTTTATCTTTATTACAGGAGAACAAGGGAATCGAGGATTACCAGTATAATAAAATATGGTCAAAAACTGTGTATTTATTTCATTAAAATGATTTTTCATTAATGTGTGCGTTTTTTTTATTTCATAAAATAGGATTAATAATTGATAGTTGTCTAATTGACAGCTCTCAATTATTTACCTGGCTTAACCCCTTCACCCCCAAGGGTGGTTTGCACGTTAATGACCGGGCCAATTTTTACAATTCTGACCACTGTCTCTTTATGAGGTTATAACTCTGGAACGCTTCAACGGATCATCGCAATTCTGAGACTGTTTTCTCGTGACATATTGTACTTCATGTTAGTGGTAAAATTTCTTCGATATAACTTGCGTTTATTTTTGAAAAAAACGCAAATATGGCGAAAATTTTTAAAATTTTGCAATTTTCAAACTTTGAATTTTTATTCCCTTAAAACAGAGAAATATATCACACAAAATAGTTAAGAAATAACATTTCCCACTTGTCTACTTTACATCAGCACAATTTTGGAACCAAAATTTTTTTTTGTTAGGAAGTTATAAGGGTTAAAAGTTGACCAGCGATTTCTCATTTTTACAACAAAATTTACAAAGCCATTTTTTTTAGGGACCACCTCACATTTGAAGTCACTTTGAGGGGTCTATATGGCAGAAAATACCCAAAAGTGACACCATTCTAAAAACTGCACCCCTCAAGGTACTCAAAACCACATTCAAGAAGTTTATTAATCCTTCAGGTGCTTCACAGTAACTAAAGCAACGTGGAAGGAAAAAATGAATATTTTACTTTTTAGCCACAAAAATGATCTTTTACAAACTTTTTTTTTATTTTCACAAGAGTAAAAGGAGAAAATGGACAGATAAGGTTGTTATGCAATTTCTCCTGAGTACGCCAATACCCCATATGTGGGGGAAAACCACTGTTTGGGCACACGGCAGAGCTCGTAAGGGAAGGAGCGACGTTTGACTTTTTCAAACTAAAATTGGCTGGAATTTAGATTGGATGCCATGTCGCGTTTGGAGAGCCCCTGATGCGCCTAAACAGTGGAAACCCCCACAAGTGACACCATTTTGGAAACTAGACCCCTAAGGTACTTATCTAGATCTGTTGTGAGCACTTTGAACCTCAAGTGTTTACAAAAGTTTATAAAGCCTGGGTGTGAAAAAAAAAAATCAATTTTCCACAAAAATGATTTTTTAGTCCCAAATTTTTTGAATTTTCCCAAGGAAATTGGACCCCAAAAGTTGTTGTCCAATTTGTCCTGAGTACGCTGATACCCCATATGTGGGGGGGGAAACTGTTTGGGCGCACGGCAGGGCTTGGAAAGGAAGTAGTAACGTTTTGGAATGCAGACGTTAATGGGGGTCATGTTCCGTTTGCAGTGCCCCAGATGAGCCTAAACAGTGGAAACCCCCCACAAGTGACCCCATTTTGGAAACTAGACCCCTAAGGAACTTATCTAGATCTTTGGTGAGCACTTTGAACCCCAAGTGCTTCACACAAGTTTATAATGCCCAGGCATGAAAATAAAAAATCCTATTTTTTTCCCACAAAAATTATATTTTAGTCAATATTTTTTTATTTTCCCAAGGGTAACAGGAGAAATTGGACCACATAAGTTGTTGTACAATTTGTCCTGAGTACGCTGATACCCCATATGTGGGGGGGAACCACTGTTTGGGTGCACGGCAGAGCTTGGAATGGAAGGAGCACCATTTGACTTTTCCAACCAAAATTGGCTGGAATTGAGTTTGGATGCCATGTTGCATTTGGAGAGCCCCTGATGTGCCTAAACAGTGGAAACCCCCCACAAATGACCCCATTTGGGAAACTAGACCCCCTAAGGAACTTATCTAGATTTTTGATGAGCAATTTGAACCCCCAAGTGCTTCACACAAGTTTATAACGTAGAGCCGTAAAATTTAAAAATCATATTTTTTCCACAAAAATGATCTTTTCACCCCAATTTTTATTTTTCCAAGGGTAACAAGACTCCAAAAGTTATTGTGCAATTTGTCCTGAGTGCGCTGATACCCCATATGTGGGGGGTAAACCACTGTTTGGGTGCATGGCAGAGTTTGGAAGGGAAGGAGCGCCGTCTGACTTTTTCAACGCAGAATTGGCTGGACGCCATGTAGTGTTTGGAGAGCTCCTGATCTGCCTAAACAGTGGAAACCCCCATAAATGACACCATTTTGGAAACTAGACCCCTCAAGGAACTTATCTAGATGTGTGGTGAGAACTTTGAACCCCCAGGTGTTTCACTAAAGTTTATAACGTACAGCCGTAAAATAAAAAAATCTTTTTTTTTTTTTTACAAAAATGATTTTTTCGCCCCCAATATTTTATTTTCACAAGGGTAACAGAAGAATTGGAACGCAAAAGTTGTTGTCCAATTTGTCCTGAGTACACTGATACCCAATATGTGGGCGAAAACTACTGTATGGGCACACGTCGGGGCTCGGAAGGGAAGTAGTGACGTTTTGGATTGCAGACTTTGATGGAATGGTCTGGGGGCGTCATGTCACATTTGGAGAGCCCTGATGCACCTAAACAGTGGAAATCCCCACAAGTGACCCCATTTTGGCAAATAGACCCCAAAGGAACTTATCTAGATGTGTGGTGAGGACTTTGAACCCCGAAGTGCTTCACAGAAGTTTATAACGCACAGCCGTAAAAATAAAAAATCTTTTTTTTTTTTAAAAAAATGATTTTTTCGCCCCAATATTTTATTTTCACAAGGGTAACAGGAGAAATTGGACCCCAAAGTTGTTGTCCAATTTGTCCTGAGTACGCTGATACCCAATATGTGGGGAAAACTACTGTATGGGCCACGTCAGGGCTCGGAAGGGAAGTAGTGACGTTTTGGATTGCAGACTTTGATGGAATGGTCTGGGGCGTCATGTCGCATTTGGAGAGCCCCTGATGCCCTAAACAGTGGAAACCCCCACAAGTGACCCATTTTGGAAAATAGACCCCACAAGGAACTTATCTAGATGTGTGGTGAGCACTTTGAACCCGAAGTGCTTCACAGAAGTTTATAACGCACAGCCGTAAAAATAAAAAATCTTTTTTTTTTTTGCAAAAATGATTTTTTTTGCCCAATATTTTATTTTTACAAGGGTAACAGGAGAAATTGGACCCCAAAAGTTGTTGCCCAATTTGTCCTGAGTACGCTGATACCCATATGTGGGAGAAAACTACTGTATGGGTACACGTTGGGGCTCGGAAGGGAAGTAGTGACGTTTTGGATTGCAGACTTTGATGGAATGGTCTGGGGGCGTCATGTCGCATTTGGAGAGCCCCTAATGCACCTAAACAGTGGAAATCCCCAACAAGTGACCCCATTTTGGAAAATAGCCCCCACAAGGAACTTATCTAGGTGTGTGGTGAGCGCTATGAAGCCCCAAGTGCTTCACAGAAGTTTATAATGTACAGCCGTAAAAACAAAAAAATAATTTTTTTTGTACAAAAATGATATTTTCGCCCTCAGCTTTTTATTTTCCCAAGGGTAACAGAAGAAATAGGACAAATTGCACAATAACTCTTGGGGTCCAGAGTACGCTGATACCCCATATGTGGGGATAAACTACTGTTTGGACGCATGGCAGAGCTCAGAAGTGAAGGAGCACCGTTTGACTTTTTCAACGCAGAATTGGCTGGAATTGAGATCAGACGCCATGTCACATTTGGAGAGCCCCTGATGTGCCTAAACAGCGGAAACCCCCCAATTCTAACTCCAACCCTAACCCCAACACACCCCTAACCCTAGTACCAACCCTAACCACAAACCTAACCCTAACACACCCCTAATCCCAACCCTAACCCTAATCCTAATTTTAGCGCCAACCCTAACCCTAACTTTAGCCGCAACCCTAACCCTAACCCTAATGGGAAAATGGAAATAAATACATTTTTTTAATTTTATTAGTTTTCCCTAACTAAGAGGGTGATAAAGGGGGGTTTGATTTACTATTTATAGCGGGTTTTTATGATTGGCAGCTGTCACGCTAAAAGACGCTTTTTATTGCAAAAATAGTTTTTTGCATCGCCACATTTTGAGAGCTATAATTTTTGCATATTTTGGCCCACAGAGTCATGTGAGGTCTTATTTTTTGCGGTACGAGTTGACGTTTTTATTTGTACCATTTTTGAGCAGGTGACATTTTTTGATCGCTTTTTATTTCGATTTTTGGGAGGTTAGAATGAACAAAAATCAGCAATTCATGAATTTCTTTTGGGGGAGGCGTTTTTATTGTTCCGCGTGTGGTAAAATTGATAAAGCAGTTTTATTCTTCGGGTCAGTACGATAATGGCGATACCTCATTTATATCATTTTTTTATGTTTTGGCCTTTTACAGAATAAAAACAATTTTATATAAAAAATAATTATTTTTGCATCGCTTTATTCTGCGAGCTATAACTTTTTTATTTTTTCGCTGATGATGCTGTACGGCGGCTCGTTTTTTGCGGGACAAGATGACGTTTTCAGCGGTACCATGTTTATTTATATCGGTCTTTTTGATCGCGCGTTATTCCACTTTTTGTTCGGCGGTATGATGATAAAGCATTGATTTTTTGCTTCGTTTTTTTTTTTTTTTAAGGGGTTCACTAAAGGGGTTAACTAGTGGGACAGTTTTATAGGGGGGGTCGTTACGGACGCGGCAATATCAAATATGTGTACTTTTATTGTTTTGTTTTTTTTATTTACAGGAAGAAATGAATTTATTGGGGAATATTTTTTTTTTTTTATTTATTTTGGATTTTTTTTTATAACATGTTTATTTTTATTTTTTTAACTTTTTTACTTTGTCCCAGGGTGGGACATCACTGTATTTTATCAAATCGCTGGTGTGATAGTGTGCACAGCACTCTGTCACACCAGCGATCGCTCAGGCATAGCTCAGGCAGAGCTGCAGGCTCTCAGCAGGCACTGAGGAAGCCGCCTCCCTCCAGGACCCCGGCGCCATCTTGGATCCGGGTCCTGGGAGGGAGGAAGCCCTCAGAACAGCGCGATCACATCGCGCTGGTCTGAGGGTCTCAGGGGGGCGCGCAGGGAGCCCCCACCCTGCGCGATCCTCCCCTGTGCCCCCAGTACACCGCGATCATGTTTGATCGCGGTGTGCTAGGGGTTAATGTGCCGGGAGCGGTCCGTGACCACTCCTGACACACAGTCACGGGTGTCAGCTGTGATAATCAGCTGACACCCGGCGGCGATTAGCTGCGCTCCCCTCAGGAGCGCAGCTGATCGCCTATGAAGTACTATCCCGTCCATGGGCAGAATAGCACGGGTTTTATGGACGGGATAGTACGTCTAATGTCAGAGAGGGGTTAAAGTCACCTTTCAATAACAAGGTGGCTTTAACCCATTATTAACCCATTCGCCACCGCTACAGGGCAATGGGAATAGACCAGCTAAGTGCCAGAAAGGGCGAATCTAATTATAGATTTGCCTTTTCTGGGGTGTCTGGGGGCAGATGTTAGTAGCCGGGGGGGGCAAAAATAATGGTCCCTCTCTGGGCTATTATTATCTGCCCCCACTCGCTGGCTTTGTCTGTCTGGTTGAAAAAATAGTGCGGGAGCCCACGCATTTTTTTTCAACAATTTTACACCTCATATATATATATATATATATATATACATGTCATTGTGACATATATATATATATATATATATATACAGTAAAGACCAAAAGTTTGGACACACCTTCTCATTCAATGAATTTTCTGTATTTTCATGACTATGAAAATTGTAGAATCACACTGAAGGCATCAAAACTATGAATTAACATATGTGGAATTATACATTACACTTTACAAAAAAGTGTGAAACAACTGAAAATATGTCTTATATTCTAGGTTCTTCAAAGTAGCCACCTTTTGCTTTGATTACTACTTTGCACGCAGAAAAGGTGAATGGATGGACTCTACATGCCTGGTTCCCACCGTGAAGCATGGAGGAGGTGGTGTGATGATGTGGGGGTGCTTTGCTGGTGACACTGTTGGGGATTTATTCAAAATTGAAGACATACTGAAACAGCATAACTACCACAGCATCTTGCAGCAGCATACTATTCCATCCGTTTTGCGTTTAGTTGGACCATCATTTATTTTTCAACAGGACAATGACCCCAAACACACCTCCAGGCTGTGTAAGGGCTATTTGACCAAGAAGGAGAGTGTTGGGGTGCTACGCCAGATGACCTGGCCTCCACAGTCACCAGACCTGAACCCAATCGAGATGGTTTGGAGTGAGCTGGACCGCTCACCGCTTCAATTTTGAATAAATCCCCAACAGTGTCACCAGCAAAGCACCCCCTCACCATCACACCACCTCCTCCATGCTTCACGGTGGGAACCAGGCATGTAGAGTCCATCCGTTCACCTTTTCTGCGTGCAAAGCAGTAATCAAAGCAAAAGGTGGCTACTTTGAAGAACCTAGAATATAAGACATATTTTCAATTGTTTCACACTTTTTTGTAAAGTGTAATGTATAATTCCACATGTTAATTCATAGTTTTTGATGCCTTCAGTGTGATTCTACAATTTTCATAGTCATGAAAACACAGAAAATCTTTGAATGAGGTGTGTCCAAACTTTTGGTCTGTACTGTATATATTTATAGTACATACACTTCTACATAGTATAACAGCCGCTAATTCAATTGCTGGCTTTTGTGAAATTACAGACCTGACATGAAATGACACATGGTTTACATAGAGTTAACCATGTCATTTCATGTAGTTTGATATATGGTTTTTACTAACAATTACATGAGTGTATGTGTGCAAAATTTCACACATGTAGGGGTTAATTAAAGGTGTAAATTAGTAGAAAAAAAATGTGTTTTTTTTACAACGAATTTACACCTTTAGTTAACCCCTACATGTGTGAAATTTTGCACACATACACTCATGTAATTGTTAGTGAAAACCATATATCAAACTACATGAAATGACATGGTTAACTCTATGTAAACCATGTGTCATTTCATGTCGGGTGGTTCTGTAATTTCACAAAAGCCAGCATTGCCCGGCAATTGAATTAGCGGCTATTTTACTATGTAGAAGTGTATGAATTATAAATATATGTATATATATGTATATATGTCACAATGACATGTATATATATGTGTATTCTATGTGTGTATATCTAGTGTTTACAAGGAAAGAAAGGGTTTATTTTAATTACGATATTTCTGTCCCATTGACTTGCATTAGGTTTCCGGTATCGGAATCGGCGATACCCGATACTTTTTGGGTATCGGTCCGATCCAATCCGATCCGATACTTCTTGATATCGGGAAGTATCGCTCAACACTGCTCGTGACCTCAGGGACTTTGTGCAGTCCTGTGGGACTTGCTCTCGTTCCAAGCCTTGCTCTCGTTCTAGTGGTTTGTTAATGCTATTACCTGTACCCAAGAGGCCATGGACCCAGATTTCTATGGATTTTATTTCCGACCTCCCTGTTTCTCAGAGAATGACCGTTGTCTGGGTAATCTGTGATAGGTTTTCCAAAATGATACATCTTGTGCCATTGCCTAAGTTGCCTTCCTCCTCCGAATTGGTGCCTTTGTTCTTTCAGCACGTTGTTCGGTTACATGGCATTCCGGAAAACATTGTGTCTGACACAGGAGTACAGTTTGTTTCCAGATTTTGGAGGACATTTTGTTCTAAACTTGGTGTTCAGTTGTCTTTCTCCTCTGCATTCCACCTTCAGACCAATGGACAAACCGAGAGAACAAACCAGACCTTGGAGACTTATTTGAGATGTTTTGTGTCTGCTGATCAAGATGACAGGGTCTCTTTTTTGTCTTTGGCTGAGTTTGCTCTTAATAATAGGGCTAGCTCTGCCACCTTGATGTCTCCATTTTTCTGCAATTCTGGGTTTCACCCTCAATTTTCTTCAGGACAGGCGAAGGCTTCTGTCTGTCCGTGGGTTGACTCTATTGTGGAGCGTATGCAGCAGATTTGGGACCAGGTAGTGGAGAGGTTGTCTCTCTCTCTCAAGAGAAGGCCCAGCGGTTTGCCAACCGGCATAGGATTGATGGTCCTCGTTTTAAAGTGGGGAACTTGGTTTGGTTGTCCTCAAGAAATATCCCTATGAAGGTTGCTTCTCGAAAATTTAAGCCAAGGTTCATTGGACCTTATAAGATCATGGAAATTATTAATCCGGTTTCCTTCCATTTGCTTCTTCCAGGGACATTTAGGATCCATAACATGTTCCACGAGTCTTTATTGAAGAGGTTTGTCGAGCCAGTGGTTCCTATGGCTGCGCCTCCCGACCCTGTTTTGGTTGAGGGCAATTTGGAGTATGTGGTTGAGAAAATATTGGATTCTCATTTTGCTATACGGAAACTCCAGTATTTGGTTAAGTGGAGAGGTTATGGTCAGGAGGACAATTCTTGGGTGTTTGCTTCGGACATCCATGCTGGGAGACTGATCTGTGCCTATGATCGAGCTCATCCTGATCATCCTGGTTGCGCAGGTGAGGGTTCGGTGACCCCTCCTCAAGGGGGGGTGCTGTTGTGAATACTCTGGAGGCGACTTCTGAGCTGGGGCTCCCTCCGGTGGTTGCTGAGGGTAATGAACTAATTGCTGAATGGACTTCAGCTGACTCTGAATGGTCTGATATAATGACCTGAGTTCCTATCAGCCTTGCCGGTAATCAATTGTTCTTCCTGGTTTTGCTTGGAGCTCAGCTTACATTCTTGCTCTTTTTCAGGTAAGTGATTTGCTGTTTTTTTTCCTCTGGTTGGATTTTCCTTGCCTGTTTTGCTGCTTGCACGGGACTTCAGCCTTATCCCCTTTTGGGGGTCTGGCGCTGCTATTGTGCTCATTTTGTATTTGCACTTTTGCTCTGTTCCTTGGTAACTTTTTTGCTGAATTGCTGCGTGTTACACCAGAGATCTGATTTAGGTGGTAGAGATCATGTGATCTCAGGTTTTTTTGTTAATCAGAAGTGTTGGTATTTTTGTCAGGGTTTTTTTGGGTTGCAGTCAGAATTCTTTCCTATACTTTTCTATCTAGACAGATTGGGACCCAGCGTTTGCTCATTCTATTTTCTGTCTGTGTCTGTATTTTCTTCTTGTCTAACTGCCATTACATGTTTGGGGGCTTCCTATTTCTTTGGGGGATCTGCTCCGGGGCAGAATAGCTTTCATCTTTCTGCCTTTTGGTGTAGTTATCTCTCTGGCTGTGACGAGGCGTCTAGAATCACCGTAGGTACGCTCCACAGCTACTTCTAGTGTGGCGGTTAGTTTAGGGTACTGCAATCCAATAGTTTCCAGCCTCTCTGGTGTATTACTGCTTTTGCTATTTTTGCAATTTCTCCTCAGTTACCGAATCATAACAGTTGCCTCACTGTGATAAGGGGGCAAGTAATTTGGTGGAGTAGCAGAGCTGCTGCCAGTGACAGCGTACAAATTGCTTGTGTGGAGCATCACATCTGATTAGTAGGCTGCCTGACTGATAAGGGGGCAATTAATTTATTGCAGTAGCAGAGGTGACTGCCAGTGACAGTGTACAAATTGCTTGTGTGGATCAGCAGAGCTGATTACTAGCCTGCCTGCCAGTTCTAAGGGGAAATTTCAGTTAGTTACCGAGTGTTCTGTTTTTCCCACACTGTATAGAGCTGTACGCTCCTCACAGTACCGTGTACCGGCTGGTATCAGGGACAAATACAGGCTGACTATCTGTGTGTGACTCCAGAAATATACACAGAGATTTACAATTCCCCAACACTGTATACAGCTGTACGCAACTGAGACAGTACACTTTTCCTGATTTTGATATTCTGGTGTTAGCCAGACTGGGCCTGTGACCGTGTGTCTTACTGCTGAAATATATACGGAAATTTAAAATTCCCCCAACACTGTATACAGCTGTACGCTTTTGATACTGTACACTTTTTTGGTTTTTATATTCTAGTGTAATCCATGCTGCGCCTGTGAGAGTCTGCGTCTGTTACTCCGCAAATATATACGGGGATTAAAATTTTTCACCTTCACCGTATACAGCTGTACTCTTCTGATACTGTACCACATATCTGCTGTTATTTTGGGTACATTTACACAAACATGAGGAAGTATGGTGGAAGAGGTCGTGGACGTGGTCGTGGGGGGCCACCTGCTACTAATGGTGGTGGTGGTGCATCTGCTGGTAGTGCCAAAAGCACAATAGCACCTAAGGCAGGAGGTGTTAAGCCTGCCTCATCGTCTGGCTCCAGAAGGCCTGGAAGGCTCCCTTTTCTGGGAGTAGGTAAACACTATTAAAGCTGGAGCATCAGGAACAGGTTTTGTGTTACACTGCCAAAACAGCCTCCAGCTCTATCTCCTCCTCTTCTGAAGTTTCAAAAGCTCCAAGCACTGAGTCGTCAGTGCAGGCTTCTGGTCAGGAACAACCCCTTTCCTTGTGTCCTTCACCCCCACCAAAAGTGAAGGATGCGGCAGCCCACACTTCAGATTACTCCATGGAGCTCTTTTCACATACCATGCCTGGGTTATCAAGTCAAATCCTGAATTCCCCAGTCCAAGATGAATCTGACATGGAGTGCACTGATGCACCGCCACTGCTATCTGATTCTGCTGGTACATTCACCAGAGCACTGCATTGCATTCGCAGTCTACTGAGCCAGAATCTGACCCTGATGAAACTCAGGTGCTCCTTCCCGCATACGATACCACCTTACATGGTAACACAGAGGAAGGTGCAGATGAGATTGAAAAGGAGGTGATGGATCACCAAGTTGTTGACTCGGATTGGCATCCATTGGGGAAGAGTGTGCTACTGGCAATAGCTCAGAAGAGGAGGAGGATCTGCCGCAGGCATCGACATCGCAGCTGCGGTTATCTGGCAGGCCTATAGAAGTCCAAAGATGTGTTAAAAAAGAAAAAGAGTTGCAGGACAGCTTGGCCAGATGGTCAAATAAGCACAGCGTGCAAGTGCTGAAAATTTATCCCATAGTAGGAAGAGTGCAGTGTGGCACTTTTTTGACCAAAATCCTATTGATGAGGCAAAGGTTATCTGTAAGAAGTGCGGAAGGACCTTTAGCCGAGGGAAAAATCTCCGAAAATTGAATACCAGTTGCATGCTTAGACATTTAAACACCATGCACTTGCAAGCGTGGACGGACTACAAAACCTCACTGGCTTTGAATGCCTACATTGCCAAACTGATCTCATTAGAGATGATGCCCTTCCGTTTGGTTGAAAGCGCAGCGTTCCGAGAGCTCATGGCCTACGCTGTCCCACACTATGACCTACCCAGTCGGCACTTCTTTTCTAGAAAAGTCATCCCTGCCCTCCACCTGGATGTGAAAGACCGCATTGTCCATGCACTCAAGCAATCATTGAGTGGAAAGTTGCACCTCACAACAGATGCATGAGCCAGTAGGCATGGCCAGGGCTGTTACTTGTCCATCACTGCGCACTAGGTTAATGTGGTGGATGCAGGGTCCACAGGGGACAGCGGCAGTGGGATAGTGCTACCTAGCCCATGGTATAGGCTGTAGGCGTTCGACCCTCCATCTCTTCCTCCTCCTCCTGAAGCAAAAGCTCGTCGATAGAGCGCAGTTGCACGAGCACTCCATCCGCAGCTGCTAGTGTTACACACAAGGTGTCCCACTATCGATCAGCTAGTGGTAAGCGTCAGCAGGCTGTTTTAAAGATGATGTCTTTGGGCGACAACAGACACACCGCGGAGTTACTGGCCGACTATTTGCAGCGAGAAACTGAGTCATGGCTGGGCAGTCTACATCGTGAGCCAGGCAAAGTAGTCAATGATAACGGCCGTAATTTTGTGACGGCCATAGCCTGGCAAAACTCAGACACATACCTTACCTGGCTCACACCTTGAACCTGGTGGTGCAGTGCTTCATAAATAATTATCCGGAGTTACCAGCCCTTCTCCATAAGGTGCGAAGACTGTGCTCGCACATCCGTCGCTCGCCCCTAGACTCCAGTCGTATGCAGAGGCTGAAGCAATCACTCCACCTCCCCAAGCACCGCCTAATCATAGACGTTGCAACAAGGTGGAACTCCACCATGCACATGGTTGAGAGGCTGTGCAAACAGAGGCAGGCTGTAATGCATTTGTGGGAGGTTCCACGGGAAGTCAGTTTGAGGGCGGACATGGAGTTGTCGGCTGTGCAGTGGTCAAAGCTGAAAGACCTCTGTAAAGTCCTTCAGTGTTTTGAGGAATGCACACGGCTGGTAAGCGCAGACGCCATCATAAGCATGAGCATCCCACTTATGCATCTGCTCATTCAAACTTTGACGCACATTAAGGATCAGGCGTCTGCAGCAGAGGAGGAGGAGGAGGGAAGCCTTCATGACAGTCAGGCATTGTCTGGTCAGGGAACTGTCCTGGATGAGATGGAGGAAGAAGAGGAAGAGGAGGAGTATGAGGATGAAGGGGATGATTATTTTGGGAAGATGATGCTTCTCAGGGGGCAAAAGAAAATGTTGGCTTGCCAAGGTCAGGTACAGGGTTTGTGCATGAATGGAGGGAGGTGGATTTGTCAGAAAGTGCTCCTCCAACCAACACTGGCAGTGCATCACAGACACCTGGAACATTGGCCCACATGTGTGATTATGTCTTGCGGATCCTAAAAATGGACCCCCGCATT
>JARQOD010000003.1:356623440-356808106 GCA_033576555.1 Oophaga sylvatica | reverse complement strand
TTGTGGTTTCCCTATACCCCTGCGGAAGCATTCCTTTACTGGCATTGATTCCCCCTTGGGCAAGAATAAACCCCTTTTTTCTACTCAGGAAAATAGGGAACAGATCATGGGGAGAGCAAAAAAATTTTCGGTGTTGCAAACGCATACTTATTGTACTTTTTTTCCCTTGGTTACAGATCATAATCCTTTTTGGGTTTGAAATCTGTGTCTGTGACCAGTTAGGGCGGCCCAAGTACAATACTGACACTCCTGTTTTTTCTGCCCCCCCCCATCCGGATGGCCCTGATTTTTTCACAGTTTTTCTGAGTTTGTGAAAGTAAGTCTGCATCCTACCTTTCCAGAGCATTTGCGCTTTGATTAGTCCTGGTGGTAAATTTCCAAAGGGGTCCCTTTTAAATTTTATCGTACCTGAAAATGAGCAGGTTTTTATATAAGGATCTTTGAAAGGGGGGTCTACAACCACCCTTCACCCTTGGGCGCCAGTTTTTTTTTGGGCCAAAAAGGAGGTTTTGGGCCGGTTTTGCCTCCTGAATAAACACTGGAAATATCAATCCTTCCCCCTTTGTTTCTACCTATTTTCCGAAAAAAAGGGGATTTGGGGTTTACCAATTTTGACCTAGGGGGCGATAACCTTTTTCGCATTAAGCACGGGAAAATGAAGACCATTTAATACCCCAGAGGGGTTTTTTGAGCCCCTATGATCCTTTTTTGGCTTACTAATCCCCCTTTTCCCCCGTTTCCAATCCTTCATAATGTTTTTCAGGGGTTTTTGTGGTTCATTTCGATTGTTTATTTGATATATTTGATTTTTTCCAATGACTGGCTCTAGGAAAACATGTGAAACATTTCATGTGTTCCAGATTTTGAGTGAGAATGCACTGTATTGAAGGGATCAAAGGATTTTTGGCAAAAAGGTCTCTTTTTCTGGATTTATTTTGTCTCCATTTTTTTATTGAAATGGACCCGGTAAAGGGGTTTCAGGCCATTTGGTTGGGGTTCAACCTACTTCATTAAAGGCTCTTCAGAGATTTTTTTTTTTTGCCAAAATTTTTATCGAAAAATTTTTGGGTAATTCTCCGTATTGAAACCCCTTTAAACGATTTCCCCAAAAAGGTTTCCCTTTTTGGGGGGCCTACTTTGTTTGACTATTTTAGCATTCCGACCCCCGCAAATACGGGTATCAGCCGTTTTTCGCTTATCGAATTTTTTATTCTGGATCCATATTTTTTGCATAGGGGAACCCGGGGAATCGAATTTTTTCCTGTAAAGTTAGGGGGAGTTCCTGTGCAAAAAATAAGTACGTGACACAGGAACTTCCCGAAAGTGAAAAGTCGGTCGTCGGGTCGCAGAGTCAAACTCAGCACTTACCGGCAAAAACCCCCCGGGTGACGTCCTGGATTGCCGGCTTTTACCCTCTCCCTGGGGTCATGTGCAGCTTCTGTTTAACTGCACGGACTCCGGGTAGGGGGTAATCTCCCAGCTGTACTCTCGGCAGCGGGCCCGTAAAGCACCCGGAGCGTCCCCGGGGAATCTCCTATGGTAAGCAGCTCTGGTGTCTGGGTTCAGTCCAGCCAAAGTACAAGCTGATTTTTCCCTGTGACACTCGTTTTTTTTACTGCTCGCAGGAGTATTTTTTTTTGTTATTTTGGGCTTTTTACAGAGACAATGGCGTCCAGGATAATACAATAAAAAAAATGAAAACTTTTTTTTTATTTCATAAAAAACTTTATTCGGCTGTGTCTTTTTTTGAAAATTTACAAATTTTTTATTAAAATGGATGGGGGTCTTTTGAGCCTCTCCTTTTTAAAACCGGGGTTATTTCACCGTTCAATCAAAGGTGACATTAACCCCTTATTCCCCACTTGCCACCGCTACAGTGCAAGTGGAAACCGGGAAAGGCCAAATTTTGGGTCATCTTTGGATGCCCAATTGGGGGGCGCTGCACCTGGTTTTTTTAGGCTGTTAGGGCCAAAACCAGGGGCCCTTTACATCTTTTAAAAACCCCCGCAGCAGTCTGCTTTTTACTTTGGGTGTTAACAAAAATAGGGACAACCCCCGCCATTTTTTTTTCGAGGGACCCCTATTTTTGTTAACCACCAAGAAAGCAGACTGCTGGGGCCGGGGTTTTTCAGGGGTTGAAGGTTAAGGGGTAGTGGACCTTACCACCGAAAACCAGGCCCGATCTACTTCTCTGCGGTTAACAAACATGGGGGGGATCCCACGCCTTTTTTTTTTTGGGGGATTCCCATTTTTTAACCCCGCCAAGATAACAACCCGTGGCCGGTGTTATCAGCTTGAAAAAGGGTTCATGGATTTTGGGGTCCTTAACACCTTAAATCCAACCCCAGTAGTCGTTCATCAGCTTTTAACCCCTTCTGCCCCTTCCCCTTTTTTTAATTCTGACCAGTCCCTTTATGAGGTAATAACTAGGAACGCTTCAACATTTTTGGGGTTCTAATTTTTTTTTTTTTCGTGACATATTGGGCTTTTATGATGTAAATTTTTTTTCGATAATTTTTTCTTTATTTTAAAAAAAAAGAAATTCGGCGAAAATTTTGAAAATTTCGCATTTTCAAATTTTGAATTTTTTATTCATTAAAACCGAGAGTTATGTGACACAAAATAGAATAAATAACATTTCCCACATGTCTACTTTACATCAGCACAATTTTGGGGAAAAAAATTTTTTTTGTTAGGAAGTTTAAGGGTTAAAATTGATCAGCAATTTTTTTTCATTTTTCAGCAAAATTTACAAAACCATTTTTTTAGGGCCCTTCACATTTAAAACACTTTGAGGGGTCTATATGGAAAAAACCCAAAAGTGACACCGTTAAAAAAAACTGCACCCCTCAAGCTACCAAACCATTCAAGAAATTTTTAACCCTTGGGGCTTCCGGGGAATAAAAAAAAGTGAAGGAAAAAATAACATTTTAATTTTTTCCAACAAAAATTTTTTTTAGCATCAATTTTTTTATTTTTAAAGGGGAACAAAAAAAATTTTCCCCCAAAATTTGTTGGGCAATTTCTCCTGAGTCACAATACCCCATAGTGGTCTAAACCCTTTTGGAGAGCCCCTGTGCCCCCAAACATTGGACCCCCCCCCAAAAAAAAAACCCCATCGGGGAAATAGCCCCCCCCCAAGGGGCTTACTAATTGTTTAGCACTTAAAACCCCCCCAATGCTTCACAAATTTAAAAAATGCAAGCATTAAAAAAAAAAAAAATCATTTTTGTTTCTAAAAAAAAATTTTTTTAGCCCACTTTTTTTTTTTTTTCCCGGGTAATAGGTAAAAATTGGACCCAAAATTGTTGCCCGTTTTTCCTGAACGCGGTGCCCCTAGGGGGGGAACCACTTTTGGGTCACGGGGGGGCTCAGAAGGGAAAAGGAGCCCTTTTTAATTTTAAATGGAAAATTAGCTCCAATCGTTAGCGGACCCATGTTGTTTTTGGGAGGCCCCTTGTGCCAAACTTTGGAGCTCCCCCACAAATGACCTCATTTTGAAACAAGCCCCCAAAGAACTTATCTAGATGTACAGGAGCATTTTGAACCCCCGGGGGCTAACAGAAGTTTATAACCACACCCTAAATAAAAAAACATTTTTTTTTTCTAAAAAAATCTTTTTTACCCCCCATTTTTTTTTTTTTCACAATTTTTTTAGGGAAAGGCCCCCCAAAATTGTTGTCCAGTTTGTCCTGAGTACGCGGTCCCCCCAAAAGGGGGAGAAACCCCTTTTTTTGGGACCGTCGGGGCTCAAGGATGTAGTACGCTTTGAAATGCCGACTTGATGAAGGTCTGCGGCATCTTGTTACGTTTTTGACCCCGAGTGCCTAAACAGTAGAAACCCCCCACAAATGACCCCTTTTTAAACTAGACCCCCCAAGAACTATCCAGTGTGTGGTGACACCTTTTAACCCCCCTGTTCACAGAATTTATAATGAACCCGAAAAAAAAAAATCATTTTTTTCCCAAAAACGTTTTTTAACACGCTTTTTTTTTTCACAATGGTTACGGGGGGGAAAATTTGGGCCCCAAAATTTTTTTGTAAAATTTGTCCGAGTCACGGTACCCCATATGGGGGGGGGAACCACTTTTCGGGCACACTTTGGCTCGGAAAAAGGGAAATAGTGACTTTTTAAATGCACTTTTTATGGAATGGTCTGCGGCGTCATGTTACGTTTGCAGAGCCCATATTGCCAAACATAAAACCCCCAAAAATACCCATTTTGGAAACTAACCCCCAAGGAACTCCTCTAATGTGGGGTGAGCCTTTGAATCTCCAAGTTTTTCCAGAATTTTTTAACGCAACGTGAAAATAAAAAATCTTTTTTTTTTCCCCAAAAATAATTTTTTAAACCCCAATTTTTTTTTCCCAAAAGGGGAACAGGGGAAAAATTGAACCCCCCAAAATTTTTGCAATTTTTCCTGGTACGCTGATACCCCAATTGGGGTAAACCACTGTTTGCATACGTCGGGGCTCGGAAAAAAAAAAGGGGGGGCCCGTTTCACTTTTTTAAAACCTGAAAGCGTCTAGCCACGGGGGTTTTAACCAACCCCCCCCGGGGGAAGCACAAAGGGCTGTTCCTGCGGGCGGGGGCCTTCATGACCCCCCTCACCCACCCGCAGGAACCCCATCCTTTCAGACACAAAAAGTTTTTCACAGGTCAGAAGGGTTAACAAAAAAAAGGGGGACCCCACCCATTTTTTTTTCGAGGGGATCCCCCCCTTTTTTTTTAAAAAATTTCACTTCAGGTCACCGGGATTCCCTCTGACGTCACGACTGTGCGGGGCCCGGCGACCTGAATGAAATGAGAAGCAATCAAAATTTGCTTTTCCCGCTAACCACTTTTCCCCCCCTTCATCGAAGGAAGATTATTTTTGGGGGGTTTACGCGAGGCTGGCAGCATTACGCGTCCCCCCAGTAAACGTTAACCCTTTCACAAGGATTCATCGGGGGACCTGCTGAACTCGGGGAGGTAAAATAATGTTGCTTTAAATTTTATCTTTTTTTTCAGGGGAAAAAGGGAACGAGGGGTTTCCAGTATAATAAAATATGGAAAAAAATGTGTTTTATTTCATAAAAGTTTTTTTTTTAAAGTGTGCGTTTTTTTTATTTCATAAAATAGGATAAAATTGAAGTTTTCAATTACAGCTCCAATTTTTTACCGGCTAAACCCCCCTTTCCCCCCAAGGGGGGGTTTTTTTAAAGAATAGGGCCAATTTTTAAATTCACCACGTCTTTTTGATTTTTAACTTTTTTGGAACGCTTCAATGATCATCGCAATTCGAACTGTTTTCCGGACATATTGATTCATGTTTTTGGTAAAAAATTTTTCGATATAACTTGCGTTATTTTTGAAAAAAAACGCAAATAGGCGAAAAAATTTTTTAAAAATTTTGCAATTTCAAACTTTGAATTTTTTTTTCCCTTAAAAAAGAAAAAAATCACACAAAAAAAATTAAGAAATAAATTCCCACTTTCACTTTTTATACACAATTTGGAACCAAAAAATTTTTTTTTTTTAGGAAGTTATAAGGGTTAAAAATTTTCCACATTTCTCATTTTTTTAAAAAAAATTTACAAAGCCATTTTTTTTTGGACCACCTCACATTGAAGTCACTTTGAGGGGGGCTATATGGGGAAAATACCCCCAAAAGTGACACCATTCTAAAAACTGCACCCCTCAAGGACCAAACCACATTCAGAAGTTTAAATCCTTCAGGGCTTCACTAACTAAAGCAACGGGAAAAAAAATGAATATTTTCTTTTTCCCCAAAAATGTCTTTTAAAAACTTTTTTTTATTTCCCCAAGAAAAAAGGGGAAAAGGGGCAAAAAGGGTTTTTATGCAATTTTCCGAGTACGCCAAACCCCATATGTGGGGGAAAACCACGTTTGGGCACACGGCAGAGCCAAGGGAAGGGCGACGTTTGACTTTTCAAACTAAAATGGCTTTTTTAAATTTGGATGCCATGGCGCTTTGGGGACCCCCCGATGCGCCTAAACAGTGGAAACCCCCCACAAGTGACACCTTTTTGGGGAAATAACCCCCAATATTATCTAATCTTTTTGACACTTTGAACCCCAAGTGTTTCCCAAAATTTATAAACCTTGTTTGAAAAAAAAAAAAAAATTTTCCACAAAAATGTTTTTTTGCCCAAATTTTTTAATTTCCCAAGGAAATTGGCCCCCAAAATTTTTCCAATTTGTCCTGATAGCTGATACCCCATATGGGGGGGGGGAAACTTTTGGCGCCGGCAGGTTTTTAAAGGAAGTATAACTTTGGGAATGCAGACGTTAAGGGGGTCAGTTCCGTTTGCAGGCCCCAATGACCTAAACGTGGAAACCCCCCACAAGTGACCCCATTTTAAAACTAGACCCCCAAGGAATTTTATCTAGATTTTTGGGTGGCCTTTAACCCCCAATGCTTACAAAATTTTTATAATGCCCGGCAAAAAAATAAAAAATCCTTTTTTTTTCCCCAAAAATTTTTTTAGTCAATTTTTTTTATTTCCCAAAGGGGTAACGGGAAAAAAAGGCCCCACATAAGTTGTTGTACAATTTCCTGAGTACCGAACCCCAATGGGGGGGAACCACGTTTGGGTGCGGGGCAGAGCGGGAAGGGGAAGGACCCCAATGACTTTTTCCCAAAAAAAAATTGGGCCTGGAATTGAGTTTGGATCCAGTTCATTTGGAACCCCAAAGTGCCTAAACAGTAAACCCCCCCCACAAAGACCCCTTTTGGGGAAACAAAACCCCCCAAAGGAACTTACTAGTTTTTGATAGCAATTTGAACCCCCAAGTGCTCACAAATTTTTAAACTAAGCCGTAAAATTTAAAAATCAAATTTTTCCACAAAAATGATCTTTTCACCCCAATTTTTATTTTTCCAAGGAAACAAGACCCAAAAAGTTTTTGTCAATTTGTCCTGAGCGCTAACCCCATATTGGGGAAACCCCACTGTTTGGGTGCAGGCAGAGTTTGGAAGGAAGGAGCGCCGTCACTTTTAACCAAAAATTGGCGGGGACGCCAGTAGTTTTTGGAGACCCCCCTGATCTGCCAAAACAGGAAACCCCAAAAAGACACCTTTTGGAAACTAGCCCCCCTCAAGAAAATCAAGTTGGTGAGAACTTGAACCCCCAGGTTTTCACAAAATTTTTTATAACGACACCGTAAAATAAAAAAATCTTTTTTTTTTTTACAAAAAGTTTTTTCCCCCCCCAAATTTTATTTTCAAAGGGGAAAGAAAAATTTGGGGAACGCAAAAGTTGTTGTCCAATTTGCCCTTTAGACCTGATACCCAATATGGGGAAAACTACTGTAAAAAGGGCCACTTCGGGTCGGAAGGGGAAATAGTGACGTTTTTGGGTTGCACTTTATGAATGGTCGGGGGCGTCATGTCCCATTTTTTGGGAGCCCCTATCCCCCAAACAGTGGAAACCCCCCAAATGACCCCATTTTGGAAAAAAAACCCCACAAGGAACTTATCTAGTGTGTGGTGAGACTTTGAACCCCCCCAATGCTTCACAGAATTTTATAAAAACACAGCCGTAAAAAAAAAAAAAATTTTTTTTTTTTGCAAAAAAAATTTTTTTGCCCCAATATTTTTTTTTACAAGGGGGAAAAAAAAAAAATTGGGGCCCCAAAAGTTGTTGCCCCCAAATTTTTGATACGCTTATACCCAATAGGGGAGAAAACACTGATGGGGGCACGTTGGGGGGCGGGGAAGGGAAAATGACGTTTTGGTTGCAGACTTTGATGGAAGGTCTGGGGCGTCATTCGCATTTGGAAGCCCTAATGCACCTAAACAGTGAAAACCCCCCCAAAAGTGACCCATTTTGGAAAAAACCCCACAAGGGCTTTAACAGGGGGGTGGTAGCGCAGAACCCCAAGGCTTCAAAAGTTTATAAAAACAGCCTAAAAACAAAAAAAATTTTTTTTGTACAAAAAAAAATTTTTCGCCCCCCAGCTTTTTATTTTTCCCAAGGGAACAGAAGAAATAGGACAAATTGCACAAAACTCTGGGGCCAATACCTGATACCCCCCAAAATGGGGGAAACACTGTTTTGGACGCATGGAGAGCTCAAAGTGAAGGAGCACCGTTTTACTTTTTTTAAAGCAGAATTGGGGGAATTGAATCAGACGCCCCTTTACTTTGGAGACCCCTATTGGGGGCCAACAGGGAAACCCCCCAAAAATTTAACTCCAACCCAACCCCAAAAACCCCCAAACCCAGTAACCCCCAAACCAAAAAACCTAACCCAACACACCCCCCATCCCAACCCTAACCCAACCAATTTAGCGCCAACCCAACCCTAACTTTAGCCCCAACCCAACCCCCAAACCCAATGGAAAATGGAAAAAATACATTTTTTTTAATTTTTAAAATTTTTCCCAACTAAGAGGGGTTTTTAAAAAAGGGGGTTTATTTTTTATTTTAAAGGGGTTTTTTTTTATTTTGGCAGCTGTCACGCTAAAAGACGCTTTTTATTGCAAAAATATTTTTTTTGCATCGCCACATTTTGAGAGCTATAATTTTTGCATATTTTGGCCCACAGAGTCATGTGAGGTCTTATTTTTTGCGGTACGAGTTGACGTTTTTATTTGTACCATTTTTGAGCAGGTGACATTTTTGATCGCTTTTTATTTCGATTTTGGGAGGTTAGAATGAACAAAAATCAGCAATTCATGAATTTCTTTTGGGGGAGGCGTTTTTTATTGTTCCGCGTGTGGTAAAATTGATAAAGCAGTTTTATTCTTCGGGTCAGTACGATAATGGCATACTCATTTATATCATTTTTTTTATGTTTTGGCCCTTTTCAGAATAAAAACAATTTTATATAAAAATAATTATTTTTGCATCGCTTTATTCTGCGAGCTATAACTTTTTTATTTTTTCGCTGATGATCTGTACGGCGGCTCGTTTTTTTGCGGGACAAGATGACGTTTTCAGCGGTACCATGTTTATTTATATCGGTCTTTTTGATCGCGCGTTATTCCACTTTTTGTTCGGCGGTATGATGATAAAGCATTGATTTTTTGCTTCGTTTTTTTTTTTTTTTTTTAAGGGTTCACTAAAGGGGTTAACTAGTGGGACAGTTTTATAGGGGGGTCGTTACGGACGCGGCAATATCAAATATGTGTACTTTTATTGTTTTGTTTTTTTTATTTACAGGAAGAAATGAATTTATTGGGGAATATTTTTTTTTTTTTATTTATTTTGGATTTTTTTTTATAACATGTTTATTTTTATTTTTTTTAACTTTTTACTTTGTCCCAGGTGGGACATCACTGTATTTTATCAAATCGCTGGTGTGATAGTGTGCACAGCACTCTGTCACACCAGCGATCGCTCAGGCATAGCTCAGGCAGAGCTGCAGGCTCTCAGCAGGCACTGAGGAAGCCGCCTCCCTCCAGGACCCCCGGCGCCATCTTGGATCCGGGTCCTGGGAGGGAGGAAGCCCTCAGAACAGCGCGATCACATCGCGCTGGTCTGAGGGTCTCAGGGGGGCGCGCAGGGAGCCCCCACCCTGCGCGATCCTCCCCTGTGCCCCCAGTACACCGCGATCATGTTTGATCGCGGTGTGCTAGGGGTTAATGTGCCGGGAGCGGTCCGTGACCACTCCTGACACACAGTCACGGGTGTCAGCTGTGATAATCAGCTGACACCCGGCGGCGATTAGCTGCGCTCCCCTCAGGAGCGCAGCTGATCGCCTATGAAGTACTATCCCGTCCATGGGCAGAATAGCACGGGTTTTATGGACGGGATAGTACGTCTAATGTCAGAGAGGGGTTAAAGTCACCTTTCAATAACAAGGTGGCTTTAACCCATTATTAACCCATTCGCCACCGCTACAGGGCAATGGGAATAGACCAGCTAAGTGCCAGAAAGGGCGAATCTAATTATAGATTTGCCTTTTCTGGGGTGTCTGGGGGCAGATGTTAGTAGCCGGGGGGGCAAAAATAATGGTCCCTCTCTGGGCTATTATTATCTGCCCCCACTCGCTGGCTTTGTCTGTCTGGTTGAAAAAATAGGCGGGAGCCCACGCATTTTTTTTCAACAATTTTACACCTCATATATAATATATAATATATATATACATGTCATTGTGACATATATATATATATATATATATACAGTAAAGACCAAAAGTTTGGACACACCTTCTCATTCAATGAATTTTCTGTATTTTCATGACTATGAAAATTGTAGAATCACACTGAAGGCATCAAAACTATGAATTAACATATGTGGAATTTACATTACACTTTACAAAAAAAGTGTGAAACAACTGAAAATATGTCTTATATTCTAGGTTCTTCAAAGTAGCCACCTTTTGCTTTGATTACTACTTTGCACGCAGAAAAGGTGAATGGATGGACTCTACATGCCTGGTTCCCACCGTGAAGCATGGAGGAGGTGGTGTGATGATGTGGGGGTGCTTTGCTGGTGACACTGTTGGGGATTTATTCAAAATTGAAGACATACTGAAACAGCATAACTACCACAGCATCTTGCAGCAGCATACTATTCCATCCGTTTTGCGTTTAGTTGGACCATCATTATTTTTCAACAGGACAATGACCCCAAACACACCTCCAGGCTGTGTAAGGGCTATTTGACCAGAAGGAGAGTGTTGGGGTGCTACGCCAGATGACCTGGCCTCCACAGTCACCAGACCTGAACCCAATCGAGATGGTTTGGAGTGACTGGACCGCTCACCGCTTCAATTTTGAATAAATCCCCAACAGTGTCACCAGCAAAGCACCCCCTCACCATCACACACACACCTCCTCCATGCTTCACGGTGGGAACCAGGCATGTAGAGTCCATCCGTTCACCTTTTCTGCGTGCAAAGCAGTAATCAAAGCAAAAGGTGGCTACTTTGAAGAACCTAGAATATAAGACATATTTTCAATTGTTTCACACTTTTTTGTAAAGTGTAATGTATAATTCCACATGTTAATTCATAGTTTTGATGCCTTCAGTGTGATTCTACAATTTTCATAGTCATGAAAACACAGAAAAATCTTTGAATGAGGTGTGTCCAAACTTTTGGTCTGTACTGTATATATTTATAGTACATACACTTCTACATAGTATAACACCGCTAATTCAATTGCTGGCTTTTGTGAAATTACAGACCTGACATGAAAATGACACATGGTTACATAGAGTTAACCATGTCATTTCATGTAGTTTTGATATATGGTTTTTACTAACAATTACATGAGTGTATGTGTGCAAAATTTCACACATGTAGGGGTAATTAAAGGTGTAAATTAGTAGAAAAAAAATGTGTTTTTTTTACAACGAATTTACACCTTTAGTTAACCCCTACATGTGTGAAATTTTGCACACATACACTCATGTAATTGTTAGTGAAAACCATATATCAAACTACATGAAATGACATGGTTAACTCTATGTAAACCATGTGTCATTTCATGTCGGGTGGTTCTGTAATTTCACAAAAGCCAGCATTGCCCGGCAATTGAATTAGCGGCTATTTTACTATGTAGAAGTGTATGAATTATAAATATATGTAATATATGTATATATGTCACAATGACATGTATATATATGTGTATTCTATGTGTGTATATCTAGTGTTTACAAGGAAAGAAAGGTTTATTTTAATTACGATATTTCTGTCCCATTGACTTGCATTAGGTTTCCGGTATCGAATCGGCGATACCCGATACTTTTTGGGTATCTGTCCGATCCAATCCGATCCGATACTTCTTGATATCGGGAAGTATCGCTCAACACTGCTCGTGACCTCAGGGACTTTGTGCAGTCCTGTGGGACTTGCTCTCGTTCCAAGCCTTGCTCTCGTTCTAGTGGTTTGTTAATGCTATTACCTGTACCCAAGAGGCCATGGACCCAGATTTCTATGGATTTTATTTCCGACCTCCCTGTTTCTCAGAGAATGACCTTTTGTCTGGGTAATCTGTGATAGGTTTTTCCAAAATGATACATCTTGTGCCATTGCCTAAGTTGCCTTCCTCCTCCGAATTGGTGCCTTTGTTCTTTCAGCACGTTGTTCGGTTTACATGGCATTCCGGAAAACATTGTGTCTGACACAGGAGTACAGTTTGTTCCAGATTTGGAGGACATTTTGTTCTAAACTTGGTGTTCAGTTGTCTTTCTCCTCTGCATTCCACCTTCAGACCAATGGACAAACCGAGAGAACAAACCAGACCTTGGAGACTTATTTGAGATGTTTTGTGTCTGCTGATCAAGATGACAGGGTCTCTTTTTTGTTTTGGCTGAGTTTGCTCTTAATAATAGGGCTAGCTCTGCCACCTTGATGTCTCCATTTTTCTGCAATTCTGGGTTTCACCCTCAATTTTCTTCAGGACAGGCGAAGGCTTCTGTCTGTCCGTGGGTGACTCTATTGTGGAGCGTATGCAGCAGATTTGGGACCAGGTAGTGGAGAGGTTGTCTCTCTCTCTCAAGAGAAGGCCCAGCGGTTTGCCAACCGGCATAGGATTGATGGTCCTCGTTTTAAAGTGGGGAACTTGGTTTGGTTGTCCTCAAGAAATATCCCTATGAAGGTTGCTTCTCGAAAATTTAAGCCAAGGTTCATTGGACCTTATAAGATCATGGAAATTATTAATCCGGTTTCCTTCCATTTGCTTCTTCCAGGGACATTTAGGATCCATAACATGTTCCACGAGTCTTTATTGAAGAGGTTTTCGAGCCAGTGGTTCCTATGGCTGCGCCTCCCGACCCTGTTTTGGTTGAGGGCAATTTGGAGTATGTGGTTGAGAAAATATTGGATTCTCATTTTGCTATACGGAAACTCCAGTATTTGGTTAAGTGGAGAGGTTATGGTCAGGAGGACAATTCTTGGGTGTTTGCTTCGGACATCCATGCTGGGAGACTGATCTGTGCCTATGATCGAGCTCATCCTGATCATCCTGGTTGCGCAGGTGAGGGTTCGGTGACCCCTCCTCAAGGGGGGGGTGCTGTTGTGAATACTCTGGAGGCGACTTCTGAGCTGGGGCTCCCTCCGGTGGTTGCTGAGGGGAATGAACTAATTGCTGAATGGACTTCAGCTGACTCTGAATGGTCTGATATAAGTGACCTGAGTTCCTATCAGCCTTGCCGGGTAATCAATTGTTCTTCCTGGTTTTTGCTTGGAGCTCAGCTTACATTCTTGCTCTTTTTCAGGTAAGTGATTTGCTGTTTTTTTTCCTCTGGTTGGATTTTCCTTGCCTGTTTTGCTGCTTGCACGGGACTTCAGCCTTATCCCCTTTTGGGGGTCTGGCGCTGCTATTGTGCTCATTTTGTATTTGCACTTTTGCTCTGTTCCTTGGTAACTTTTTGCTGAATTGCTGCGTGTTACACCAGAGATCTGATTTAGGTGGTAGAGATCATGTGATCTCAGGTTTTTTTGTTAATCAGAAGTGTTGGTATTTTTGTCAGGGTTTTTTTTGGGTTGCAGTCAGAATTCTTTCCTATACTTTTCTATCTAACAGATTGGGACCCAGCGTTTGCTCATTCTATTTTCTGTCTGTGTCTGTATTTTCTTCTTGTCTAACTGCCATTACATGTTTGGGGGCTTCCTATTTCTTTGGGGATCTGCTCCGGGGCAGAATAGCTTTCATCTTTCTGCCTTTTGGTGTAGTTATCTCTCTGGCTGTGACGAGGCGTCTAGAATCACCGTAGGTACGCTCCACAGCTACTTCTAGTGTGGCGGTTAGTTTAGGGTACTGCAATCCAATAGTTTCCAGCCTCTCTGGTGTATTACTGCTTTTGCTATTTTTGCAATTTCTCCTCAGTTACCGAATCATAACAGTTGCCTCACTGTGATAAGGGGGCAAGTAATTTGGTGGAGTAGCAGAGCTGCCTGCCAGTGACAGCGTACAAATTGCTTGTGTGGAGCATCACATCTGATTAGTAGGCTGCCTGACTGATAAGGGGGCAATTAATTTATTGCAGTAGCAGAGGTGACTGCCAGTGACAGTGTACAAATTGCTTGTGTGGATCAGCAGAGCTGATTACTAGCCTGCCTGCCAGTTCTAAGGGAAATTTCAGTTAGTTACCGAGTGTTCTGTTTTTCCCACACTGTATAGAGCTGTACGCTCCTCACAGTACCGTGTACCGGCTGGTATCAGGGACAAATACAGGCTGACTATCTGTGTGTGACTCCAGAAATATACACAGAGATTTACAATTCCCCCAACACTGTATACAGCTGTACGCAACTGAGACAGTACACTTTTCCTGATTTTGATATTCTGGTGTTAGCCAGACTGGGCCTGTGACCGTGTGTCTTACTGCTGAAATATATACGGAAATTTAAAATTCCCCCAACACTGTATACAGCTGTACGCTTTTGATACTGTACACTTTTTTGGTTTTTATATTCTAGTGTAATCCATGCTGCGCCTGTGAGAGTCTGCGTCTGTTACTCCGCAAATATATACGGGGATTAAAATTTTTCACCTTCACCGTATACAGCTGTACTCTTCTGATACTGTACCACATATCTGCTGTTATTTTGGGTACATTTACACAAACATGAGGAAGTATGGTGGAAGAGGTCGTGGACGTGGTCGTGGGGGGCCACCTGCTACTAATGGTGGTGGTGGTGCATCTGCTGGTAGTGCCAAAAGCACAATAGCACCTAAGGCAGGAGGTGTTAAGCCTGCCTCATCGTCTGGCTCCAGAAGGCCTGGAAGGCTCCCTTTTCTGGGAGTAGGTAAACACTATTAAAGCTGGAGCATCAGGAACAGGTTTTGTGTTACACTGCCAAAACAGCCTCCAGCTCTATCTCCTCCTCTTCTGAAGTTTCAAAAGCTCCAAGCACTGAGTCGTCAGTGCAGGCTTCTGGTCAGGAACAACCCCTTTCCTTGTGTCCTTCACCCCCACCAAAAGTGAAGGATGCGGCAGCCCACACTTCAGATTACTCCATGGAGCTCTTTTCACATACCATGCCTGGGTTATCAAGTCAAATCCTGAATTCCCCAGTCCAAGATGAATCTGACATGGAGTGCACTGATGCACCGCCACTGCTATCTGATTCTGCTGGTACATTCACCCAGAGCACTGCATTGCATTCGCAGTCTACTGAGCCAGAATCTGACCTGATGAAACTCAGGTGCTCCTTCCCGCATACGATACCACCTTACATGGTAACACAGAGGAAGGTGCAGATGAGATTGAAAAGGAGGTGATGGATCACCAAGTTGTTGACTCGGATTGGCATCCATTGGGGGAAGAGTGTGCTACTGGCAATAGCTCAGAAGAGGAGGAGGATCTGCCGCAGGCATCGACATCGCAGCTGCGGTTATCTGGCAGGCCTATAGAAGTCCAAAGATGTGTTAAAAAAAGAAAAAGAGTTGCAGGACAGCTTGGCCAGATGGTCAAATAAGCACAGCGTGCAAGTGCTGAAAATTTATCCCATAGTAGGAAGAGTGCAGTGTGGCACTTTTTTGACCAAAATCCTATTGATGAGGCAAAGGTTATCTGTAAGAAGTGCGGAAGGACCTTTAGCCGAGGGAAAAATCTCCGAAAATTGAATACCAGTTGCATGCTTAGACATTTAAACACCATGCACTTGCAAGCGTGGACGGACTACAAAACCTCACTGGCTTTGAATGCCTACATTGCCAAACTGATCTCATTAGAGATGATGCCCTTCCGTTTGGTTGAAAGCGCAGCGTTCCGAGAGCTCATGGCCTACGCTGTCCCACACTATGACCTACCCAGTCGGCACTTCTTTTCTAGAAAAGTCATCCCTGCCCTCCACCTGGATGTGAAAGACCGCATTGTCCATGCACTCAAGCAATCATTGAGTGGAAAGTTGCACCTCACAACAGATGCATGAGCCAGTAGGCATGGCCAGGGCTGTTACTTGTCCATCACTGCGCACTAGGTTAATGTGGTGGATGCAGGGTCCACAGGGGACAGCGGCAGTGGGATAGTGCTACCTAGCCCATGGTATAGGCTGTAGGCGTTCGACCCTCCATCTCTTCCTCCTCCTCCTGAAGCAAAAGCTCGTCGATAGAGCGCAGTTGCACGAGCACTCCATCCGCAGCTGCTAGTGTTACACACAAGGTGTCCCACTATCGATCAGCTAGTGGTAAGCGTCAGCAGGCTGTTTTAAAGATGATGTCTTTGGGCGACAACAGACACACCGCGGAGTTACTGGCCGACTATTTGCAGCGAGAAACTGAGTCATGGCTGGGCAGTCTACATCGTGAGCCAGGCAAAGTAGTCAATGATAACGGCCGTAATTTTGTGACGGCCATAGCCCTGGCAAAACTCAGACACATACCTTACCTGGCTCACACCTTGAACCTGGTGGTGCAGTGCTTCATAAATAATTATCCGGAGTTACCAGCCCTTCTCCATAAGGTGCGAAGACTGTGCTCGCACATCCGTCGCTCGCCCCTAGACTCCAGTCGTATGCAGAGGCTGAAGCAATCACTCCACCTCCCCAAGCACCGCCTAATCATAGACGTTGCAACAAGGTGGAACTCCACCATGCACATGGTTGAGAGGCTGTGCAAACAGAGGCAGGCTGTAATGCATTTGTGGGAGGTTCCACGGGAAGTCAGTTTGAGGGCGGACATGGAGTTGTCGGCTGTGCAGTGGTCAAAGCTGAAAGACCTCTGTAAAGTCCTTCAGTGTTTTGAGGAATGCACACGGCTGGTAAGCGCAGACGCCATCATAAGCATGAGCATCCCACTTATGCATCTGCTCATTCAAACTTTGACGCACATTAAGGATCAGGCGTCTGCAGCAGAGGAGGAGGAGGAGGGAAGCCTTCATGACAGTCAGGCATTGTCTGGTCAGGGAACTGTCCTGGATGAGATGGAGGAAGAAGAGGAAGAGGAGGAGTATGAGGATGAAGGGGATGATTATTTTGGGGAAGATGATGCTTCTCAGGGGGCAAAAGAAAATGTTGGCTTGCCAAGGTCAGGTACAGGGTTTGTGCATGAATGGAGGGAGGTGGATTTGTCAGAAAGTGCTCCTCCAACCAACACTGGCAGTGCATCACAGACACCTGGAACATTGGCCCACATGTGTGATTATGTCTTGCGGATCCTAAAAATGGACCCCCGCATTGCCAAAATTATGAAGGATGACGACTACTGGTTGGCCAACATCCTCGATCCACGCTATAAAGGCAAATTACAGAACATCATGCCACAGGAGAACCTAGAGCTAATATTGGCCAACAAACAAGCAACTCTGGTAAACCGTTTGCTAGAGGCATTCCCAGCACACAGCAGCGGTGCAGGTTACACCACGAGTCGTACTGGGCCAAATGGAAGAGGGTGTTCGTGGTTCACACAGCCGAAGTGGCATTGGAGACAGGGGTTTCATGACCATGTTGTGGACTGATTTCTCGAGTACCACTCACACGTCTGGTAATACTGAATCGATTGCAGCAGACAGGAGACAGCAGTTGTCAACTATGGTTCAAAATAACCTTTCCTCCCCTATCGATGTTCTCCCTCACAGTTCATTCCCCTTTGACTACTGGGCCTGCAAACTGGACACCTGGCCTGAATTGGCACAATATGCCTTACAGGAGCTCGCTTGCCCTGCTGGTACTGTGCTATCAGAAAGAGTCTTCAGTCCTGCTGGATCAATCCTGCAGAAAGAAGAACATGGCTGTCGACCCAAAATGTTGGTGATCTCACCTTAATAAAAATGAACCATGCCTGGGTTTCAAAGGATTTTGTACCACCTTCCCTGATGACACATAGGTTGCCAGCAAAATGGCTCGCTTTGTCCTCCTCTTCCTCCATTTGCAGCAGCTGAACGACCAGCCTACACCTCAACATATGCCAGTTTTTCCATCTCCCTAACTGGGCTGTACCCCCCCAGGGCCGGGGTCAGCACCTGGCGCAATCGGGCAAGTGCCGATGCCCTGAGCAGGTGAGGGGGCCCACTCGCCGTCAGAGACACCGGCGTACTATGAGAGGCCCTGTGCCAGTTCCCACCGCCCACAAGTGTGCCCCCCCTGCTAGCTCAGGGCCCCAGCACTTGCAATATTTACCTCTCCCTGCTCCAACGCTGTGACGTCTTCCACGTTTCCTGACAGTGACATTCAGGTCAGAGAGCACGATGACGTCACATCTGTGCGCTCTCTGCCTGAACAGTCACAGTGCAGAGAGCTGGAAGATGTCGACGCAGAGGAGTCCAGAGTAGAGCAGTGCCCAGCGAGGAGATGTATTTCATTTTTTTTTTTAATGGTTGGAGCAATATATGGTGAGCATTATACACTGGAGCATCATATATGGGGCTCATCATATACTAGAGCATCATATGGGGTTCATTATTTATGGGGCATAATATAGGGTATGGAGCATCATATGGAGCACATATGGGGCCTATTCTGTATAGAGCAATATATGGGGCTCATTATTCTGTATGGTGCACTATGTGGTGCCCATAATACTGTATGGAGGACTATACTGTCCGGTTTTTGAGCTATTGTAGAATTTACAATAGATATCACTCATGTAATGTAAGAAGTGAAGTATTTGGCATTGTACTATACCTATATTTCTCTGCCTTATCGGAGCATCATGAATTGTGGTATGTGTTAAAGGGAACAACTAAGACTCTTTGGCCTGGGGCCCACGAAAACGTGAAGCGAGCACTGCCACCCCACAACTTTAGCCAAATAACCCGCAGTTTTCAATGCGTTACTATTATTTATAACGTTCATTAAGGTTGCCAAGCTTCAGTAATAAGAATTGATGTAGTTGGCTTTGAAATGGGCACTGTAGGTGTGTTTACTGTCCTCCACTCCCTGACGACTTTTATTCCCCATTGACTTGCATTGGGGTCGGATTTTCAACTCCGACCCGACTATTTCCGTTAGTCGGCCGGCTTCGTTCGACTCGACTTTTGAGAAAGTCAGGTTTCACGAAACCCGACTCGACCCGAAAAAAGGGAAAGTTGCTTATCTCTAATGCCCACCAATCATAAACTAATGGCACACATGGTCATCAGTGTAGATAGCAGAAGCATTTGAGACCAGAATTTGGCTGTAGCAATCGAGAAATCACTACTGCTGCCAGTCAACAAAAATAGGGGCAGCAATAACAAATTATGCAGCACTGGACCTGGGGAGGGTGACTATTGTAGTGTTTGTTATTTTCTACTACATCAACTATTTAATAAAAAAAAAAAAACTTGAATAACTCTTTTAACCCCTTCACCCCAAAGCCTATTTTCACCTTCCTGACCAGGCCAATTTTTACAATTCTGACCACTGTCAATTTATGAGGTCATAACTCTGAAACGCTTCAACGGATCCTGGTAATTCTGAGAATGTTTTCTCCTGAAATATTGTACTTTATGATAGTGTTAAAATTTCTTCTCTATTTCTTCTCATTTATTTGTGAAAAAAACGGAAATTTGGTAAAAATTTAGAAAATTTTGCAATTTTCAAAATTTAGTTTTTATGCCCTTATATTCGAGAGTCATGTCACACAAAGTAGTTAATAAATAACATTTCCCACATGTCTGCTTTACATCAGCACAATTTTGGAATCAAAATTTGTTTTTGTTAGGACGTTATAAGGGTTAAAACAACAAAATTTGCAAAACCATTTTTTTAGGGACCACCTCACACTTGATGTGACTTTGAGGGGCCTATATGACAGAAAATGCCCAAAAGTGACACCATTCTAAAAACTGAAAACCTCAAGGTACTCAAAACCACATTCAAGAAGTTTATTAACCCTTCACGTGCTTCACAGGAATTTTTGGAATAAGGAAGGAAAAAATTAACATTTACTTTTCTTTCACAAAAATTTTCATTTAGACTTAATTTTGTTTTACTTTCTCAAGGGTAACAAGAGAAATTGGAATATACATTTTGTTGTGCAATTTCTCCTGAGCATGCTGATACCCCATATGTGGGGAAAATCTACTGGTTGAGCACACGGCAGGGATCGGAAGGGAAGGAGCGCTCTTTGACTTTTTGAATGTAAAATATGCTGGAATAACTAGCGGACAACATGTCATGTTTGGAGAGCCCCTGATGTGCCTAAACAGTGGAAACCCCACAAAAGTGACATTATTTTGGAAACTAGACCCCTAAGAAACTTATCTAGAAGTGTGGTGAACACTTTGAACCCCCAAGTGCTTCACAGAAGTTTATAACGTTAAGCCATAAAAATATTTTTTATTTTCACAAGGGTAGCAGGTGAAATTGGACCCCAAAAGTTGTTGTTCAAATTGTCCTGAGTACGCCAATACCCTATATGTGGGGATGAATCACTGGGCGCACAGCAGAGCTTGGAAGGGAAGGAGCACCATTTGACTTTTTCAACGCAGAATTGGCTGGAATTGAGATCAGACGCCATGTCGCATTTGGAGAGCCCCTGATGTGCCTAAACAGTGGAAAAACTCCAATTCTAACTCCAACCCTAACCCCAACACACCCCTAACCATAATTCCAGCTCTAACCAAAACCCTAAACACAAACCTTACCCTAACACACCCCTAACCTTAATACCAACCCTAACCCTAATCCCAACCCTAACCCTAATCCAAACCCTAACCCCACTAGCCATAACCCTAACTTTAGCCTCAACCCTAACTTTAGCCCCAATCCTAACTTTAGCCCCAACCCTAACCCTAACTTTAGCACCAACCCTAACTTTAGAACCCTAACCCTAATGGGAAAATGGAAATAAAAACTTTTCTTATTTTATTATTTTTCCCTAACTAAGGGGATGATAAAGAGGGGTTTGATTTACTAGTTATATCAGGTTTTTATGTTTGGCAGCTATCACACGCTAAAAGATGCTTTTTATTGCAAGAAATAGTTTTTGGATCACCACATTTTGAGAGCTATAATTTTTCCATATTTTGGCCCACAGAGTCATGTGAGGTCTTGATTTTTGTGGGGCGAGCTGACGTTTTTATTGGTACCATTTTTGGGCACATATTTTGATCACTTTTTATTACAATTTTTGGGAGGCAGAATGAACAACAACCAGCAATTCATAAATTTCTTTTGGGAGGGGCATTTATACTGTTCCACATGTGCGTGTGGTAAAATTGATAAAGCGGTTTTATTCTTCAGGTTAGTACGATTACAGCGATACCTCATTTATATCATTTTTTAAGTTTTAGCGCTTTTACACAATAAAAACTTTTTTACAGAAAAAATAATTATTTTTGCATTGCTATATTTTGACAGCTATAACTTTTTTATTTTTCTCTTGAAGGAGCTTTATGGCAGCTTGTTTTTTGCGAGATAAGATGATATTTTCAATGGTACCATTTTTATTTACATCTGTCTTTTTCATTGCGCTTTATTGCACTTTTTGTTTGGCTGTAAGATGATAAAACATTGTTTTTTGCCTAGTTTTTTATTTATTCTTTTTTACGGTGTTCACTCAAGGGGTTAACTAGTGGGACAGTTTTATAGAGTGCGTCATTACGGGCGCCGCAATACCAAATATGTGTACTTTTATTGTTTTTTTTAATTTACATAAATATATTGATTGGGAAAATATTTTTTTTCTTTATTTAGGAATTTTTAAAACACATTTGTACGCTTTATAATAATTTTTTTTACTGTTTTACATTATACCAGTATGGGACATCTATAATATAACGGTGGGAGCGTCATTCTGTCTGAAGCCTTTATAGACTGCGCAAGCGTGACACGCCTGCGCAGTCTGGCTCCAGACAGAGTGAGGCATCCAGAGCGGTGAGTACTCTGTATAGCGCCGGAGATCGCGGTATGCGTACTGGATACATACCGCGATCTCCGGCGCCATACTCACATACTTACCTGACCGGGAGGAGCGTTGCCACGGCGCTTCTCTTCTCCTGGGGCAGGAGACCAGGAGTGCGCGTCGGATCGCGCATGCGCAATAGCGCTATCCGGCGCCATTTTGCTGAAGACACATTTACAGTGTGTCTTCAGCAATATGGCGCCGGACCGCGCGGTATGGGCATGCGCATACTCCGGCGCCGCTCTCTTCCCCCGGCGTCCAGCTGAACGGAACAGCGCTGGAGCACAGGGATGAAAGGTGAGTATAAATGTTTGGTTTTTTTGGGGTATCTGTGCAGTTTAATAGCGGTGAGGGGGCCATGCACATTAGGATAGGGGGGGCGTGAGGAGACCATGCACATCAGGATTGGGGGTGAGGGGACCATGCATATCAGGATAGGGGGGTGAGGGGACCATGCACATCAGGATTGGGGGGTGAGGGGACCATGCACATCAGGATTGGGGGGTGAGGGGACCATGCACATCAGGATTGGGGGGGTGAGGGGACCATGCACATCAGGATTGGGGGGTGAGGGGACCATGCACATCAGGATAGAGGGGGTGAGGGGACCATGCACATCAGGATTGGGGGGTGAGCGGACCATGCACATCAGGGTTGGGGGGGTGAGGGACCATGCACATCAGGATTGGGGGGTGAGGGGACCATGCACATCAGGATTGGGGGGTGAGGGGACCATGCACATCAGGATTGGGGGGTGAGGGGACCATGCACATCAGGATTGGGGGGGTGAGGGGACCATGCACATCAGGATTGGGGGGGTGAGGGGACCATGCACATCAGGATTGGGGGTGAGGGGACCATGCACATCAGGATTGGGAGGTGAGGGGACCATGCACATCAGGATTGGGGGGGTGAGGGGACCATGCACATCAGGATTGGGGGGTGAGGGGACTATGCACATCAGGGTTGGGGGTTGAGGGGACCATGCACATCAGGGTTGGGGGTTGAGGGGACCATGCACATCAGGATTGGGGGGTGAGGGGACCATGCACATCAGGATTGGGGGGTGAGGGGACCATGCACATCAGGATTGGGGGGTGAGGGGACCATGCACATCAGGATTGGGGGGTGAGGGGACCATGCACATCAGGATTGGGGGGTGAGGGGACCATGCACATCAGGATTGGGGGGTGAGGGGACTATGCACATCAGGGTTGGGGGTTGAGGGACCATGCACATCAGGGTTGGGGGTTGAGGGGACCATGCACATCAGGATTGGGGGGTGAGGGGACCATGCACATCAGGATTGGGGGTTGTGGGGACCATGCACATCAGGATTGGGGGATGAAGGGACCATGCACATCAGGATTGGGGGGTGAGGGGACCATGCACATCAGGATTGGGGGTTGAGGGGACCATGCACATCAGGATTGGGGGTGAGGGGACCATGCACATCAGGATTGGAGGGTGAGGGGACCATTCACATCAGGATTGAGGGGTGAGGGGAACATGCACATCAGGATTGGGGGTGAGGGGACCATGCACATCAGTCAGGATTGGGGGGTGAGGGGACCATGCACATCAGGATTGGGGGGTGAGGGGACCATGCACATCAGGATTGGGGGTGAAGGGACCATAGACATCAGGATTGGGGGGTGAGGGGACCATGCACATCAGGATTGGGGGTGAGGGGGCCATGCACATCAGGATTGGGGGGTGAGGGGACCATGCACATCAGGATTGGGGGTGAGGGGACCATGCACATCAGGATTGGGGGTAAGGGGACCATACACATCAGGATTGGGATTAGGGGTGAGGGGACCATGCACATCAGGATTGGAGGGTGAGGGGACAATGCACATCAGGATTGGGGGGTGAGGGGACCATGCACATCAGGATGGGGGGTGAGAGGACCATGCACATCAGGATTGGGGGTGAGGGGACCATGCACATCAGGATTGGGGGGTGAGGGGACCATGCAGATCAGGATTGGGGGTGAGGGGACCATGCACATCAGGGTTGGGGGGGAGAGGGACCATTCACATCAGATTGAGGGGTGAGCGGACCATGCACATCAGGGTTGGGGGGGTGAGGGGACCATGCATACCAGATTGGGGTGAGGGGGCCATGCACATCAGGATTGGGGATGAGGGGACCATGCACATCAGGATTGGGTGGTGAGGGGACCATGCATATCAGGATTGGGGGGGTAAGGGAGCCACGCACATCAGTATTGGGATGAGGGGACCATGCACATCAGGATTGGGGGTGAGCGGACCATGCACATCAGGATTGGGGGTGAGAGGACCATGCACATCAGGATTGGGGGGTGAGGGGACCATGCACATCAGGATTGGGGGGTGAGGGGACCATGCACATCAGGATTGGGGGGTGAGAGGACCATGCACATCAGGATTGGGGGTGAGCGGAACATGCACATCAGGATTGGGCGATGAGAGGACCATTCATACCAGGATTGGGTGGTGAGGGGACCATTCATACCAGAATGTTATGATTTGGTAGCTGAGGAGAGCAGGCAAAAAAGGAAATACACCAGTGAGGTTGGAATCTATGGGATTGCAGTACCCTGACTAACCACCACAACTAAAGGCAGCCGTGGAGAGTACCTACGTTGGTCCTAGACGCCTCGTCACAGCCTGAGAAGCTAACTACACCTAAAGACAGAAAGAGGAAAACTATCTGCCCCGGAGCAGATCCCCAAAGAACATAGAAAGCCCCCAAACATGTAATGGCGGTTAGACAAGAGGAAATACAGACACAGACAGAAAATAGTATGAGCAAACGTTGGGGCCCAAACTTCCTAAATAGAAAAGGATAGGAAGGACACTTACTGCAATCCCAAAAAACCCTGAAAAGTACCAACTCTACTAATTACAAAAACACCTGAGATCACACAACCTCTACCACCTAAATTAGTTCTCTGGTGTAACAAAAACTAAACAGCAGCCACTGAAAAAACTGGAAAAGGCAAATGAACAAACAACAGTGGCCGAACAAAACTGAGAGGAGCACAAGCCCCCGGAGGGGACCCGGCAGACCCCCACAGAAGTGCAGGACAAAATGCAAAAAGCAAGCACAAAAAACTAAAAGAAGAAAATGTCTTATCTGTTAGCAGAAGATGCAGGCACGAAACAGCAAGCTACAAAGTGAACAGGAATCAAAGATGAGACCAGAACAATTGATCACCGGCAACCCTGATGGGAGGGAACCTCCCTTATATAAGACCAGTCAGTAACACCTGATCGCCAATCTTCACAATCTTCATTGGATAGTTCAGTACTGTTTGTAACCACCAGAGGAGCTTCTGCTCAGAATTAATTTCTAGCACATTCACAACAGTACCCCCCCTTGAGGAGGGGTCACCGAACCCTCATTTGAGCAACCAGGTCGGTCAGGATGAGCTCTGTGATACGCACGGATGAGTCTCCTAGCATGGATGTCCAAAGCAAACACCCAAGACTTGTCCTCCTGACCATAACCTCTCCACTTAACCAAATACTGGAGTTTCCGTCTGGAAAAATGAGAATTCAATATTTTCTCAACCCCATACTCCAGATTGCCCTCAACCAAAACAGGGTCAGGAGACACAGCCACAGGAACCACTGGCTCGACAAACCTCTTCAATAAGGACTTGTGGAACACGTTATGGATCTTAAATGTCCCTGGAAGAAGTAAACGAAAGGAAACAGGATTAAGAATCTCCAAACTTAGGAGATGCAACTCTCATAGGGATATTTTTGAGGACAACCAGACCAAGTACCCCACTTCAAACCGAGGACCATCAGTCCTATGCCGGTTGGCAAACCGCTGGGCCCTCTCCTGAGAGAGGGACAACCTCTCCACTACCTGGTCCCAAATCTGCTGCATACGCTCCACAACAGAGTCAACACCTGGACAGACAGAAGCCTCCGTCTGTCCTGAAGAAAATCGAGGGTGAATCCCAAAATTGCAGAAAAATGGAGACATCAAAGTGGCAGAGCTAGCCCTAATTATTAAGAGCAAACTCAGCCAAAGGCAAAAAAAAGAGACCCAGTCATCCTGATCAGCAGACACAAAGCATCTTAGATAAGTCTCCAATGTCTGGTTTGTTCTCTCAGTTTGTCCATTGGTCTGAGGATGAAAAGCCCAGGAGAAAGACAATTGAACACCAAGTTTAGAACAAATAGTCCTCCAAAATCTGGAAACAAACTGGACTCCTCTGTCAGACACAATGTTCTCAGGAATGCCATGTAACCGAACCACGTGCTGAAGGAACAAAGGCACCAATTCAGAGGAGGAAGGCAACTTAGGTAATGGCACAAGATGTATCATTTTGGAAAACCTATCACAAATCACCCAGATAACGGTCATTCTCTGAGAAACAGGGAGGTCGGAAATGAAATCCATAGAGATATGGTCCATGGTCTCTTGGGCACAGGCAATGGGATCAACAAACCACTAGAGCGAGAGCAAGGCTTGGAGCGAGAGCAAGTCCCACAGGACTGCACAAATTCCCTGACGTCACGAGACAAAGTAGGCCACCAAAAGGACCGACTAACCAAGTCTCTGGTACCAAAAATTCCGGGATGACCGGCCAACGCGGAACAATGAATATCAGACATCACACTCTTTTTCCACCGGTCTGGGACAAACAATTTCCCAATAGGGCAGCGCTCGGGTTTATCCTCATGACACCCTTCCAGAGCCAGTCTCAAATTGGGCGAGATGGCGGAAAGAACTACACCCTCTTTCAAAATAACAGCAGGATCAGACAACTCAGGAGAGTCCGCAAGGAAACTCCTCGAGAGGGCATCCGCCTTAACATTCTTAGTGCCAGGAAGAAAGGAAACCACAAAATTAAAACGTGTGAAAAACAAGGACCACCTGGCCTGTCTAGGATTAAGTCGCTTCGCTGATTCCAGATAAACCAGATTCTTATGGTCCGTGAGGACCACCACCTGATGTTTGGCTCCCTCCAGCCAATGTCTCCACTCTTCAAAAGCCCAATTCATGGCCAATAACTCCCGATTACCCACGTCATCATTACGTTCAGTTGGAGAAAATTTTCGAGAGAAAAAGGCACAAGGGTTACTTTTAGAGGTCTCTGGATCTCTTTGGGACAAAACGGCACCTGCCCCAATTTCAGAGGCATCAACCTCCACCTGAAATGGCAGAGAAACATCAGGCTGCCGTAGAACAGGAGTAGAAGTGAATCTCTGCTTAAGTTCCTGAAACGCAGAGACTGCCTCAGGAGGCCAATTCACCACATCAGAACCCTTTTTGGTCAAATCAGTCAATGGTTTAGCAATAACAGAGAAATTACCAATAAATTTGCGATAAAAATTGGCAAAACCCAAGAATCTTTGAAGAGCCTTTAATGAAGTAGGTTGGACCCAATCACAGATGGCCTGAACCTTGACCGGGTCCATTTCAATAACAGATGGGGACAAAATGAATCCCAGAAATGAGATCCTCTGTACGCCAAAAAGACACTTTGATCCCTTCACATACAGAGCATTCTCTCTCAAAATCTGGAACACAGTCCGAACATGTTTCACATGAGAGTCCCAGTCATTGGAAAAAATCAAGATATCATCCAAATAAACAATCAGAAATTTATCCACAAAATCCATGAAAATGTCATTCATGAAGGACTGGAAGACAGAAGGAGCATTAGTGAGCCCAAAGGGCATCATTAGGTACTCAAAATGCCCCCTGGGGTATTAAATGCCGTCTTCCATTCATCCCCGTGCTTAATGCGAATAAGGTTATATGCCCCCCTGAGGTCAAGCTTGGTAAACCAAGTAGCACTTTTCACCCTGGAAAACAGGTCAGAAATCAAGGGTAACGGATATTGATATTTCACAGTGATATTGTTCAAGAGACGATAATCAATACACGGCCTTAATGAACCATCCTTTTTGGCCACAAAGAAAAAACCGGCACCCAAGGGTGAAGAGGATGGTCTGATATGACCCTTCTCCAATGATTCCTTGATATAAGACCGCATAGTGTCATGTTCAGGTACAGACAAGTTAAATAGGCGACCTTTAGGGAATTTACTACCAGGCACTAATTCAATAGCGCAGTCATAGCTCCTATGGGGGGCAAGGATGCAGATTTACTTTCGCTAAACACATCAGAAAAATCAGTCAAAAAGTCAGGAACATCCTGAGCCTGGGGGGAGGCAGAAAAAACAGGAGTGTTGGTATTAACACATTGGCAGCCCCAACTGGTTACAGACACAGATTTCCAATCCAAAAAAGGATTATGAGACTGTAACCAAGGGAAAATCAGTACGATAATGTCATGCAGATTATACAGCACCAAAAATTTGCAACTCTCCTGATGATCAGGTTCAACCCTCATTATCACCTGAGTAGAGAACTGAGGTTTATTCTCAGCCAAAGGGGTAGAATCGATTCCCAGTAGGGGAATAGACTTCCGTAGGGGTATCAAGGGAAACCCACAACGTTTAGCAAAATCAAAATCCATCAGGTTAATAGCTGCTCCCGAATCAACGAAAGCCTGAGCAGAAAATGTGGACAGGGAGCAAATCAGGGTAACAGTTAACAAAAATTTAGTCTGAACACTACCCAAGACAACTGAGCGTGCAAAACGTCTTCCCCGCTTAGGGCAGACTGGAATAGCATGAGAGGCATCACCACAGTAGAAACATAACCCATTGCGTTTTCAAAACTCATGACGCTGTGCCCCAGAAGCCACTCTATCACACTGCATGGGTTCAGAAGCTGGTTCACAAGGCAACACTATTCCACGCATACCTCTACGCTCACGCAAACGTCTGTCAATTTGAATCGCTAATGACATAGAATCATTGAGACCAGAGGGGACAGGGAATCCCACCATAACATCCTTTACATTCTCTGACAGACCCTTCCGAAAAAGGGCTGCCAAAGCATCGTCATTCCATTTGGTCAGGACTGCCCACCTACGGAATCTCTGACAGTACAACTCAGCGTCCTCAAGCCCCTGATTTAATGCCAACAAGGCTTTTTCAGCTTGATCAGTGACATTAGGCTCATCGTACAATAACCCCAGAGCCTGAAAAAATGCATCAACATTACTCAAAACAGGATCCCCAGGTGTCAGGGAAAAAGCCCAATCCTGAGGATCGTCGCGCAGGAGAGAGATGACAATTTGAACCTGATGTGCTGCGTTCCCTGAGGACTTAGATTTCAAGGCAAAAAACAACTTACAGTTATTTTTGAAATTCAGAAATTTAGCTTGATCCCCTAAAAACAAATCTGGCATGGGAATCCTAGGTTCCACAACAGGCAACCTCGCAAGATACAGTGCCTACAAGTAGTATTCAACCTCCTGCAGATTTAGCTGGTTTGATAAGATGCAAATAAGTTAGAGCCTTCAAACTGCAAACGAGAGTAGGATTTATTAACAGAAGCATAAATCTTACAAAACAAAAAGTTATGTTGCTCAGTTGAATTTTAATAAATTTTAAACATAAAAGTGTGGGTCAATTATTATACAACCCCTATGTTTAATATTTCGTGGAATAACCCTTGTTTGCAATTACAGCTAATAATCGTCTTTTATAAGACCTGATCACGCCGGCACAGGTCTGTGGAGTTATCTTGGCCCACTCCTCCATGCAGATCTTCTCCAAGTTATCTAGGTTCTTTGGTGTCTCATGTGGACTTTAATCTTGAGCTCCTTCCACAAGTTTTCAATTGGGTTAAGGTCAGGAGACTGACTAGGCCACTCCAACACCTTGACTTTTTCCCTCTTGAACCAGGCCTTGGTTTTCTTGGCTGTGTGCTTTGGGTCGTTGTCTTGTTGGAAGATGAAATTACGACCATCTTAAGATCCTTGATGGAGGAGCGGAGGTTCTTGGCCAAAATCTCCAGGTAGGCCGTGCTATCCATCCTCCCATGGATGCGGACCAGATGGCCAGGCCCCTTGGCTGAGAAACAGCCCCACAGCATGATGCTGCCACCACCATGCTTGACTGTAGGGATGGTATTCTTGGGGTCGTATGCAGTACCATCCAGTCTCCAAACGTCACGTGTGTGGTTGGCACCAAAGATCTCGATCTTGGTCTCATCAGACCATAGAACCTTGAACCAGTCTGTCTCAGAGTCCTCCAAGTGATCATGAGCAAACTGTAGACGAGCCTTGACATGACGCTTTGAAAGTAAAGGTACTTTACGGGCTCGTCTGGAACGGAGACCATTGCGGTGGAGTACGTTACTTATGGTATTGACTGAAACCAATGTCCCCACTGCCATGAGATCTTCCCGGAGCTCCTTCCTTGTTGTCCTTGGGTTAGCCTTGACTCCTCGGACAAGCCTGGCCTCGGCGCGGGAGGAAACTTTCAAAGGCTGTCCAGGCCGTGGAAAGCTAACAGTAGTTCCATAAGCCTTCCACTTACGGATGATGCTCCCAACAGTGGAGACAGGTAGGGCCAATTCCTTGGAAAGGGTTTTGTACCCCTTGCCAGCCTTGTGACCCTCCACGATCTTGTCTCTGATGGCCTTGGAATGCTCCTTTGTCTTTCCCATGTTGACCATGTATGAGTGCTGTTCACAAGTTTGGGGAGGGTCTTAAATAGTCAGAAAAGGCTGGCAAAAGAGATCATTAATCCACACATGTGAAGCTCATTATTCTTGGTGCCTGAACTACTTCTTAATACTTTAGGGGGACCAAACAGAATTCTTGTGGTTTGAGGGTTGAATAATAAATGACACTCTGAATTAACTTTTAACGTTTTTTAAAAAAAAAAAAATTAAAACAAAAATTTTTGCTGCAGTGCATTTCCCACTTCCAGGCTGATCTACAGTACAAATGTCACAATGCCAAGTTAATTCCGCATGTGTCAACCAGCTAAATCTGCAGGGGGTTGAATACTACTTGTAGGCACTGTAGGTAGCAATACTCCGAACCTCAGTGGCAAGCTGATCCACACGGCCAGACAACTGTGCAAACTCCATTGAGAGAAAAAAAAAAATCCTCCTCAGCACCCAGAGATACAGAGGAAAAAAAAATGCAACAAACAGAAAAAAAAAAAAAATCTCTGACAACTCTGACAACTTTTTTCTTCCACAATATTTTTCCCTTCTGTGAGTACCATATAGCTTTCAGTTTGGGCCGGTGATACTGTTATGATTTGGTAGCTGAGGAGAGCAGGCAAAAAAGGAAATACACCAGAGAGGTTGGAATCTATGGGATTGCAGTACCCTGACTAACCACCACAACTAAAGGCAGCCGTGGAGCGTACCTACGTTGGTCCTAGACGCCTCATCACAGCCTGAGAAGCTAACTACACCTAAAGACAGAAAGAGGAAAACTATCTGCCCCGGAGCAGATCCCCAAAGAACATAGAAAGCCCCCAAACATGTACTGGCGGTTAGACAAGAGGAAATACAGACACAGACAGAAAATAGTATGAGCAAACGTTGGGGCCCAAACTTCCTAAATAGAAAAGGATAGGAAGGACACTTACTGCAATCCCAAAAAACCCTGAAAAGTACCAACTCTACTAATTACAAAAACACCTGAGATCACACGACCTCTACCACCTAAATTAGTTCTCTGGTGTAACAAAAACTAAACAGCAGCCACTGAAAAAACTGGAAAAGGCAAATGAACAAACAACAGTGGCCGAACTAAACTGAGAGGAGCACAAGCCCCCGGAGGGACCCGGCAGACCCCCACAGTAGTGCAGGACAAAATGCAAAAAGCAAGCACAAAAAACTAAAAGAAGAAAATGTCTTATCTGTTAGCAGAAGATGCAGGCACAAAACAGCAAGCTACAAAGTGAACAGGAATCAAAGATGAGACCAGAACAGGTGATCACCGGCAACCCTGATGGGAGGTAACCTCCCTTATATAAGACCAGTCAGTAACACCTGATTGCCAATCTTCACAATCTTCATTGGATAGTTCAGTACTGTTTGTAACCACCAGAGGGAGCTTCTGCTCAGAATTCATTTCTAGCACATTCACAACACCAGAATTGGGGGTGAGGGGACCATGCATTCCAGGATTGGGCGGGAGGTGACCATGCATACCAGGATTGGTGGGTGAGGGGACCGTGCATACCAGGATTGGAGGGTGAGGGGACCATGCATATCAGGATTGGGGGGGTGAGGGGGCCATGCACATCAGGATTGGGGATGAGGCGACCATGCACATCAGGATTGGGGGTGAGCGGACCATGCACATCAGGGTTGGGAGGTGAGAGGACCATGCACATCAGGGTTGGGGGGTGAGGGGTCCATGCACATCAGGATTGGGGGTGAGGGGACCATGCACATCAGGATTGGGGGGTGAGGGGACCATGCACATCAGGATTGGGGGGTGAGGGGACCATGCACATCAGGATTGGGGGGTGACGGAACCATGCACATCAGGATTGGAGGGTGAGCGGACCATGCACATCAGGATTATGCGATAAGGGGACCATTCATACCAGGATTGGGGGGTGAGGGGACCATTCATACCAGAATTGGGGGTGACGGGACCATTCATACCAGAATTGGGGGGTGAGAGGACCATGCATTCCAGGATTGGGCAGGAGGTGACCTTGCATACCAGGATGAGGAATGGGGTGCCATGCATAGTAGATTTGGGTGGGGGTGAGGGGACCATACATACCAGGATAGGGATGAGGGGTGCCATGCATACCAGAATAGGAGGGGGGAAGCACATACCAGAATGGGAGACCATGTACCTATAAAAATGCTTGCCACCCGGGCGTAGAACGGGTTCATCACTAGTTATTATATAAAGTCAGATAGCTGATCTGACGCTGTGCTGTGCAAAGCGATCTGACAGGCAGTGAAGGAAACTTGTCGGCGCCTGCTCTCTTCAGGCGCTCACAAGCCACCTCACTGAAGGACCCGGAAGGACCACGCGGCCATCTTGGAGCCGGAGGTCTCCATGGAGAACACGGGAACAATGCGATTGCATTGCATTTTTCAAAGGGAGCGCGCATGGAGCCCACTCCCTGTGCGATTCTTCTTTGTGAGCGATTCTTCTCTGTGCCGATCGTGGGCATTGCCGCGGGTTGTCAGCTGTCACATACAGCTGAAACCCGCATGCTATAGCCTCGGCGCTCAGCGTGAGGTCACTCAAACGTGGCGCTGTACTAGTACTGCTGTTTATGAGAACGTACCTCCCGCAGAGCAGTACTAGTACAGCGAATGTCGGGAAGGGGTTAAGGAGACAGGAATATTAATTTAATGAAAATCTTTTTTCTGGTTCTCAAAATAACAGAAGTATGCACACTGTGAGTGACTCAAAAATTGTATGCAAACTGTCTCGTCAGAGAGGAAGAGGACTAGAACTTTAGAATCACCTATAGGAAATAGCAAACCTTAACCCCGTCACCCCCAAGGGTGGTTTGCACGTTAATGACTGGGCCAATTTTTACAATTCTGACCACTGTCTCTTTCTGAGGTTATAACTCTGGAACGCTTCAACGGATCTTCGCGATTCTGAGTCTGTTTTCTCGTGACATATTGTACTTCATTATAGTGGTAAAATTTCTTCGATATAACTTGCGTTTATTTTTTAAAAAAAACGCAATTATGGCGAAAATTTTGAAAATTTTGCAATTTTCAAACCTTGAATTTTTATTCCCTTAAAACAGAGAAATTTGTCACACAAAATAGTTAATAAATAACATTTCCCACATGTCTACTTTACATCAGCACAATTTTGGAACTAAAATTTTTTTGTTAGGAAATTATAAAGGTTTAAATTTGACCAGCGATTTCTCATTTTTACAACAAAATTTACAAAGCCATTTTTTTTAGGGACCACCTCATATTTGAAGTCACTTTGAGGCGTCTATATAGCAAAAAAAAATACCCAAAAGTGACAGCATTCTAAAAACTGCAACCCCCAAGGTACTCAAAACCACATTCAAGAATTTTATTAACCCTTCAGGTGCTTCACAGGAGCTGAAGCAACGTGGAAGGAAAAAATGAACATTTAACTTTTTAGCCACAAAAATGATCTTTTACAAACATTTATTTTATTTTCACAAGGGTAAAAGGATAAAATGGACAGATAAAGTTGTTGTGCAATTTCTCCTCAGTATGCCAATACCCCATATGTGGGGGGAAACCACTGTTTGGGCACATGGCAGAGATCGTAAGGAAAGGAGCGCCGTTCGACTTTTTCAAACTAAAATTGGCTGGAATTGAGATTGGAAGCCATGTCGCTTTTGGAGAGCCCCTGATGCACCTCAACAGTGGATACCCCCCACAAGTGACACCATTTTGGAAACTAGACCCCCTATGGAACTTATTTAGATATGTTGTGAGCACTTTGAACCCCCAAGTGTTTCACAAAAGTTTATAATGCCTGGGTGTGAAAAAAAAAAAAAATTTCCACAAAAATTATTTTTTAGTCCCAAATTTTTGATTTTTTCCAAGGAAATTGGACCCCAAAAGTTGTTTTTCAATTTGTCCTGAGTACGCTGATACCCCATATGTGGGGGGGGAAACTGTTTGGGCGCAAGTGCTTCACACAAGTTTATAATGCCCGGGCATGAAAAACAAAATACTATTTTTTTCCCACAAAAATATTTTTTAGTCACTAATTTTTTATTTTCCAAAGGGTAACAGGAGAAATTGGACCACAAACATTGTTGTCCAGTTTGTCCTGAGTACGCTGATACCCAATATGTGGGAGAAAACTACTGTATGGGTACAAGTTGGGGCTCGGAAGGGAAGTAGTGACGTTTTGGATTGCAGACTTTGATGGAATGGTCTGGGGGCGGCATGTCGCATTTGGAGAGGCCTTGATGCGACTAAACAGTGGAAACCCCCACAAGTGACCCCATTTTGGAAAATAGACCCCACAAGGAACTTATCTAGATGTGTGGTGAGCGCTATAAAGCCCCAAGTGCTTCACAGAAGTTTATAACGTACAGCCGTAAAAACAAAAAAATAATTTTCTTTTTACAAAAATGATATTTTCACCCAAAGTTTTTTATTTTCCCAAGGGTAACAGAAGAAATAGGACAAATTGCACAATAACTCTTGGGGTCCAGAGTACGCTGATACCCCATATGTGGGGGTAAACTACTGTTTGGGCGCATGGCAGAGCTCAGAAGTGAAGGAGCACCGTTTGACTTTTTCAACGCAGAATTGGCTGGAATTGAAATCAGACGCCATGCCACATTTGGAGAGCCCTTGATGTGCCTAAACAGCGGAAACCCCCCAATTCTAACTCCAACCCTAACCCCAACACACCCCTAACCCTAGTCCCAACCCTAACCACAAACCTAACCCTAACACACGCCTAACCCTAATCCTAACCCTAATCCTAACTTTAGCGCCAACCCTAACCCTAAATTTAGCAGCAACCCCGGAAATGGAAATAAATAAATTTTTTTAATTTTATTATCTTTCCCTAACTAAGAGGGTGATAAGGGGGGGTTTGATTTATTATTTATAGCGGGTTTTATGATTGGCAGCTGTCACGCTAAAAGACGCTTTTTTTTGCAAAAAATAGTTTTTGCATCACCACATTTTGAGAGCTATAATTTTTGCATATTTTGGCCCACAGAGTCATGTGAGGTCTTATTTTTTGCGGTACGAGTTGACGTTTTTATTAGTACCATTTTTGAGCACGTGACATTTTTTGATCGCTTTTTATTTAGATTTTTGGGAGGTTAGAATGAACAAAAATCATCAATTCATGAATTTCTTTTGGGGGAGGCGTTTATACCATTCCGCGTGTGGTAAAATTTATAAAGCAGTTTTATTCTTCGGGTTAGTACGATTACGGCGATACCTCATTTATATCATTTTTTTATGTTTTGGTGCTTTTATAGAATAAAAACCATTTTATATAAAAAAATATTATTTTGTATCGCTTTATTCTGCGAGCTATAACTTTTTTATTTTTTCGCTGATGATGCTGTATTTGGCTCATTTTTTGTGGGACAAGATGACGTTTTCAGCGGTACCATGTTTATTTATATCGGTCTTTTTGATTGCGTGTTATTCCACTTTTTGTTCGGCGGTATGATGATAAAGCATTGATTTTTTGCTTTGTTTTTTTTTTTAAGGGGTTCACTAAAGGGATTAACTAGTGGGACAGTTTTATAGGGGGGGTCGTTATGGACGTGGCAATACCAAATATGTGTACTTTTATTGTTTTTTTATTTTTTTCACTTTTTTAGTTTGTCCCAGGGTGGGACATCACTGTAAAATGTCAGATCTCTATTGTGACAGTGTGCACAGCACTCTGTCACACCAGCGATCGCTCTGGCACTGCGGCAGGCTTCTCAGTGCCTGCTTTCAGCAGGCACTGAGGAAGCCGCCTCCCTGCAGGACCCGGCGGCCATCTTGGATCTGGCTCCTTGGAGGGAGGAAGGCCTCAGAACAGCGCGATTACATCGCGCTGTTCTGAGGGTCTCAGGGAGCGTGCAGGGAGGCCCCTCCCTGCGCAATGCTCCCCTGTGCCCCTGGTACACCGCGATCATGTTTGATCGCGGTGTGCCAGGGGTTAATGTTCCGGGAGCAGTCCGTGACCGCTCCTGACACATAGTGCCGGCTGTCAGCTGTGATAATCAGCTGACACCCGGCGGGGATTAGCTGCGCTCCCCTCGGGAACGCAGCTGATCGCCCTGGACGTACTATTCCGTCCATGGGAATGAGGTCCAGGGTCACATGGACGGAATATTACGTCCGATGGAATAAAGGGGTTAACGTCAATATCGACTCTTTATTTTAGGCTTGTTACATGAGTTAGGATAAAAGTCGAAACCAAAATTTAAATTTTCAGACACTGTGTTTCAAGGTACTGATTTCATCAGTGCAAAGTGTGTGATCTGGTTTGGCTGGGTGAGAGGTGTCTAACTGAGAACCAATGGGTAACATTTTTCCTTTGGGAGAGTGACATTTCAATCCTGACATGCCAAGTCAGATGCCTCTTCCCCAGTCAAACCAGATCTCACACTTTGCACTGACGAGGGTCTGCAAATTGAGAAATTGGTTTTGGCTTTTATCCAAGGTCATGTGACAAGGCTCGGTAAAGGGTCAATATTGACTTTTAGAAGTGCTACTTCCTATAGGTGGCACTAGAGTTCTAGTCCTCTTACTCTCTGAAGAGGCAAATTGCATATTTCCCAGAGAAGCATTGTGGCTTAAAAGTCTCCTCACATCGGCATGCCAGACTTGACTTGTCGTTTTCCGCAATGAGAAACATTACGCCTCAAAAATGTTATTAAAATGTCCAAAGATACATGCAAACAAAAAATTAAAAACAAATAAGCAGGTTAGTAGCAGAGCTAATTGGGTAATTTCCGGAGATATAGACATTACAAAGGGTTTTTTGTACCCCTCCATTAACCTGAGAATGACCAGGCTGGGTTATTTCAGCCATTCCGGCTGTCTGAAGCTACAAAGTCATTCAGCATCATGGAGAGTTCCAGCACCAAGAAGCAGCTCATGCTGTTACCTTCATATACTGATGTTAATAAATATTGAATTCTATCAAATATTCAGCTAAAAAAGTCATATAAATAATTAATATTATAATTTCCCATCCAATTTCCAACCTCTCCAAATGTAGCAATTTATACTTTACATTTTCTTCTCTCTAGCTGCTCTCCAAATTTTGATTGCTAGCAAATGATCTATGCTCTTCCGGGTTATACTATATTACTAATGAAGCTCATGAGACCATCCAACGTCACCAATAGCACAGAAAAGCGAGACAGTTTGATGCGGGAAAAAACATGGATGTGACAATTATGGATATATTTACTACACGAGCTGTCAATTTATGGCTTGTCTGCATTAATAGTGACTGTGTTCACATCGCTAATTGTCCTTCAGGGAATTTGTCCTACAAAGGTAAAGTGATACTAATGAACAAGGTGTTAGAGCCAAAAGTGAGGACAAAATAAAACGTATAGAAACTAAATATAAAAAAAATGCAAGAAAAAAAAACAATAAAAGAAAAATAAACAAACAAGCACTATCCTTATTGAAAAAATTACCAAATATTGGATTGACGAGGCTATGGTTTAGGTGGATTCATAACTGGCTCAGTGATCGTACTCAAACAGTTGTAATAAATGGTTGCACATCCAGTTGGAATAGTGTTTCAAGTGGAGTACCACAAGGCCCTGTCCTGGTCTAAGTTTTATTCAACATGTTTATAAATGATCTATATAAGGGAACTGAAGGTAAACTAATCAAATCTGCAGATGATGCAAAGCAAGGAGGGAAAGCTAACACTAGAGAAGACAGAGAAAGGATTCAGAAGGATCCAGATAAGCTTGAACAATGGCCAGCGACTAATAGAATGGTATTTAACATGGAAAAATGTAAGATTCTACATTTGGGCAAGAAAAACACAAAAATTACATCTATAGAATTGGAGGAATAGAACTAAGCAAATGCACGTGTGAAAAAGATTTGGGTATACTAATAGATCACAGACTGCATCAGTGATGCTGCAGCAAAAAAGGCAAACAATTCTAGGATGTATTAAGATTAGCATAAAGTCTAGATCACATAAAGTAACTATCCCCCTTTATTTCTCCTTGGTTAACCTCATCTGGAATACTGTGTACAGATCTGGGCACCACATTTTAAAAAAGACATCGAAAAACTGGAGCAAGTTCAGAGAAAAGAGACCAGGATTGGTGAGTGGTCTACAAACTATGTCCTACGAGGAATGATTAAAGGATCTGGGAATATTTAGCTTGCAAAACAGAAGGAAGAGGAGACTTAATAGCTGTCTACAAATATCTGAATGGATGTCACAATGTAGAATGATCATCATTAGGCCGGCGTCACACTTGCGAGTGTGATGCGAGTAAGTCGCACGACTTTCTCGCATCAACACCCGGCACGGCCGCCCGCTCTCAGACCCGAGTGTGAGGCTTTTCTGTAGTGCCTTACAGCACTACGTTTGTCCTCAATGCTACTTTGCTGATGTATCGGGATGATATTTGAAACTGATACATTTTCAAATTTAAATAAATAAAATATAAAAACATATAAAAATCTAATTTACATTAACACATTTAAACTAATTAAAATGTATTAAAAACAATCGAAATATTCCAAAACAAAATAAAAAGAAATAAAAAAAACTGAAAACTTTACGACTATACAGTACCAGATTTCCACTGTCATTTGAGTTGGCAAATACCAAATGCGGAAATCATTTACTTGCCACAGTTGTAACAATTAGCAGAAAAAGGAAATTAAAAAAAGGTCTTGATGTAGAGAAATCAGCAGAAGTGAGATCCAACTGTTGCTTCTAACTTGTTACCACGGACACAAAAAAAAATCCCTACATGTAATTATGTCTTCTGAAGTGACAATTGGTTATTAGAAGTTCAGAAATAGCAATCATTGAGATGGAGCAATCACGGCTGGGTTCCTGGTTTCCTTCCTTAGTGCGGCCCTTTTGTGAAACCAGAAAGAGGGTAAAAAAAAAAAGAGGGAAAATTGTCAGACTAACTGCGGTCATTTGTAAAGCAGCAAATTAGGAGATATATTTCTCAGAATGTGTCGTTTACTGGAAGACGGCTTTCTCTTAGGACATCATTATTTTCTGCGAAGGAAAGTTAATAAATATTCGTCGGAAATGCTTATAGTCTGTATACTTATGTATCACTAGAGACAACACACGCTCTGTCGTTAGCCAATTATAGATCCGACGAGCTCAGCTAATTTCTTATTTACCCTAAACTTATAGCTCGGAAACTTAATTATGCGCTAAGGTTTTTGATAAATATGGAAGTCTCTTAGAATTTAGTTTTCAACCTTAGTGGAAAAGTCTAGTCATAAAAAGTGTAGACTTAAAGGGAACCTGTCACATCGGAAAACACTATTTACCTGCAGATATGGGGTGAAATCGCAGGTTAATAGCGTTACAACATTACAATAACGTCTTGCCGCCTTACCGACAGCGCAGCTACTAGGAGAACATGAATGTATTCTCGCTGGAGCCGCCGGCTTTCAGTTATGGAGGCGTGGCCAGAGCAGCTGCAGTCACCACTCACTACACTGCAAACACGCCACACCACTTTGATTGACAGTTTGTTCTGCACATATCCGCTGCTCTGAGAGCTGTTATCAAGGTGCTGGCGAGTGCATACAATTGTCGCTCACAGTATAGTGAACGGTGACTGATGTCAAGTGCACAGGTAGTCATGGTTGAAGGGCTGTGTTTCCATGCCATGGCACTCCACAAATAAACTGTGTCCCTCTCCATCAATGGTGTGCTATGTGCATTGGGGTGTGCTTACTTTTAGGCCGGAGGCCTCTGTTGCTTTCACGTCCTTTAGTTCAGAATCAGTTGCACACAAACCAGGAGACATGAGCTTTTTAACAACCAGTTCAACTTTACTTAGCATTATGTAGTTGATGACAAAGCACAGCATATTTCCATGTTCTCTGTTTGTTCAGCCTGAGCTATCCCTTCGCTTACTGGCTCCTTCAGCCCACGGGATACTCCGTCCAGCTCCGCAGTATTCACAAGACCTGACATGTCTCCCTCACTCATTTCCCCTTCTGGCTTCCACTTGTTGGAAGGAAATAATGCACACTTTCCAATGCCTAGTTCGACAGTAGGCCTCGAATGTTACAGAAATATCTGCTGAAGATTGCTGCTGATGTTCAAATGTGTGTGCTTCTTGTGCTCTTCAGCCCTCTGGCCTTGAACTCTTACTAAAACTTTATCTCTCAATCTAATCTAACCAGGAAGTGCTCTCCCTTTTATATTACCTAGCCCTTACCATGCTGGGTTGGTCCCAAATATATTAACTGTATCTAAACCCATGCACTACTTCCTATAACTAATTTACCTACAACTATATATTATTCTTTCTTACACTAAAGTATATCAATCCTATGCTATACCTTATGTTCACATGTATCTAAAGTCACCAGTTATCTCTGACCAAAGAATTAACCTGTATCCTATACTTTCCCTATATCTTATACACTAATAACATTGTACATTTATCAACATAAATTAAGAGAACCGCATAACTTAGTGCCTAGAAGGTTCTATGCACTTTACATCTCACACTGCTAAGAAAATACAATAAAATCACATATTTGAATACACTTCTTCTAAACGTTGTTTTCAGTAGGAGAGGTGTACAACAGTCCCTGTCACATTCTTACACTGTAACCACTCCAGACACACCTCCATAACCGAAAGCAGGTAGCTCCAGGTAGGAAATAAGTTAATTTTATTCCTATAGCCGCAAGTTCAGCACCGGGAATTTTTTAAGTTTGATCTTTTCATTTAGAAATGTAAGTACATTTTTGTTTATGTTTTTAGCAAGTTCTTTGCAATATGGAGTTCCAAATCCCATGATCGTTTACTGCAAAAGTTACTGCTGCTGCCTGTGACCACCACTAGAGGGAGCTTAGACTAACCAATCATAAATAGTGGTGAAGAGGCTACTGTGAGCCACTGAGCAGCAGAGTAACTGTTGTACTTCTGTGGTAGGTGGTGTTTAGTGGGGTAGAAGGCAGGAAGATGTCCAGCAATTGCAATTGAAAGGACTATAAAAAATATTATTTATTTGAAACTATTAATATATCAAGAGGAAAAAAATAAAAACACACTAGACCTACTCTTTTTGAATACTAAGGCTCTTTATTATTATCTTTTCAACATATTTCCCTTAAACACCTTCAAGCATGTATGACACATAAGGATGGACTGCCCATGACCTTTGTGGGTAGTGGGGCAGGCTATGATAGAGAAGACACATGGTAGCATAGTAGGATTGGCTGAAGACCAGGCTTTGGAGCATCTCAGATCAGCTGTTTGAAGATCTAGTGGCAGAAAAAATCACAAGTGTACAGAGCTGGAACAATACAACTTCATACTACATTCAACATAGATGAATAGGAGCTGAGCTGCAGTACCGATAACGGCCACTGCACTACACAGAGATGAGATGAGTTATTTCGGCTCTGCACACGGTGTACAGCTAACTGTCATGGGAGCTGCAAACAACTGATCAGTGGAGATGCCAAGTGTGAGAAAACCACCAATGTGATATTGTTGACCTATCCTAAAAATAGGATATCCAAATACCAGATAATCCTTTTAAGGACAACCTTTTTAAGGCTTTAATCCACCTACAAAATGTATCCACTATCCACTAAATAGGTAATAATTGTATAGTCGGCAGGGTCTCAACTACTGGGACCCTCACCAATCACAAGACATGGGAAACTGTTGTTACGCTTCCATGGTTTCAGGAGCGTCGGGACATGGCCTAGTTTGCCTAGCTAGCCTATGCTCCCACGTCACCAGACCACGACGATGTGGGGCGTGCATCCCAGATGGTAAGGGAATGTGGACCCACTAGACCACAGAGGAAGACCGGGCCTACCCAGACTAGGGGAGGGCAGCGACTGGGGTCTGTGGCAGTTGTGCATGTGGGCAAGATGGCGACATGCAGGACTAGATGACACCGCACAACTTCAGGAATGAAGAAACATTACGTTTACTTGAACACAAACACAGTACATAAACATAACAATGCCAGGCTCCCGATTCCGCACATCAAGGAAGGGTACACATCTCAGGATAACAGACGAAAGCAGGAGGACATCACGGGTCGATGCAGTCCAGGGTTATCTGGCACGGGCTTACTAGGGCGGCCTCTCTCTTAGGCCTCAGGCATAGCTGGAACTTGGTGGTTTTTTATGCTAGCCTCTTCTAGCCTCTTTTTTAATTGTTTTTATGTTTCTTTTTGTCCAAGTAGTGTGCTTTTCTACTAATAAAAATTGCATTTATTATTATTTTTTGTTTTGATTGTCTATTTGCATGAGTGATCGTGACCTGTAGACACACTGCTTTTCTCTTTTTGTGTGTTCTCATGGTTTGTGTGTTGTCACAGATCCACCATATAATATTTTTTTCTGAAGTGCCCTCAAATTTCATTCTTGAACAGGCTGGACATCGGGACATCAGGACATCAGGCGCATACTGGCATCGGGACATCAGGACACAGGCTGGACACCAGGAGATCAGGACACAGGCAGGAGTTCGGGATACAGGACACAAGCAGGACATTAGGGACATCGGCAGGACATCGGAACACTGGCCTGACCTCGGGACACCGACATGACATCAGGGACACCGGCAAGATATCATGGACAACAGCAAGACATCAGGGACACCGGCAAGACATCGGAACACAGGCATGACCTCGGGACACCGGCGTGGCAGCTCAGGTCATCGGTTGGTACACGGATGGCACAGGACCAGGAGCGTGGCAGCTCAGGTCATTGACAGAGACACGGACAGCGCAGGTCCAGGAACACCTGCGTAGCAGTTCATGTCATCGGTTGAGACACGTATGGCACAGGATCAGGAACACTGGCGTGGCAGCTCAGGTCATCAACTGAGACACGGACAGCACAGGACCAGGCAGCGGTGGTTGGTATCCGGGTACAAGACAGCGGTTGCCAGACTCCGGACATTGGACACGATCTCCAGGCACCAGGCAGCCGTCGTCAGGCTCCAAACTACGATCATCAGGCTCCGGGTATCGGACCTAGGAAGGAACTCAATCGGGGTGTTGCAAGCACCGACGTTTTGGACTAGGGCTGGACGGAGCTAGCACCACATAGCAAGCTGAGCACAGAATAGTAGATGCTCAGCAAAAACACCGGACTCCATCTTTAACAGATGAACCCAGGTTATTTCACAGGATACCAGTTGCAAGAAACTCACAGTCACTGAGTACATGATTTCAGACACAGAGGGACTTCAGGAGCATAAAATGAGGACACAGTTCTGACAGGGTCAGGTACAGGAACAGGTCCAGGATCAATGATTCAGGTCTGAGAATACAGCCCTCAGGGAAACGGTAAACAAGACACAACAGGAGCGGGCCTGGATATACAGTCTCTAGGGTAAGCGGCAAAACAAGACATAAATAGAAATGGGTCTGGGTACTCTGTTCCCAGAGCAGGCGGAACACAAGACAGGACCAAGGGCATCAGCTTTCCCAGAACTGATCGCAAGCAGAGCAGGAGCTGAACACACAAACACACATGGCAAGGTTCAGGAACTTAATGCAAAGCAATAGGCTGGGGACAGCAATTAAGCACACACACTGTCCTAATAAAATCAGGGAAGGTATGGCCGTGCGCACCCTAAGCACAGACAGAAACCATTACAGCACAGTGACTGCGGCTTAAGGCACCTGGCAGCAGCTGCAAGCCTGGACACATGTGGAAAGTCATGCACCAGCTGAAGAGGACCTCGCAACCCACGGATAGCTTCCACAGGGACAGCACATGTGGATGGTCATGCAGCGGAGCAGAGACATCACAACACATGTACGGCTACGCAGCAGACCAAGGAACTTAGCAGCATCCATACAAGTAACAGACAACAGTGTCCTAGCTGGTTAGGGTAAAGGAGCAAAGGGTTAAAGCAGAGACATGCAGAGTAACGCCGGGGAAACAAGGTACAAACATACCGGCGTTACAACTGTGTCCTGCATGTAAATGGAGTGGTAATGTACAGGTGCATCTCACAAAATTAGAATATCATCAAAAGTTTATTTTTTTCTGTTCTTTAATGCAAAAAGTGAAACTCATATATTAGATATAATGATTACAAACAGAGTGATCTATTTCAAGAGTTTATGTCTGTTAATGTTGATGATTATGGCTTACAGCCAATGAAAACCCAAAAGTCATTATCTCAGTAAGTTAGAATACTTTATAACACCAGCTTGAAAAATTATTTTAAAATCCGAAATTTTGGCCTACTGAAATGTATGTTCAGTAAATGCACTCAATACTTGGTCGGGGCTCCTTTTGCATCAATTACTGCATCAATGCAGCGTGGCATGGAGGCGATCAGCCTGTGACACTGCTGTGGTGTTATGGAAGCCCAAGTTGATTTGATAGAAGTTTTCAGCTCGTCTGCATTGTTGGGTCTGGTGTCTCTCATCTTCCTCTTGACAATACCTCATAGATTCTCTATGGGGTTAAGGTCAGGTGAGTTTGCTGGCCAATCAAGAACAGTGATACAGTTGTTTTTAAACCAGGTATTGGTACTTTTGGCAGTGTGGACAGGTGCCAAGTCCTGCTGGAGAATGAAATTTCCATCTCCTAAAAGCTTGTCGGCAGAGGGAAGCATGAGGTGCTCTAAAATTTCCTGGTAGACGGCTGCGCTTACTTTGGTCTTGATAAAACACAGTGCACCTACTCCAGCAGATGACATGGCTCCCCAAACCATCATTGATTGTGGAAACTTCACACTAGACCTCAAGCAGTTTGGATTGTCTGTCTCTACACTCTTCCTCCAGACTCTGGGACCTTGATTTCCACCATACAAGCTCATATGAACAAACGGCTCATGTCCATGGAAACACTGAGCAGTGGAACAAAACGTCTAGCATAATTAAGAATAATTCACCCCACTCCAATGGCCAATGTGACACTATATCGTCACACCCCCGTTTTCAGGATTAGTGGGGGTTCAAACAATTAGATCCCTACTAATCATACGTTTATCAGCTATATTGTGGGTATGTGACATATGTTGCTTTTGAGATAAGCACTTTAAAGGGATCAGTGATCCGTTATTTATTCTCGGCAAAAGTAAACAGCTTTGTTCTATTAGTTTTTGCGTTTGCATATTTTAGATGATGCCATAAACATAGTCCAGACCACCGCATTGAAGATCACACCACAAATACATATAAAGCATATTCATTATATTTAAAGCTCTGGAGACTTTACATATCCATCATTTATACATTACTTTATCCCTTTATTTCTTGCCATTTCTGTTTTACATTTTCTTTTTTTTTTTACCTTACATTGATGCATTGTGTGGACAAAGCAGAAATAAAAACCTGTTCTTTTTCTCCGTCACCCATACGACATTGCTTTCAAGATGTGCTATGAATTTCTGTCTATATGGGAAACTAAATTGCCTTTAGTGCCTCTGCAACATTTGACTTTAATGCATGCTGAGGTAGTCTGGATGCCATATATTGCTTCTTATGTAGCACTGTAAATCCTGGCTCGCATCCTGTGGCTAAAGAAGATGAAGCTTTTGCTAAAATAGAAAAAAAAAAATGTAATAAACACATGCAAAAAAAAATACAAATATATCTGACATCGGGACATTCTAATTGCATGGAATGGAAAGACAACATGAAGCTTACCAGTGGGGAGTAGCTCAACTTTACTGATAGATCACACATCCGCCTCCCCAACCGTAGCTCACCCTGTACATCTGAAACTTGATTCTGTGTAGCCCCTCAATGACTGACGTGAAGCTCCATAGAAGATAGAGTAATGTACTCAATAATGCGCACATTAGCAGCTGCAGAACATCTTTTAATTAACAGAGTGAAAATAATGTTGTCAATCAATGACTCACCTGAAGCTACGAACAAAATTATAGGGAGTACCGAGGTAGTAGTGGCCCCTGAACCTTGGTGTTTGCCCAATGGCCCCATTTCCGTATGGAGACACTAGAATTACCAATGGCACCATGTCGGTCAGGGCCAGGGGTGTAGATGAAAAAGCCAGGGTGTCATAGCAAATATTTAAATGGTGCTCTCCCATTCAATACCCCCCATGGTTGTAAACATCGTGCACTCCTCCATTGTGCCAGCTGTCCATTTTGACCATAACCAGTCTCTTTCTCCCCCATGGGTTATCAGTGAGCCCTCCTCCATTATGCTTCTTGCCCTTTTTGACAGTAGTCTATTCCCTCTTCCTCCCATGGGTCATCACTGGGCCCTACACCATTGTGCCAGCAGCCTTCTTTGACAGTAACAAATCTCCTCTTCCTCCCGTGGGTTATCAATGGGCCCTCCTCTATTGGGCCAGCCCCCAACTCTATCAATACTCCTTTCCCTCCCATTGGTCAATGCTTCACTCTTCTCCATAGTGTAGACCACCAGGTTGAATATTTCTTCTACCTTCCTGCCAGGCGCCCTGAGCCCCCCTGAGATTGCAGGCAGGTATGGCAGCTATAGCTATAGCTCCACCTTTGGTGGAGTCTTGTTTTAAATTTTGCTTTGAGGATCAGGAGATATATCTTGCTAGTCTGGGTGTGTGAATTTATACATGCCCAACAATTTGCATTGGTTAATATGTATATTACTTCGGGGTACAGGGTTACCTATTTAAATATTTGTCCTAAATTAAAGAAAACCTTGTTTTAGCAAGCAAAGAGGTTATGCAGCAGCTCAATATATTTCACAAAGTACCTGGGTCCAATGGATGCCGAACATAAAACACACCTAATATCTTAATATTAAAAGCTTCATCGTCATTAATGTTTTTTTTTTTAATTCAGAGGTAAAGTCCAGTAGAATTAGCAAACAGAATGCATTGTGCATAAAAGGGATCTTGTCAATCACTGGTTGAAGACAAGGTCTACATTCAAAGAGCTTGTGTAGCATCTGGATTTATCTTATAGGTAGCCATACTCTTCACTCTTTGCTGTTTCCTACATTGCCACTAAAAGCTTTTCAAAAATCCTGATGTTCAAATATATTTCTTATATTTAACATTTGATTCCCAAATTGCAGCACATTTGTGAGCCGCACTCTTTCTATCGAGATAGCTCCTCACCTTCCAGACCAACCCATTACAATGCAAATATCATAAACCCTGCCCAAGAGGACCGTGGTCATCCATAATCACAACTAGGGCCACATCATCTCATAAAGCAAAATATTCAGGATGGTGCATAGTCAACACATGAAAATCCCGACTGATTACTTGCAAGAATGTAAAAAAAGAGAATTGTTCTTTGAAAGCAAAACTATAAACATCATTAAATAGAAAAAAAAAATACATTAAAAAACCCCATGCATCACTAGAGCTTTCTTGTCAGATGAGTAATATTACTGTGCTTTACTAAATACGAGCTCTGTTTCTATGCATGCATGATAAATCTTCTGCTTCAGCGAGATATCTCCGCGTTCTGCCACTAACAGCAGATGCTACCCAGAAGATTCTCCAAGTGTTTCATTCCATTTTCTGTTTTACTGTTTAACAACATCACACTTTGCTGAAAATATCTATTCGCTTCATGTAAAAATGATGAATTTAGAGGTTACATGGTTTCTGTAATAGCATGATCCAGTGCTCTTTATGACGGATTTATTATTATTAATTATGGCCACATGACACATAGTGTTGCCATTAGCTACTATGCAAATGGAGAGGGGTGGTGGCTGCTCTCATTGACACAAGACCCTCTAAAAGGAGCCTTAAAAACTTCAAAGTGTGCCAGTGCAAGTGTAAGGGTTTACTATATTGTTGGAGATTTGTGATGTAATATATGATCTGGCCAGTGGAGGGCAGCGGTGAGAGGCCAGAATAGGAGAGCATGGATTTTTGATGGTTGGTGCGCGGTTAGGAGGAGTCGAAGGAGAGTCCGAGTGAAAGTGAAGCTGCGGATCCTTGGAGAAAGTCTGGATAGGGCAGTGCAAGTCTGGATCTATTATTGTTGACTATGGAACGCATTGTTCAGTTGACATTGGCCAACTCGGTGAGGACAACCAAGTACACAGCATCTTGGGCTAAGCCACGTGAGGCCTTATCAGTAAAATCTTGGGGAAATCTTGGGGAAGCACTGTGTTGGAGAGATTGGCATTTCATAAGAGCTTCAAGACAGCATTTCTGATTATTCGGGACACAGTCTAGTAAGGACCCTCCAACTCCAGTCTCAGGATGTACCAGTACCGTCTTAAATCTGAATATATATGCGCATATATAAATAGCTTTATAGAGGTCCAGTTAGTTAGGAGATAAGGCCTCTTCAGTAAGAGCCACTTCGAAAACTGCTCCAATTAGATGAATACTAAAGTACTGGCACAATATATTATGCATAGAAAGGGTTAATCGCGTTGTATTTTGCTGACATATAACTGTTAATTCTGTGTAAGTGTTCCTGCTATACTCTGCTGACATATAACTGTTAATTCTGTGTAAGTGTTCCTGCTATACTCTAAAGGTACTGCCACACTAAACTATCCCGCTAGCGATCACGATAAAGACGCATACTAATGAGATCGCTAGCGGGATCGTTTTAATATCGCTAGTAGCGGCTTTATTTAGCGATGTCGTTAGGACGCTATCGCGGTTAGCGATCTCCTTAACGACTTTAGCGGTACAAAATACCGCTAAATCGCTAAATAAAAGGTGCCACACACAGCGATATATACTTACCCAGCGGGAGCGCCGACGATAAAATAGGGTCCGGAACGATTCCAGCGACGAGCGAGATCACAGCAGGAAGCTCGTCGCTGGCAAGATGCCGCACGAACAACATCGCTAACGGGATCGCTAAATAGTGACGTTTTTTAGCGATCCCGTTAGCGATGTTGTTTAGTGTGGCATACCCTTTAGTCGATGTTATTGAGAGGAACTGCTGTCATTGTATTTGTTTCTTATACACTGTTTACCTACCATCCTTTCCTTTGTTTTATAAACTGTTTAGTACATATTGATATTATTTTATCTAATCTTTGTGCTTGTCTGCTGATGATTGCTGCACCCCTCGTCCCTCGTCCACGTTTCACAAGAGAGGAGTGAAAATCAGTCAAATTAAATTGTTAATAAGCAACAAGCCTCCCAGTCCAAGGAGCTTTATTTTGCCTAGGGAAAAATTCAGTATGATGTCCCTTATATAACCCAGTTAAAGGGAATCTATTACCAGGTTTTTGCTATGTAATCTGAGAGCAGCATGATGAAGGGGCAGATACCCCAATTCCAGTGATATTTCACTTACTAGCTGCAGTTTTGATAAAATTCCTTTTTTGTCTGCTGCAGATCTACCAGTTCTCTGAATGCCGAGCTCTGTATATCCTCACCGAGATGACCTGTTGCGGGTTCCTTCTCACTTATTTTTTAATTTTATTGTAAAGATTAAGATCTCTGTGTTCTGTGTCACCTTGTAGAGTCAGTCCAAGCAAACCTGAATTTGCATCTCCTATCTACATATACTGTAAATTGATTTAAGGAAGCATACCTAGTTAACTGCTCTTTCCATAGGACTCATACCACAAGGTTCAATTACCATTTGATTCATCTGGTCCACTCTTTTCATAAGATTCATACTATATGGTCTAATTTCCACTGAAGTCATGTCATATGGACCATTATTTTCATGGAACACATATGTGATTCACGTCTTCCAAAGAACACATAAGTGGTCCACTCTATCCATAGAAATGATGGCATGTGGTCCACGCCACCCATAGGACTCATACCATGTGATTCACTCCAACTTAGGACTTATTCCGTGCGATCCACTGCACCCATAGGATTCTTTCCTTGTGATCCCCTCCATCCATAGGACTGATACCATGTGGCTTACTCCAACCATAGGACTAATTCTCTGTGGTCCACACCACCCACTTGATATTATGCACAAGTGCTACGGGTGACTTCATCTTTAACAGCTGACATGAAATGGCATAACTCTCCCCTGATGATCTAGCCAGTGAAATGCATCGGGAGTTCTTCAGCCTTCTCAGCCACATATATCCACAGGGTCTGGGGTAATGTATGGTGTTCTCAGGGGGCCTCCCCCATTGATGGAAGTAACGTTGGATGTCTATGAGTGGTGAGATTGTTCTGTTTTTGATATGTGCAACTAATATCTTTTATGTGCACATGAAATGTACAGTCATGGCTAAAAGTTTTGAGAATGACACAAATATTAATTTTTACAAAGTCTACTGCTTCACTTTTTCTAATGGCAATTTGCATATACTCCAGAATGTTATAAAGAGTGATCAGCTTAACAGCAATTACTTGCAAAGTCAATATTTGGCTAGAAAATGAACTTTATCCCCCAAAACACATTTCAACATCATTGCAGCCCTGCCTTAAAAGGACCAGCTAACCTCTTTTCAGTGATTGCTCCATTAACACAGGTGTGGGTGTTGATGAGGACATGGCTGGAGATCAATCTGTCATGATTAAGAAAGAATGACACCACTGGACACTTTAAAAGGAGGCTGGTGCTAGGCATCATTGTTTCTCTTCTGTTAACCATGGTTATCTCTAAAGAAACACGTGAAGTCATCATTGCAATGCAAAAAAATGGCCTAATAGGGAAGAGTATCGCAGCTAGAAAGATTGAACCTCAGTCAACAATCTATCGCATCATCAAGAACTTCAAGGAGAGAGGTTCCATTGTTGCCAAAAAGGCTTCAGGGCGCCCAAGAAAGACCAGCAAGCGCCAGAACTGTCTCTTAAAAGTGTTTCAGCTGCGGGATCAGGCTACCAGCAGTGCAGAGCTTGCTCAGGAATGGCAGCAGGCAGGTGTGAGTGCATCTGCACGCACTGTGAGGCGGAGACTCTTGGATCAAGGCCTGGTCTCAAGGAGGGCAGCAAAGAAGCCACTTCTCTCCAGAAAAACATCACGGACAGACTGATATTCTGCAAAAGGTACAGGCAGTGGACTGCTGAGGACTGGGGTAAAGTTATTTTCTTTGATGAATCCCCTTTTCGATTGTTTGGGACATCAGGAAAACGCCTCATTCGGAAAAGACAAGGTGAGCGCTACCACCAGTCTTGTCTCATGCCAACTGTTAAGCATCCTGAAACCATTCATGTGTGGGGTTGCTTCTCAGCCAAGGGAATCGACTCTCTCACAGTCTTGCCTAAAAACACAGCCATGAATAAAGAATGGTACCAGAATGTCCTCCAAGAGCAACTTCTCCCAACCCTCCAAGAGCAGTTTGGCGATCAACAATGTCTTTTCCAGAATGATGGAGCACCTTGCCATAAAGCAAAGGTGATAACTAAATGGCTCAGGGAACAAAACATAGAGATTTTGGGTCCATGGCCTGGAAACTCCCCAGATCTTAATCCCATTGAGAACTTGTGGTCAATCATCAAGAGACGGGTGGACAAACAAAAACCTAAAAATTCTGACAAAATGAAAGCATTGATTGTGCAAGAATGGACTGCTATCAGTCAGGATTTGGTCCAGAAGTTGATTGAGAGCATGCCAGGGAGAATTGCAGAGGTCCTGAAGAAGAAGGGTCAACACTGCAAATATTGACTTGCTGCATTAACTCATTCTAACTGTCAATATAAGCTTTTGTTACTCAACCATTTATTACCATTGTTTGAGTACGATCACTGAGTCAGTTATGAATCCACCTAAACCATAGCCTCGTCAATCCAATATTTGGTAATTTTTTCAATAAGGATAGTATGAGATACTTTATCAAATGCTTTGCTGAAGTCAAGATAAAATCTATATCTACCCAGTCAGTGATTCCATCATAGAAGGAAATTAGATTTATGTGGCATGACTTGTTTGCTACAAATCCATGCTGGCTCTGGCTAATTACTGTATTCTTATTAGTACTTATTTACATGGTGTTTAATAATTTGTTCAAAGATCTTTCCGGGTATAGAAGTAAGGCTCACTGGCCTGTAATTTCCTGGCTCCATCTTCATTCCTTTTTTGAATATAGGGACACATTTGCCCTTCTCCAATCTCCTGGGACTTCTCTTGTTCTCAAGAATTTTTAAAAGATTCTGGCTAGTTTTTCTGCAATTTCCTCTGCTTTCTCTTTCAGTAAACTAGGATGTAATTAATGTGGACCAGGAGATTTAAATTCATTTAAATTAGCTAAGTGTTCCCTCACCATCTCTCTGTTTATGGATTGTGTGGATTCTATTATTTCTTCGATAGCACCATTAGGATCAATTGATGTTACCATTAGTGATGAGCCACCCCCGTAGTGTTCGAGTTCGGTTCGGTTCGCCGAACAGCCGTGTGTTCTACGAACTGTTTGTCAAACTGTTCGTCGAACACCGTCGAGCACCGTTAAAACCAATGGCAGGCAAAGCAAAACCACATAGAAAACACTAGAAAACACTTCAAACTAACACATGGAAAAGTGACAAGTACATATAGTCATTCGAAAAGAAAAGAGATGGAGGAGTAAAAGGAGGGGAAGACACAGATATAGGCATGTCATGCCCTTCTAAAACCAAAAAAGTGCCAAGCCGACACGGCCAGTCCGTTCCTGTCCGTGCGACCTGCGTGTCGCCGGGTTTGTGCCAGAGCTGCGGTGGACCCTGACGGCCAGCCCCCCTCTCCCAATACTGGTGTCTGTCCGCTGGTGGGTCAAGCAAGCCCCCCTGCGGTGGAGGCAGGTCTAATCATTTTTATTTAAATTGTTTTCTAATTTGAATGAGTACACTTTAAATCCTTTTACAAGGATCTATTGGAGGGCAAGTCTCATGCCAGCAGCTGCGGTAATGCCAGGTCCAGTAGCGTCCAGTAAAGCTGCTGCAGTTAAAAAGCTTTTATAAGGATCGAGCTTGGCTGTCCACTGCAAGGCGTCCTACCGCCACTCACAGCCCCTGTGCCTTGGGGTGCCTCCCCGATGCTCTTCACTGATTTTCCCGGGGGCCCGAAGCATTTCCTTTGAAAAAATTAGGTGTCCAAAGCACAGGTGGTGTAGCTTGCTTAACAGCTGTGTTAATCCGCTGACTAGCAGACACTGCTACTAGGCCCAAAATTATTGTCGTTTTTTCGGAAAAACAGAACGCTTCAAAATCTAGTTGCCCCCAGCAACACAACTCTCAAGTCCTTATCTTCATCTGCAACCTGGATAAATTCTAATCCGGGTTGTTTTGCATGTAGGGCCTTTAAGTGTTTATGTTGCGTCTCTATTATGAATGGGGTGCGAGAATCTCGTACCACAAGCACCATTTTTAAAATCAACTGTCATGGCAATTGCCAATCGTGCTACATTATTTGTTTAATTGAGTGCGGTTGTGGGTTGCAGTACAGTATTGGATATGACTCAATTTTGGTATATCAATGAAAATTGGTGATTGTGATATACATTACATATTCTGTCTTTATACTATATATGTGAGATATGGCAGATTGATCTACAGTCAGGGCCAGAAATATTTGGACAGTGACACAATTTTCGCGAGTTGGGCTCTGCATGCCACCACATTGGATTTGAAATGAAACCTCTACAACAGAATTCAAGTGCAGATTGTAACGTTTAATTTGAAGGGTTGAACAAAAATATGTGTTAGAAAATGTAGGAATTGTACACATTTCTTTACAAACACTCCACATTTTAGGAGGTCAAAAGTAATTGGACAAATAAACATAACCCAAACAAAATATTTTTATTTTCAAAATTTTGTGGCGAATCCTTTGGAGGCAATCACTGCCTTAAGTCTGGAACCCATGAACATCACCAAACGCTGGGTTTCCTCCTTGTTAATGCTTTGCCAGGCCTTTACAGCCGCAGCCTTCAGGTCTTGCTTGTTTGTGGGTCTTTCCCTCTTAAGTCTGGATTTGAGCAAGTGAAATGCATGCTCAATTGGGTTAAGATCTGGTGATTGACTTGGCCATTGAAGAATGTTCCACTTTTTTGCACTCATGAACTCCTGTGTAGCTTTGGCTGTATGCTTGGGGTCATTATCCATCTGTACTATGAAGCGCCGCCCAATCAAGTTTGCAGCATTTGGCTGAATCTGGGCTGAAAGTATATCCCTGTACACTTCAGAATTCATCCGGCTACTCTTGTCTGCTGTTATGTCATCAATAAACACAAGTGACCCAGTGCCATTGAAAGCCATGCATGGCCATGCCATCACGTTGCCTCCACCATGTTTTACAGAGGATGTGGTGTGCCTTGGATCATGTGCCGTTCCCTTTCTTCTCCAAACTTTTGGCTTCCCATCATTCTGGTACAGGTTGATCTTTGTCTCATCTGTCCATAGAATACTTTTCCAGAACTGAGCTGGCTTCTGGAGGTGTTTTTCAGCAAATTTAACTCTGGCCTGTCTATTTTTGGAATTGATGAATGGTTTGCATCTAGATGTGAACCCTTTGTATTTACTTTCATGGAGTCTTCTCTTTACTGTTGACTTAGAGACAGATACACCTACTTCACTGAGAGTGTTCTGGACTTCAGTTGATGTTGTGAACGGGTTCTTCTTCACCAAAGAAAGTATGCGGCGATCATCCACCACTGTTGTCTTCCGTGGGCTCCCAGGTCTTTTTGGATTGATGAGTTCACCAGTGCTTTCTTTCTTTCTCAGGATGTACCAAATTGTAGATTTTGCCACTTCTAATGTTGTAGCAATTTCTTGGATGGGTTTTTTTCTGTTCTTGCAGCTTAAGGATGGCTTGTTTCACCTGCATGGAGAGCTCCTGTGACCACATGTTTCCTTCACAGCAAAACCTTCCAAATGCAAACACCACACCTCAAATCAACTCCGGTCCTTTCATCTGCTTAATTGAGAATGACATAACAAAGGGATTGCCCACACCTGTCCATGAAATAGCCTTGGAGTCATTTGTCCAATTACTTTTGGTCCCTTTAAAAACAGGGTGGCACATGTTAAGGAGCTGAAACTCCTAAACCCTTCATCCAATTTTAATGTGGATACCCTCAAATGAAAGCTGAAAGTCTGAACTTCAACTGCATCTGATTTGTTTTGTTTCAAATTCATTGTGGTAATGTCTAGAACCAAAATTAGATAAATGTTGTCTCTGTCCAAATATTTATGGACCTAACTGTATATGATCCCAATCGTGTGTTAATTAGTAAGTCTTCTACATAGACTATTTTATACTTTTTTTCACTATAAGAGTGGTGGTTAGGATACACATAATTTTTAATGGTGCTGTTGCAACATAATTGAACCGAATGGTTCTTTTTAAAGGCATATATTAAAAGTTAATTTTTAGCCTGTACTTCTACCTTGCTGTTTATACATCCACTCCACCCATAGGACTCATACCATGTAGTCCACTCCACCCATAGGACTGATTCTCTGTGGTCCACTGCACCCATAGGATTCAGTCCCTGTGGTCCCCTCATCCATAGGACTGATACCATGTGGTTTACTCCAACCATAGAACTGATTCTCTGTGGTACACCCCACCCTTAAGACTCATACTATGCCATAAGACTCATACCATGTGGCCCACTCCACCGATAGAACTGATTCCCTGTGGCCCTCTGCACCCATAGGACTCATACCTTGTCGTTCACTTTTTCCAAAGAACTCAAACCATGAGATCCAATTTCATACTGTACTATATAGTCTATTCTTTCCATAGGACTCATACTATAAAAGTCGAATGTCCACTGAAGTCATGTCATGTTGTGTACTTTTTTCACAGGACTCATACCAAAAGGTTCTTTCCATAGGACTCTTACCATCAAGTCCAATTTTCACAGAATTTCGTGTTGTCCTCTCTTTCTTTAGGACTCATACCATAAGATCCAATTTCCATTGGAGTCATTTTGCGAAGTCTATTATTTTCACAGGACATATCCCATGTCGTCCATTCTAGCCCCCAGACTCATGCCATAAGGTCTAATTTCCATTGGACTCATATCAATCGATCCACCATCTTTGCCATCTGTAGGTTCTCCCTCTATGATAAACATATCTCTGCTGGCAAATAATTCCCAGCGAGATCAATGCAGTTCCAATACTTTATAATTTTTGTTTTGTATGTTTTTTCTTTTAGTATGCCAGTTGTGCAAATGAAACTTATATTTATTCTTTCCCCTTTCAGAGGTTGCATCAACCGTTGTAGGACAAGATCTTAAGACGACTGATTGTCATTTAGTATGACAGATCCTTTTACCATTACCCTCAATGCTATACCCTATAGGCATAAACCTAATGACTGCTAATTTTCTGACTCAGCTTTTCTTCCATATTGCTTCAGGATTAGTCTTTTTAATCACACCTCACACTTATTAAAGTTGTGCTTGACATATGTTCCCCAATGTCTTTTCTATGGAGAAGGCAAATGATTAGACTATTCTACAGGATCCTCTATAGATAAGTCTGAATACTTGCTTATCAAAACACAAAGATATGTTTTCACGCGTTGTTTAATTATATTTCATCCCCTAGGATATATTAATCAAATGGATCTACACATAAGTCTTTTCTTTGTTTTTTTTTTTTCTTGGCTTTGCACTTATCACAGCTACTAATACATTGAGAGGCACAACATTTGATCATGTAAATTAACTGGATGTGTGTTTATTAGAAATTAAATTATAAAAGACAATAATTTGCATCTTAACTAGTGATGGGTGCACTCGTGGTGGGTTCAGACGAACAGTTTAAAAAAGTATGGTTAGGGTACCAAAACCAATGTCTCCTGGATTCATGGCTGAACAGTTGCACCATGCCATGCAATCCAAATGTACCAAAGTTGGAGCACATCATGGAACATATGAATTATCATCGGACAGGTGAGGAATATGATGTTATATTATTTTTAATTTTGAAGCAATAAATGGATGAAAGAGGGTGGGGAGTATGTTTTTATTACATTTGACTATGGTGTTCATAATTGGGGTGTCTTATAGATGCCCCCTCAGCTAACAGGCGGGTTTGATGTCAGCTGACAATACAAATTAAAAATGGCATCAACAAACTGGAGGTCAGAGAAGGGCGACCAGAATGGTGATCGGTCTACATACCATGTCCTATTAGGAACGGTTACAGGATTTGGGAATGTTTAGCTTGCAAAAAAGAAAACTGAGAGGAGACTTAATAGCTGTCTACAAAAACCTCAAGGGCTGTCACATTGTAGAAGGATTATCTTTATTCTCATTTGCACACGGAAAGACTAGAAGCAATAGGATGAAACTGAATGGGAGGAGACACAGATTAGATATTAGAAAAAACTTTTTAACAGGGTGATCAATGAGTGGAACAGGCTGCAATGAGAGGTGGTGAGTTCTCCTTCAATGGAAGTCTTCATACAGAGGCTGGACAGACATCTTTGTGGGATGATTTAGTGAATTCTGTTTTGAGCAGGGAGTTGGACCAGATGACCCTGGAGGTCCCTTCCAACTCTAACATTCTATGATTCTATGAAATGTGCCATCAACCCCACAAATATGAACCCCACTTGCCACCACACCAAGTTAAATGGAAAGAGCCGGGCAAAGCACCAGATTTGGTGCATTTAATCGATGCGTCTTTCTGGGGCGGTTGTGGGTTGCTGTTTCTGGGCTGTAGAGGATCAATATCCATGGCCCCTTCCAAGATTGAAAATACCAGCCCCCCAACTGTCTGCTTTAGCTTGGCTGGTTGTCAAACATGGGGAGGAACCCATACCATTTTTTTTATTATTTATTTAAATAATGAAAAAATACAGCCCCTATATTTATATGTTAGAAAGTAATGTATATGTATGCACTGCCACTCGAGACAGGAGAATTGTTTCACAGGATTCTGGTCTACCGGCAGATCAGTAACCTGTGACAGCTGGATGGGAGCCCTTTGAATCTCCTTACCTCCAGCATTCTCAGTTCATTTTTTTATTAGCTGTGCTGGTGTGACATCATCAATAAGGTGTGACATCATCTTTACTGCATGACGCCCATGCAATATCGCTTCAACCCAGCTAATGAAAGAGTTGGAAATGCTGGGCGGTAAGTTGAGCCACAAGAATCCTTTTCAGTTATGACAGATTGCTGACCTGGCCACTGAATCAGAGTCCTGTAAATCAATTCTTCCATCTGTAGCTGCCACCCAACACTTTCTTTAGTCATCCACTTCCACGTACTGGGGAGTATTGTCAGGGCCGGCGTCAGCACCCCGCGCACCAGGGCAAGTGCCAGGGCCCTGAGCAGGCGGGGGGCCCATTCTCTATCGGGGACACCAGCGCGCTATGGAACCAGGTGCCAGCGCCTGAAAGTGAGCCACACTTCTTGATCAGGGCCCCGCTATTTCCAATACTTTCCGCTCCCCGTTCCTCCACAGCTGCGGCGTCTTCCGCATCTTCTGACTCTGTGACGTTTCAGGTTAGAGTGTGTGATGACGTCACTACAGTGCGCTCCCTGATCAGTCACAGTGCAGAGAGCCAGAAGATAGTGACGCTGAGAAGTCCGGAGCAGAAAAGCGGCCTTAGAGGTGAGTATTTCATTTTTTTTTTTACATTTGGACCGCCCATTCTGTATGGAGCATAATATGGGGCCAATCATATACTGGAGCATTATAAGGGGCCCATTATATATGGAGCAATATATACGGCCCATCATATACTGTATGGAGCATTATATGGGGCCCATTAATGTATGGAGCAATATATGGGGCTCATTATGTATGGATAATAATATAATCTTTATTTATATAGCGCCAACATATTCCGCAGCGCTTTACAGTTTAACAGTTTCAAAACACAAGTCATAAGTAACAACGTTAATAATACAATAATAAAAGCAAAATAAGCCGCCCCTGCTCGTGAGAGCTTACAATCTACAATGAGGTGGGGGAGATACAAAGTACAGGTGTGTATATACAATGGTGCATTTACAATGATGGTCCAGCCAACTTGAGGGAGTGAGGGATGGATGGAGATAGTGAATGGGCTACACACACACACTTACACATAGAATGACTTTGATTAGTGAATGTGATAGGCCGCTCTGAACAAATGTGTTTTGAGGGAGCGCCTGAAACCATGCAAATTGTGGATAGTCCTAATTTCTTGGGGTAGAGCATTCCAGAGGATTGGCGCAGCATGGGAGAAGTCTTGGAGTCGGGAGTGGGAGGTACGGATTAGTGCAGAGGTTAGTCGAAAGTCGTTTGCAGAGCGCAGCAGTCGGTTAGGCCGATAGATGGAAATGAGGGAGGAGATGTAGGGGGGTGCTGCACTGTGGAGAGCTTTGTGGATGAGAAGAAGTACTTTGAATTGGATCCTATAATGAATGGGCAGCCAGTGTAAGGACTGGCGAAGAGCGGATGCGTCCGAGTACCGATTAGCCAGATGGATGACCCTGGCTGCTGGATTAAGGATGGATTGGAGAGGGGATAGTCGAGTAATGGGGAGGCCAAGTAATAGAGCGTTGCAGTAGTCCAGGCGGGAGTGTGGATCATTATAGAGGGGAACCAATTATGTATGGAGCATAATAGTGGGCCCATTATATTCTGTATGGAGCAATATATAGGGCTCATTATTTGTGGAGCATTATATGGGGTCCATTACGTATGGAGCATTATATAGGGGCCCATTATATATGGAGCAATATACGAGGCACATCATATACTGTATTGAGCATTATATGGGGCTTATTATGTATGTAGGAATATATAGAGTCCATTATTCTGTATTGAGCATTATATGGGGCCCATTATACTGTATATAGCAATATATGGGGCTCATTATACTGTATAGAGCATTATAAGGGGTCCATTATTCTGCATGGAGCATTATATGGGGCCATTATTCTGTATGGAGCACTATATGGGGCCCATTATACTGTATGGAGCAATAATTGGGGCTCATTAAACTGTATGGAGCATTATAAGGGGTCCATTATTCTGTATGAAGCAATATATGGGACTCTTTGGCAATGTACTATACCTATATTTCTTATCTGTGCATCATGACTCATGGTATATGTTAAAGGGGCCCACTGAGACTCTTTCACCTGGGGCCCATGAAAACCTGGAGCCAGCCCTGAGTACTGGTTCCAGTGGGCAGCTGCCACACAATGAAAGTGAAATATTGGGTAAAAGATGCAATTCCCTCACCAATGAAATAATGCAGGGCTAGAATTCTGCTCATGCCCCCACAGCAGACCATTTTTTAATTTTTTAAATTTTTCTCATCTATAAAAAGTGCCCACCCCATATAATTGACCCTGAATCCTCCTACCTCTTGTCCTAGCCCAGCTAGCATCAAACAGAGAGAGGTTAGAAAATAATGCATGTTAGAAAAGATGCAAACTAGTTCTGAACTGGAAAGCATTATGGACTGGAGGGTCTGTAGTGTGCCCAGATTCTGTCATTAGAGTGCTCCAGGGAACAGTGGGGCAAATTCATCAATATTGACTATTTTTTAGACCATAAAAATATGCAAGATTTGTCAGAGTGGTTCATGTTATTTCATTGATCTGACATAGGAGGTGTCTTTTTCTACCACTTAGGATTTGCACTTTGTGCCAATATTCGGAGCACTTTTTGACATCTGGTGTTGCACGATATACCGTGCCCCCTTCCACTAAGCCACATCCCTTTTCTGAGGTCAGACCGCCTTGCTGAACAAGGAACATAAAGTGTCTAAACACATATTTACGGTGTAGCTCATAAAAGACAGTTTTTTGGTCCAATTCTGGCACATTTAGCTTGCAAATTACCCCTGTTGTGTTTGGATGCCTCCTGTAAAGAAGAATTATTTACTGATAGCAGAAGACCCTTCAAAAGGGGTGCACACATTTATATCCCCATCAATATTATTATTTTACATGTCTGCTTATTGTCCCAGAAGTGAGGTTGAAATTCCCTCACACTGGACCCCTCAATTTACTAATACAATCTAGGTGAAAGTAGCTTTGAACTTGTCTTTCTGCACACAAAGCAGAGGGGAGAGGCTTCTGCTGCAGACAGTTGTTCTACAGCAAGATTCCTTGTAAAAGGTGGCAAAGGACGGGGACTTGGCTGAGCTTCTGGGGCACAGAGAAGATTTCATTAGATTTCCAGCTTTCTTTGTAATGTGAGGAAATCTAGAGAGATTTTAGAGGTTTTTTGTGCCTTTCCTATGTTTTGTGCTCTATTTAAAAAAAGGAATATTTTAGCAGTAAACTTTAAAATGCTGATATGACGGATTTCTACTATATGGAGTGAAAGCTCACGTGATCATTATAAACTTGTCATCATCCCTGAGGTGGTACTCGGGATTAGTGATGAGTGAACGTGCTCAGATAAGGTGTTATCTGAGCATGCTTGAGTGGTAACCGAGTGTCTTTGGCGCGCTCGAATAATTGGACAGCAACACATGCAAGGATTGCCTAAAAACAGGCTATCCATGCATGTGTTGTGGCTGTCGAACAGCTGCGAGACATGCAGCCGAGGGGACTCAAGCATATTATTTGAGCACGCCAAAGACACTTAGTGAGCAGCCGAGCATGCTCAAATAACACCTTATCCGAGCAGGTTCGGTCATCATCACTACTTGCAGGGCCGGCGTCAGCACCCGGCATACCCGGGCAAGTTCCGGGGCCCCGAGTAGGCGGGGTACCCACTTGCCGTCGGGCACCCCGGCGCCCGTTAGCGGTGCCAGCGCCACCACTGGGCCCCCCCGCTTGCTCAGGGCCCCGGCAGCAGCCGGCGCAATATCTACCTCTCCCCGTGCCTCCAGGGGTGCCTGCGCTGGCGCTTCCTCTCTCACAGCAGCGCCGCTGAATGATGTCATCATTCAGCGGCCGGCTGTGGCACAGAGAGGGCGCGGACACCGGACAGGTGAGGTGTGTGTGTGTGTGCCTGCGTGTGTGTATGTGAGAGATTGCTGCGGTGCTGTATGTGTAATGGTGGTGGGGGGAGGCAGTGATAGTGGTGAGGAGAGGCAGTGATGGTGGTGAGGAAGCAAGGATGATGGGGAGGCAATGATGATGGGGAGACAATGATGATGATGATGATGGGGAGGCAATGATAATGGGGAGGCAATGATGATGATGATATTAATGGGGAGGCAATGATGATGATGATGATGGGGAGGCAATGATAATGGGAAGGCAATGATGATGATGATATTAATGGGGAGGCAATGATGATGATGATGGGGGCAATGATAATGGGGAGGCGATTATGATGATGATGGGGAGGCAATGATGATGATGATGGGGAGACAATGATGATGATAATGGGCAGGCAATGATGATGATAATGGGGAGTCTTTCCACAGTGCCCTTACCTGAGCCGTAACAGTGCAGAACGCAGCACAGTGTAGAGGAGAGTTCCATATTTTGTATGGAGCATTATATGTGGACCAGTATCCTGTATGGAGCATTATATTGGATCCAGTATTCTGTATGGAGCATTATATGGGGGGTGACATCCTGCATGGGGTATTATATGGGTGATGAGGGGGAGACTATGTGGTGCCCATATTATTGTATGGAGGACTGTACTGTCCAGTCTGTACTGTGCGCTGTGAGGATTTGGCGGTTTTTGAGCTATGGTACAATTTACAATAGATATCAGTCATGTAATGGAAGAAGAGAAGTGTTTGGCGTTGTGCTATACCCATATTTCTCTGCAGAATCTGTGCATCATGAATCGTGGTCTGTGTTAAGGGGGCCCCTGAGACTCTTTCGCTCGGGGCCCATAAAAACCTGGAGCCGGCCCTGAGTCTACTTGGGATCCTTCCTAGTAATTGTGAGGGTCCCAGTAATTGTTTCAAGTTTCTCCAATCTAAGCCAAGGGAGCTGTACGAAATCACAAAAGTACTGTACAAGCCTACAGGTGAATCCTGCAACAAAGGTGATACTTAGAATCAGTACACTACAGTACGTGCCAGTGGCAGATATTGACTTTTTAGATATTATATTTCAAACAGACCTGAAAGGGGAATCTGTTACTAAACAGAAAACAATTTATCTAGTAGGAAGAGGGGACATTTTGTTAAGTAAAGTTTATTAAAAGTTTAATTCAGAGGGGTATTCTCAACATCTGTAAAGCATGGAGCCTTCTAATGGCACTTGCTCCTTGCCTTGGGAACCAGCAAGGCTGGGACTGCAGAGTGGCCGGTAAAATTAAAATAAAAAATCCTTCTATTATTAGAATGGGGAGAATTTTTAATGAGGAGTACATTGCAAAGTTGTTTTCTTTTTACAAGCACTTTGGAAGTGTACACATCTATGTACTCAAGACAACCCATTTATTAACATCGCCTAATAATGCCAGTTGTGCACTAAAGTTGATAACTTTCTGTGTTCGTACATTACTGATGTCCTTTGTGTAGACGATTTGCATTTACATTTTTTCAAAAAGGTTTAGCTAAAGCTTTGTGGGATTTTGAGGCAATAGCATAACACATTAAAGAGAATCCAGCAATAGTGTTTTGCTACATAATTTGAGAGCTGCATAATATAAGAAAAGAAAGTCTGATTCCAGTGATGTATCACTTACTGGACTGCTTGGTGTAGTTCTGATAGAATCCTTGTTTGACTTCAGGGCTGAGTATAATCCCGCCCACACACCTGATTGGCTGTGTACACTATTATTTATGGCGAATTACCAATCAGTGGTGGGGGCGGAGATACACAGATTGGCCTGACTGCCTAGCACATGAGATAATAACAAAAAAATGCCCAAACAATATAACTCCCTTTAGGGAAAATTATATACCACAGACAAATATAACTATATAAATGGAAACCAACCAGTGATGAAGAAAGGTTCCAAACAGTGGTATATAAAGAAATACAAATTATCTTTATTGTAACAATATTAAAATCATGCATACAGAAACTGCAAGACCACAAATAAAAAGGAACATGTCTCCTCCATAGGAACAATGACACTTCAGCCTATATAAAAATGACAATGTGATGTAAATCTCCAATTATTGCAATGACTAATGGGGGAACATAACTGCACAACATTTCCTTTGCCACCAATTGGCATAACGTTAGGTGCGCCTAAATGTACTAAGACCCCTAATAATAATGTAGCAGAAGGGAGACAATATCATGAGTGTATACCTATAAGGCTGGTGTCTGTCCTCGGACGTTCCTCTGCCCCAGGGGTCTTAGTACATTTAGGCGCACCTAACGTTATGCCAATTGGTGGCAAAGGAAATGTTGTGCAGTTATGTTCCCCCATTAGTCATTGCAATAATTGGAGATTTACATCACATTGTCATTTTTATATAGGCTGAAGTGTCATTGTTCCTATGGAGGATACATGTTCCTTTTTATTTGTGGTCTTGCAGTTTCTGTATGCATGATTTTAATATTGTTACAATAAAGATAATTTGTATTTCTTTATATACCACTGTTTGGAACCTAGCACATGAGATGTAGTCCTGTAGTGTTAATATCCTGCTGATAAAACACTTTTAGTATTGAAACTACAGCATACGGTATTATAAGTCATACATCTATATAATCAAGCTCTCTTGTCCTATACTATGCTGCTCTCAGATTAAATGGCAAAACATGGTGACATATTCTCTTTAAGTATATTTAAAGAATATTTTAGAAGGGCATAAATGTAGCTGGTACTTTACAGTTGAGAAATGTGATGATTGTTTAATCTGAATATGGCATCTAATTATGTCTTTATTAGACAAGTTAGTTCAAAAGAACAAATGATTAGTTTTCAGCAAAACTATATAGAAATACATAGATTTCAATGTCATTTCAAAAGAAAGGAATGTGCAACAAACATCAGTCAATAGATAGCACCGATCCGAACGGCTATAGAAAAGCATAATGCACATATTCTAAGCTTAATAAAGCTATAAAGGAAGTATATTTAGTAATAAATTGGATTTTACAATGGGAACTTTTCTTAGTTTTCTGTCATTCAAGTTATTCATGCTTGATATGTAGGTTTATGAATATTGCAACCCCTAAAAATCAAGAATCCCATAGTTATTTTCTATAACAAGGCTTGTTTATATTCTGAGAGAGATATAAAGTGAGCATGCTCAAACATTTTATATGAAGCATTCCCACCATTCACCTCTCCATTTTCATCCAGCCTGATTTACTAGGAACATAAGAGGTTGTCTCTACACGCTCCCCTCCTCCCCTGGCTTGGACGCCTGTTTGATCACTCCCCTGACCCCCATCCCACACTTCCTCCTCTTGCTGCTGCTAGACACTGTGCTTAGGTTGAATGCATGCTTCCTCTTTCTTAAAGGGACATCACGTGCCATCCTAAAGCATCCCCAGCCAATGGCTAGGAGAAACTTATTAATTAAGGCACCTCCACATGATGGGAGGTACCTGAGCAACATGTTCACTCTGCCTTGTTGCACGCATGCAAGTCCTCAGGTCCCCTGTATCTGCCAGTACATGCCAATACCTATCTGTCCCTGCTGGTACCTGCCTGTTCCTGTCTGTACCTGTATTCACGTACCTGCTGTGTGTTCCTGTATTCCCACCATGCCTGCCAGCAGGGCTGGCTCCAGGTTTTTATGGGCCCCGGGCGAAAGAGTCTCAGTGGGCCCCTTTAACACAGACCACGATTCATGATGCACAGATACTGCAGAGAAATCTGGGTATAGCACAATGCCAAACACTTCTCTTCTTCCATTACATGAGTGATATCTATTGTAAAATGTGCAATAGCTCAAAAACCGCCAAATCCTCACAGCGCACAGTACAGACTGGACAGTACAGTCCTCCATACAATATTATGGGCACCACATAGTCTCCCCCTCATCACCCATATAATACCCCATGCAGGATGTTACCCCGCCATCCCCCATATAATGCTCCATACAGAATACTGGACCCAATATAATGCTCCATACAGAATACTGGACCACATATAATGCTCCATACAAAATATGGAGCTCTCCTCTGTGCTGTGCTGCGTTCTGCACTGTTACGGCTCAGGAAAGGGCGCTGTGGAAAGACTCCCATCATCATTGCCTGCCCATTATCATCATCATTGCCTGCCCATTATCATCATCGCCTCCCCATCATCATCATCGCCTGCCCATCATCATCAATGCCTGCCCATCATCATCATTGCTTCCCCATCATCATCATCGCCTCCCCATCATCATAATCGCCTCCCCATAATCATCATTGCCTGCCCATCATCATCAATGCCTGCCCATCATCATCATTGCCTGCCCATTATCATCATTGCCTCCCCATCAATATCATTGCCTGCCCATCATCATCACTGCCTCCCCATCATCATCACTGCCTGCCCATCATCATCAATGCCTGCCCATAATCATCATTGCCTCCACATCAATATCATTGCCTGCCCATCATCATCACTGCCTGCCCATCATCATCAATGCCTGCCATAATCATCATTGCCTCCCCATCATCATCACTGCCTCCCCATCATCATCACTGCCTGCCCATCATCGTCAATGCCTGCCCATAATCATCATTGCCTCCCCATCAATATCATTGCCTGCCCATCATCATCAATCATCATTGCCTCCCCATCATCATCATCACTGCCCTCCCCCCACCACCATCACACATACAGCAGACACACACACACACAAAGCACCGCACTACATACACACACACTGATACACACAGAGACACATACACAGACACACACACAAACATCTCACCTGTCCGGTGTCCGCGCGCTCACTGCCACAGCCGGCCGCTGAATGATGACGTCATTCAGCGGCGCTGCTGTGAGAGGAAGCGCCGGCGTCCTGCAGGCGCCCCCTGGAGCTCGGAGCTGCGGCAGCGGAGGCACGGGGAGAGGTGAGTATTATTGCGCCGGCTGCTGCCGGGGCCCTGAGCAAGCGGGGGGGCCCAGTGGCGGCACTGACACAGCTAATGGGCGCCGGGGTGCCAGTCGGCGAGTGGGCCCCCCCGCCTGCTCAGGGCCCCGGCACTTGCCCGGGTGTGCCGGGTGCTGACGCTGGCCCTGCCTGCCAGTACCTGCTGTGCCTGCCTGTATACCAGCCATTCCTGCCTGCACCTGCCATGCCAGTCTGTATACCAGCCGCACCTGCCTGCACTTCCCGTGCCCGCCTGTATACCTATACTATCTGTCTGCATTTGCCTTGTTTGTCTGTATATCAGCCATTCCTGGCTTCACCTTCTGTGCCAGTCTGTATACCAGCCTTAGCTGCCTGCACTTGCTGTGCCTGCCTCTATACCAGTCATACTTGCCTTCACCTGCTGTGCCAGTCTGTATACCAGTCTTACCTGCGTTCACCTACTAATGCCTGTTTGTATACCAGCCTTCCCTGCCAGCCCCTGCCATTCCTGTGTTCCTGGCATGCCTGCCTGTACTAGCTGTATTTTTCTTCCGGGTTGTTCCAGCTTCCTACCCTTTGGGAGTCAGCTGCTGTGCATTCAAGGTCTGTCCTGGTGTAGCACCTGGGGTTCATCTTGAGCCAAGCTTAACCCCACCGAAAGGAGCTCTAGTGAAAAGTCAGGTATTCACCTAGTTATGCCCCTCCAGGCTCTCCTCAGACCACGACACAGTGGTTCCACCTCTCCTGTTACAGTGCTACAATCACAGTTATCAGTGCTGCAGATCTAGCAGTTCTCTGAATACTGAGCTGTGTATAACCCCACCACACCATTGATTGGCTTTTTTCTGTGTACCCTGTGCATAGGCATAAAGCTGACAATCAGTGGTGGGGCAGGGTTGGACTAGGAGACACGAGACACCTAGTCCTAAAGTGATAATCTCCATGCTAGTGGATGGTAAGGTAGTGTACGGAGCAGGACATTGTGATTCTGTTGCCCAAGGGCAAAAATATACCCTGAGTCAACCCTGGAATATTGCCTAACTTGATTGCTACATGGGTATTTGTAAGGGGTTACAAAGTATCGCATCTCTCTTGCTAACCCCTTTAGGTACGTCCCGGTTCAATATAATTGTGATGTATTAATGATATATTACTGTGTATGTATGCTCTTTTTCTGTGTACATTTGTAAAGAATTTTTTTACTGCTACTGCATTGTATCGTGTTAATATAAGTAAAGTGCAGTGTTCCATTTTGGCCACTAGAGGGGGCATTATAGTATCCTAGCTATAACTAGTAAATATAGGAGGGGCAAGGTGGATAAGGCAGGAAAGACTTCCTGATAGAGTTAGTAGGGGCCTGGGCGCACGTCGAGCTCACAAGCGCTCTATAGCCCTGGGCATCACCGTGTCACGCAATGTTCTTTTGACAAGAATAGAGCCCAACCATTTGTTTTCTAGGCGGAACATCAGCAGTGGAAGCAGTGCAGCAGTGTTAGCGGTGCAGAATAAGTGGGACTGCAGTTGCTTCAGAAGACTAAGCAGTACGGGCAGGTCGCTCAACATGTGGCAGCTTATTGCGTGGGCTGAGGGAACTCCCAAAGAAGTGAGGTTGGCCAGGGAAGACGCTGAGAAACTGAATGGTATGGTTCATCCTGGAAGCGAGCTTAGTGAAAGGAACAGAAGTACAGGGAAAGAGAAAGAATTGTGCATTGTAAAATCTGATGTTCACATTGTGAAGAATATGGATGTGCTGCGTACAGAAATGAGTAATGTCCATCCCTCTGCGGACTCAGGTACGCAGAGGGATGGACATTGTTGGCTGCAAAGGGCGGCCAGGGCGTGCTACAGGGATTACTCTCAGCCATGACTACCGCCCTAATAGAAAATGAACTCGGCACTCAACTTTAGTATAGTGAGAATAAAGATTTTTATTCACAGTAGTAACACGAAACGTTTCGGTCCTATATCATGGACCTTCATCAGTCACTACATTTATAAAAACAGAAAAAAAAATTATATTAACAAAATAAAGTATGTACAATCAAAATTTTGGTCAATAGTAAAGGTAGAGAGTAGTTGTATACAATGCTTCAGGAGATTTAGGGAGCAATCATAGGTCAGAGTTGTATCAGAGGTATCACAAAGGCAGAAAGAATATATATGGTGAGGACATACCAGATACTACTGTCCTCTTCCTCATCTCACCCCACCAACACAGGGTATGTCACATCTACAGGCATAGGCACAAAATCTACTTATACATAAAAGTATATCGGCACTTACGTTTATCTTATTTTCACCTACAGCTATATCCAGCCCTTTCTTTCTTCCCTATGTGGATCAACCCCCTTCCCAGTAGTATCTGGTATGTCCTCACCATATATATTCTTTCTGCCTTTGTGATACCTCTGATACAACTCTGACCTATGATTGCTCCCTAAATCTCCTGAAGCATTGTATACAACTACTCTCTACCTTTACTATTGACCAAAATTTTGATTGTACATACTTTATTTTGTTAATATAATTTTTTTCTTCTGTTTTTATAAATGTAGTGACTGATGAAGGTCCATGATATAGGACCGAAACGTTTCGTGTTACTACTGTGAATAAAAATCTTTATTCTCACTATACTAAAGTTGAGTGCCGAGTTCATTTTCTATTAGATACGGTTTGGGAACCTACTCTGGCACCTTCTTGGTTGTGCACACGGTTATTTTTTCATATGACTACCGCCCTGGCACCACCTCACACTTTCTTAACTTTTTCTCTCTCCAACACAATGCCAAGAGTAGGGACAATAACAATAAATGTGCAAACTTGTTGCTATCAGTCTTTTATATAGGTCCATCAAGTTGCAGCTCTCTGGTATATTCCTTTAGATAAAGGTTGATCTGGCAGAGAGTTGAGAGCATGGAAAGGTTATATAGGCTTGGCAGTGCCCATCTCCTACTGTCATGAAGCCATGTAAAAGTAAAAATAAAATGAGCAAAATAAAATGCACAGCTGTGAAGCAAACCTCATGGTTGGAAATAAACTTTAGAGCTTCCTCTCATGTTATTATTTTGTAAGCCAAGTTCTGTACAAAGGAATGTTAACATATCCAATGTAAAGCACTGCGGTTCTTGTGCCAGGAGCTTGCCACATTGGTGCCATGTAGAGTAACTTTGCCTGTATATTTCTTGCTAAATGTAAATATTTCTTCCTGAAATGTCAACTTTTACCTTTCTAGTTTCCCATGGCTGAGTCTGATAATCTGCATTAAGAGCTGCGTCAGCACAAGAGACTTTTGAAATATGATTTTGCCAAGCCCGACGGCGTGCATTACTAATTTAAATTAACAAGCATTTACCTTCGGAAATCCATTGCTGGACATACATCAAGTAAACAAACCAGGAATTAAGGATATTGTGTTGTGATTGAATTTTGCGGTTCTGTCCCTCCTACGTATTTTAAGAAAATGACAATGACTATATATCCTTGGCAAGATTCATGGTCATCACTGCTGACTGGCATCAACAAAGGACGCGATGTTCACTTTGAAAGATCAAGTCAACCTTCAAAGTCTCTTGTCTAAGAGTGATTGTTGATTTTCATTGATTTGGACCAGTCCAGTACACCCAGCAGAAATCAATACAGCTCCCAAACCATCTACTGCCACTGTCCTTGTGCAAAATGAGCTGGTTCTTGGTGTCCCAAATAGTGATGAGAGAGCTTGCTCGGATAACATGTTATCTGAGCATGCTCAGGTGTTATTCCAGTATCTTGGGCGTGCTCAAATAATATGCTCGAGTCCCTGCGGCTCCATGTCTCGCGGCTGTTAGGCAATCCCTGCATGTGTTGTGGCTGTCTAACAAACAGGCAATCCCTGAATGTGATGTGACTGTCTAACCGTCGCAAATCATGCAGCCGTGGGGACTCGAACATATTATTCGAGCACGCCCAAGATATTCTGATAACACCAGAGCATGCTCAGATAACACACTATCCGAGCACGTTCACTCATCACTAGTCCCAACTTCTTCCCTTCTTTTGTAGGTGAGAAGATCAACTTTAGCCTCTGATGATTTCTCTCTCAATTGTTTGGTAATACTTACCAACAAAGAAAGAGGTCTGCTTTCCACTATGTGAACACCCCAAATCAGAATGGACTACCCACTGTAACAATAGAATAGCCATTTACTTGGGAAAATAGGTAACATTAAAAACTGCAGCTCACCCTGATAGTTCCTGTACAGACTAGAGATCCTGAACCCGCAGTGGTTTTGCCATGAGCTGAGATAGCCCTAACCACAGACAGTTGATGGCAACTCAGACCTATGTTGCCTGAAAAAACATTGAGTGCTACTTGTTCCTCCTAAAGAACTGGAGGGCAGAGCAGAGTGTAAATTACCTAGAGAAGAGAAAGTGTGCTGAAATAGAAAAAGATCCCAAGTGAGTAAAACAAACCACGAAATACAAAATAAAGGGATTTAGTACGTACTGTTAGAGAATGTGCCAACTTCCTAAAAAGAAACAAAAGATATGTGCAGGGTAAAGAACATAAACAGCAAAGAGATAAACCCTAGCTGGTCTTTCACTGACTGACTTAAACTAAAGCAGTAGGACTGGATAACAAAATGAGACTGTCACCAGCAAGGGGAATGTATATAAAGCCACACTCAAAAGGTGATAAGACAGACAAATGAGTGAATGAAAACACCTCTTACCTTAAAAAGACTAAAGCAACGATAACAGAACCTAAACACACAGAGAAAAGATGTATCTGCTGTGGTTCGGCAGAGAGAAAAGCTGACCACAAAGCATAAGCCCACGGGTTCGAACCCAAATGCATGACTCCCACTTTGGGGTGTGGTTTATATGTCTCCTTTTCAGCCCAAATTTGCCTGGATTTGGACAATACTATCAGCTGTAATTATGGAGCAGGGAGAGGGCGTATTTACACTGGGCAAGATTAAGATTTGGGGGTAATGTAATTCATAACTGAAATTATGAGCAGAGTTAGTCATCAATAGTTATAAAGTATCAGATAGTGTAAGCAATTCCCTGAATAGGGCAAATCTTCTGTAAGCATACAGGGCAAATTTCTAAGCTGCAGCAATCTGAATCTGTTGGAAAGAAGAACTGAATTGACAAATTTCAGATTATGTCAGGTGACATAAGAATTGGACAGTTGGAAATCAATTGCTCTATTGTTAGGCTCATCAGGTGAGGTAGATTATCTAAGCCTCAGGCCCCGGTGGACAAACAAACCCTGGGAGCTGATGCAGCAAGCAGAAAGCAATGTGGGCAGCAAGGATTTGGCACACATAGCTATCTCAGGAACAGTAGGACTGATGGCATGGAACCAGCAGGGATGAAGGCAAGCACAAACACAAAAGAACATATGGTGGAAAACACCAAACCTACAACTGGAGACTCAATCCCAAGACATTGGTGTGTGTCTTAATGAGCCTTAAATAGATCTAGGGAGATTATGTCATTGATCCACGCTGGGCAACTTGCAAAATCCAAAGTGGAGCACAACTTAGGGCTGGGTCTCACATAGCGATACACCAGCGATCCCGACAACGATCAGGATCGCTGGTGTATCGATATATTATCGCTGCTGAGCTGCCAAACAGGCAGCTCAGGCAGCGATCAGTACAAGGACACTGCGGGTAAACATCGCTAGTTACCCGCAGTGTACCTTGGATACCAGCGCCCTGATGCAGGGAGCTGGTAACCAAGGTACACATCGGGTTTCCAGGCGCTGCGCGGTGCCTGGAAACCCGCTGTGTACCTTGGATACCAGCTCCCTGCTTCAGGGCGCTGGTATCCAAGGTACACAGCGGGTTTCTAGGCACAGCCCCGCGCCTGGAAACCCGCTGTGTACCTTGGTTACCAGCGGATCGCTGGTCTCCCGCCTGTCACACGCAGCGATGCGTGCCTGTCAGTGTGAGACCAGCGATCAAAAAAATGTCCAGACATTTCAGCGACGATCAGCGATACCCAGCAGGGGGGCTGATCATCGCTGAATGTCACACACAGCGATATCGCTGGTGAGCTCGCTGCTGCGTTACAAAACTAGTGACTCAGCAACGATTTCTCTAGCGATATCGCTATGTGAGACGGGGGCTTTAGGGCAGTGGAGCCAGGAGAAGGAGGCTGAGCCCAGGATACCCGGAATACCTGTCAGTAACACCTATCATTTTCTCAGTCAGAGAGATAAGCCATGGCCAGATGGTTCTGGCAGTAGATCTTTCATAGAAAACACTGGATTACTTGGCCAAGTCGAGTAGAGAGGAGCTCGCTGTCAGCTGACAGATATCTAATATATGAAGCCACTTACATGAAGCTTAAAGGGGTTGTTCCAGTGCAGATTGAATGCTCAACTCCAAGCAGCTAAGATCACTGAGTGACTGTTATGCTGCCAAGCACTGCAACCAATGTCAGACACTGGAAGCAACAGCAGAGACTAACTGGTGGACCTGGGGAAGGTGAGTACAGATGGTGTATTTTTTAAAGAGAGGGATGAGTTATGTTTAAAAGTGAACAACCTCTTAAAGTACCTACTGTTTTCTATTCACTGACAGCAAGCAGAGATCATGGCCAATTAAACCATTGAGTTACAGTTCCTTTCATTCTGCCAGGATTATAATTAATTTATAAAAGTTTGGGGCTAACCCTTTGGTCATAATAACTCTGCTGCATCTATTGTACAGTAATGGAAACTTCACTTCATGGAATCACAAACTTAGGAAGTTTAAGGAGAATATTTTTTTACACAATATTCCGAATAGGTTAAGAAAGTAAGACAGTATTACTCACCTCGGCGGCCACCTGTCGTTACCGACCCTGTACTGCAGGATAACCCATTAGTCTTCAAAGATCACATTCCATCAGAGGGACGTGTGACGGCTGCAGCCAATCATTGACTTCAGTGGTGATCCTCTACACCCAGTGATTGGCTGCAGCGGTCACATTCCCATGTATGGGTCATCATCAATGCAGGAAGAAGTAAGAACTATGGAGGCTCCAAGTGGAGAAAGAGGATCAATGCGGTGAGATGCAAATATTTTCTTTATTTTTTTTAACCCATTATTGTTAAAAAATGTCTTCCCAGACAACCTTTTTAATTAAAGTGATCTTCCTAAAAATCAGCACCAACCAACCAACATCCCTGTTATGCAGATCTGCTTAGATACCTAATTCCAAGCATTAACACAGCATTACTGGCTGGACTAAAGACCTAGCAACTCGGAGACTGAATATAACTACAACTTCCATGCTCCCTTTAATTATTTGTCAGGGGCTACCGTGATATCAGCAGACGCACACGACCGTAACAGCCGATCAAATGTGCATATTGCTTGTGAAAGCTGCAGAAAGCAAAGACAAAATCGTTAATAATATTCAGAGGTGACAGATACTGCGACACTACAACTCTCTGAATGATGAGAGTTGTACTCTCCCAGCAGCTGGAGGTTCCCAGGCTGCAAACTGCTAATGTATACAGTATACATCTTTATAAAGAGGGGTGAGGTCATACGGATGTAGCAGATCTGAAGATGTTACCTATAAGATAATGCTATGGATTTGATGATGAGGGTTGATGATGAGAGTACTGGCCTGAGGATAATAGGGTTGTAATATTTTATGCAAGAACATCGAAGCATAAAATGTAACAAACAGTTTTTGCCCTTAATCTGTTAGCAGTATACTGTAGGGGCAGAGACCCTGATTCCAGCGTTGTGTCACTTGCTGGGTTGCGTGTTATAGCTTTGATTAAATCACCACTTTATCAGCAGGAGATTATCACTAGAGGACTAGTAAACCTGCTAGCAGATAGTCCAAACACGCCTCCACTACTGATTGCCAGCTTTCTGCCTATTCAGAGTGCACACAGAAAGAAGTCAATCAGTGGTGTGGGTGTGCTGTATAGGGCTGAACATTCAGAGATCTGCTAGATCTGCAGCAGAGAAAACTGTGATCAAAACTACAGCAAGCAGTAAGTGAAACATTACTGGAATCAGGGTTTCTGCCCTTACATCATGCTATTTTAAAATTCCATAGCAAAAACCTGATAACAGATTCCCTGTAATAACCATATTGCACAAATATTGTAAGTGGGATAGAATCTACATTGACATTCATTGAATGTTAGTTTGGTGCTTGCAACATTGCTATCTTATCACTTTTAGTACTTTGTCACTAATTCCTGTCAATCCTTACAATTTCAAACCAAATGAAATGTTTCAGGAAGCTGAGATATATGGAGCTGCTTGATAGGATCATTCCATCCCCCAGCCTGATTAATCATTTTATTTCCCTGCAGAAAAGTTGAGCAAAGGAGAAATCATCGGTTTGACGAGACTATTAAACAGCTCCCCATATCTCAGCCTCATGGACTTTTGAGGTATCAAGGTTTACTACAATTACGATTGGAATCCGTAGGTTTTAAGAGCATATTAATATCATCATGTAGTATAATGTTCCCATAGCTGCACTGTGATACACCAAGTATATATGGAACTGGTCACAGCACCTGCTGCTACGTGACATAAGTACTGAGCAGCCTCCGATCCTCATTGTGCTGCTCCTGCCCTGGAGTCAGGACTCCGACCTACCATCAGATTGTAAGCTCTTATGGCCAGTGCTCTCCCTACTCCTGTATCATGGCTAATCAATGCTTTGCATACTTTTATTATATTGGATTTATGTTCATAATATAGAATATCTTACAGCCACGTACAACATGATTACTAGAGATGCGCAAATCAATGTGTTTGACTTGCTGATCAGCTAAACTAGCAAATACAATGAGTGAGCGGAGTCGACAATTATTTGCTGGAAGAGAACAGCAAACATGTTAAATCAATGTATCCATCGTATGGTAAATAACAGATGTGAGCAACTCCAATATTTACATGTTGCTGTTGTTCTTATTATTATTATCATTATATTTTACTATATTATTATTATTATTATATTTGACTATATTATTATTATTATTATTATTTACTATTAGAATTATATGTTTTATGTTTTATTGTTATTATCATTCTTTTACTATTAAAATGTTATTTTTAGTTTTATTATTATCATTATTTTACTATTAAAATTATATTTTTACTATATTTTTTATTTCTATTATTATATCACTATTATAATCATATTTTTATTCATTTTGATTTCTATATTTACTATTATTATTATTATTATTATTATTTTGACATCAATTTGTAAATTTACTCTTGGAACTCCAATCCTTTCATCTTTTTATACTCCAAACTATATTTAAAGGTGATTGCTTTGCACTTAGTTGGCCTTTAACAATCTTAAAGGCTAATATAGGGAAATTAGATAATGATCCCCATTAGAGAACAGGAATTGATGAGAGGACAGTGATGTGCAGGGGTGCACCAGCCATGAGGAACGCAGAGAATTTTGCCTTGTTGCATTTTGCAGCATTTTGGCAGATATACAGTCTCGTCACTTATCGGAATAGGGGCACATTTCACTTTTTTTTGCCTCAGGCGGCAAAAGAGCTGGATGTATTTTGGTCCATTAATAAGAAATGAACCTTTAGACATAGCTCTGCAATGAAAGTTGTGGCTTAAGGGTCCCCCTTTAAGAGCAGTAAACCAGTACAGGTCTATATAGAAGTTGAAGTACTAACTGGGGGAAATAAAAGACAAATGTCAGGAAATCAAAGGGAGCATGGACAAGTGGGACAAGTGGTATAAGTGGCACAAGTGGTACAAGTGGGACAAGTGGCATAAGTGGGACAAGTGGTAAAAATGACACAAGTGGTACAAGTGGTACAAAAGGGACAAGTGGGACAAGTGAGACAAGTGGGACAAGAGGGACAAGTGGCACAAGTGGGACAAGAGGGACAAGAGGGACAAGTGGCACAAGTGAGACAAGTTGTAAAAGTGGCACAAGTGGGACAAGTGCTGAAAGGGGGGCATTATAGGACTACATTGTATTAGATACAGATAAGATGAGGGAGATGTGGGTCAGAACTGGGGGCTTCAGAGAAGCAATCAGGTGAGAGTAGGGAGGTCACTGTTACTGGAGACTGGCAGACAAGTGTGATCAGGTAAGGACAATGGGAACTCACAGGGGACAGTAATAAAAAAGAGCTGACAGGATGCAATACAGTAATAAGCATGCAAGGCAAGCCATGTTGGAGCAGGAGGGGTTAACTGTGCATGCATTTGCCTGTTACAGACAGCAGAGACCAAATTGCAATTCCCTGGCATAGAGGTTTGCAGAGCAGAAGACAGCACAGTGCTGGGTCCATGCTGCTGCTGCTGGAGATTTCTCATGTACGTATGATAATATATTAGGATCTTGCATGGGTTCTTCAACTTAGCGCTTACCTTGAAAACCCAGTATCACCAGCCAGCGCCTACCACTGGCACAGCTGGCATCTTGCTCTGTGTGGCTCAGTACAATGCTTTCCACCCATCCTCTCTCTTCTTCTTCTCTTTTGCAGCCTAAAATATGAGAATCCTGTAAAAGAAAAGTGGATGCAAAGATCTGTACAAGCAGCATCACCATCATCCTCATCATCAGGACCAGGCTGCTCATCATCTCCAGAACTTGCTGCTACTGGAACTCAGCTTCTCTCTCTCCATCCTTCTTCCCTGGCATTACATGCAGACTGGCTGTCTCTCTAGATGTGGACATGGGCATTTAAAGACCTAGATCTTCCTCTGTCTCATGCCTGCTGCCACAATTTCTCCTTTTCCCATTCCTCAATCCGACCACCCTGTCCTCCTCTGAACAAGATTTGATCATGTCCCCATAAGCTTCCTATGCAGGAATGTCCTTTATGGAACCAGCTGCTACTTCTCTGTCTACCAACAGATAGAGCCAGCTCCTAGCTACCACATCTCTAAGGAATATCGCTTGATTTTTTTTCCTTTTTTGCACACATTTTACATAAGATATCTAGCGAATTGTCATTATTTATTTATTTCTTTTTGTATATCTTGTGTAATAATTACATCCAGTTCTGGAAGCAGCACAGATGGATAAGTGCATGAAGATCTGATCCATTTAAACGTGACCATGTGGATTAAACAGCTTTTGGGGATCAGGTAAGATGAATCTTATGCCACATGAATCTACATTTTTTTCTTATGCAATGCAGAAAGGAAAGGAAAGAAAAGGGGGGAGTGTAGAATTTTGCAAAGAATTCAATGACGTCTGCAAGAGATTATTATTGCTCTGTATTCTGCCTTACTGCAAATACGATGTTACTGGCTGCTGACGAACCTCTTTTTTATGTCTAGAACTGAATGCAAGTTGCTTTACCCCCTTCTGGGGGCTTATAAAGGACATGATTTGGCTATTAAATATTAGTTGTGCCAATAGGGATGTAATAGAGAGCAAGCATTGGGCTAAGTTGCCTTGACCTATGTGTAACAGAGAACTTGGGCAGAATGTAATATATGATATCCTATGAGACTGGTTATTATTACATGCCATGGATTATACAATGACTCATATAATGCCATGTTCTGTCAAGGTCACATGGGCTCATCCAGGACTGGGTGTACCTGTGCCATACATGATATAAGTGCCCCCTCTACATCTTGTAATGTATATACAGACTTGCACAATAAGTAGATTTTTTTTTGTTTATTTTGATTTTATTTATTGAACTTTTTGCTACAGACCCATTTTACTGTGATACATTCTAAAAATATTCCATTTTTTGTATCTCTTTGGTGATTGCATATTGAACAATACATAGTATCTTCAGATTTTGTCTGGAGAAGTACCTTGGTGTTGTAAAATGTTGTGCATTGCAATATGAATGTAAAGTTAACTCTACCTGCTATCCATATGAAGCCTGGAGGAATTGCTATAAAATTGCTCATTCATTGACAATAAAAAAAGTCCCCATTATATAAGCTGAGTGTGATGTTTGCCATCTTAATACTACGTAATGCTATTTCGTTTTTGATACTGTGTTATATCAGAGTTGAAGCAAACACGTAGTTCCTCCTATCGCCACTAGGGTGCGCTAGGCTCCAGGAAAAAAAATGTCCCTCATTCCAGAAACTCCATTTCTATTGTGTTGAGTTTTCTGAATTCTGTATATATATGTTAATTTGAAACCATTTCTGTTGTGCGCTGCCTAATAGGGGAACAAATGCGCTGACAAAAAGTGCAACTGCCAAAGCAAATGACTGTTACCCTCTAAACAGCTCTGATTCAGTGACCTGAGGCAATTAGAGAGGACAGCAGCAGATACCTGGGAATATGGGATTCATGGTGGAGGATCCAGGTACAGAGCAGTTGGATCACCTCTTTGGACATAGTTTTCCTATTGCGCATGGAGTGATGGTTCCTGTAAAGAATTGCTTGGAAATTTTGAAAAAAAAAACAGTTTGGTGGTAAATATGTATCAGATGGAAAGAAAACCTCATCTGAACCAAAGCAGAAGAATGACAAACAAGGGAAAACCTGCATTGTGTCTCATAGACCAGTCATTGTGTGTGTGTTACCTAAGGAGACATTTATCAATGTCAAATCTATCATCTATTATCTATCTATCTATCTATCTATCTATCTATCTATCTATCTATCTATCTATCTGTCTATTATCTATCTATTATCTTTTCTATCTATTATCTATCTATCTATCTATCTATTATCTATCTATCTATCTATCTATCTATCTATTTTATCTATCTATCTATTATCTATCTATCTATCCTATATCTTATCTATTATCTATCTATCTATCTATCTATCTATCTATCTATCTATCTATCTATCCCATATCTATCTATTATCTATCTATCTATCTATTTCTATCTATCTATCTATCTAATCTATCTATCTATCTATCTATCTATCTATAAACTATCTGTCTATTATCTATCTATCTATCTATCTATCTATCTATCTATCTATCTATTCTATCTATCTATTATCTATCCTATCTATCCTTCTATTATCTATCTATCTATCTATCTATCTATCTAATCTATCTATCTATCTATCTATCTATCTATCTATCTATCTATCTATCTATCTATCTATCTATCTATCTATTATCTATCTATTATCTATATCTATCTATCATTCTATTATATCTATTATCTATCTACTATTATCTACTATCTATCTACTTATCTATTCTATTCTATCTATCTATCTATATCTATCTATCTCTCTATTATTATCTATCTATCTATCTATCTATCTATCTATCTATCTATCTATCTATCTATTATCTATCTATTATCTATCTATCTATTATCTTCTATCTTCTATCTATCTATCTATCTATCTACTATTCTATCTATCTACTACTGCTATCTATCTGTCTATCTATCATTATCTATTATCTATCTACCCATTATCTCTATTATCTATTATCTTCTATCTCTATCTATCAATCTATCTATCTATCTATCTATCTATCTATCTATCTATCTATCTATCTATCTATCTATCTATCTATCATCTATCTATCTGTCTATTATCTATCTACCTATCTATCTATCTATCTATCTATCTATCTATTATCTATCTATCTATCTATCTATTATCTATCTTATCTATCTATCTATCTATTATCTATATATTATCTATCTTTCTATCTATCATCTATATATCTATTATCTATCTACCTATTATCTACGTATCTATCTATTATCTATTCATCTATCTATCTATCTATTATCTATCTATCTCCTATATATATGTCTATCTATCTATCTATCTATCTATCTATCTATCTATCTATCTATCTATCTATCTATCTATCTATTATCTCTCTATCTACCTATATATCTATTATCTATCTACCTATTATCTATCTATCTATCTATCTAGCTAACTAGCTATCATCTGTCTATCTATCATCTATCTATTATCTATCTATCTCATCTATCTATCAATCTATCTATCTATCTATCTATCTATCTATCTATCTATCTATCTATCTATCTATCTATCTATCTATCTATCTGTCTGTCAGTCCGTCTATCCAGGATTACACTGTATATCTTTTTCCATTTCTCTGAACATTTAAAATACAGAAATAATCTTTTATTGTGCAAATAACAGAATCTGACAGGTTCTCTAAGATCCAGCATTGCTGTACACCGTTGACCATTTACTCCGGAGAGACAGACCATAGTACAATGCTTTCATGAAATATGCTACTGTCATTGCAGATACTCAAAGTTTATACATCGGGTCCAGTAAAATTCAACATGATGTTATAGTTCTTTGTCAGCAGCAAGTGCCCAATTACCTAGATTATTGGGAAGGCTGTGTATATATATTTACATATATACGCTTACATACATATATATTATTCATATATGTAAACACACATATCCTGCACTAGGAAACCTCCTATACACTTACAGCATGCTCCGATGATATATTGAGTGATAATTACTTGTACATGTTGAGGTCACATCTGCTTCACAATTGCTAAAATGAAGAAAATGTTGTTAGAAATGGCTCATTGACAGGCGCCATTTTTTATGAAAACATTCGCTAACCTTTATTTAGCAGCTATACAAAATGTTTAAAAAGGCATCAGATTATTAGCACATAGGCTTCGCCAAAAGAAAAAATGGGATGAAACTGAATGGGAGGAGACACACTATAGATATTAGAAAAAACTTTTGACAGTTAGGGTGATCAATGAGTGGAACAGGCTGCCACGAGAGGTGGTGAGTTCTCCTTCAATGGATGTCTTCAAACAGAGGCTGGACAGACATCTGTCTGGGATGATTTAGTGAATCCTGCATTGAGCAGGGGTTGGACACGACTCTAACATTCTATGATTCTATAAAAACAACTCATTGGTGCATTGTTAGGTCGTTCTGTCATTAATGTAGAAAGCCAATAAGCGTGTAAGGAAACTATCAGCTCGGAGACATTTACTCTTTTTTATTTTACGCTTTAGCATTACACCATTCACATCGATATTAATTGGTGAGGTCACTCAGAGTCACTCAGAGCGGCAGGCATTCCATGTAGGTGTAGATCCTTGATGTCCTTCTAGGTCTTCTCTCAGTCTGACACTTGAAGGTTCTGACCAGTTGTCTCACCTCTATCATCCCAGAAAATATTATGAGAATATTTCAAACTGTTTTTTTTCCAAATTCCCAAAATTAAATGCTGTTTTAAATGGTAAGAAGTAAGGATTGCAATGAGCGCAGAATAGGTCCAAACTCCATGTTAGGTCGTCCAAGACCTGAGACAGCTTTATACAGTATATTAAGAGGGCAGACTCTTGAAACTTTAAGATATATCCAGGTTACTTATCACATGGGGACTTATAATACCGAGGGACGTTAATTGTAACTTTATAGAGGAAATCCAGATTACAGTTCAATAATGATTATAGACTGATCCTCTAACTCAGGGTTCCCCAACTCCAGTCCTCAAGGCCCACCAACAGGTCATGTTTTCAGGATTTCCTTTGTATTGCCCAGGTGATAATTGCATCACCTGTGCAAAACAAAGGAAATCCTGAAAACATGATATGTTGGTGGGCCTTGAGGACTGGAGTTGGGGAACCCTGCTCTAACTCCATTAACTTGTCCTGTAAAGCCTTCATCCACATCTCATTAGGGTTTATCTCACACCTTCACACCTTCCTTGTATTTGGAATTGGATAATAAATATCATGGACTCTACAGTTATCATAAAAATTGTTTGTTTCGGTCCATACTGGAACAAGAACGCGCTCAAAGATTACCATTCCCGTAACATAAGCAGCAAAGAAAGGGGTCTACTGAGAATGGCTTAATATCATGTCTGGTCATAGTCATGTAATAAAAATTGACTGGATCTTGTTTAACCTCCAATTTCTTCCTTTAAGTATATTCTAAGATAAGAGTAGGATGTCTGTTTTTCTTATGACATTATTTCCTATCTTGGAGATAAAAATAAAGGATTTTCCAGAACATTGTTTTTTTTACCAGCAAATGAATGGTTACTCACCAAACTCATCATTTGCGTTTTTTAAGTCCCTTTACTTTTTTTTCCTTACATTTTCTGCGCCACATTAATCAAAAAGGTCCCCATGGTTCGTAAGTTTTGTGCACAATCAAAAATGTTCTTAATTTTTGTCTTTTTACCGTTTTTGCGCCTTTTTAGATCATATCCTGCTAAAATGTCTAAAAAATGAGTGCTAAAGTTGCATGCATATATAAAATCCCTCAGAAGAGGGAATGGAGTACATTTGAAAAAAAAATTGGGACTTTTTAAAGAGTTGAAATTGATGAATTGGCCATAAACAGCTGAAAAGAAAAAACTTTGCCCATATTGGCAAATATAAAAAACAAACAAACATATAAAAATACTTAAATTAATAAAAGCACAAATTATAAAAATAATTTGCAGAAAATACAAAAAGAATTGGCCCATAGAGTTAGCAAAGCTTTGGAAAATGGCATACGCATAACTTTCTTCTCCTTAAGATTTTTAGTTTTTATTTTTCTTTTGTTTTTTCTTTCTCTTCTATTTTTTGTCATCTTTCTCCTCTTTTTAACCCTCTCTTTTACCTCCATTTCTTCGTTCTTCATCTTTTACTCCTTCTATTTCCACTTCTTCCCTTTCTCCCTTTTCATCTCTCCTAACTATAGAGGAAATATAGATGGAAATTGGAGATAAAAGAAAAAAAAACAGTGACAGAAAATTTTGCCTTAATTAAAGTGGTTGTTTACTACATAGACAGTCTCTTTTTAAATTAAACAGGCCCCATTATAAAATAAAAAATATATATCCTCATCTCCTTCTCTGGTGAGATACCAATGATGTTCATGCCTAGTCTCCCGGGGCTCACATGACACTGTTATGCTATGTGAGCCCTGCATCCAAAGAGTGGACGTTATTGGACTACTGTGCTCTCACTTCACTTGGACAAATTTTGGATAAGTGGAAAAAAGTGAGATGACAGCAACCTAATAGTGCCACTGCATGGCTCATCTGGCATAACAAAGTCACGTGAGCCTTGAAAGATCCAGAGTCAATGGCGCGGAACAGCACCAGAGGTAAGTTTATTCTGTTCTTATTTTACAAGAGCTGATTCATTAATAAGGGTTTCCCCCCCTGTAAAGGTTTGTCACAAGATTTGAAAAACTCCCATGTAAATATTCAATCGATTGTGCACTGCAGAATAGGGTAATCAATCAGGAATGTCCCTTCAACATGGACATCTTTTCAAGAAAATGGAAATGTCATGGTAGAGGTATATCAGCATTGCCTATAGTTGGACAGCTCATGCTTGCACTCTCCAAAGGATCAGAGTGCTCTATTCCAAATGCATACATAGTATGGGTTTCGCTTCAGCTCAAGCCTTCCTCAGGTGTCTATATATCTGATACCTGAGTAAGGAGCCAAAACACAAAGTTTGGATGTTTTTTATGTGTAGGGATTTTGTAGAAACCATTTTAGTTATTTGATAAGGGCCAGACTGAACTGTTAATTTACCAGACCGCTCTGATGATAGTCATACCTCCTCTATTGCGTTTGTGTTATTTTACAGGGAGTTCGAGCAACAACTCATCCAATTTCTTTCCCTATTTGGCAACTTATGATTGTTATGTAAAAGACCTCCTTAAAACATGTGTACGAGTCATGTCTAGCCCATCCGAACAAGTTTTATCATTATTTCAACGTTCCAAAAAATTTTTGTCCTTGCCATCTAATTCTATCAGCTGCAAACTTAACTCTTTATTTTTCTGCTGTGTACTTAAAACCAGAGATTCATGGACCCCAGTTCAAAGTTTGTAACAATATCATTCAGCAAAAATATGCTAACCATAATGCTAAAGACAAGCGTTGAACAAATATGTTTAGAAACGATTGCAGAATCTGAATTTTACCATATTCGTGCCATATTGGTACCCTATTCGTGCCAAATTTATGTTTGACGATGGATTCCGAACATATTCGTTCATTTCTACTCCCATTGACTCCAATGACGTTCAGTTGTGTTCAGCGAATATTGAAAATACAATATTCACTGCTGATCGTAATCGAAACCGAATTTTGAAAAATTCGCTCAACTCCACTATTGACTTCCTTTGTGGCAAGGTGGCATTTTGGCTTCTTAAATCATAAGGGTCTAGATGCAACTTCTGCCTCTACAACCACTAAGGATTCACCCCTGTAAGTCATCTCAAGAGTTTATAAAGATGTTCTCACCCCTACATTGTGGACAATGACGCTACCAAAGCAAAATGATTATCGTTACATGATGCCATCATCATCTGTTTAGATCTTAACTATCATCTCAAGAGCTTGTAAAGATGTTCTCCTCATCATTGTCCCTCGTTCCTATTGCCATAGAATTGTCCTTTTCCCAATCTGGACACAATGAGCTTTTAGGGAATTTTTTGAAAAAGTTGTCATTAAAAATGTCCCTTTAAGATTCCTAATAGCCTTGTATAAGAATAAACTTTTAGAAAAAAATGCTGTTTTTTGCCAAGAAACTGCACCACTCAGGTAGGTCCATAGTTTGTGTCAGTATCGTAGCTCATTCACTTGAGAGAGCGGCAGTGATGTTTTCTGAAAACCAAACTATAAAAAAAAAGCTGATCTAAAATGCATCCCCTTTCTTACTCTTTGTGACCATCATGGGGGGGTTCTGCCAAACCTGTTAAATTCCTGGATCCTCAGAAATCATTTTAGCATATAATCAATTTGGTTAATCAGATCCTTCTGTGTCCTTCAATAAAGTTACAAGACTTCTTACAATTCATAAGACTCAACTGCATAAAAAAGTCCAATTTTACTCTTAATCTCCGGCATCATCTTGTAGCATCGTAAAGGTGTGGATTCAGCAGAAACACCGGCTGTGATGCCTCCCACCCCGTGCTTAGTCCTGACAATATGTCATCACATGTCACTGTGTCACTAGGAGACGTGCCTTAGGTCAGTGCTGACTGGCATAACACGATAAGGTACAGACATTTATAATTGCTAGAGATGCCGGAAGGTTGGATGCTATTGCTTCTGAAGATCCTGATAAGTGCTCTATTACAGCAGCCATTTAGTCAAGTGAAGTGTTCTTTTTTGGCAGCTTTGCTTTAATGGAAGAGCATTCTTTGATCATTTTTGAAAAAGAAACACTTTTCTTAATTTTTTTGATTTAAAAAGGAATTAGTCAAATGGAAAAAATAATTTGTTACCTTCTTCTTTAAGATTTAAAGGGGAATACTGTCACAGGTGTGTCAAGGGTGATTGACCCTCATCCTGGATCAGGCTATAGAAGGTTTTTGCGATTAGCTCAAGCACCTTCTTGATTTTTGTATCTCTGTTGTGGAGCGATATCCCTCTCCCTTTAGGACCCAATGGTTACCTCCACCTTTTACTGCTAATTAGACATCTTTGCGGAAGGTTTATATTCATTCCATGTCTGCAGCATGTGGCCGATGTTAGCTCTTAGTTGTCTCTGTCTGGTTGGAAGTACTAACAGTCAGTTTGTACCTTCTGAGAAGACTCTTGAGGATAGCTGGCATGATATCTCGGTGGTCTTCAAGCTAAGTGTTCCCTTTTTCGTCTGCGCTTTCTGTGTTTAGTTGTAGTGGTGGACTGACTAGCTTCACCCGATCCTCTCCCTAACCAGGACCTATCGCTAGGGTCAGGCAAAGATTAGGTTCCTGCTTGGCGATAGGTGCAGAACCCTAAAAAGGGACGTTTAGGGCAGATAGGGTGATTTTAGATCTGCCTAGGGGTCTCCACTCCCCACTTACCTAGTGTTTGGGCTCCCCTACCCTCTTCCCATTGTTGTGCATTTACTTATCCTTCACCCAGCCTGACAAATACTTATTAAAATTCTATATCATGATTTGTTATTTACAACAATAAAATTCAATGTAAAACACAATTATGGGTGATTTTAAGAAAAATTTACACCTCTTATATCAGAAATAAGCTATTTTTACTGTACTGTTTCATTTTACTGCAAGATTTGAAGATGAAAAGTTATAATGTGATTTACTAATTTTATGTGGCATAAAAAAAATATTGAGCCATTCTAAGAATGATTTGTTGGTTATTATATTACATTAATCATAATCATCCATTCCTTAAGAATGTATTAAAATGCTGCTGCTGGTCATTCATGAATAAAGATGTTCTCCGCTTTGTACAAGGACCCTTTGATAAAAACTTTGTTTTATAATGTCCACCTACTGAGATTCCCATCGATCTGCCTCAATCTGAAAGGAAACTTCGCAATAAGAGTCCGTTTTTTCTGCAGCTCCCCCAGAGGAGAATTGATGTATTGATGCATTGTCCTTAGATAATACATTACAGTCCTCCAAAAGATGCTCAATATACTGTGGCTTTCTCTCTGCTGTGTCCAAGAAGTGAGGATCCTGGACAGAGGACCACTTGTATTAACTCACATTTCCTTAATGAAGTGTATAAATATGGGTTCCCTCAACTGAACCAACCCTTTAATTATACATTTTACCGTTGAAACATGATACTAATATGCACTGGTAGACACAGAAGAGAGAGGGCCCCTGTGCAAAAACAATATATGAGCCCTTTACAGGTCAGTAATTCCTCATAAGGCACAATTCCACTTGATTTGGAGGTGGAAGTGGCCCCCTTACCTCTTGACCCCTGTACAGCTGCACACGTTGCATCAATTATATGTCCGCCCATGCTAATATCCTTCTATGTGTGATTGAATTGCAGCAGCCTTCTAACCACACTGATCAAGCAGCAGCCACCAGCTCTGTGCCCCTCCCTGATCCTGCCTCACAGTATATTAGACACAGTACCTCTCCTATCTCTCTCTCTCTATCAGTTACATATGGAATATTCTTTTTTCCTCACACACTTATATTTGCTGCCGTGCTGTCACACTCACTACCGATATAGTTTCTTCAGTGTTTTATGGCTTCCTTTCCCTACCTCTATGGCTAAGTTGTGTCATCCTCTCACTATGTAGATTCATCACAATACGGCTGCTGCATTCCTTGTTTCGGCTTTTATACAGGGCTATAATAATTCCTCTTTATTGAAAGTGCTATGCCATGTCATGTGATTGTTACAAACTATTATAGGAAAGTAGACAGAGATATGGTCGAGATCATGGGATCCTTCTCAAGCTGATTCAATCTATTGAAATGTGTAAAATGGCAGTGATAATTTTTGGCGATTCACGTAAAGTAAATGGCATATGGTTTAAATTCACCAGGTTCACAGAAATGAAAAAAAAAAATAGGCATTAATTTGATTCACTCATCTCCTATAATTACATGCATGTATATTTATTTTACTCGCTAATATAGCACCATCACTGTCCCATTGAGGCTCACAATCTAGATTCTCTATCAGTATGTATTTGGAGCGCGGGAGGAAACTGGAGAACCCGGAGGAAACCCATGCAAACACGATGATAACATACAAGTTCCTTGCAGATGTTGTCCTTGGTGGGGTTTGAACCCAGGGCCGCAGCACTGCAAAGCAACAGTGCTAACCACCGAGGACTGCATTTATATGCCTTATGACAACCCCTAGCATAGATGCCGCTGGGCTACCTGCAGTGCTTTATGGCAAAATCTCAGCTCGGCTTCATCACTATTTACTTCCTACCCTATAACCTGAATGTAAATTGTATGTGCTCGGTGTCCATTGGGTTCTCATGATTTGCTTTTGCTTCAGGCCCTGTAGTCACTAAACTTGTTGAGAGCACACTATTCTCAGACTACCCCAGCTCCCTGTCCTCTGTTTTATTTTATCGGGTTTGTTGTGTACTCAGAAGATCAAGTCTACAGCCTGAATAATTGAAAACCTGCAATCAATAAATCACTATAACACATGGTTTAGCTTTAAAAGCACAGTGGCTGCACCGTGCCACTCATGACCACTGCTTGATACTTAGAAAAAAGCTAAAGGCGACACTGGAAAAATGACATATTGTCTATAACAAGTTTGTATATTTTGAAAGCTACAAAAATGTGTGGAAATCCTATATATTACTATCTGCTAATTTCCATAACCTGAAATCTTGCAATTTACACTCTGATCACTAAGAGTATTACATACCTGCTGCATCTCCTAGAAAGTCCAGAAAAAAGGGAAGCTATCCCTGACTCTTAGCACAGCTGACAAATGTTAAGGCCCCATGCACACTTTGCGGATTCACTTGAGTTTTTTTCCGCGCGGATTTTGCTAAAACTGCAGGTAAACTGCACTGCGGTTTTAGTGCGGATTTACTGCGGTTTTGGCGCGGTTTTTAGTGCGGAATTGACCTGCGGTTTTACACCTATAATGGAATAGGTGTAAAACCGCAGCGGAATCCGCACAAAGAATTGACATGCTGTGGTTTTGAAACCGCACCCAATCCGCGCGGAAAATTCTGCAGCGTGTGCACAGCTTCTTTTTTTTTTCCCCTTCACTAACATTGTACTGTACATGGCGTGCGGTTCTGCAGCACAAAAACCGCAGTGGAACCGCAGCAAAAACCGCAAAGTGTGCATGGGGCCTAAACCTTTCACAAGGCACCATCACCACAAGGTCCTCTCTGCCATAGCACTGAGCTCCAAAATTTAGGAACATACTGAATTCCCATGCAACATAATTTAGAAGAGTTGTAGCACAATTTTAGGATAATATTTCCTCTTCTTTACAGAACATTTTAACAGTTATCTTATTATCATTGCAGGCTGGATTATAATAAAAAAATGACACCTTTGCATAGAACACAATAGATAAAGCATTCCCAATGGTCACAGCTCACCACCTCCTTCCCCTGTACACTGACCTTCCATGGGCCTTAAAAAATACGTAAAATCGTAATGTAATGTGAAATGGCCATTGCTTCCAGCATGTCTCCGTTGCTCTCTTTCACTTGTTTGCATTCCTTCTTTAGATTTGTACGAGCAAAGAATTTACCTAGCTTTTGTGAGTTACCTCCATTTCATTACTTCCATCTGCCAGCTATTACACTGGTTACCCATCCTCTATAAAATACAATATAAATGTATCACTTTCACCCACAAAGTGCTTCACAGTTCCTAAATTCGCACTTCTTTAGACTGGACTGGCCTATTGCCTCACCTCACTTGTGTAACTATTCCCATTTTCCCCATCTGCCATTTTCCTTCGAATCTGATCCCTTGCCTCGAAGCATCTGTTTTCACACCTTTTATGCACTTATTAGCCCTCTTTACCTGTACTTACACAGATCCTGACTGGTGACCGGTTCATGCAGCATTATGTGTTACCTTATTTATTATATTGATGGCTTCACAATACAGTACAAGCTCATTCACGTTTTGTGTCTCCGCTTTTTCCTCATAGATTGTAAGTTTGTGAGCAGCAGGGCCTTCACCCCTCTTGGTATCTACTGAATTATGTATTACTCTGCAATATTTTTATTGTCTCTACATGTCCTCTCTGACTTGTAAAGTGCTTCTGTTCTCACCTACTTTAAAGAATTAACTATAAAGTAGAGCTCCAACTTAACGTCCAATGATGGACACAGACCCTCATGGCAGGATGTCAGTTTATGCACCATGACGGGCTATGTCCATCATGCATTTAAACTATCACCACGTGTACACAAGCAGTGATAGTTCTGTGCCAACAGCTGCCATAGACAGGTGTGGGGTCCGAATGGTCCCTGCACTTCTTCCAATGTTGTCGGTTCCCTCTCCCAGATTCCTGTGATCGGTCAGTCAATTTTACTGACCGATCACAGCATGATTATGCAGGATTTTTGGAATATCAGCACCTTGTGCCCGATCACAGCAGGAGCTCAGCACTGCTAGTAGCCGAGCTTCTACAATAACAGCACCGCCCGTGGCCATTAACTCCCTAAAAGCTGCAATCGAGCACGATTCAGGAGGCAGGCACAATGACGGGAGCTCCCTCTGCCTTCAGATCTGCGCCCACACAAAGCCATCATGATGGTCCGATTGTTGCCATGGTGATTCGGGGTTGTCATGATGACCCCCGGGTCACCAATCCTCGGAAAGCTTTCAGTATAGGTATAATGCACTGAAATGCTGGTGCATTGCAATCCATTATCCCTGCAATCAAAGTAAAAAAAATTACAAAATAATAATAAAAATTACAATAACAAATACACATTTTTACATAAAAAAAAATGAAATGAACAAAAAAGTACACACGTTTGGTATCACCGTGTCCAGAACAACCCGATCAATAAAAGTGTCACACTAGTTAATCCCTTCAGTGAAAGACGTAAAAGAAAAATCACAAAAAAGTATCAAACTATGCTTTATCATCATACCACTGGAAAAAAGTGGAATAAAACGCGGTCAAAAAGATGAATGTAAATAAAAATGGTATCTCTGAAAACACCATCCTGTCACGCAAAAAACGAGCCATCATACATCTCCATCATCAGAAAAAGAAATTACAGTAGTTATAGTTCTCAGAAGAATGCAATACAAAAATAATTATTTTTTCTATAAAAGTTTTTATTCTGCAAAAGCGCCAAAACGTAAAAAAATATATAAATGAGGTATCGCTGTAATCGTACTGACCCGAAGAATAAAGTTGCCTTATCAATTTTACCACACGCAGAAGAGAAAAAAAATTCCTGAATTTCTGGTTTTTGTTCATTCTGCCTCCACAAAAATCGGAATAGAAAGCGATTAAAAAACGTCATGTGACCAAAAATGGTACCAATAATAACATCAACTCGTACTGCAAGAAACAAAGCATCACAAGACTCTGTCAGCTGAAATATTGAAAAATTATAGCTCTCAAGATATGGTTATGCAAAAATGAGTTTTTGCAATAAAAAGCATCTTTTAGTGTGTGACAGAAGCCAAACATAAAAAAAGATATAAATTTGGTATCACTTATACAGGACGAAAAATAGAGTAAAAATTAAATAAAACCAATTCTTCATCTGCAGTTGATTTTTTCATTCTGCCTTCCAAAGATTGCAGTAAGGCTGGAGTCACACACAACGACAAAAAATCGGTCCGTTTTAGACGGTCGATTGTCGGATCAAAATGCAAACATCACACATCCGCCTGGCATCCGATTTTCCTTCAAAGATGCGATTTAGTCGCATGTGTGTGTACCTTGTAACATCCGATTTTCATCCGACTTGCGAGAATTTCTCGCAGGCTTGCAAAACTGACATATAATGGATCCAAAAGAATAGTATTTCAATCACAAAAAAAAGAATAGATATATACACATAGAACACAAAATATATATATATATATATATATATATATATACATGTCATTGTGACATGTATATATATATATTTATAGTTCCTAGACTTCTACATACTGTTATAGCCGCTAATTCAATTGCCGGCTTTTGTGAAATCACAGAAACCGACATGAAATAATACATTGTTTCCACACAGTTAACCATGTCATTTCCTGTATTTTGATATTTGTTTAGAACTTACAATTACATGAGTGTATTTGTGCAAAATTTCAGACATGTAGGGGTTAATTAAAGGTGTAATTTTGTTGAAAAAAAATGTGTGGGCTCCCGCTGTATTTTCTCCACCAGACAGACAAAGCAAGCGAGTGGGGGCAGATAATAACAGCCTAGGGAGGGTACATTTTTTGTGCCCCCACTGGCTACTAACATCTGCCCCCAGACACACCAGAAAGGGCAAATCTATAATTAGATTCGCCCTTTCTGGCACTTTGCCCGTCTATTCCCATTGCCCTGTAGCGGTGGCGAATGGGTTAATAATCTCACCTTAATGTCACCTTAGTATTGAAAGGTGACCTTAAGGCAGGTTAATAATTGAGAGCTGTCAATTAGACAACTATCAATTATTAATCCTATTGTATGATAGAAAAATCAAACACACACAGTTTAATAAAAAAGAAGTTTAATGAAATAATCACACAGTTTTTGACAATATTTTATTTTCCTGCTAAAACCATTTCCTGTAATAAAAATAAAATAAAAAAGCAAAATGATTCTTACCAATCCGAAGTACAGTCAGGTCCCACGGTGTAATCCATCAAAAGAGGTTAACAGGTTACAGGTCGCAGAGAGCTAATAATGCTGTCTCAGACCTGTATTCCCCTGAATGAATCAGTTACTCTCCCAGCGAAAGGAGAGGAATAGATTCATGAATGGAGCTTAATTGATTTATTACAACTTTCACTTGAGTGACCTGACCTAAAGGGAAAGTGGACACAATCAATTAAGCTTCATTCATGAAACACATCCTCTCCTGTCGGCAGGAGATAAGCTCATTCATTCAGGAGCTATCAGAAGAGCAGGCAGGATTACTTGCGCTGCTTATCTGATTGCTAGTTAACCCTTTGTGAAGGATTACATCGTGGGACGTGACAGATTGCCAGATAGGTAAGAATAATGTTGTTTTATTATTTTATATTTATTTTAAAAGAACAAGGGCTTCGAACGGATTAAGAGTGAAATAAAAGATGGTCAAAAATATGTGTTTTTATTTCATTAAAATTATTTATTCTTAAACTGTGTGTGTTTTTTTATTTACTTCAATAGGATTAATAATTGATAGTTGTCTAATTGACAGCTCTCAATTATTAACCTGCCTTAAGGTCACCTTTCAATACTAAGGTGACATTAACGCCTTATTAACCCATTCGCCACCGCTACAGGGCAATGGGAATAGACGGGCAAAGTGCCAGAAAGGGCGAATCTAATTATAGATTTGCCCTTTCTGGGGTGTCTGGGGGCAGCTGTTAGTAGCCAGGGGGGGCACAAAAAAAAGTACCCTCCCTAGGCTATTATTATCTGCCCCCACTCGCTTGCTTTGTCTGTCTGGTGGAGAAAATACAGCGGGAGCCCACGCATTTTTTTGTCAACGAATTTACACCTTTAATTAACCCCTACATGTCTGAAATTTAGCACAAATACACTCATGTAATTGTAAGTTCTAAACAAATATCAAAATACAGGAAATGACATGGTTAACTGTGTGGAAACAATGTATCATTTCATGTCGGCTTCTGTGATTTCACAGAAGCCGGCAATTGAATTTGCGGCTATTACAGTATGTAGAAGTCTAGGAAATATAAATATATGTATATATATACATGTCACAATTACATATATATATATATATATATATATGTATTCTATGTGTGTATATCTATTCTTTCTATTCTTTATTAAAGCTGTCAGTGTGATTTTACAGTATAGCCGGGGATGAATTGCCGGCTTTTCGAAAGGACACCGTTGCGATTTCATCGCAAGTCACACATGCGGTCCGTTTGTAATCAGATTTTTCATCGCTCCCATAGACTTGCATTGGCGATAGTCGACCCACAATCGGTGACAATCGCAGCATGCTGCGATTGCACACGGACGTTTAAAACGGACCACAAAAATCTGATACTGGGAGCTGCTCCATAGATTAACATAGGGCAGACTGCAATACGATTTTTCATCGCATTGCAGTCGTCCGATTCTGTCGCCAGTGTGACGCCGGCCTAAGGCTCGGCTCACATTTATCCTGCATTCTACGCTGAGCGCTTATGTAAGGGGGTGCCATGCCTCTACCCCCTTAAAGTAAAGTGTTTTACCATGTATATGTATATATGTTCATTCCCTTTTTTGAACATTATTGTCCTCCTTCTTTGTACATACGTGTATTTGATTCTCCGCTGTGCATAGTTATGTGTTAAGGCTGGCGGAACGCACAAAATAATATAAATAATAAGTGCGTTCACAGCCCGGGGTCCACCGTGCAGGTGAAGCCCGCTGCTGGCAAAAAGGCGCAAGAAGCAAACTCTGTTATCCCGCAGAGCTGCCAACATAAACGCCGAAATGCGCTGTGGCAATGAGTGCGAACTCTGTTATTCCACAGAGCCGCTAGAAGAGGAGCCGCAACGCTATATGGCGATGTGTGCGCACTCACTAGACACAACTGAGTGGCAAAGAAAAGACGCTAGGGCGCTGACTAGCGTTGAAAGCGAACCCTGTTACGTCACAGGGCCGCTGAGAAAAAGCACTGTGTCCTGTAAGGCTCCCAGATACACAGTTAAGTGCTAAGCGCACATAAAGCGTGATCATGCGCTAATGTCCTCGCGGGAGTCACCGCAATCTATGGCGTCTGAACGCCAGGACCTGAATACGGCAATCAAACTCCTCACCGGTTATGCCGGTAATCTAGGGCATCTAGGACACCGACCCTGACCAGCTACCATACCAAACTCCTCACCGATTAAGTCGGTATTCTAGTGGCTTATTTCAGCCGGGTCCCTATCCACACATACACATGACCACACTGGCGCATAGCATACAATGATTGATATTAGCGCATGGCGGCCCAGCCATGCTACCCTTTTATAGCAACAGCTACAGGACCTTCCAGGAACAAGGACCAATGAGAAGCTGTTACAAACAAACGTAGCTACATGACCTTCCTGGCGGACCAATAGGAGCCGCTGCAGCACCTGAACATGTGACCCCTGATCTCCAATGAGAGATCTCACTCTGGGCATGCTCAGATGGGAAAACGCAGGATTTTGTCTCAAAGACGACTGCTCCAGCACTGGCTATAATAGCAGATCCAGGAAAAGCAGCAGCAAGTCACTGCACAGTAGAGGAGTGGGCAAGATGCCTGGACCGACGTCTCTACTGAGCAGGCTCCACTTTGGCCAGAGATGAATGGGAGACCGCAGCGGGACGGGTTCGAGACTCCCCTTGTGCAGCAGTGGGAAATCGAACCCTAACAGTTATGTATGTATTATATTTTATGTATAGAGTGCACATATATTTTAGCTATGTTTGTTATAGGGAAGTGTAGTGCCCATGTTTAGTCACTAGATAAGGACACTCTAGATAGACTGAGACAGCATTGTAAATAGTTAACATAGGAGGGGCTGACCATGAATAAGTGTAAGAGCTTTTCTGTTTGGAGTTAGTTAGGGCCCAGTGCCCGTGTGGGGCGGTCAGCTCTGCAACGTTAAAGCAAGCAACCAGCCATTCAGGGGCCGGATGGACAGAGGTGCAACAAAGGCAGCAGTGCTTCCACAGTGGGGAAGAGGAGCTTAAGAAGAGGTCCTAGATCAGTACAGGGACACAGGTCGCTCATCATGTGGCAGGTCATCGCATGGGCTGATGCCCTGAGAACCGGGGCGAAATGGCTGAGGGAACCCCCAAACACAGTAAGTCTGGACAGTGAGGACAGTGAGGATGCTGGAAAACCGTACGGTACGGTCAGTCACTGTAATGTACTGAAGGACATAGAGAGGAGTGCAGGAGAAGTGCAAAATGTGTATTGTGAGGAATCGTATGCTGATGTTGTTACTGACAAGGATGTGCTGCAACAAAGAAAGAGTAAAGTTCACTGTTTGAAGTTTTCAAAGGACTCTGTCTCTTTATACACCACAACACAAGCAGCGGAGCTTCGACAACCCCTATGGGACCCTGGCAGCGCAGAGGGAGTTACAGAAGGTATGCTGCAGAAGGGACAGTATTTGCATGTGATTGCGAGCCAGGGCACGCCAAAGCCACTTGTTACTGCCTCGACTATGGCCCTGACTCTGCCTCTCACACTTACACAGGGGTTTCCATGTAAATCTCTGAAATACGTGATACAGATGAAACCCATGGTAGAAGATTTCCTATGATGAGGCAGATTGAGGCACTGTTGGTGCTGTATGGCCTGTAAGCCGGCGGTGTCTGTCTTTTTAGGCATGTACAGTCATGGCCAAAAGTTTTGAGAATGACACAAATATTATATTTTCACATGATCTGCTGCCCTCTGGTTTTTATGTGTGTTTGACAGATGTTTTTATCACAGACAGAAATATAATTGCAAACATATGAGTAACAAAAGCTTATATTGACAGTTAGAATGAGTTAATGCAGCAAGTCAATATTTGCAGTGTTGACCCTTCTTCTTCAGGACCTCTGCAATTCTCCCTGGCATGCTCTCAATCAACTTCTGGACCAAATCCTGACTGATAGCAGTCCATTCTTGCACAATCAATGCTTTCATTTTGTCAGAATTTTTAGGTTTTTGTTTGTCTACCCGTCTCTTGATGATTGACCACAATGTTATGTTACGGTAGCTGAGGAGTGCAGGTAAAAAAGGCAATACACCAGAGAAGTTGGAATCTATGAGATTGCAGTACCCTGACTAACCACCACAACTAGAGGCAGCCATGGAGCGTTCCTACGTTGGTCCTAGACGCCTCGTCACAGCCTGAAAACTAACTACACCTAAAGATAGAAAGAGGAAATCTATCTGCCCCGGAGCAGATCCCCAAAGAACATAGGAAGCCCCCAAACATGTAATGGCGGTACGCCGGTTAGACAAGATGAAATACTGACACAGACAGAAAATAGTATGAGCAAACGTTGGGGCCCAAACTACCTAGATAGAAAAGGATAGGAAGGGCACTTACTGCAATCCCAAAAAACCCTGAAAAGCACCAACTCTACTAATTTCAAAATCACCTGAGATCACACGACCTCTACCACCTAAATTAGTTCTCTGGTGTAACAAAATCAAAACAGCAGCCACTGAAAAAACTGGCTGAACTAAACTGAGAGGGTAAAAGCCCCCGGAGGGGACCCTGAAGGCCCCCACAGAAGTTCAGGACAAAATGCAAAAATCAAGCACAAAAACAAAAAGAAGTAAATGTCTTATCTGTTAGCAGGAGATGCAGACACGACACAGCAGGCTACAAAGGAAACAGAACTCAAGGATTGAGACCAGAACAATTGATCACCGGCAACCCTGATGGGAAGGCGACTCCCTTATATAAGACCAGTCAGTAACACCTGATTCCCACTCCTCACAATCTTCACTGGACAGTCCAGTACCGCTTGTAACCACCAGAGGGAGCCTCTGCTCAGAACTCATTTCAAGTCCATTCACAACACCACAAGTTCTCAATGGGATTAAGATCTGGGGAGTTTCCAGGCCATGGACCCAAAATCTCTATGTTTTGCTCCCTGAGCCATTTAGTTATCACCTTTGCTTTATGGCAAGATGCTCTATCATGCTGGAAAAGGCATTGTTGATCGCCAAACTGCTCTTGGAGGGTTGTGAGAAGTTGCTCTTGGAGGACATTCTGGTACCATTCTTTATCATGGCTGTGTTTTTAGGCAAGACTGTGAGAGAACCGATTCCCTTGGCTGAGAAGCAACCCCACACATGAATGGTTTCAGGATACTTAGCAGTTGGCATGAGACAAGACTGGTGGTAGCTCTCACCTTGTCTTCTCCGAATGAGGCGTTTTCTTGATGTCCCAAACAATCCAAAAGGGGATTCATCAGAGAAAATAACTTTACCCCAGTCCTCAGCAGTCCACTGCCTGTACCTTTTGCAGAATATCAGTCTGTCCATGATGTTTTTTCTGGAGAGAAGTGGCTTCTTTGCTGCCCTCCTTGAGACCAGGCCTTGCTCCAAGAGTCTCCGCCTCACAGTGCGTGCAGATGCACTCACACCTGCCTGCTGCCATTCCTGAGCAAGCTCTGCACTGCTGGTAGCCCGATCCCGCAGCTGAAACACTTTCAAGAGATGGTCCTGGCGCTTGCTGGTCTTTCTTGGGCGCCCTGGAGCCTTTTTGGCAACAATGGAACCTCTGTCCTTGAAGTTCTTGATGATGCGATAGATTGTTGACTGAGGTGCAATCTTTCTAGCTGCGATACTCTTCCCTATTAGGCCATTTTTGTGCATTGCAATGATGACTGCACGTGTTTCTTTAGAGATAACCATGGTTAACAGAAGAGAAACAATGATGCCAAGCACCAGCCACCTTTTAAAGTGTCCAATGGTGTCATTCTTACTTAATCATGACAGATTGATCTCCAGCCATGTCCTCATCAACACCCACACCTGTGTTAATGGAGCAATCACTGAAAAGAGGTTAGCTGGTCCTTTTAAGGCAGGGCTGCAATGATGTTGAAATGTGTTTTGGGGGATAAAGTTCATTTTCTAGCCAAATATTGACTTTGCAAGTAATTGCTGTTAAGCTGATCACTCTTTATAACATTCTGGAGTATATGCAAATTGCCATTAGAAAAAGTGAAGCAGTAGACTTTGTAAAAATTAATATTTGTGTCATTCTCAAAACTTTTGGCCATGACTGTATAAAAACGCGGTCCAACATAGTTTTGTGCACCTCTGAAAAAACAAAGCTAAACAGAGGTTAGATGGATTCCCTTGGGGGTTTCATCTGTCACGTCACTCAGAGATCTAGATGGAAACCGCAAAGTAAGTGCTCAGCATAGAGCACAGGAAAAATGTAATCTCAAACATTATGTAAAATGTTCCCAATAAAAACTTCAACTCAATCCACAAAAAAGCTTCCATTCATGTCCATCATCTGTTAACAGAAATCTACAGGGATTCCACATTACTGGTAGTACAAAGGTTCTGGAAAAGCAAAATGGCTCCTCGCACAACAGAAGAAGTTCATCAAATTCTGCACTTCCAAATTCAAATGCCCCCCTCCCTTCTGAGCCTCGGTGTACCTAAACCATATTTATCATCCATATGTTTGGCAGGGGTATAATTTTCCACATGGGGTCACTTGAGGGGGGAATTTTGCTCTCTATCATTTAGGGGCTATTTATATGGGTTTCGCAAACTATTCTAGGAAAATCTGCGCTCCAGGATGCAAATAATGCTTTGTCCCTACAGAGTCTCGCCTTGTGTGGATAATCAGTACTGTATAGCCACATATGGGGTATTTCTATGTTCAGGAGAAATTGTAGGACAATCTTTGGTGCCATGAAAATGTAAAATCTGGGGCTAAAACAAAATTTTTGTGGTAAAAATGTAATTATTTTTTCTTCACTGCCCAATAGTATAAAGTTATGTGACATACCTATGGTGTCAATATGATCACTGTGCTCCTAGATGAATTCATTGAGAGGTTTAGTTTGTAAAATGGGGTCATTTGTGGAGGATTCTGTTGTTCTGGCACCTCAGTGGCTCTCCCAGTGGGTCATGGCACCCTCAAACCATAATATTAAAATTTGAACAATAATATGGCGCACCTTCCCTTTTGAGCTTTGCACTGTGCCTCAAAAGTAGTTCCCGATTAAATGTAGGGTATGGCACACTCAAGGGAAATTGTACAACAAACTGAGAGGTCCATTTTTTTCTATTAGCCGGTATAAAAATTACAAATTTGTGGCAAAAACAACATTTTAGTGGAAGAAATGTAATTATTCTTTCCTCACCGCCCAATAGTATACATTTCTGTGGCACACCTGTGATGTCAAAAATGGTGTCAATATGATCACTGCACCCTTAGATTAATTCATTGAGAGGTGTAGTTTGTAAAATAACATCACTTATGGGATCGGCTGTTCTGGCACCTCAAACTATTCTAGCAAAATCTGAACTCCATTATGGCGATCCTTCATTTCTGAACTTTGCACTGTGCCTCAAAAGTAGTTTTCACCCATACATGGGGTATTTGTACACTAAGAAGAAATTGCACAACAAATATTGGGGTCCTTTTTCTCCTGTTACCCTTGGAAAAATAAAACATTTGGGGCTAAAAGTAAAATTTTGTGGGAAAAATGTGATTTTTTTAAGCTCTATATTATAAACTTCTGTAAAACACCTGGGGGTTCAAGGTGCTCATCACATACCTAGAGGGGTCAAGTTTCCAATATGGTGTCACTTGTGGGGGTTTTCCACTGTTTAGGCACATCAGTGGCTCTCCAAACATGACATGGCGTCCACTCTTAATACCAGCCAATTTTGTGTTCAAAAAGTCAAACCTTGCTCCTTCTCTTCCCAGCCCTGCCGTGTGCCCAAGCAGTGGTTTTTCTCCACAAATGCAGTATCAACGTACTAAGGAGAAATTGCACAACAATTTTTGTGGTCGATTTCTTTTCCTGAAACCCTTGTGAAAATAAAAAAAAACTGGTACTAAAAATAATTTTTCTGAAAAAAGTGATTTTTTATTTTCACAGCAATACGTTATATACAGGTCCTTCTCAAAAAATTAGCATATAGTGCTAAATTTCACTATTTTCCATAATGTAATGATTACAATTAAACTTTCATATATTTTAGATTCATTACACACCAACTGAAATTTGTCAGGTCTTTTATTGTTTTAATACTGATGATTTTGGCATACAACTCCTGATAACCCAAAAAACCTTTTTAAAAAAATTAGCATATCAATAAAAGGTTCTCTAAACGACCTATTACCCTAATCTTCTGAATCAACTAATTAACTCTAAACACATGCAAAAGATTCCTGAGGCTTTGAAAAACTCCCTGCCTGGTTCATTACTCAAAACCCCCATCATGGGTAAGACTAGCGACCTGACTGATGTCAAGAAGGCCATCATTGACACCCTCAAGCAAGAGGGTAAGACCCAGAAAGAAATTTCTCAACAAATAGGCTGTTCCCAGAGTGCTGTATCAAGGCACCTCAATGGGAAGTCTGTTGGAAGGAAACAATGTGGCAGAAAACGCTGTACAACGAGAAGAGGTGACCGGACCCTGAGGAGGATTGTGGAGAAGGACCGATTCCAGACCTTGGGGGACCTGAGGAAGCAGTGGACTGAGTCTGGTGTAGAAACATCCATAGCCACCGTGCATAGGCGTGTGCAGGAAATAGGCTACAGGTGCCGCATTCCCCAGGTAAAGCCACTTTTGAACCATAAACAGCGGCAGAAGCGCCTGACCTGGGCTACAGAGAAGCAGCACTGGACTGTTGCTAAGTGGTCCCACGTACTTTTTTCTGATGAAAGCAAATTTTGCATGTCATTCGGAAATCAAGGTCCCAGAGTCTGGAGGAAGACTGGGGAGAAGGAAATGTCAAAATGCCTGAAGTCCAGTGTCAAGTACTCACAGTCAGTGATGGTGTGGGGTGCCATGTCAGCTGCTGGTGTTGGTCCACTGTGTTTCATCAAGGGCAGGGTCAATGCAGCTAGCTATCAGGAGATTTTGGAGCACTTCATGCTTCCATCGGCTGAAATGCTTTATGGAGATGAAGATTTCATTTTTCAGCACGACCTGGCACCTGCTCACAGTGCCAAAACCACTGGTAAATGGTTTACTGACCATGGTATTACTGTGCTCAATTGGCCTGCCAACTCTCCTGACCTGAACCCCATAGAGAATCTGTGGGATATCGTGAATAGAAAGTTGAGAGACGCAAGACCCAACACTCTGGATGAGCTTAAGGCCGCTATCGAAGCATCCTGGGCCTCCATAACACCTCAGCAGTGTCACAGGCTGATTGCCTCCATGCCACGCCGCATTGAAGCAGTCATTTCTGCAAAAGGATTCCCGACCAAGTATTGAGTGCATAACTGAACATTATTATTTGATGTTTTTTTTGTTTGTTTTTAAAAAACACTTTTATTTTATTGGACGGGTGAAATATGTTAATTTTTTGAGACAGGTTTTTTGGGTTATCAGGAGTTGTATGCCAAAATCATCAGAATTAAAACAATAAAAGACCTGACAAATTTCAGTTGGTGTGTAATGAATCTAAAATATATGAAAGTTTAATTGTAATCATTACATTATGGAAAATAATGAAATTTAGCACTATATGCTAATTTTTTGAGAAGGACCTGTACTTTCGTGAAGCACCTGGGGGTGCAAGATGCTCACCACACATCTAAATAAGTTCCTTGAGAGGTCTAGTTTCCAAAATTAATTCACTTGTGGAGGTTATTCAGTGTTTAGGCACATAAGTGGCCCTCCAAATGTGACATGCTGTCCGCTCTCGATTCCAGACAATTTTGTGTTCAAAAAGTCAGACCTTGTTTCTTCCTTTCAAGCCCTAACGTGCGCCCAAACAGTGGTCTTCCTCCACACATTGACGTACTCAGGAGAAATTGTGCAACAATTTTTGGGGTCTATTTTCTCTTGCTACCCTTGCTAAACAAAAAATTTGGGGCTAAAAGATGATTTTTGTGGAAAAATTGTTATTTTTAGTCTTCAGAACTCTATGTTAGAAACTTTTGTGAAGCACCTGGGGGTTCAAGGTGCTCACCAAACATCTAGATAAGTTCCTTGAGGAGTTTAGTTTCCAAAATGAGGTCAGAGCCCTGCCATATGCCCAAACAGTTGTTTTCCCACACATACTGTATGCGGTATCTGCTTACTCAGGAGAATTTGCACAACAAATGTTCGGGTTCTTTTTCTCCTGATATCCTTATGAAAATAAAAAATATTAGGTCTTAATACATTTTTTGTGGAAAAAAAGTTAAATATTCATTTTTTTCCTTCCACATTGCTTTATTTCCCGTGAAGCACCTGAAGGGTTAAAAAACTTTTTGAATGTGGTGTTAAACACTTTGAAGGGTGCAGTTTTTAGAATAGTATCACTTTTGGGTATTTTCTGTCATATATGCCCCTTATGCAGTGATGTGTATGGAGCAATAAGGATCTCCTGCTTTCTTGGCTGCTTACTGTAGTTTTGATAAATGCACTATTTTTTCTGTTGCAGATCTACCAGTTCCCTAAATGCTGAGCTCTGTACTGTGCCGCCCACATTATTGATTGGCAGCTTTCTGTGTGCACTGTCCATATCAAGAAAGCTGCTAATCAGTGATGAGGGTTATACAGAGCTCATGAATATGGAGGACTACATTAGATTGATAATCTTCTGCTGATAAATCTGTGAATTTTCTAAGACTGCAGCAAGCAGCCCAGTAAGAGTCACATCGCTGGAATCAGGGTAAAGTTTTACTTTACAATTATTTTGATACGGGGCATGGTCATCGCCAGTGGAGGTACCATTGTGATTTCACATGATGGTGGTAATTTATGCCATCTCTTGCTTTTATGTCTACTTATTTTTTTTTAGATATTTTTATTCATTTCTTGACAGTTTCCATAGTTTCCATAGTCGTTTCCATAGTATCCATCAGAACATTGAATCAGGGCTGAGGAAGTGATCATCAACATATTCTGATGTTGCTGGATCCATGTTTGGTTTTCGACATTTCACAAAAGCATTTTTGAATATCAAAGTCTCCCGACGTGTACAGTAAATGCTATGGATAAACAGTAATATATAATACATGTATGTAGCATATGCAACGTTTATTTACTAAGTAGGTTGCTCGCCTAGGGATAGAACAGGATAATGCTCTCTGTGCAGCTTTGCATAATGGAAGCTGTTATGGAGGCAACATGCTTTTACAGACCATTAGGTAGATTTGATCTTGGTGCTGCTTCATTCATATGACTGCAGGTGTTAAGAACATAAGATACAGAAATAAATGTTTTGTTTTATATATTTGATAATTAGTATGCAGTATGCCATCTACTTAGAAGATTTAGTTTCCTGGAAATTTACAAAATGTGCTAGAGAGTTAAGAATATTATTAAAGAACAACCGTTACTCAGCCATTGACTCTCGCTCCACTCCAGCGCCCCCACTCTGGTGGATTGTACCATTTTTGCAGTTTACCAGACACCTGACCACTGCAGCCAATCATTTCCCTCATGGTGATATTTGCATGTACAGCATGTGACCACAGAGGCAAGTGATTGGCTGCAGCAGTTATGCAAATGATGGACTGAATGTCACTACTGTAGGACCAGCGGTGACTGAAGAAGACCACTGTAGTTCCATCGCTAGCGCAAAGGAAGAATCAGTAGGTAATAAATAGTTATTTCTATATTTAATACCTTTCCCTACTCTCAAACACATTTTCAAAACATCCTAGTATACATCAGTTATGGCAAATTTGGTGAACTTTTAGGGAATGTCCATCTTTGAACAGGAAAGATGTGTATCTTCGTACCGTGTTAGCCAGTAGATAGAAAAATATTTAGACTTGAGAGTCCTCAGTGGTTGATACCTTTTAATGGCTAACTGAAAAGATGGTAACAAATTGCAAGCTTTCGAGACTACTCAGGTCTCTTCATCAGGCATAGACTAATACAAAATCTGAAGAATCACATATTTATACACAAAATAGCACAGAAAAAATGCAATAGGTAGGACAAGTGACATGAAGCAGAACTGTCTGCCATAATGACAGTTCTGCTTCATGTCACTTGTCCTACCTATTGCATTTTTTCTGTGCTATTTTGTGTATAAATATGTGATTCTTCAGATGTTGTATTAGTCTATGCCTGATGAAGAGACCTGAGTAGTCTCGAAAGCTTGCAATTTGTTACCATCTTTTCAGTTAGCCATTAAAAGGTATCAACCATCTTTGAACATTATTTTTTATATAACTTCTCAATCTTGAAGGGCTTTAGCAGATACTTAATTTCTTGTAACTATGTTAGTAGAGCAGAAAAGTTCATGAATTTTCATGAAAACTGAAACTTAAAGACATTGACCACTGTTTTTTTTAATTTAACGCCTATTCTTAAGATGTGCCATCAATATTTGATCTGTGGGGGTGCAACACTCAGCACTCCCGTCGACTGTTACCAGGCGGTTGTCAGAAGTTATCGGATGCTGCAGGAATACAGCAGTTCTGGCTAAACTATAGTGGTCAAGGCCGGGTACTGCAGAACCACTCCCTATTTATTTGAATAGGAGGTGGCTCTGCAGTACCTGGCAGCGGCCACTACAGAAATGATGGAGCTGCTCTGTTCTGGGAGCATCAGACAACTTCTGGCCATTGTTCTTGTCCTTAATAGCTGATCGGCAGGATTGCTGAGTATCGCACCTCCACCAATCAGATATTGATGGCCAAGCTGTCAATAAAAAAACTAGTATCCAACCCCATTAAGGTTCCTGAATCCTGGGCTCCAGTACAAAATCAGTTAACTGACCACCTTCAATGTTTTGTTGATAAAACTGGTGTATTTTCAGGTAGCAGAGTGGGCTTTGGGCCTGTCTCTTGCACCATATCTGTGGTACAACTACTACCTCTTTACCACTTAAAGGGAACTTGTTATAAGATTGATGCTGACTGGACAATTCCAGCCAGGTATGTTTATCTTTGAAAAACTGCTTTACACAGAAAATATAGTTTGAAAATCAGACCAGGAACTACTGTATATGGAGAGACCTGACAATTCATTTCCGGCTCCTGCATATACAGTCATGGCCAAAAGTTTTGAGAATGACACAAATATTAATTTTTACAAAGTCTACTGCTTCACTTTTTCTAATGGCAATTTGCATATACTCCAGAATGTTAAAAAGAGTGATCAGCTTAACAGCAATTACTTGCAAAGTCAATATTTGGCTAGAAAATGAACTTTAACCCCCAAAACACATTTCAACATCATTGCAGCCTTGCCTTAAAAGAACCAGCTAACCTCTTTTCAGTGATTGCTCCATTAACACAGGTGTGGGTGTTGATGAGGACATGGCTGGAGATCAATCTGTCATGATTAAGTAAGAATGACACCACTGGACACTTTAAAAGGAGGCTGGTGCTTGGCATCATTGTTTCTCTTCTGTTAACCATGGTTATCTCTAAAGAAACACGTGCAGTCATCATTGCAATGCACAAAAATGGCCTAACAGGGAAAAGTATCGCAGCTAGAAAGATTGCACCTCAGTCAACAATCTATCGCATCATCAAGAACTTCAAGGAGAGAGGTTCCATTGTTGCCAAAAAGGCTTCAGGGCGCCCAAGAAAGACCAGCAAGCGCCAGGACCGTCTCTTAAAAGTGTTTCAGCTGCGGGATCGGGCTACCAGCAGTGCAGAGCTTGCTCAGGAATGGCACCAGGCAGGTGTGAGTGCATCTGCACGCACTGTGAGGCGGAGACTCTTGGAGCAAGGCCTGGTCTCAAGGAGGGCAGCAAAGAAGCCACTTCTCTCCAGAAAAAACATCATGGACAGACTGATATTCTGCAAAAGGTACAGGCAGTGGACTGCTGAGGACTGGGGTAAAGTTATTTTCTCTGATGAATCCCCTTTTCAATTGTTTGGGACATCAGGAAAACGCCTCATTCGGAGAAGACAAGGTGAGCGCTACCACCAGTCTTGTCTCATGCCAACTGTTAAGCATCCTGAAACCATTCATGTGTGGGGTTGCTTCTCAGCCAAGGGAATCAGCTCTCTCACAGTCTTGCCTAAAAACACAGCCATGAATAAAGAATGGTACCAGAATGTCCTCCAAGAGCAACTTCTCCCAACCCTCCAAGAGCAGTTTGGCGATCAACAGTGCCTTTTCCAGCATGATGGAGCACCTTGCCATAAAGCAAAGGTGATAACTAAATGGCTCAGGGAACAAAACATAGAGATTTTGGGTCCATGGCCTGGAAACTCCTAAGATCTTAATACCATTGAGAACTTGTGGTCAATTATCAAGAGACGGGTGGACAAACAAAAACCTAAAAATTCTGACAAAATGAAAGCATTGATTGTGCAAGAATGGACTGCTATCAGTCAGGATTTGGTCCAGAAGTTGATTGAGAGCATGCCAGGGAGAATTGCAGAGGTCCTGAAGAAGAAGGGTCAACACTGCAAATATTGACTTGCTGCATTAACTCATTCTAACTGTCAATATAAGCTTTTGTTACTCATATGTTTGCAATTATTATATTTCTGTCTGTGATAAAAACATCTGTCAAACACACATAAAAACCAGAGGGCAGCAGATCATGTGAAAATATAATATTTGTGTCATTCTCAAAACTTTTGGCCATGACTGTATAGGGAGAGATCACAGAAGTGGGTAATGTAGAAGCTGGATGAGGGCTTTGCCAGAGTAGTCATACCATAAAAAACTATGGTTTCTTTGAAACGCAGTAGTGTTTCAAAGAAAAATATACTTGGGTTCAATTGTGCAGCCAGACTCTCATTCATGCCACCTGAGGCTGCACCGTGAAGCTACTGACTAGCTCCCTGTTCGTGATATTTAATGATTGTAATTTCATTTTCATTAACCTATTGCAGAAATGCAGGAAAAACAATCTGTGATTTTCCTGCATTTCTCCATCACGAGACATCTATTTAATGGCATCACTTTTGGGGAAAAAAGTAGAAATGAGAACATTTTTCAAGAGTGAGACCACAACCACACGTGATGACTTCTTCTACACCATCATACTTTTTCCAAAAATGGTGTATATCAAAGATAACAAATATAAAGTATTTGACACTCCAAAATGAAATTTATATTTTTTTCTAGAAAAATATTTAGACTTGAGAGTCCTCAGTGGTTGATACCTTTTAATGGCTAACTGAAAAGATGGTAACAAATTGCAAGCTTTCGAGACTACTCCGGTCTCTTCATCAGGCAAAGACTAAAACAAAAACTGAAGAATCACATATATATATATATATATATATACACAAGAGGACACAGGAATAGTGCAATAGGTAAGACACGGTACGAAGATACACATCTTTCCTATATTTTTTTCTAAGATTTTATTTTAAGGCAATCCAAGCCAAAAAATATAACGTTTTGGTCCTATAATGGGACTTTCATCAAATCTAGGGTATCTTACCTCACTATAGCTCCTCACCCAATGCGACTAAGGATGCCTTTCTATAGCTACTTCTTCTTTTTCTTCTGGTTGGTATCCCCTGTCTTACCGTTGGCAGTTTGTGTATGATGAAGATCCAATTATAGGACCAAAATGTAACAATTTTTGGTTTAGATTGCCTTACAATAACATCTGAAAAAAATAACATCTTCATTTTGAAGTACAAAGTACTTTTCAGTTTTATCCATTTGATGAGCACTCCTTCTTGAGCATCCCCTATTAAAGAGGAGGGCCATGGCCATATATCCTCATACCTATCTAAGATACCATTCATATGTTCATGAGCTACTCATCACTCCTACTATACATGTACTTACTACAAATGGCTGGCCACATGGGGCCAAAACTGGGGCTACTGTGATAGACAAGGACTGCATAATTCTAAAGCAAAGTCTCGATTAGCTGTCATGTAAAGTTGAGTTTTGGTCATGTATGGTCTCACTCTTAATATGGAAGCTTGACAGTTAAGCAATCATCTGATAAAAATTAAACATGATCATATATGTATATAAGGAGTACGGACCCTCAGACTCATTTTTTCTGATGGGTCCATGTAAATTCAGTCCAGCATTGATACAGTGTATATATGAAAGGGGAAAGCAATGGGATATAAAGGTCCATAGGGAAGTTGAAAGTTCACGTTGATTCAAAAATGACCTTGTAAGTTTGTGGCAGTGGGAGGAAGGTGGGTTGCAACTTTCTCAGTACTTTAAGATATGCAATTAGACAAGGAGCTCCTTATTTCAATGCCAGTGGCCTAGAACTGGGAGATAGACATAGGAACTAGATAACTGGGCGTCCAGCGAAGAAAACTAGTGTGTACTAGGATCAGGTAGAAAGATGGGTGAGTCAGGCTAGTTCTAACATTCAATTTGAAAAATTATGTTAATTCCTACTTTACAAGTGTGTCAAACATACCTACTCCAGATGTGACAATAAACCAAATAGTGTGCTCCTCTTCAACATTATCTTGCAGAAGATGCAGTGCTGCTTACTGGTCTTGTACCATTGTAACGTGAACTGAATGTTCTGTGGATTGATTTCCAGTCTTTTCTGTAGGACACACATTATAAATAGTGAAAGACTGCAATGTTTTATATGTTGTTTACTCTTCAAGGTAACAACTGGCTGAGCAGAATAGTTGGCTTTTCATAAAAACTTTATCAACTTCATCAATAACTAAGCAACATATTCAGAAACCATAGGACTCATTTTGGTGAATCTTTACTTTGATGAGATATCATCCTGCATCTGATGATATTATATCCTCACAGAAAGCCGAAGAACATTTTATTTACCTTTGGCACCCTCCGTACTAGTTCTGGTCAAATAATGTTGTTGTTCATCAGGATCTTCTTGTCCATCGTCAATATTGAAGATTTGGATGGTAATATAGCAGTTATAGTCTTGTACACAGGAGCAGTACTATTGTAGTTATATTCTTGTACATAGTAGGCAGTATTATAGTAGTTATATTCTTGTACATAGGAGCAGTATTATAGTAGTTATATTCTTACACATAGTAGGCAGTATTATAGTAGTTATATTCTTGTACACAGGAGCAGTATTATAGTAGTTATATTCTTGTACATAGGAGCAGTATTATAGTAGTTATATTCTTGTATATAGGGGCAGTATTATAGTGGTTATATTCATGTACATAGGAGCAGTATTATAGAAGTTATATTCTTGTATTGTACATAGGTGTAGTATTATAGTAGTTATATTCTTGTACATAGGAGCAGTAGTATAGTAGTTATATTCTTGTACATAGGAGCAGTATTATAGTAGTTATATTCTTGTACATAGGAGCAGTATTATAGTAGTTATATTCTTGTACATAGGAGCAGTATTATAGTAGTTATATTCTTGTACATAGGAGCAGTATTATAGTAGTTATATTCTTGTACATAGGAGCAGTATTATAGTAGTTATATTCATGTACATAGGAGCAGTATTATAGTAGTTATATTCATGTACATAGGAGCAGTAGTATAGTAGTTATATTCTTGTACATAGGAGCAGTATTATAGAAGTTATATTCTTGTATTGTACATAGGTGTAGTATTATAGTAGTTATATTCTTGTACATAGGAGCAGTATTGTAAGGCTAAGTGCACACGTTCAGGATTATTTGCGTTTTTTCGCGTTTTTTTCGCGTCAAAAACGCATGAATGAAGCATCCTATTATTTAGAATGAATTCCACAATTTTTCTGCACATGGTACGTTTTTTTCCGCGAAAAAAACGCATCGCGGAAAAAAAGCAACATGTTCATTAATTTTGCGGAATTCTAGCATTTTTCCCGCTATATTATTGACCTAGAAAGTTCAGGGAAAAATCGCGGTAAAAACACGCAAAATCTGCTCAAAAAACGCATCAAAACGCACAAAAAACGTGCAAAATCCAAGCAAAAAAACCCCGCGTTTTTACCGCGAAAAAAGTCCGGTTTTGTTCAGGAAAATTCTGCACACATTCCTGAACGTGTGCACTTAGCCTTATAGTTATATTCTTGTACATAGGAGCAGTATTATAATAGTTATGTTCTTGTACTAGGAGCAGTATTATAGTAGTTATATTCTTGTACATAGGAGCAGTATTATAGTAGTTATATTCTTGTACATAGGAGGCAGTATTATAGTAGTTATATTCTTGTACATAGGAGCAGTATTATAATAGTTATGTTCTTGTACATAGGAGCATTATTATAGTAGTTATATTCTTGTACATAGGAGGCAGTATTATAGTAGTTATATTCTTGTACATAGGAGCAGTATTATAGTAGTTATGTTCTTGTACATAGGAGCAGTATTATAGTAGTTATATTCTTTAACATAGGAGGCAGTATTATAGTAGTTATGTTCTTGTACATAGGAGCAGTATTATAGTAGTTATATTCTTGTACATAGGAGCAGTATTATAGTAGTTATATTCCTGTACATATGAGCAGTATTATAGTAGTTATATTCTTGTACATAGGAGCAGTATTATAATAGTTATGTTCTTGTACATAAGAGCAGTATTATAGTAGTTATATTCATGCACATAGGGGCAGTATTATAGTGGTTATATTCTTGTACATAGGGGGCAGTACTATAGTAGTTATATTCTTGTACATAGGGGCAGTATTATAGTAGTTATATTCTTGTACATAGAAGCAGTATTATAGTAGTTATATTCTTGTACATAGAAGCAGTATTATAGTAGTTATATTCTTGTACATAGAGGCAGTATTATAGTGGTTATATTCTTGTACATAGGAGGCAGTATTACAGTAATAGTCTTGTACATAGGAGCAGTATTATAATAGTTACATTCTTGTACACAGGAGCAGTATTATAGTAGTTATATTCTTGTACAAAGGAGCAGTATTATAGTCATTTTTAACTTTAATTTCGTCTTCAATTTGCTTAGTTATTCCACAATAACAGTAATTTTGACCATAGGTGCCAAAACGTTTGCATGCCACTGTATGTGCATAAGAAAGAAGTTACATCTTCTTTAGCATTGTAATGGTAGGTTCATTGTCAACAGTAGGGGCATAATCCTGAAATATTCCCCAGTTATGACTCTCAACTAATATTCCCCACCATGCTTTGCTCTACTATTATATTTGATAGGTTATCTCTTCTGATATTCTGCTACTTCAGAGCTTTTAGGGTGCAGGGAGATGTATCACATCCTCCATACTGTAAATACATTTAATATATTACACTATCCCGGCTCTCTGCCAAATGAAACAGGTCCATTACGGTCCGGATGTGCTTTGATTGTATATGGTATTCTCTGTCTGATCAGAATGATATATAGCAGGATGCAGAGAAATGTTAAACTACATTATTATCTACAGTTCTGAAAAAAACTTATCAATGTAAACCTTTTCTTAATAAAATCCTGTTTGTTTCATATGTACAGTAATTAGAGGACATTTTATGATTCTGAAGAAACGTTAAGTTGACTTTATTGTGTTCCAACTCTTCCTTTTCCCTTCACCTGGGGTGGACATATCATTAGTGAAGCGGCACAGGGGCACAAGTGCTAAGGGGGCCACTACCACCTCCAAAGAAGGTGGAATTGGATTATGATGAGCTCTTGGACTGCCAAGGTCAATACATTGTTCTTACACAGTGGCCTCTTCTGTCTGTGTCCGCTAGGGCCATTCACACATCCATAAAATTCCTGAACTCCAGCTATGTGTGGTCTCCGGTGACAACTTCTTAAGCAGGAATTCCAGTACAGTAAATTGATGACATATTGGTAGATTTGCTTTCTGCTAAAATAAAGTGTTTTGCCATAAAATTATACCCAGATTTTTTATCAATATATATGGGATATGCATTCACTGTCAGAGCCTTCCGTCTGATGTATTTGTGGGTCTATGTTCTTTTAAGGCTTTTAGATGTGGACAGAGCCTTTACATGAAGGCCACTTGATATATAGTGAAAGGCAACCTGTCACCTTGGAAAATACTATTTACCTGCAGATATAGGGTTCATCTGCAGGTAAGGAGCATTACAATATCGTCCAGCCAACTTACTGAAAGTGCGGCTACCAGGAAAAAATGAACTTCGTTTTCCTCTCAGGAGCTGACTGTTTTTAGTCATAGGGGCGGCGCAGGGAACGGCTACAGACATCACTCACAACATCGCTCGCTATATAGTGAGCACCAGCTGTAAGTACGCAATGGCACTTTGATTGACTGCCAGCTGTTTAGCGCATCTATGCAGAGAAAGCTATCGATCAAAGTGCTAGTGTATGCTTACAGCCGGCACTTACTGTATAGAGGATCAGACAGAACACGTCACTCTACTTGATTTGAAAACAGAGTCCACGAAGGGGAGATCACTCCACACTTTAATAATACAGAATCACGGCACTCTTTTGAGGAAATTAAATTATGCAGTAGATAATTATGGGTGGTCAAGAGCACCTATTTTATTTAACATTTCTATGAGACAAGATCTTCTTCAGGATAATGCTAAAGAGAACAGAAAAATGCACAAAAATAAAAATGTAACATATGTATTTGTAGGTCATGAGAAAGACAAATCAATAAGGAAGCCAGATATTGGATGAAAAAGACTGACAAAAAAGTACAACACCAATATGAATGAAACACCAAGAGATTGCTGTGAGAATGCAAGAAACACAGAGAGACCTTTACCAGACCACTGTAAAGGACAACGGAAAGCGCAAGTTTGTCGCAGTGATGAGAAGTGCACAAGTTACTGCTCCTCAAAGAGAACATGTCAGTAGGATTTTGCTCAGTAACCTACAGGCATTGTCAAATTGAATAAAATGATACCTGGGGTGAAGAAATCTGTCTTGTGGTTCTTGTGTAATCACTCTTAGAAGTTTTCAGTTAATGATATGCCCATTCTCCGGGGCGGACTGTAGGCAGAGTCTTCGCTTACTGTTCTAAGCCAGAGAAACCAAAGAAAGACCTGCACACAGGCCGCCCCGAAGCACAGTCTGTCTCTTTGATGAGCAACACGTTTGTGCTTCGGGTGGCCTGTGGGCTGGTCTCTCTGGCTTAGAGCAGGAAGATAAGACTCTGTCTACAGTCCTGCCCCGAAGCACGAGCAGATCATTAACTGAAAATTTCTAACACTGATTACACAAGAACCACAAGATGGATTTCTTCACCCCAAGTATCATGATAATCTGTGTAAGGCCAGTATCAGACATGCGAGAAACTCGCACGATTCTCATACGAGTCTCTCACATGAACACCCGGCACTGCCTCCGGCACTTGGACCTGAGTGTGCGGCTGCACAGAATTACATGCAGCCGCATTCTCTGGTCCGAGTGCCGGTGGCAGTGCCGGGTGTTCATGCGAGAGACTCGCACGAGAATCGTGCGAGTTTCTCGCATGGGTGATCAAGGCCTAACAGCGGCAACCTGACAATGCCTGTAGTTTACTGAGCAAAAACCTGCTGACAGATTCACTGTAACAGCATTATATGTGTTGAGTTCAGGTCATATCCAGTGTGCATGCAGGTAATAGATTTTTTTGTCACTCTGTTTCATCCGTAGTTCTCCAATTTCTTGCTTCCCAATAGATTACTCATTTTCATTACTTATTTTTTCTATGTATATTTCCTATGATCTTTGGTTATATTTGAATATGACACATCTAGAACAACATCTGAATGCTATATATTCCTTGAATCTGCATTTCTGTCACATCAATGTCTGTATGACATTCTATGAGACAAATACATACATTATATTTTTATTTTTGTGCATTTTTCTGTTCTCTTTAGCATTACTCTGTAAAAGGTCTTGTATGACCGAAACGTTAAATAAAATTGATGCTTTGGACTACCCACTATTATCTACTTCATCATTTCAATTTAATTGCTCAAAAGGAGTGCCATGATTTTGTATTTCGCACTGCATAGACAGCCGTGCTGGGAGTGATGACTGTAGCCGCTTCCTGCACCGCACCGTGACTGAAAGTCGGCGGCTCCCAGGAGGAATAAAGTTCATTTTTCCCTGGTAACTGCACATTCAGTAAGGCAGTTGAGTAGCATTGTAATTCTATTTACCTGCAGGTAAACCTTATATCTGCAGGAAAATAATATTTTCCAAAGTCACAGGTTGTCTTTTAGTGTCTAACTCTGAAAGTGTATACAATTGCCATAAAAAGAAAACATAATTTTTTTGTAAAAGGGTAATAAATCTACTTTATTCCAGAAATATTCCATATTTGTCTAAGGTCAGTACTGCAAATTAACTAGCGTTAAAAAGTCTCAAGTTTTTACACAACACATAGTTACACAAAAACTTTTGCAACCTTTGGCCATCTGCTAACTTTGTAAATGGTGGGTGGAACTTAGCGGAAGAAGGCATGGTAATGCTCAGCCCAATAGGTATCTCAACATCATATATGATATGATTGCATTCTTTACCTCCTCCTACTCCTCCACTCTTCTTCTTTCTTTCTTCCTCCTCCACCTCATCCTCTTCCTCCTCCTCCTCTTCTTCCTCATCTTTCCCTTCCTACTCCACCCCATCCCAGTTTTAGAGCATTACCTACAGAGGTTACAGCAAAAAATACTTCCTTAAAGTAGTTTTTTTCAGCATGCAGATCTTTCAGATCATCTTCTAGTTTAGAAATGATTTACATGCTAATTAATGCCTTTTTTGTGAAATAAAATATCATTGATATGTAAAAATAATACAAGGAAACTGTGGTTCATAGAGCCAGCAAATTGTATTTTAAAGATTCAGTAATTTCTGGTAACTTTCATGATTTCTCTTGATCTTCTTTTTAATCTTTAGAATATTATGATAAATATTCATACAAATTCAGTGTAATATTCCTGTTAAATGAAGACTTAAAAGGTGGTCTTTTATAATGAATTTACCCTCTGTTGTAGGTCACTAAATCAAAAAGTATAATTTCTATATAGTCTGGGCCATGATAAATCATCACTCATGCTACACATTCTTTTAAAGATTTATTCCATTAGGACAACCCCATCCGTATGCCATATTAGACCATACAAATATGAGGAGAGTCACTAGGGATCTTCCACGGTAAATCACAGAAGAGATCCATTAGCAAGTACGAGTTCATACAGATACTTCAGTACCTAAAAATGTCTGTGTCTCTCACATCTCACATCCTACCGCTCGCCTAATATTGTCTAGGCACCCTTGTATCTGTAAAACAGCTCTGACTTAAAGGGGTTGTCCACTTTCAGTAAAATGGGTGCAAAACTATGTAAAATATATTAAAGTGGTTGTTCACTACTAAGACATTCAGTGTCAGCTTTCGCCCAATCAGCGCAGGCATCACTGTCTCCGCTTTTGAACAAATCGAACATGAAGAGGGAGTCTGGACTACAGCTGATCTCTGACTTCCTCATTATGTTCAGTTTGGAGGAGACACTGATGCCAGTGCTGATTGGGCCAAGAAAGGGTTAAAAATAAAATATTATAGTCACCTCTCCTAAAATTGCCATTTACCAGTCCTTGTGCCTTAGTTTCCCGCCTGGTCTGCTCCTCTTCACCTTGGATCTTTGAATCTTATGGCCTAAATGAGGCTGTCATGGGATACCATGACAAAGAGGGGCCAGAAGATCATGACATCCAGTTTCACAAACTACTGAACTGTTTTGATGTGCTTCACCATTTTATTAAACAGTGCAGGTTTTTCCAGTGCAAGGGTTAATTTGTTCAGTTGAAGCTCAAAGAGCTTTCCTACCTGGATTGCCTCAGCTGTTCAGTGTTTGCCACTCCCCTCTGCTATACATGTTTGGCTCTGGCACATAGGAATTGCCAGTGTTAGTTCCTACTGCCTGGTTTGGTCTTGGAGGTGTATTTTGTGGTTGGAGTTGGTGTTTGGAGATTTGTTCAGGAGATTGTTGTTTAGAGTTTTGTTTGTGTGCATATCTTCATCCTCTCTTCTTTAGTTCCTCCTTTCTTTTACTCCCCTGTGTTCCACTCTGTTGTTAGTGATTGTATTTTGTATGCTTGTTATTTTCATTTTTTCCTGTTCATCTTCTCTTGTTTGTCTAGTTAGTGTTATCCTATACACTTCAGCTTCTCATTTACTGTACCTGGGTGGCGGAGGGAGCAAATAAGAGTTGATATAGGAGCATAGCAAGGCAAGTGAACCCAGCGTCTCCACCCTCAGGAGTAATTTGGGGGACAGGAATAGACTAGGGCGCCCCTATTTCTAGGGACCTGGTTAGCTCCCACAGTCCCAAGGCATTGCTTGACAGAGGCCCAGTCCGCTCTGGGAGACTGCAGGCCAGAAGACCCAATGATTGGTGGTTAGAAGATTAGAAGCCAGAGGCTGTAGGATCCAAAGCGAAGAGGGGAGGAACATGAAAGAAGCTGTGCAGCAGGAAAGATGAGGGGCAGGTCTACTACAGTTTTATTTTTTATTGTTTTTGAACAGCCCCCATTTATTAAAAATCAAAGTCAATATTGACCTCTAATCCCTAATAATTGCTTTTTCCAGGACCCTTTTAATTCATGACTAATCAGTTTGAACCGAATCGTATTTTTCCTTTGTGGATTAAATAGGAGGATTAGGCTTCTTTTACCTTGGTTGCCTAGGACCCCGTCACCGATTTTCTGGTTGCCCTTGAGTGAACCACTTTTGATAGGTACTCACCAATCTATCCGGAAAGAGCCCACCTGACCTTCTATTTTATAATTGTTATGACTGGTCAATGTGGACTAGTCTCTGGGAAGGGATTGTTCTCTGATATTTTCTGGGGACAGTATTCATCCATGAGCAACATTTCTGTCCATAAATTTTATTCATTGCAGCCGCTATGAAGTACAGGCATTGTACTTCACTCTTATACCGATGGTGCAGGACGGAATTGTGCGTTTTCTTTCTAAAATAAATAAATTGCTACTTTATTGAGAAAACTAATGGAGACATTAGAAGAGGACAGAGAGGTTTGCAGTTTGGCTTTGGGGTCAGGGCACCAGGAGTGCTCGCTATGGATGCAGACTTTTCATTGAAATGCACCTAATATTACTTTTCAGTACACAACCTATATAGTTCACAAACTATTTCCACTATGCAGCCAAGAATTGTCCTTTATTAATTCAGGCTAGGTCTAAAAATACTGCACATTTCCAGCGATATTGGATGAAATACTCTGGCATTATACCAACAGGAATGATAAGAAAACAAACAATATTTATGGATTTTCCTGGTATTATTATATAAAACAAAAGGTTCCAATAAAATAAATGGTTAAAGACAATAAATAAAGGTGATGCTGCGGGATATGGTGAAGCCCTGAAATAGCTCAGGTAACTTTGTCAATATCCAGGCTCTTAGGAGAGAAGGGAAACTTGGAAAAATGTAACAGTTATTTATTTTACGGAAGAAAGGTAGAAAAAGTTGCCCATAGCAATGAACCGGGCTCCAGCTTTCATTACCCTTGCACTAGTTTTGCTAAATCTTCAAGGGCTTTGGTCAGATATGTTGTGATTGAGAACCTGTCAGTCATTCTTTCCAATTAATTTCAAATAATAAAACATGGAGGTAAAATATTTTTTTTTTTGCATTTTTTCACTTTTTTATGTTAAATTGACAATGTTTATTAGTGGGAAAATGAATACTATCTTTAAGAAGACCTGTTGGCCTATAGAAAGTGATAATTTTTTGCCTTTCTTTCTTATTCCTTCTGCTCCTGTGTATTTAGTTTATTTCTTTTTAAAAATCTGTCAGAGTTCCAGAGATATCGGCATTATTTATTTAGTGTTACCTTTTATGGTCTTTAGGAGGCGTGGCTGGCAGGATCCTCTGGGGTGTGTCTTTAGGTTGCTCTATGTTATTACATTGTGAGCACCGCCCACTTCAAAAACATCATAGAAAGTAGCACTTAAGAAAAAGGTCCATATCTTTGGAACAGTATAGTAAATTTTTAAAAAGAAAAAATCTGGATTCTCAGGGGAGCAGTGCGGAATAAAATAATTACAAAAACTAGACACTTTTAAATTGGTGACAAGTCCCTTTTAAATTTGTATCTAAATAAACTGTGTAAGTTAAATATGTCCTTAATGTATTTGAAGCTGTTGAAGAATTTGCTAAACTTTTCCATAGGAACCATTCACTTTTCGTAGACTGAGAATGACCTGCTTAAAACCTTTGGGTTGGATACTTGCAATTTTTGCTGCAGGCTTAGGTTAGGTTCACATGGCCATAATACTGCCACATTTTAATATCACAATTGGAAGCATAATAACAGAATCTCAGTGGTACAGTCATAAAAATGAGACTAAATCATGGCTAGCCTTCACATTCAGTCTGAGTAGAAGAAGATGGCTTGGAGAAGATGGAACGGCTGCAGTCAATATGTGACCCCCTATTTGGATGTAACAGTCACATGACACCGCACACTGGATGTTCATGTCAGCAAACAAGGGGAGAATGCAATAATGGCACCAGTCTGAAAGGGAGTATAGTGTTTTTTTTTTCTGGGCAAATAGAGTGTAAGTCAAAAAGTAAAAGACAACTTCATTATTTTTTTTCATTAATTCTTAGTATTTTATTTTTTCCTTATAAAATGGAACATGAAATGTTTTGGCTTATTTTAAAAATATATATTTTGATAACTTTGCGGCTTTAGTTCTTCTTTTCAGATAGCTTATGTTGGGTTCAAATGTTTTTATTTTTTTATTTTAATAGTTTTGTTTTCTGAAATATATTATTTATTTAAGGAATAGTTGCAAAATGTTTTCAATTTTTAAAAACTTAAGTAGGCGAGCACACTACAACACTAAATAACGGCAATGGCTTATAGAATGAGTCAGGTTCATCATGTGGTTGGGAGCTATATGTATTTATGCTAATTAAATATTGATTCTGCTCAGTCATGTGGTATATTCACAATATTAGCCTTTTTGGCCTGCGGTGCTATAATTATAGAGATGCAGAAAGGCACATTTTTCCAGTCTCATCACACTTGAATACAAGTTTGACTTTTCAGATTTCAGACTTTAGAAGCTGTAAACAGAAATCGTAAATCATTTAAAGAAGCAAAAGAAAAAAGTTCTTCCATAACACAGTTATATGCATTTTTCTTTTTTTTGGAAACCAAAGATCTAAAATATCGGAGAGACATTGGTCTGCATAGAATCTGTATACCGAGGACAACAAGATATTTATACATAGGGAGAGATCTGTCAATCATTGAGCAAAGGGTAGGGATAAACCACCAGGGACTGGCATTGGACTGGTCATCTAAGATGATTAGACCCTGGGGGTCTTAAAATGGTTATCCAGTCTTGGGACGCAAGTATGTAGCCACTCTATGTGACTACAGACTTGTCAATCCTCCCAGTGCAGTGTGCGCACTGTCAGGGAGCGATTTGCTTATATGCGGTCATGTGCCGACTAGACTTGTGTGGCCTTAGTCAATGCAAGTGAATTGAGTAAGGCCGGACATGTCTGGTGGGAATGTGACCGGTAGTAAGCAGATCGCATACACTTGCAATCACAAGACTGCCCGCTTTCGGCGCCGGCATCAGAGAATCCTCTCACAGCGCAGTGCTCATGATGTGTGGATTCACAAGTCTGCAGGTCACGCAGAGTGACTGCAGACTTGTAGCAAAGACCGGACAACCCCTTTAAATTAGAAGGCTGCAATAACGCATCTGGAACCTGATTTTTGGTCCGACAGTGGAGCGCCTGACAGGGCCGTGGGTTACCGAGTACTGGGCTGCTTCTTAAAGGGGCAGTGTCATGGCAGCAGTGACTAGGTCCATGGCCCTGGGCATCCAATAAAAGGGATAGTGAAAAAGGGATAATAGAGTTTGTAGTGAAATGTTCATGACGCCACCTGTGGTATTCGGTCAGGGGACCGACGCTGCAATACAGATCCTCTGGGACGATGATAGGGCAGCAAAGGTGGTTAGGCTCTCCATGGGTAGAGTTGTATCCCAGGGCAGTTAGAATGTTAAAGGTGATATTGGTAGTGAGTAGAGATGAGCGACTTTGCCTCCGGAGGGTCGAGTCGGGTTTCGGCCGACTCGACTTTTACAAAAGTCGAGTCGAACGAAGTCGGCCGACTAACAGAACAGTCGAGTCGGCATCGGAAACCCGACCCCAATGCAAGTCAATGGGGAATAAAAGTCTCCAGTGAGTGGAGGACAGTAAACAAACCTACAGTGCCAATTTCAATGCCAACGACATCAATTCTTATTACTTAAGCTTGTCAACCTTAATTTACTTTATAATCATAGTAACTCATTGAATACTGGGGTTTTTTGGCTAAAGTTGTGGGGGGGGCAGGGCTGGCTCCAGGCTTTCATGGGCCCCGGGCCAAAGAGTCTCAGTGGGCCCCTTTAACACATACCACAATTCATGATGCTTCGATGTGGCAGAGAAATATAGGTATAGTACGATGCCAAATACTTCACTTCTTACATAACGTGAGTGATATCTATTGTAAATTCTACAATAGCTCCAAAACAGGACAGTATAGTCCTCCATACAGTATTATGGCCACCACATAGTTGCACAAACAGAATAATGAGCCCCATATAATGCTCCAAACAGAATAGGCCCCATATGTGCTCCATATGATGCTCCATATACAAAGGGCCCTATGTGATGCCCCATAAATAATGAACCCCCTTATGATGCTCCAGTATATGATGGGCCCCATGGATGATGCTTCAGTGTATAATGGGCCCCGTATATGATGCTCCAGTGTATGATGGGCCCCATTTATAATGCTCCAGTGTATGATGGGCCCCATATATGATGCTCCAGTGTATGATGGGCCCTATCTATGATGCTCAAGTGTATGAAGGCCCCATATATAATTCTCCAGTGTACAATGCTACCCATATATAGCTCCAAATATTAAAAAAAATGAAATACCTCTCCTCGCTGAGCAGTGCTCTACTCTGGACCCCTCAGCATCACCATCTTCCAGCTCCCTGCACTGTGACTGTTCAGCCAGAGGGTGCATATACGTGACATCATCGCGCTCTCTGACCTGAATGTCACTGTCAGGTAACGCAGAAAATGTCACAGCTGTGGAGCAGGGAGAGGTAAGTATTGCAAGTACTGGGCCCTGAGCAAGCAGGGGGGCCCACTCGTGGGCGCCGACACTGGCACAGGGCCCCTCATAGTACGCCGGTGTCTTTGACGGCGAGTGGGCCATCCCACCTGCTCAGGGTGCTGACACCGGCCCTGGGGGGGTACAGCCCAGTTAGGGAGGTGGAAAAACTGGCATATGTTGAGGTGTAGGCTGGACATTCAGCAGCTGCAAATGGAGGAATTGGAGAAGTCGGAGGAAGAGGAGGACAAAGCGAGCCATTTTGCTGGCAACCTATGTGTCATCAGGGGAAGGTGGTACAAAATCCTTTGAAACCCAGTCATGGCTCATTTTAATGAAGGTGAAATCACCTACATTTTGGGTTGACAGCCGGGTCCTTCTTTCTGTCAGGATTGATCCAGCAGGACTGAAGACTCTTTCTGATAGCACAGTACCAGCAGGGCAAGCGAGCTCCTGTAAGGCATATTGTGCCAATTCAGGCCAGGTGTCCAGTTAACAGGCCCAGTAGTCAAAGGGGAATGAACTGTGAAGGAGAACATCAATAGGGGAGGAGAGGTAATTTTGAACCATAGTTGACAACTGCTGTCTCCTGTCTGTTGCAATCGATTCAGTATTACCAGTCGTGTGAGTGGTCCTCGAGAAATCAGTCCACAACATGGTCATGAAACCCCTGTCTCCAACGCCACTTTGGCTGTGTGCACCACGAACACCTCTTACATGTTGCCCAGTAAGGCTCGTGGTAGAACCTGCACCGCTGCTGTGTGCTGGGAATGCCTCTAACAAACGGTTTACCAGAGTTGCTTGTTTGTTCGCCAATATTAGCTCTAGGTTCTCCTGTGGCATGATGTTCTGTAATTTGCCTTTATAGCGTGGATCGAGGATGCTGGCCAACCAGTAGTCGTCATCCTTCATAATTTTGGCAATGCGGGGTTCCCTTTTTAGGATCCGCAAGACATAATCACACATGTGGGCCAATGTTCCAGGTGTCAATGATGCACTGTCAGTAGTGGGTGGAGGAGCACTTTCTGCCAAATCCACATCCCTCCAGTCACGCACAAACCCTGTACCTGACGTTGGCAAGCCAACATTTACTCCTGCCCCCTGAGAAGCATCCTCCTCCCCAAAATAATCATCCCCCTCCTCCTCCTCCTCTTCTCCCTCCCTTCATCCAGGACAGTTCCCTGAGCAGAGAATGGCTACTGTTATCAAGGCTTCCCTCCTCCTCCTCTGCAGACGCCTGATCCTTAATGTGCAACAAAGTTTGCATGAGCAGACGCATAAGTGGGATGCTCATGCTTATGATGGTGTCGCTCGTCTGCTCTTACCAGCCGTGTGCATTCCTCAAAACACTGAAGGACTTTGCAGAGGTCTTTCAGCTTTGACCACTGCACACCCGACAACTCGATGTCTGCCCTCAAACTACCTGCCCGTGTATCCTCCCACAAATACATTACAGCCTGCCTCTGTTCACACAGCCTCTCAACCATGTGCATGTGGAGTTCCACCATGTTGCAATGTCTATGATTAGGCGGTGCTTGAGCAGGTGGAGCGATCGCTGCTGCCTCTGCATACGACTGAAGTCTACGGGCGAGCGACGGATGTGTGAGCACAGTCTTCGCACCTTATGGAGAAGGGATTTTAACTCCGTATAATTATTTATGAAGCACTGCACCACCAGGTTCAAGGTGTGAGCCAGGCAAGGTATGTGTCTGAGTTTTGCCAGGGCTATGGCCGCCACAAAATTATGGCCGTTATCACTGACTACCTTGCCTGGCTCAAGATGTAGACTGCCCAGTCATGACTCAGTTTCTCGCTGCAAGTAGTCGGCCAGTACCTCCGCGGTGTGTCTGTTGTCGCCCAAAGACATCATCTTTAAAACAGCCTGCTGACGCTTACCACTAGCTGTTCGATAGTGGGACACCTCGTGTGCAACACTGGCTGCTGCGTATGGAGTGCTCGTGCGACTGCGCTCTATCGACGAGCTTTTGTTTTTTGCAGGAGAAGGAGGGGCGAACGCCTACAGCCAACTGTTGCCTATACCGTGGGCTAGGCAGCACGGTCCGACCGCCACTGTCCCCTGTGGACTCTGCATCCACCACTTTAACCCAGTGTGCAGTGATGGACATGTAACAGCCCTGGCCATGCCTACTGGCCCATGCATCTGTTGTGAGGAGCACCTTTCCACTCACTGATTGTTTGAGTGCATGGACAATGCGGTCTTTCACATGTAGGTGGAGGGCAGGGATGGCTTTTCTAGAAAAGAAGTGCCGACTGGGTAGGTCATAGCGTGGGACACTGTAGGCCATGAGCTCTCGGAATGCTGCGCTTTCAACCAAACGGAAGGGCATCATCTCTAATTAGATCAGTTTGGCAATGTAGGTGTTCAAAGGCACTGAGGTTTTGTAGTCCGTCCACCCTTGAAAGTGCATGGTGTTCACATGTCTAAGCATGCAACTGGTGTTCAAATGTCCGACATTTTTCCCTCGGCTAAAGGTCCTTCCGCACTTCTTACAGATAACCTTTGTCTCATCAATAGGATTTTGGTCAAAAAAGTGCCATACTGCACTCTTCCTACTATGGGAAAACTTTTCAATGCTTGCACGCTGTCCTAATTTGACTGTCTGGCCAAGCTGTCCTGCAACTGTTTTTGTTTTTTTAACACATTTTTGGACTGCTACGGGCCTGCCAGATAACCGCAGCTGCGATGTCGATACCTGCTGTGGATCCTCCTCCTCTTCTGAGCTTTTGCCAGCGGCACCCTCTTCCCCCAATGGATGCCAATCCGGGTCAACAACTGGGTCATCTATCACCTCCTCTTCAATTTCATCTGCACCTTCCTCTGTGTCACCGTGTAAGGTGGTATAGTATGCGGGAAGGGGCACCTGGGTTTCATCAGGGTCAGAATCTGGCTCAGTAGACTTCGAGGGCAATGCAGTGCTCTGGGTGAATGTACCAGCAGAATCATATAGCAGTGGCTGTGCATCAGTGCACTCCATGTCATATTCATCTTGGACTGGGGAATTCTGGATTTCACTTGATAACTCAGGCATGGTATGTGAAAAGAGCTCCAGGGAGTAATCTGAAGTGTGGCCTGCCGCATCCTTCACTTTTGGTGGGGGTGAAGGACACAAAGAAAGGTGTTATTCCTGGCCAGGAGCCAGCACTGACGACTCAGTGCTTGCATTTTTTGAAACTTCAGAAGAGGAGGCAATAGAGCTGGAGGCTGTTTCGGCAATGTAAGCCAAAACCTGTTCCTGATGCTCCGGCTTTAAAAGCGGTTTACCTACTCCCAGAAAAGGGAGTCTGCCAGGCCTTCTGGAGTCAGACGATGACGCAGGCTCAACACCTCCTGCCTTAGGTGCTATTGTGCTTTTGGCACTACCAGCAGATGCACCACCACCACAATCAGTACCAGCTGGCCCCCCCGCCCATGTCCGCGGCCTCTTCCACCATACTTCCTCATGTTTGGGAAAATGTACCAAAAATAGCAGCAGATATATGGTACTGTATGAGGTGCGTACATATGTATATGGTGTAGGGGAAAATTTAAATCTCCCTATATATTTCCAGAGTCAGACACAGATGCTCACTCAGTATGGAGTTGACCATAATACAAAGAGCAGATATACGGTACTGTCTCAGAAGCGGACAGCTGTATACGGTTTTGGGTAAAATTTAAATCTCCGTATTTATTTCCGGAGTCACACACAAACGCTTAGTCAGTATGGATTTGACTGTAATACAAAGAGCAGATATACAATACTGTATCAGAAGCGGACAGCTGTATACAGTTTTGGGGAAAATATATAAATCTCCACATTTATTTCCAGAGTCACACACAGATGCTCAGTCAGTATGGATTTGACCGTAATACAAAGAGCAGATATAAGGTACTGTATCAGAAGCGGACAGCTGTATACGGTTTTGGGTAAAATTTAAATCTTCGTATTTATTTCCGGAGTCACACACAGACGCTCTCTCAGTATGGATTTGACCGTATTACAAACAGCAGATATATGTTACTGTATGAGAAGCGTACAGCTCTATACGGTGTGGGAAAAAATGAACGCTCGGTAACTGTGCAGAAAAAAAGAATAAAAGTATTACTGCTGTGTAAAAAACAGTCTGCACAGCAGTGTACACACAGCAATGCAGCTATCAGGCAGCCTAAGAACCAGCGCTGCTGCACACAAGAAAATCCTCCCCTGTCACTGCACACTAACTGTACAGCACAATTGGAATCAGCACAAGCACATAAGAACTTCTCTTTACAGTCCTTACTCTCTCCCTATTGATAAACAGCAACCTCTCCCTACTGTTAATATCGGCAGAAGTAAAATGGAGGTCGGCGCTCAGGGCTTTTATAGACACTATGACGCCCCCCAAAGCAAGCCAATCACTGCAATGCCCTTCTCTAAGATGGTGGTGGACGCTTCACATATCATCTCGTTGCCCACAGTGTACGTCCTTGCTCATTGGCTGTAGAAAGGCACCTGCAAGCATTCTGGGAAACACGACTTTGGCGCTCGTTTCGACGACCGCATGGCCGACCTCATGCTATGGTCGTGTTTCGGTTGACGAAACTCGACTTTGGCTAAAGTCGGCGACTTTTGAATCTGACGACCTGTTTCGCTCAACTCTAGTAGTGAGTGTGGTGAAGGACAGGTGGGGAAGGAATGATTCAGAGGACACAGCAGGGTGCAGTTTCCAACGTTTTACTCACAGTTCTTGTGTACTTAGATGCCCGCTTGATGCCGTGTCCTCCAGGTGAGGGGTCCAGCAAACTCCCAGGTAGATCAGGATACACCTTTCCAGGTCTCCCTTCAGTATGTTCGTATGTTCCTCTCCTGACCGTCTCACTGCACTGGCTTTCCACCCTTCCTGGTCAGCACCATCACAAGCAGTGTCCCAATCCAGCAGCTGCTGACCTTGTCGGGCGATGTCCTCTGCGTCCCCTTGCTCCTATATGACTGCCTTTTCAGCAATTAATTGTGGATGTGACTGGGGCACCTACAGATGCCCCTGCCTCAGGCTTGCTAGCTGAGTCTTTCAGTCCTCCACTGGTCTTTGGAGCTGGTTCCCCTACTGCGACCTGGTCCCTCCACTACTGGATTTGGGCCCCACGGGTGACTTCAGCACTCTCCTTGTCCCTAGGACCCCCTCTGTCCTCCTGGGAGCTTCCTTCAGACTCCCCTCTCAATTCTCTCTCTGCAGCTTCTCTACTGCACTCCTTCTCCTACGGTTTCCTCAGACCAACTGCTCTGTTCTTCCCACTCTCTAAGCTCCTCCCCTTCTTCCTACCTTCTCCACCCACTCCCCAACACCCTTTCCTACCCAGCTTGTGATGAGGCCATCCTCCCTAAAGGTACGACCAGGTGCCCTGACTAAACTGGTGTGTGTTGGGTCCAAGTGTTAGAGTCCTGGGTAGTGCTCCCTCCTAACCTGAGAATGGGATACCACACCTCTGGGTGAGGTGCAGTACCTCTGTGGAGACTGGACACTCAGGGGTGCCACAACAGCATGAATCAGATGACAAGTTCCCTTTAAGTATAGATGCACTGGAGCACTAAGCCTAATGATTGCGAAAGTATCCATACCCTTTAAAGACTATATCGATAGACAATTTCACATGTCCTTAGAGCATGATCACTGGGATTTTCAGCCCCTTTTGCCACAGAATATGCAATATAACGTTTTAGAATTTTACAAGGTACTATCTGACAAGAGCAGGTCCTAAACAAAGACCCTTATCCATCGTGTCCATTTACCCTACTAGGACATATGGACAGGGCTGGTCTTCTTGAGGCATCCCCTCTGTGTGTTCTCCATCCTACTATTATTTAGATCCATAATGGCGTCAGTTGGACAAATGTCAGACAGGAAATGAGTTCTCCAAGTAGAAGACCGTCATTGTCTAGTGGCACATATTGTATAATGCCAACCTATAAGTCAAGGTATGAGTATTTTACGAGCTTTGCCACATAACTTGGAATACTTAGGCAAAACAAGAAGTCTGTTGTTTGCAAAGGATTTAGGTTTGTTGACTTTCGTCATTGCAGAGTAGGGTATTGATTATCTTGGGAAAGGCAGCTGACCATGGTCTAGGAGGTACTGACTTTTAGTGTAGCTACTTGCAACAGTCAGTGCTGGATAGCCGACCGTCATCCTGTTGGAGAACAGCTGATTTTGCATACCCTTTAACCAGGGAGCATTGCATGACCTATAAGTCTCTCTAAGCCATGTTGGGCAGCCTATATTTTGAATAACTATCGAACTGACTCAGAAAGTCCCAGTAAACACCTTTAAAGTGCTATGTATTCCAGGCAGAATAAAATACGGTCATGCTGGGATAACATTATTAATATGCGTAATTATATATATTTATCTTTTGGCACGCTTATATCCATATTACAGCATATTATGATGGATCTACAGCTTCCATTGCTTTATTAATGTTCCCTGGTCGTTTGCTGAACAGTTCTAGATACAAACATCCTTCATGCTCAGCAACATTGTCATTTTTCAAACTAGACTTTTTTTTTAAGTTCTTCATATTAAAAATGAAGGCATTTCGACAGCGATTTAGATGAAAACTAAAATAAAGATTTCAAATAAAAAAAATATATAGTTTACATAATTAGTAACAATAAAGAAAAACAACAAAAATATGTTTATAGCGAGGAGATCAATTAAGACTGAAAATTTCAATCAGGACTTGTCAATCATTGGACTTCATAGAGATTTATTGCCTGCGTATAGATATAAATCATGGCACTTAATACATAGAAAGTAAAATATAATTGATAGTTATATGTTCTATTAGTTAAAGTTGTGAACTCCCACAAACAATAAGTTTGCACCAAATTGTCTCCAACAAAAAGTGAACCTGGTGCTGATATAAGCCAATCAGATTCCGGAAAAAGGAAACTTATTTACTAACTTTTATTAATTTTTTTCTACACAAAATTGCCCTTCCAGTATTGTATACATTTTCCATACTATGTGAAATATTATATCTTTATTCTGTTTTTTTTTCCAGGTGTGATGATATCACTTTTATACCAAATTAAAGAAGCCCTCCTATCAAAGTTTTTATTCTCTTAATATATTGCAGTCATCATATTATACAGCACTGTGAACTTACAGTTGCTCATTTTGCCTTTCTACCCAGCTAATTCTTTTCTTTCCCATTAGGTCTATAACATCACGTGATTAAAAACTGACAAGCTTAATCCTTCTAAGCTCTATGTAGAAACAGGAGGTCAATTTTCCCTGTATGAGTCAGGAGTCACTGCAAAAGTCAATGACAGGAGGAAGCAGCTGGGTCAGGAGGTGAAGAGGGGGATGATTTTTGCAGGAAAAAGAGACTTCCTGTTTGTGCAGAGAAAAGAGACAAATTACTGCATATACTCGAGTATAAGCCGACCCGAGTATAAGCCGAGGCACCTAGTTTTGCCACGGAAAACTTGATAAGCTTATTGACTCGAGTGTAAGCAGGGTATGCATTGTCCCCTCATCCCTGTCCTGTTATGTGTGGCACCCCTGTCATATTGTCCCCTCATCCCTGTCCTGGTATGTGTGGCACCCCCTGTTGTATGCATGGCTCCTCCGGTCCCCATCATTGTATGCATGGCTGGCTGGGCTCACACACACACACCCATCATTGTATTGGCTGATACACCATCATTGTCCCCAGCTGGCTGTGCTCTGCACATGGTGCTGGTTGTGCTCTGCACATGGCGCTGGCTGGCTGACCCCCCGACCCGCCGTCCTACTCACCCTCCTTGCGCGGTCCCTGGTCCCTGCATCTTCGATGGTAGCGGTCATCTTCTTCCTGTTCTTCCTTAAAGGATACCTGGTCTACTTCCTGTAGCGGCTTGCCTAACCTAACCGACACCCCATTAATATAACCTTGTCATTGGTCCCTTCTTCATGAATGAAGTCGTACCCCATGTCAATGTGAGTGTATACCAACCATCCACAGGTACGTTGGCTGGTCAGGTTACCCCCTCCAGGCCATCATAGATCTCCCCAGACCTCCTTCTCCCATTGTTTCTTCTTCTGTATGACATTCTCCATCCAGGCAGCCTGCTTAAGGGTGTGGAAGGGGCCCTCTGCCGAGGTAGCAAAGCGTGCAGCACCCGGGGAAATGGCCGCTGTTGACAATATTTGGGCTGGTTGGGTCTGCGCAGGGTGAGGGAGCCACAGGGGTCTCCCCTCATGGACCAGTGGTTGAACAACTGCCTCAGCCGAGAAGGCCCGGGGACGGGATTCTCCTTCTAGGGTCAGAGGCTGAGGTTCACTCACCCGCTACTCTTCCTTGGCCGTCCCAGAAATGCTGGATCTTTCCGCGTAGACGTCTGCGCAGGCGTCCGGCACACTGTAAAGTTCCGGCTTGGTCACAGTCTCTTGCCGAAGTTCCTCCTGGGCGGCTGGTGATTCTGGTTCACGTTGCACAAACAGCGCAGGCTCCAGATGCAGGATCTTTCTTGGTTGGCGCAGTGGCTTTGACTCCACAGGCAGTTCCGGTAACAAGGCACGTCGATGCACGGGCTCCGCACTTAAGGGTTCTGGTCCTCGGGAAGCTGTCGTCTCGGGTAGCTGCTGACTCCGCGACTGCGGCCTCTCTGGGTATTGTTGAGTAGAGCTCTCCACAACTTCTTCCCGTGTTCTGCCGGGCTGTGTTCTTTCGGCTTCCTGCCACCACCTCCACTCCTTGTTGCCTATGCCTCGACAGTGACGCATGCAGGAGTGCTTCATTACTACCGTTCCAAATGCACATGATGGTGCCACGCAGCTGCACTCTGATGTTTCCTCCAGGCCCCACCTGTTTCCAGGTGAGGACGCCCTCAACCACTCCACTTATTCACTGGTATTATGTTAGGGAGGGCGAGCCTTCTTCTCTTCATCCTCACCCACCAGGGGTGGACCTTGAGAAACTGACAGGGAGATTTTGGTGCCCTAACAGCACAGTTACGCCAACGAAGGGTGTCGTCATGGTGGTTATTGTCTTTTTTGGTGCCAAACCCCTCCATCTTCATGGCCGCCATCTTAGCTTGCACAATGTCAGTGTCTTTCATGGAACAAGTCAAATCCAGTTGGTCAGTCACATCCAGCATGTCGAAAGCATCCATAAAATCTTCATTCTCAAGTTTAGCAATTACTATCACATCATTCTCATCTTCTTTCTTCGAGTTTTCTCGGCATTGTGAGGTAGTCGCATCCTGCCGACGGCAAAATTGTAAGAGTTGGCCAGGGTAGTAGTCGAGGCCGTGGACACATGGGCTTCTGTGTCCTGGCCTTCCCTTACATAAACATATTCACCATTAGTCAGCATCACTGTGTATTCAGGTCCAGCTTCTGCTGGCTCCTATTTAGCCTGTGGGAGACTCTCTCCATGTAGATTAGCACAAACTGAGACACAGTCTATTTCAACTTCAACAAGAACATCTTTACTAGTTTCATTGCACAGCACATCCATAAGCTTCACATCATTTACACCGGGCTTCACAAAACATTGTTCCCTTTCTTTCCCTGTGTTACTCTCGTGTTTACAAAGCGCAGGCCCGGGTCTGACCATCCCTGACGGTTCCTCAGCATTCTCTCTGCACGGCTCTGCTACGGATATACATTCACTGGTCTGCTTTACCCCAGATGAAAGATCATTAACTCCCGGAGTGAGATACCACTGAAAGAGAGTACTGCCCTTCTGCACTGTCCTCTGCGTTTGCGCCACATCTTTTCTGTCTGTACTCACTGCATCTGTGGGGTCCCTTGGCTATTTCGGCTCGGTTACAAAGGTTTCTGCCCAAACAATGAGGTGCCACATTCTTGTCTTCTCTACTGCAATGGCCCATTGCTGAACTCTTCTAATGCAGTGGATGACTGAGGTTCACTTCACTTCAAATTGCGTGACTACTGAGGCGTCGGGGCCCATAGCCCTTGTGGACCATTCGGGCATCCCTCACCCTCTGATTAGAATCTATTCCTTAGACTTGTTTACCACTCAGCAGCCCCTCTTATTATTAACCATGTACTAACACTATTCACTATCTAAGAACTATGGGCACTAAGATACCCCCCATCTAGTGGCCAGTCCTATAAACTACACTTTCCCTAACACTAGTGCAAATAAAACATACTTTACTAAAACACACAAAAGACATATTTTCAAGAAACAGTAATACACTAAAAGTGTAACAGTACCATTATAAGTAGGCGGTAGTGTTGAGCGATATTGCTCGATATCTAAAAATATCGGATCGGAATGGTATCGCCGATATCACTAAATATCGGCGATATCCGATTCCGATACCGGAAGTCCCATGTAAGTCTATGGGAACAAAATATCGCAACTAAAAAAAACCTTTATTTCCTTGTAAACACTAAATATACACACATAGAATACATATATATATATATATATATATACATGTCATTGTGACATATATATATATATACATATATGTATATTTTATACACTTCTACATAGTAAAATATCCTCTGATTCAATTGCCGGGTAAAGCCGGCTTCAGTGAAAAGACAGAAGCACCCGACATGAAATGACACTTGGTGTACATAGGGTTAACCATGTCTTTTCATGTCCTTTGCTATCTGATTTGCACAAACAATTAAATCAGTCTATGTGTGCAAAATTTCACACCTGTAGGGGTTAATTAAAGGTGTAAATTCGTTGTAAAAAAAACGGACTTTTTTGCTACGAATTTACACCTTTAATTAACCCCTACAGGTGTGAAATTTTGCACACATAGACTGATTTAATTGTTTGTGCAAATCAGATAGCAAAGGACATGGTTAACCCTATGTACACCAAGTGTCATTTCATGTCGGGTTCTGCATTTTCACAAAAGCCGGCAATTGAATTAGCGGCTATTATACTATGTAGAAGTGTATGAACTATAAATAATATATATATATATATATATATATATATATGTGTCACAAACTCAATGACATGTATATATATATATATGAGGTGTAAAATTGCTGAAAAAAAATGCGTGGGCTCCCGCCCTATTTTCGCAACCAGCAGACAAAGCCAGTGAGTGGGGGCAGATAATAATAGCCCAGAGATGGACCATTATTTTTGGCCCCCCCCCGGCTACTAACATCTGCCCCCAGACACCCCAGAAAGGGCAAATCTCTAATTAGATTTGCCCTTTCTGGCACTTTGCCTGTCTATTCCCATTGCCCTGTAGCGGTGGCGAATGGGTTAATAAGGGGTTAAAATGACCTTGCAATTGAAAGGTCACTTTAAGCCAGGTTAATAATTGAGAGCTGTCAATTAGACAACTATCAATTATTAATCCTATTGTATGAAAGAAAAATCAAACACACACACTTTAATAAAAAAGAAGTTTAATTAAATAATCACAGTTTTTGACCATATTTTATTTTCCTGCTAAAACCATTTCCTGTAATAAAAATAAAATAATAAAGCAAAATTATTCTTACCAATCCGATGTACAGTCAGGTCCCACGGTGTAATCCTTCAGAAAGGGTTAATGTTTACTGCAGGGACCGCAGCTAATGCTGCAGCCTCACAGTAAACCCCCAAATGAATGAGTTCCTCTCCTGGCTGACAGGAGAGGAAGTGGAAAGCTTAATTGATTGCTTTCCACTTTCACTTCAGGTCAGCCAGGGACACAATCAGTGACGTCAGAGGGAACTGGTTAACAAAAATAGGGGATCCCCTCGAAAAAAATTGGCGTGGGGTCCCCCCTATTTTTGTTAACCAGCCAGATGAAGCAGACCGCTGAGGCCTGGATTTTCAGGCTGTTAAGGAGCCAAGATCCATGGACCTTGCCAGCCTGATAATACCAGGCCACAGCAGTCTGCATATCTTGGCTGATTAACAAAAATAGGGGATCCCCTCGAAAAAAATTGGCGTGGGGTCCCCCCTATTTTTGTTAACCAGCCAGATGAAGCAGACCGCTGAGGCCTGGTTTTTCAGGCTGGTAAGGATCCAATATCCATGGACCTTGCAAGCCTGATAATACCAGGCCACAGCAGTCTGCTTAGCTTGGCTGGTTAACAAAAATAGGGAATCCCCTCGAAAAAAAAACGGCGTGGGGATCCCCCCTATTTTTATTAACCAGCCAAGTAAAATGCAGACTGCTGCGGCCTGGTATTAAAAGACTGTCAAGGCCCATGGATTTTGGCCCTCAACAGCCTGATAATACCAGGCTACAGCAGCCCCACATTTGGCGCATCAAAAGATGTGCCAATTGTGGCACTTTACCCGGCTCTTCCCACTTGCCCTGTAGCGGTGGCAAGCGGGTAATAAGGGGTTATTGTCACCGTTGATTGCACGGTGACAATAAGCCCGGTTAATAATGGAGAGGTGTCAATAAGACACCGATCCATTATTAATCCCAAAGTTATTAAATGTTTAAAAAAAAGACACAGCAAGAAAAAAGTCTTTTAATGAAATAAAAGAGACAACACAGTTTTCATTTTTTTATTACTCTCTCATTCCTGCGACGCCATCGATCTCCTGTAAAAAAATAAAAAAAACAAACCAACAGTATACCACCTGTCCGACGCAGTCCATAACGACAGTCCCACGACGATCCAGCTCTGCTACATCGGAATGACAGGCAGAGCCTGACATCCCGGCGCAGCACAGCTGCTTACCAGCTTCCCTGGCGGTGACGTCATCGGACTGCTTTACGGCCGCGATTACCCAGCAGTCACTGCAGTTATCGCGAGATACTGCATGTGACTGCCGGGGAGAAGAGGATGGCGGCCATTAAGCAGCCCGGGATGTGACCGCCGGAGATCTTCTGCCAGGTAAGTGCCGCTGACTCCTGACAGACCCGACCGACGGACACTGACAGTGACAGTGACAATTCCGATTCCGGTATCCGATATGACGAAAATATCGGAACTCGGGATCGGAATTCCGATACAGCCAATATCGGCCGATACCCGATATTTGCAGTATCGTATCGCTCAACACTAGTAGACGGTAATACATGTAATCATGTAGCAGTACCATTATATAATAACATATATATACACTGCTCAAAAAAATTAAGGGAACACTCAACACATCCTAGATCTAAATGAATGAAATATTCTCATTGAATACTTTGTAGTGTACAAAGTTGAATATGCTGTCAACATAATCACACAAAAAAAACCAATGGAAATCACATTTTTGAAACAATGGAGGCCTGGATTTGGAGAGACACCCAAAATGAAAGTGGAAACAAGTCTAAATGAAAATCAAAACAAGACAAAATTAAAGTGGAAACAAGCCAAAATGATGCTCAGTATTGTGTGTGGCCTCCACGTGCCTGTATGACCTCCATACAATGCCTGGGCATGCTCCTAATGAGATTGCGGATGTTCTCCTGAGGGATCTTCTCCCAGACCTGGACTAAAGCATCCATCAACTCCTGGACAGTCTGTGGTGCAGTCTGGTGGATGGAGTGAGACATTCTTTCCCAGATGTGCTCATTCGGATTCAGGTCTGGGGAACGGACAGCCCAGTCCATAGCTTTAATGCCTTCATCTTGCAGGAACTGCTGACACCCTCCAGCCACATGAGGTCTGGCATTGTCCTGCATTAGAAGGAACCCAGGGCCAACCGTATTAGCATATAGTCTCACAAGGGGTCTGAGGATCTCATCTCGGTACCTAATGGCAGTCAGGCTACCTCTGCCGAGCACATGGAGGGCTATGTGGCCCTCCAAAGAAATGCCACCCCACACCATTACTGACCCACTGCCAAAGCGGTAGTGCTGAAGGATGTTGCACAGACTGACTATCCCCGCCTCCAGGCCAGAACTAGTAAGGAAGCTTTCCTGAAACCAGGTTTTGAGCTCCCTCTTCTGGTGTGGAGTCAGGAAAGGTGTTGTATGTTGGTATTAACTGGCTAGGGGATCCCTCCTTGCTTCCAGGCATGACATCACCCCTTGTGAGGGAGGCAATGCCACTGTGGCAACTGGACTCCTGGGATGCCACAGGTTAAAAATCAGAGAGTGAGCTGGATGCAGTGGGGGAGGGAGGACAGTGCATGGTATGAGGGGATTGGGAGATAATTTCCTGTCGGATATGGTCAATTTTTTCTTTGAAATGATTGGCCAGATCATCCTGCCGGAGATCCGTGGTTGGAGCCTGCACTCTTGGGATGAGTAGGGAATGAAAAGTGTCAAAGAGACATTTAGGGTTATTGGATAGTGAGATGATGAGAGTGTTGAAATAGGTTTGTTTGGAGAGGTGAAACGCAGTGTTGTATATTTTAAGCATAAACTTATAATGGATGAAATCTTTAGGTAGATTGGATTTTCTCCACAGACGTTCAGCGCACCTGGAGCACCGCTGTTGGAAACCTGTTTCCAGCATGTGCCAGGGTTGTCGCCATCTGTGCCGAGTTGTTCTATGCATAGGAAGTGCAGTTTCATCCAGGGCACATTCCAGTGTTTCATTGTAATACTTCAGTGCAGAATCAGGACATGAGAGGGAGGAGATAGGGGCCAATTATGACTGCAAGTTCTTCATAAGTTAATGGCCTGTATGTTTCTATAAGTGTGGGAAGCATGGGTGACCTGAGCGGGATGGCAGTTCTTGATAGAGAATGAAAGAAGGTTGTGGTCAGAGAGCAGAGAGGGGAGTTTGTAAAATATTGTGATAGGTTAATATTATGGGTCACTACGGACAAAGCAATATTAATGATATGCAAGCCATGAAGGCCATTGTGAACCCCTCTGCTACCAAAGCAAAACCAATGACACCTATGTTTGGACTGCAATTGATAACTATTAGATGCCATTACTGACAATGTGTTCAGTGATGTGTCACTTACTTTATGGGGTGTTGCAAATCAGTGATTTGTCACTTACTTTATGGGGTGCTGTTGTAAAGTGATGTCTCACTTACTTTATAGGGTGCTGTAATTTAGTGATATTTCACTTACTTTATGGGGTGCTGCAGTTCAGTGATGTGTCACTTACTTTATGGGGTGCTGCAGTTAAGTGATATGTCACTTTATGAGGTGCTGCAGTTCAGTGATGTGTCACGTTATGGCGTGAAACAGTTAAGTGATATGTCAATTACTTTATGGGGTGCTGTAGTTAAGTGATGTGTCACTTACTTTATGGGGTGCTGTCATTAAGTGATATATCACTTAATTTATGGGGTGCTGTAGTTAAGTGATTTGTCACTAACTTTATGGGGTCCTGCAATTTTTATTAAAAACTGAAAATCTACCAGTCCTTTTGAAAGTTTAACTCTTTATAAACTGTGGATAGGCAGAAAGCTGCTAATCAGTGATGGGGACAGGGTTAGACTACATGGCAGCAGGTTTACTAGGCCTCTACTGATAATCTCCTGCTGATAAAACTGTGATTTTATAAAAACTATAGCAAACAGCCCAGTATTGACACATCAGAGACTCTATCTCTACATTATGCTGCTGTAAGGGGATGGTGCTGTTATGGACAGTAAGAAACACACTGCAACTTTAAGAGACAGCACCCCCTTGTCTGATATGATGGAATGATCTGCTCCCCTGTAAAGGACTGTGTTAATGAACTGCCCGAGGCTGAGGAGAGGAGCAGTTGATACCGTTGAGAGTGTCTGAGCTGGGAGCTGTTGCTGAGAACTGCTGTTCATGGAGCTGTGCAAAAAGGTTGCACAGCCTGAGACTTAGTGGACTTGTGTGATTGAACAGACTCTTCGGGCATAGCAAAGGTGGCTGTACTGTGCTATTTTGAGAAGCCACGAAGAGACAGAGAAAGGGATTTACAGTTTCCAGGAGCACCTCCAGGACCCTGAAGCAAGAAGACCATATTTCACGGATTTGCCAGACAGACGTGCTCACCACCGTTAAAGACTGTTGGGGACCCCGGGACTGGACCTGAGTCCCCAACATCACTGTGAGTTTGTTCCCATTTGTGCACATGTCAGGGCATAGTGTAGGCTTCAACAGACAGAACACTGCAGCCGTGTGACCCGTTTAGTAGAGGCCAGGGAGGTTATACGTAGAGTAGCCTCATTCTTCGTTTATTGTTTGGTTTTGCCTGTGTGATAAATATTGATCCTATAATAGTTGGAGACCGTGCTATTTGACAGCCCACCAAAGAATACAAACTCTTGTAAACTATCTATTTCCATTGCATTCCCCTGTTTGCACCTTCCTTATCCACTTCATTCCTTGCATTCCAATAAATTTACACTTTGTTATTTGCACCTCATCTTGTGTACCGTAGTCTCCCTGCACTGTGGTGGTTCCCCGGCCATCGCTTCAAGTGGCGCTGTGGGCAGGGTACTGTCACCAAGATGGAGGCAGCAGACAGCAACGGTGGGAATGCTAATGTTAATGCAGATGCTGTGGCTTTGGTGGAACCCCTGCAAGGACACTCCCTACGGGCACCATATTTAGTGTGCTACCAAAGTTTGATGGCAATAATATGCCACTGTCCGACTGGGTGTCTCAGCTGCAAAGCACCCTGAAGATTTATAACATCAGCCCATACCTTGAAGTGGACATCGCTTTAACTGCCCTAGAGGGAGAAGCCCATAGAAACGTCTGCCTACAATCAGAACTCATCCGTAGTACCCTGAAGGAGTTAGTGAATTCCTGGAAGAGATCTACGGTGAGACTGCTAGTGTGGGACACCTCCGCACCAAATTGTTCTCGAGGCTGCAGCGGGAAGAAGGAATTTCTCAATATACGACAGAACTGTGTAACACCTGCACATGGAACTGTCAGAGCAGCTACTGGTATACTGGGATTTACAGACACTAAGAAGAGTTTTGCAGCTGCTGTTAAACAGGGACCTTCAGACATTAATGGTTTTTTCCCTGAGCTGCGGGGGACTACAATTCCCATGGACCCTTGTTTCAGTCAGATGACACAGCTTGGAGGGATAGGAGGGAGGAGGAACTTGGGGGGGGAGCTGGAGAGGAAGTGAAAGAAAGTGAGAGAGCGTATGGTTCATGTAAAAGATGGAGCGCTGTGGACTTGTATTCCTCTAAAGAGCGGAGCGTTCCAGTCCCCTCTGATATACCTGCGAATCTGGAGAGAGCGCAGCCCGGTCATCAGGTGAAGCAAGCAACATTAAGGACTCGGAGAGTTCTGCCGGCACTCCCACCGTATAAAGGCCTGAATCCTGCCGCCCCCAGTTGGGGTCCAGGGAAAACTACCACCGGTGGAGACGCACCGTGAGTGCCTCTTTTCGAGACTTGTGGTTCAACCAGCCCGTTACAGTGAGTACACTACGCCCCAGACTATTTACCTTCGTGAGCATCTAAGTGCACCAACGGTTATAAATTTGCGCGCCAATATCCGCGGCAACTGGGCCCCAACGTTTGGACTGGGTTAATACAAGAGAAGGGAAACCCTGCTACGTTATATTTGCAGGGTTGGGGAAAGAATTAGGTTGTGATGTGTATATGATTTTTATAGAGCACCGTTACCTGTATTGCATGTTGTTTCTTTAAATACACTTCATTTCTGCTGCATATCCATAAACCAGTTAAACTGTTTTACTCCTGTTTTGGGTGAGTGTGTACTGAGCTATAGGCAGGGGTTTCCCGAATCAGTCCCTGCAGAAGATAACAGTCCTTCTGCAGTCCTAGAGAGAGCTCCAATCAAGATTCGGGTGGAGGCACTGCGCCCTAAAGAGGTGAGACCCCCCATAACACCCAGCGTACCGTGGTAGCCCTGAAGGGGTGTTACAGTGGAGGCACTGCTGAGATACAGAACTAACACAGGAGTATTTACTATGGAGACTTTAACAGAGCGAGAAGTATATTTGTGGTGTGAAGAGATGGATGTTACAGCTAGACAAAGCTTTGCAGTGAGTGGTGAGCTCTGTGATGCATCTGATGAAGAGATATTGAAAATAGTTAACCGACTCACTGAACTTGCCCACCCTGAAGTGGTCGACCACAGAAAGGAAAAGGGGGGACAGTTACCCATAGCCCTGATCTCAACCGGGCAGATCTTGAGGAAAGATTACTTCCCATCCATGATAGCCGTGTCCCCAGAGTATGGTCGACAATGGAAGATCACTTGGCCTAATGAGTCCGAAGTTGAGACCCGGCAACAGGAATCAACCACTCAGTCTAGGAAGACTAGTATACGTCCGCCCTCTACTCCCCTTAGAACCAGTCCTGAAGAGACAGCGGCCCCTGTTGATGTGCTTATGACAGCTATGGAAAAGTTAGTCAGTCAGTTTGCAAAGATGCAGCCAGAAGGGAACTACCGTCGTTTAAGAACCTTCTCGGGTGCCCTCCCCACCCCTGCTGGAGAAGAAGAATATGATACTTGGAGGGATGTCACTTTACTGTGCTTAGAAGAGTGGCAGTGCACTGATGCCGTGAAGAAGCAGAGAATAGTAGAAAGTTTGAAGGGTACTGCTATGGAAGTGGTGCAGGCTGCTTGGCGGAGCAAGCCACTAGCAACTTATCAAGATTATATGAGTGCTTTAGAAGATGCTTTTGGATCCCCTGAAGATGCTACTGATCTACTCTATAAACTTCGTACCACCTACCAACAACCAGATGAGAAGATGTCCGACTATCTATACCGATTGGATAAGATGGTTCATAGAATAGTATCTAAAGGTGGAGTCAGCCCTAAAGAAGTTGATCAGTGTCGTCTGGACCAAGTACTCAGAGGAGCTCTCACTCATGATCCAATTGCTCAGCGGATGAGGTCTTGTGATAAAGAGAAGATTCCTGGTTCTTTTCATGAGTTGCTTAAGGAAGTTCGCAAGGAAGAGGTTATTTTGGCCGCAAGAGAGAAGACCTCCCCTCGGGTGACTACTGTTGCCTTGAAGCCAGCAGCCGACTGCCGAGAGAGGGAACTGCTGAAAGTCATCGAGAAACAGGGGAGCAGATTACTCAATTGTTAAGTGCTCAGGCCAAGACCATACAGCGGTTACAAAGTGCTGCAGAGGTAGCCGAGAAGCAGACCCTGGCTTCAGGAAGAGAGAATGATGACCTGTGTAGAGTGGAAAGTAGGAAACCAGAAGGGTGCTTTGTCTGTGTGAGTCCAGGCCATATAGCTCGTCAGTGTCCAAAGAGGTGGAGCTCAAAGAACTCTTCACATTCTCCCCACCTCCCTCTGAGGCAGTCGGGAAACGGGAAAGGGGGCCAGTAGAACCCCATACTGAGCCCCCATCAGCAACTAAGACCTACTCTACCTCTCCATCCAATAGTGCCTCATCGAAAACATTGCCTGAAGGGTTAGTGGGACCAGCCCCGCATGTCCCCGCATATATCAATGGTAAATCTTGTTCAGTATTGCTGGATAGCGGATCTCAAGTGTCCATCATTTTTGAAGGATGGTATAAGAGATATTTATCCAATGTGCCTCTGAAACCGCTGTCTGGACTCGTGGTGTGGGGACTGAGTGAACACAGCTATCCCTACCGAGGATAGGTGTCCGTGACACTACGATTCCCAGAGACTGTTGTTGGAGTGGATAAAGAGATACCCATTATAGCGCTAATCTGCCCGGAGGCAGAGGCAGATGAGAGACCCACACCTGTCATAGTGGGAACAAATGCCAACATTTTCCGTACGTTAGCTCAGTGGTGTCGTGAAGCTGGGGGAGAAAAGTACTCGCAGACCCTATCCATCCACCCAGTCTGTCTGGAAGCCTATGTGAGGACGGAGGAGGAGAAGAGGGAACTGCAGCCTGAAAGCTTTGACCCTTGTTTTGAAGGAAGTGAGCTGAAAGGAGAAGAGAGGAGGCTAGTCATCGACGGCATGGGCAGAATGGGGGGACTTCCTAATGTGGGCCTCGCCCAAGGAGTAGAGCATCGCATTCGGTTGAAAGATCAAAAGCCTTTCCGAGAGAGATCCCGAAGATTGGCCCCGGCGGATATCGAAGATGTTAGGCAGCATCTACGCGGTATGTTAGACACAGGAGTCATCATAGAGTCTAGTAGCCCATATGCTTCCCCCATTGTGATTGCTCGAAAAAAAAATGGAGCTATTCGGATGTGTGTGGATTATCGTACTTTGAACAAACGTACGGTTCATGACCAGTACACTGTGCCCCGAATTGATGAAGCTTTAGATTGCCTGCAAGGGAGCCAATGGTTTTCTGTGTTAGATCTCCGGAGTGGTTACTATCAGATACCCATGTCAAAGGAAGATCAAGAGAAGACCGCTTTTATCTGCCCCATTGGGTTCTTCGAGTTTCAAAGACTGCCTCAAGGACTGACAGGTGCTCCGGCCACTTTTCAGAGATGTATGGACAAAGTAGTGGGGGACATGCACTTACGTGAGGTCTTGGTTTATCTCGATGATCTTATTGTTTTTGGGAAGACTCTGGAAGAACACAACCAGCGGTTGTTCAAGGTGCTGGATCGGTTGAAGGAGGCTGGGTTGAAGTTGTCCCTTGATAAATGCCGGATTTGCCAGACGACTGTGAAATATGTGGGGCACATAGTCAGCAGAGAAGGAATTTCCACCGACCCCGCCAAAGTGGAGGCTGTGGTAAACTGGCCTAAGCCCACCAAGCTGGGGGAGCTTAGGTCCTTTTTAGGATTCTGTGGATACTACCGAAGATTTGTACCCCAGTACTCTCGGATTGCGAAGCCATTAACTGCTCTTACCCAGGGGTATCCCCCTTCCGGCGGGACAGCCCGCCCCTCAAGGTCAGGGAAAAGAGACTACTTCCGAGTTAATGAACCTTTTGGGGAAAGATGGACACCCTTATGCGACGAGGCATTCGAGAAGCTGAAGTCATGTTTGACCCAAACTCCAGTGTTGGCCTATGCAGACGCCAGTAAACCATATGTGTTACATATAGATGCTTCTCTCAACGGACTAGGAGGGATTCTCTATAAGGACCATGATGGCTGTCTACGTCCCGTTTACTACATTAGTCGAGGATTGACTCCCAGTGAACGCAACTACCCAGCTCACAAACTGGAGTTTCTGGCTCTGAAATGGGCTGTAGTGGACATGCTGCATGACTACCTCTATGGGGTACGCTTCGTGGTTCATACTGACAACAATCCATTAACTACGTGAGAACCACAGCAAAACTGGATGCCACGGGGTACCGGTGGCTTGCCGCACTCTCTCTGTATGATTTCAGCTTAAAATATCGACCAGGGATCAGTAACATTGATGCAGACACACTCTCTCGCCTGCCTAGTGAACCTTTAAATGAGGAAGAAGAAGGAGGATGGATAGAGGTCCCTGCCCCTGAGGTGAAGACTCTGTGCCATAGACATCGAACTGATGCCCTCACTCTGCAGTGCTGTGCTAAATTCTTAGGAGCATCTAGCGAAGCGCTCCCGTTGTCGTACTGTCGAGTGACAAATGTAACCCCAGACTCTCTCCCTCAACTGACTCATAATCAAGTCAGGACGGCGCAGCAGGAGGATCAGTCAGTGGGGGTAGTTCGATGGTGGGTGAAGAGGGGCTGGAGGCCCGAAAAGAATGCATTAAGAACAGAGGAGTCTGTCCTGCTGACTCGGCAGCTAGAGTCGCTAGTAGTAAAAAATGGGCTACTATACAGAGAGACAAGGGGCCAGAAGGGAGGAGTCCGCAGGCAGCTGGTGTTACCCACCCAATTTCGGAAGATGGTCATGAAGTCCCTGCATGATGACCATGGACATCTTGGTATCGAAAAGACTACGAGTCTCGTGGCCGACCGATTCTATTGGCCTCGCATGGAAGCGGATATTGAAGAATACTGCAAATCATGCTCCCGGTGTGTGTTGAGAAAAACCTTGCCTTTGAGAACAGCCCCCCTTGTGAACATTACCAGTGATGGCCCACTTGAACTAGTGTGCATTGATTTCCTCTCCATCGAGCCTGATGAAAGCAATGTCAGTAATGTGTTAGTGGTCACTGACCATTTCACCCGATATGCCCAGGCCTACCCCACTAAAGATCAAAGGGCAATTACTGTGGCAAAAACATTATGGGAGAAGTTCTTTGTACATTACGGGCTGCCTGCCCGCATCCATACCGATCAAGGAAGAGATTTCGAAAGTAGACTAATCAAGGAGCTATGCGCTCTCTGTGGGATCAAGAAATCCAGAACCACGCCATATCACCCCCAAGGGGATCCTCAAACTGAGAGATTCAACCGTACCCTTCTGAACATGTTAGGCACTTTAGATCCCAGGAAGAAGGGACACTGGAGCAGGCATGTGAGCCAGTTGGTTCATGCCTACAATTGCACCACAAATGAGTCAACTGGATATTCTCCTTATTTCCTCATGTTTGGAAGAAAAGCCCGACTACCCGTGGATATTAGTTTTGGGACATCCATTGACCGTTCTAATGGGAAGACCTACTTAAAATATGTGTCCCAGCTAAAAGAAGATTTGACAAAAGCTTACAAATTGGCAGAGCAGGCCTCTGGTCGGTCAGGGAAGCGCAATAAGACTCGCTACGACTGTAGGGTTCGAGAACAAGTTTTACTACCTGGAGACAGAGTTCTTATTCAGCTTTTGGGCCTTCCTGGGAAGCACAAGCTTGCTGATCGGTGGTGTCCTGACCCTTACGTGGTGATGGAGAAGTTGCCCGGTGTTCCGGCCTACAGAGTGAAGCCCGAAAAAGGGGGTGGAGCTGTTAAAACCTATCATCGACATCATCTGTTGCCTGTGGGAAAAAACATCCCTTTACCCCCATTGCCAACTCAAGGAGGTCATACAACTCTTCAGTGCAATAGGAGAAGTCCAAGGTGTAAAAACCCACCCCAGACTGGAGTTGCCTCAGGAGGATGTGACAGCGAGTCTGGGGATGAATGGGGACCTGACTGTCAATGGAGCTACAGGTGGATCGAGGACCCATGCCCCATGGGCGTAGACCCTGAAAACCAGACCCCTGAAGTAGAAACAAAGAAAAGGGACATTTGTCAGGAGGCGAGTGCACCCCGCCCACAATTGGAGGAAAGTTCAGAAGAGGGACATTTATTGAATGAAGAGATTCACCTGGTGGAGCCCGTTCTTGAGAGACAAGAGTCGGGGACTGAGGAGGTGGGCCCCTCGGTACACACTCGTCCCAAGCGGGACATTAGGCCACCCATGATGTTGACTTATGACAGAATGGGACATACCACTGAGGTCCCCAGGTTGATACACCCAAATTCAAATTCTGTTTGGCCTTATTTCTAGGTATCTTCCATGTGTCCAGGAGGTGGTTTGTATGCATGTAAATTTGGTGTTAGTCAGGATGCCTTAACCCCCATTCATGTTTCAGGTGGTGAGTCCTCATGTCGTGATGGGACACTTTCAATGACTCACCAGGGGGAGAATGTAACACCTGCACATGGAACTGTCAGAGCAGCTACTGGTATACTGGGATTTACAGACACTAAGAAGAGTTTTGCAGCTGCTGTTAAACAGGGACCTTCAGACATTAATGGTTTTTTCCCTGAGCTGCGGGGGACTACAATTCCCATGGACCCTTGTTTCAGTCAGATGACACAGCTTGGAGGGATAGGAGGGAGGAGGAACTTGGGGGGGAGCTGGAGAGGAAGTGAAAGAAAGTGAGAGAGCGTATGGTTCATGTAAAAGATGGAGCGCTGTGGACTTGTATTCCTCTAAAGAGCGGAGCGTTCCAGTCCCCTCTGATATACCTGCGAATCTGGAGAGAGCGCAGCCCGGTCATCAGGTGAAGCAAGCAACATTAAGGACTCGGAGAGTTCTGCCGGCACTCCCACCGTATAAAGGCCTGAATCCTGCCGCCCCCAGTTGGGGTCCAGGGAAAACTACCACCGGTGGAGACGCACCGTGAGTGCCCCTTTTCGAGACTTGTGGTTCAACCAGCCCGTTACAGTGAGTACACTACGCCCCAGACTATTTACCTTCGTGAGCATCTAAGTGCACCAACGGTTATAAATTTGCGCGCCAACATCCGCGGCAACTGGGCCCCAACGTTTGGACTGGGTTAATACAAGAGAAGGGAAACCCTGCTACGTTATATTTGCAGGGTTGGGGAAAGAATTAGGTTGTGATGTGTATATGATTTTTATAGAGCACCGTTACCTGTATTGCATGTTGTTTCTTTAAATACACTTCATTTCTGCTGCATATCCATAAACCAGTTAAACTGTTTTACTCCTGTTTTGGGTGAGTGTGTACTGAGCTATAGGCAGGGGTTTCCCGAATCAGTCCCTGGCAGAAGATAACAGTCCTTCTGCAGTCCTAGAGAGAGCTCCAATCAAGATTCGGGTGGAGGCACTGCGCCCTAAAGAGGTGAGACCCCCCATAACACCCAGCGTACCGTGGTAGCCCTGAAGGGGTGTTACAGTGTAAGAAGTGTTATCGGAGGTGCAGAGAAAGGAGTCGGATGGACTTGGCGGCATGGGCTCTAAAGACAGGATACTCCGGGAACAAATAATTCAGGGACTGCACAGCACATCCTTGAGGCGAGCATTGAGGAGTCAGAATGGGTCTGGGCAGATCCGGCTCTTAGATTTAGTCAAATCCTGGCAGAAACAGTGGCCGAAGCAAGGAAGAAAGCTACATGTCAGTGCGCCAATATCAAAGAGGACCCAAACCATCAGGAGGCGCTGGTCCAGGTGGTGCAAGACTTGCAGTGGTCCCTTGTCAACGTGCAAGAGATCGATACCAGCAGATCCTGCCCAAGATGTACCAAGAGGTGAAGATACTACTGAGGCAGATGCTGGATTCAGGAGTAGTGCAGAGTAGTAAGAGCCCTTGGGTGGCCCCGGTCATGCTCGTCAAGAAAAAGGATGGGACTATCCGGTTCTGTGTAGATTACAGAAAACTCAATGCCTGCACTGTTCGAGACTCGTATCCTTTACCCCACATAGAGGAATACTTGACAGCGTTGGGGAAAGCTTAGTACTTCTCCACCTTGGTCCTAGCAAGTGGATACTGGCAAGTAGCCGTGGCAGAAAAAGACAAAGCAAAAACCACCTTCATCCTCCCTATGGGATTGTTTGAGTTTAACCGGATGCCTTTCGGGCTCTCCAATGCTCCGGGCATGTTTCAACGGCTGATGGAAAAGTGTTTGGGAGGCTTAAATTTTGAAGCTACCCTGATCTATCTGGATGACATCATTGTGTTTTCTATCTCGTTCGAAGAACACCTTGCCCGGGTTGGACAGGTACTCGGAAGAATGTGCGCTCATAACCTGAAGGTCAAAGAAGCGCCACCTCTTCAAGAGAGAGATCGAGTACCTGGGCCACATAGTGTCACGAGATGGAGTTCTACCCTCACCAGAAAAAGTGGCTGCTATCCAGAAGTGGCCAGTCCCTCGAACAGTGAGAGAACTCCAGGCCTTTCTTGGGCTCGCCCGGTACTACTGCTGGTTTGTCAAAGACTTTGCGAAGGTAACGGGTCCTCTGAATGAGATGCTGAGGGGGACCGCCGGAGTGCCGAAGAACCAGTGCATCCCTTGGGCCCAGAGATAGGATAAGGCCTTTCAGGCCATAAAGAATGCCCTTACTTCAGCTCCGATTTTGGCCTACGCAGATTTCAATCAACCGTTCCTGTTGTACACAGACGGTAGCCTCCATGGACTCAGTGCAGTACTTTCTCAGATACAGGATGGACATGAGAGAGTCATCGGGTATGCCAGTAGGTCCCTGCAGGACAGCGAAAGAAACCCCCACAATTACAGCACCTTCTGGTTAGAGCTCCTGGAACTAGTGTGGGCTATGACCGAGAAGTTTGCGGGCTTCCTAACAGGGACCAAGATTCAAGTTCGAACAGACAATAATCCCCTGGTCCTCCTCGAGAATGCTAAATTGGTGGCCTTAGAACAACGATGGGTGGCTCGCCTAGTCAAGTTTGACTTTACCATCCGTTATCACTCTGCTTCCGAAATCGCAAATGCTCACAGGCTGTCAAGAGTGACTGTGGAGACTCCAGTGGGGGATCTCGATGAACAGCTCGGAGAGAAAGAAACCCCAGACTTTTGTAAGTTTAAGCCCCTAGTGGTTGCAGCCCAGTCAACTAGGGAGGCCTGCGCATTACCCCAATCCTTGGGGAGAACCAATGAGGAATGGGGAAATGTTCAGGATGAAGATGAAGAGCTAAGACAGATGAAATGGTGGGTAACTCAGAAGCGGAAGCCTGGCAAACAAGAGAGAGATGATCTGGACGCTGAGTTGAAGAGTGTCTTACACCACTGGGATAGACTGGAAGTGTAAAAATCAGTGTTATGTCGTAAGAGACAATAGCCAAAAGATATGGAAGCAAGGTGGCAGGTGGTCATCCCAGGAAGAATGGCTCAAGAAGTAGCTAAAGAATCCCAAGAATTTGGAGCTCACTTCGGGCCCACAAAGACCTACCAATGGTTACAGTCGTATGGGTACTGCCCCCGGTTGGAGTCTGCGGTGGAAGAGGTTTGCCAGCAATGTCAAGTATGCAACCTCATTAAGAGTACCGAACAAAGGGCACCCATCCAGACCATACAAACTAAGGAACCGCTAGAAGACTTGATGATCGACTATCTCAGCGTGGGACACCCGGCCCGGGGGCTACAGTACTGTTTAGTGATGACTGATCATTTCTCCAAGTTCGCAGTAGTCACCCCGACTAGAGATCAGACCGCTGAGTCGGCAGCTCAGGCCTTCTGTCAAGACTTCATCTGGGTGTATGGGTGCCCAAAGCGCATCCACTCCAACCAAGAAGCACGTTTCCAAGGCAAGGTGATGGAAGAACTGTACTGTATGTATGGCATTGAGAGGTCCCGGACCACCCCTTTACCATCCTCAAGGCAATGGAGCATGTGAACACTTCAACCGAACCATACTTCAAATTCTGAGAACGTTGGAGGAGGATAATACGGCATAATACCAGAGTTTGTCTGGACCATCGGGTCCACTCCACCACGGCTTACACCCCATATCTCTGCTGCTTGGAAGAGCTGGGTGTGAGATCATTGAGCTGAATTTGGAACAGCCAGAGGAACTGATGGAGTGAACTGTCACTTCATGGGTGAAAGAGCATCGGCAATGATTATAAATGATACAGCGGTTTGCGGGTCAGCAGCTGCAGGAAAAAGAACATACGGGCCATAAACCGACTCAAGAGATACCGCTCCAACCCGGGACTGAGTATTAGTCAGAGAGAAATGCCCCAAGAGAAAACTAAGTGAGAGATGGGAAGTACAGCCTTACAGAGTAATCAAGCGAGTGTATGCTGACGGCCCGGTCTACAAGGTGAAAATTGAGAGTGGGGCATCCTCCCCCTAGGGTACTTCACAGAAATACGCTGTGGTCTGATCTGCGCCATTTCCGCCTGAAGGCGCTACTCCACTTCCTGGATCTGTCATGCCTGATGGTGAAATCGATGATGAGTGATGGACCGTCCCTGACACAGTGGGGGGTCCTCAGCCGTACAGAGACGGTAATCCCATGGATTTATCACTACCGCCACGTGAGGACGAGACCCGTCAAGAGCTCACTACGACTCCTGCATCAAGTGTTCCTCTGGAAGATAGTCAAGCCTTGCCTGATAGCCAAGAGCTCCGAAGAGCCCAGAGGTCTACTGCAGGGGTTCCACCAGTGTGATACGTAGAACAGTGGACTCTGTCTGTTTTTCCAACTTTGTTGCCTCCTCTATAGGAGCAGTTTCCGCATTGCATGTTCCTTCATTACACTGTGACCATGATGCTGTTATGACCAAAGATGACCATCATTAAGTAGGAAGTCATATAAGGGGGTGGTGCTGTTATGGACAGTAAGGGCCCGTCTCACATAGTGACACACCAGCGATCCCGACAACGATCAGGATCGCTGGTATGTCGCTACATGATCGCTGCTGAGCTGCCAAACAGGCAGCTCAGGCAGCGATCAGGACAGCGACACTGCGGGTAACATCGCTTAGTTACCCACAGTGTACGTTGGATACCAGCGCACTGATGCAGGGAGCTGGTAACCAAGGTACACGTCGGGTTTCCAGGTGCTGCGCGGTGCCTGGAAACCCGACGTGTACCTTGGTTACCAGCTCCCCTGCAGCAGCGCGCTGGTATCCAAGGTACACGTCGGGTTTCCAGGCACAGCCCCGCACCTGGAAACCCGATGTTTACCTTGGTTACCAGGAGATTGCTGGTCTCCTGCCTGTTACACGCAGCGATGCATGCCTGCCAGTGGGAGACCAGCGATCAAAAAAATGTCCTGGCATTTCTGACACGACCAGCGATTCACAGCAGGGGCCTGATCGCTGGTACGTGTCAGACATAGCGAGATCGCTGCTGAGATCGCTGTTTAGCAGCGATCTCGGTAGCGATCTCGTTATATGAGATGGGGCCTTAAGAAACACACTGCAACTTTAAGAGACAGCACCCCCTTGTCTGGTGTGATGGAATGATCTGCTCCCCTGTAAAGGACTGTGTTAATGAACTGCCCGAGGCTGAGGAGAGGAGCAGTTGAAACCGTTGAGAGTGTCTGAGCTGGGAGCTGTTGCTGAGAGCTGCTGTGCATGGAGCTGTGTAAAAAGGTCGCAGAGCCTGAGACTTAGTGGACTAAGATTGAACAGACTCTTCGGGCGTAGCAAAGGTGGCTGTACTGTGCTATTTTGAGAAGCCACAAGAGGCCGAGAAAGGGATTTAAAGTTTCCAGGAGCACCTCCAGGACCCTGAAGCAAGGAGACCACGTTTCACGTATCTGCCAGACAGACGTGTGCACCACCGTTCAAGACTGTTGGGGGCCCCCGGTACCGGACCTGAGTCCCCAACATCACCGTGAGTTTGTTCCCGTTTGTGCACATGTCAGGGCTAGAGTTGAGCGATACTTTCCGATATCCTAAAGTATCGGAATCGGAATGGTATCGCCGATATCACTAAAATATCGGCGATACCCGATACCGATACCGGAAGTCCCATGTAAGTCTATGGGAACAAAATATCGCAACTAAAAAAACCCCATTCTTTCCTTGTAAACACTAAATATACACACATAGAATAGATATATATATATACATGTCATTGTGACATATATATATACATATATGTATAGTTTATACACTTCTACATAGTAAAATATCCTCTGATTCAATTGCCGGGTAAAGTCGGCTTCAGTGAAAAGACAGAAGCACCCGACATGAAATGACACTTGGTGTACATAGGGTTAACCATGTCTTTTCATGTCGTTTGCTATCTGATTTGCACAAACAATTAAATCAGACTATGTGTGCAAAATTTCACACCTGTAGGGGTTAATTAAAGGTGTAAATTCGTTGTAAAAAAAACGGACTTTTTTGCTACGAATTTACACCTTTAATTAACCCCTACAGGTGTGAAATTTTGCACACATAGTCTGATTTAATTGTTTGTGCAAATTAGATAGCAAAGGACATGAAAAGACATGGTTAACCCTATGTACACCAAGTGTCATTTCATGTCGGGTCACCTGACATGAAATGACACTTGGTGTACATAGGGTTAACCATGTCTTTTCATGTCCTTTGCTATCTAATTTGCACAAACAATTAAATCAGACTATGTGTGCAAAATTTCACACCTGTAGGGGTTAATTAAAGGTGTAAATTCGTTGTAAAAAAAACGGACTTTTTTGCTACGAATTTACACCTTTAATTAACCCCTACAGGTGTGAAATTTTGCACACATAGTCTGATTTAATTGTTTGTGCAAATTAGATAGCAAAGGACATGAAAAGACATGGTTAACCCTATGTACACCAAGTGTCATTTCATGTCGGGTTCTGCATTTTCACAAAAGCCGGCAATTGAATTAGCGGCTATTATACTATGTAGAAGTGTATGAACTACAAATATAAATATATATATATATGTGTCACAAATTCAATGACATGTATATATATATATGAGGTGTAAAATTGCTGAAAAAAAATGCGTGGGCTCCCGCCCTATTTTCGCAACCAGACAGACAAAGCCAGTGAGTGGGGGCAGATAATAATAGCCCAGAGAGGGACCATTATTTTTGCCCCCCCCGGCTACTAACATCTGCCCCCAGACACCCCAGGAAAGACAAATCTATAATTAGATTCGCCCTTTCTGGCACTTTGCCCGTCTATTCCCATTGCCCTGTAGCGGTGGCGAATGGGTTAATATGGGGTTAAAGCCACCTTGCTATTGAAAGGTGACCTTAAGCCAGGTTAATAATTGAGAGCTGTCAATTAGACAACTATCAATTATTAATCCTATTGCATGAAATAAAAATAAAACACACACACTTTAATTAAAAATCATTTTAATGAAATAAAGACACATGTTTTTGACCATCTTTTATTTTACTGCAAAAACCATTTCCTGTAATAAAAATAAAATAAAAAAGCAAAATTATTCTTACCTATCCCATGCACAGTCAGGTCCCACGGTGTAATCCTTCAGAAAGGGTTAATGTTTACTGCAGGGACCGCAGCTAATGCTGCAGCCTCACAGTAAACCCCAAATGAATGAGTTCCTCTCCTGCCTGACAGGAGAGTAAAGGCTGGGTGTCACATAACGATACACCAGCGATCCCGACAACGATATGCACTTGTCAGGATCGCTGGTGTATCGCTACATGATCGCTGCTGAGCTGCCAAACAGGCAGCTCAGGCAGCGATCTGGGACAGCGACACTGCGGGTAACATCGCTTAAGGGCCCGTCTCACATAGCGATATCGCTACCGAGATCGCTGCTGAGTCACTAGTTTTGTGACGCAGCAGCGAGCTCACCAGCGATATCGCTGTGTGTGACATTCAGCGACGATCAGCTCCCCTGCCGGGTATCGCTGATCGTCGCAGAAATGTCAGGACCTTTTTTTGATCGCTGGTTTCCCTCTGACAGGCACGCATCGCTGCGTGTGACAGGCGGGAGACCAGCGATCCGCTGGTAACCAAGGTACACAGCGGGTTTCCAGGCACCGCGCAGCGCTTGGAAACCCACTGTGTACCTTGGATACCAGCTCCCTGCATCAGGCGCTGGTATCCAAGGTACACAGCGGGTTTCTAGGCACAGCCCCGCGCCTGGAAACCCGCTGTGTACCTTGGTTACCAGCGGATCGCTGGTCTCCCGCCTGTCACACGCAGCGATGTGTGCCTGTCAGCGGGAAACCAGCGATCAAAAAAAGGTCCTGACATTTCAGCGACGATCAGCGATACCCGGCAGGGGGGCTGATCGTCGCTGAATGTCACACACAGCGATATCGCTGGTGAGCTCGGTGCTGCGTCACAAAACTAGTGACTCAGAGCGATCTCGGTAGCGATATCGCTATGTGAGACGGGCCCTTAAGTGGAAAGCTTAATTGATTGCTTTCCACTTTCACTTCAGGTCAGCCAGGGACACAATCAGTGACGTCAGAGGGAACTGATTAACAAAAATAGGGGTTCCCTTCGAAAAAAAAATGGCGTGGGGTCCCCCCTATTTTTGTTAACCAGCCAGATGAAGCAGACCGCTGAGGCCTGGATTTTCAGGCTGTTAAGGAGCCAAGATCCATGGACCTTGCCAGCCTGATAATACTAGGCCACAGCAGTCTGCATATCTTGGCTGATTAACAAAAATAGGGGATCCCCTCGAAAAAAATTGGCGTGGGGACCCCCCTATTTTTGTTAACCAGCCAGATGAAGCAGACCGCTGAGGCCTGGATTTTCAGGCTGTTAAGGAGCCAAGATCCATGGACCTTGCCAGCCTGATAATACTAGGCCACAGCAGTCTGCATATCTTGGCTGATTAACAAAAATAGGGGATCCCCTCGAAAAAAATTGGCGTGGGGTCCCCCCTATTTTTGTTAACCAGCCAGATGAAGCAGACCGCTGAGGCCTGGATTTTCAGGCTGTTAAGAGCCAAGATCCATGGACCTTGCCAGCCTGATAATACCAGGCCACAGCAGTCTGCATATCTTGGCTGATTAACAAAAATAGGGGATCCCCTCGAAAAAAATTGGCGTGGGGTCCCCCCTATTTTTGTTAACCAGCCAGATGAAGCAGACCGCTGAGGCCTGGTTTTTCAGGCTGGTAAGGATCCAATATCCATGGACCTTGCCAGCCTGATAATACCAGGCCACAGCAGTCTGCTTAGCTTGGCTGGTTAACAAAAATAGGGGATCCCCTCGAAAAAAAAACGGCGTGGGGATCCCCCCTATTTTTGTTAACCAGCCAAGTAAAATGCAGACTGCTGCGGCCTGGTATTAAAAGACTGTCAAGGCCCATGGATTTTGGCCCTCAACAGCCTGATAATACCAGGCTACAGCAGCCCCACATTTGGCGCATCAAAAGATGTGCCAATTGTGGCACTTTACCCGGCTCTTCCCACTTGCCCTGTAGCGGTGGCAAGCGGGGTAATAAGGGGTTAATGTCACCGTTGATTGCACGGTGACAATAAGCCCGGTTAATAATGGAGAGGCGTCAATAAGACACCGATCCATTATTAATCCCAAAGTTATTAAATGTATAAAAAAAAAGACACAGCAAGAAAAAAGTATTTTAATGAAATAAAAGAGACAACACAGTTTTCATTAATTTTATTACTCTCTCATTCCTGCGACGCCATCGATCTCCTGTAAAAAAATTAAAAAAACAAACCAACAGTATACCACCTGTCCGACGCAGTCCATAACGACAGTCCCACGACGATCCAACTCTGCTACATCGCAATGACAGGCAGAGCCTGTCATCGCGACGCAGCACAGCTGATTACCTGCTTCCCCGGCGGTGACGTCATCGGACTGACTGCTTTACGGCCGGGATTACCCAGCAGTCACTGCAGTTATCGCGAGAAACTGCATGTGACCGCCGGGGAAAGAAGATTGCGGCCATGAAGCAGTCCAGGACGTGACCGCCGGAGATCTTCTGCCAGGTAAGTGCCGCTGACTCCTGACAGACCCGACCGACGGACACTGACAGTGACAGTGACAATCCCGATTCCGGTATCCGATAAGACGAAAATATCGGAACTCGGAATCGGAATTCCGATACAGCCAATATCGGCCGATACCCGATATTTGCAGTATCGGAATGCTCAACCCTAGTCAGGGCATAACGTAGGCTTCAACAGACAGAACACTGCAGCCGTGTGGCCTGTTTAGTAGAGGCCAGGGAGGTTATACGTAGAGTAGACTCATTCTTTGTTTATTGTTTGGTTTTGCCTGCGTGATATATATTGATCCAACTAAAGAATACAAACTCTTGTAAATTATCTTTTGCCATTGCATATGAGTCACACAGCCAGGGCCTGTGGGGTACTCGGCACCGAGCTCGTTCACTTCAATGGGGGATGTCACGGGAGCACGGCTCGGTCCGTTGCCCTGGGCGCTCACCCCTTAAGTCCCCAATGCCGCGTGTAGGAGACTACATCCCCTATTAACAGATCCCTGCCTGGGTGCCCCTCCGGCAGGTGAGACTCCACATCCCTGCGATTAACAAAGACCTCCTGGTACAGGCCGGGCTCGTGGATGAACCCCCAGCCACCCAGGAGTTTGAAGTCTCTAATGGCCCCCTGGCGCCGCGGTTCCCGGAGCGTACCTTTATCTCGCCTGACGATCTCCTTGTCAGCAAGATCCTGCTCCCAGTACCTCTGGCGAAGCTGCTGCACCTCACGCTGCTCCTGCTCCCGGCGTCGCCACTCTTTCTCCTTCTGGGCGGCGTACTCCACGTTGTCCAGGAGCTCCATCTCCTCCCAATCGATCTCCATCGCTTGTGGCTGGATTTCTTCCATCGTCCCTATCGGGGGACTGCATTCCGCTGCGGCCTCTGGTTCCAGGCCGGGCTGGCGTTCCTGTCCGGGCAAGGCCTCCTCAGCCTCCTCTCCTCCCGCCGCGTCCTCGGAGGAGTCAGGTACAGCTCTTTTGGGGCCGGCCTCCGGTTCTTCCTCAGCCGCTGGTTCCAGTGGTGGTGTGGTTGGCAGTTGCGCATTCAAGGGGGGGAGCAGCCGGTCCCACTGCAGCCGCAGTTTTAGGGCACGCCAGCTCCGCTCCATCGCCTCCATCTCTGTGCGGTGTCGGGCCAGATCCCGCAGCGCCGCATCCACCTCCTCCACTCTATGCATCATTTGGTCGTTCTCCCGACCTGGGGATGGTTCAGGCACATGCTGCAGCTTTCAGGGGAACGGGGTCTGCGCACCGCCATTCCCCCACACAGCGACTCCAGTCCTTCCGCCATCTCACGCCAGGCCAGACTGTGCTTCCCATCTGGAACACTCTGGTCTTTTCCGTGGAGGCGGGACTTTCGCTTTCTCTTCCTAGCACCAAGGATGAAGAGGAGGTGGATCTCTCTTGCAGTGGGGCAGGCTCGGACATTGTAGTAACATTTGGATAAGGCGGCCATAACTTTTGCCCCACGGGGGGTACGCCCACGAATACACGCCCTCCTTCTTCACCAGCGCCTCAGGGCGCGAACATGGTGGCAAAAATGGCGTCAAATGGTGCCAAAAATCACAAAACAGCAACACTGTCTTTTGCACCAAAATAGTCCACTTCAGGCACACAGGACTCACATATAGCGAGCTTCGTATCCTGTTTGTGACGCCAAGAATGAGTCACACAGCCAGGGCCTGTTGGGTACTCTGCACCGAGCCCGTTCACTTCAATGGGGGATGTCACGGGTAGCACGGCTCGGTCCGTTGCCCTGGGCGCTCACTGAAAAGGGGATATTTACAGGGGATTATAGGTTTGTAGAAATGTTCGTGACGCCACCTGTGGTACCTGGTCAGGGTGACCAGCGCTGCAGGGTAGATCCTCTGAGGGGTTGTTACTGGGCAGCAAGGTGTTATGTCTTCCACAGGCAAGACTGATCCCTCAGGGTATATGGCGGTGTAGGGGTGCAGGATCAATAAGGCAGACACACACACGAAAGTCTCTTTCTGTAGCTTTACTGATGGTAGATGCAGGCACATCCCGGGAAGCTGTCAGGGTGGAGGATGCACATCCAGTAATCCCACTGAGTAGGTGTAGGGCATCCTTACTTCTTTATGTGTGTGAGTTTCTGACACGTATAGAACAAAGTCTAACTCTGTCTCCTCAGCTACGCCCGGCTGACCTTGTGATGGAGCCTTCTCTTGGATAGAACTAAGTCTCTGTATGCAGGGCCCTGCTAGACTCCTGTTCTTCCTGACCCCGGTTACGTATCAGCACTGTTGGGCCCCTGCGACCTGAAGTCCAGCAGGGTCTTCGGTTTCTCCTACTAGTCGTGAAGATGCTAGCAAGCTCGGACCTGGTGTCCGGTGGGGCAGAGTAGAGGTAAACGATCAATGCTATTTCAACCTCTGTCACTCTCTTCTTTCTTCCACTTGCCTTTCGTCCTACTCTCACCTTTAACATAAGCACAACCAGCAGTAGATGTCAGCTTTCTTTATCTTCACCGCTCTCCAAGCGTCGGCACACTTCAATAACTCTCTCTCTGGCTAGTCATTCCCTCTCAGCTCGTCTGAGGTAACTAACTTGTCCGTCTCTCACAATCTGACTGATCTCTCCAGCCCTCAGGCTAATCTGATCTCAAAATCTAACTGCTATCCTCTCCACACCGTTATATACCTGCGTACTCTCCAAGGGCTCCCTCTGGTGGCACCAGGGAAAAGTGAAGTGTGAATGAATATCGGGTGATTTGTTGGTTTACCTTTCGTGCATCCTCCAGGGTAACATGTGGCACCAAGCGCAGCTGGGCTACACACATACCCCTGTTTGCACCTTCCTTATCCACTTCATTCCTTGCCTTCCAATAAATTTATCCTTTGTTGTTTGCACCTCATCTTGTGTACCAGTCTCCCTGCACCATGGTGGTTTCCCGCCCATCGCTTCACTGATCTCAGATTAGGTGGAAAACACCTTGTTTTAAGAGATTGAATCTGATAAGTTAGAAATCCACTCTAATTAATTACTTCAGTTACATTTTTATGAATTCTTTAATTATCCCATAATCGTCAGTATGGAGTACCCGACAATGGTTACTTTTTATTTGCACTTGTAGTATTTAATTTTGAACCCTTGGATATAATAAACCGAGAGCAACAAAGGACTGAAATAAAAAAATGTCCATGCAGCAAATTTGTAGTACAGTAAAACAGTAATTAACCACTGCTGCCTTGTAAATCAGCAAATCGCTTTCCGTTTATTATTGCTGACCTGTGGTAGTATAGATTGTACACTTGCCTGTAATAAAACCACTGATGTTCGATGTCAATGTAAACAATATGAGACAACCATATAATGCAGAAAAATGCAAATGGTTAAAAGGGATGAACACTTTTGCAACCAAGTTTGTTTTATTTCTTAGAAAATCTAAAACAAATTATTATTAAACATCTCTGCAGATAAGTCTTGGCTACACATCTCTGATGATATATATTGTGCACATTTGTTATATAGATTTATTCGTCTACGTAGTTCCAGACCACGAACAGGATCTGAGTACAATCTGATCCAGCAATCATGTGTTAGGGCTCATTCAGATGTCCGATTTTTGGGTATGAGTGCTATCGGTGGTTTTCATGAATAGCAGTCACACTGAAAAATAGTCTATGGGGCTGTAAACATGTTCTGGGAATGAGTGGTCCACTGAAAATATCGGAGACATGTCTGATTTTGATCCAAGGGTCAATTCCAAATCAGCCATGCAAGTCAATGGGTCCACAAAAAAAATCAGACCGCACTCAGATATGATCATATTTTCATGGACTATTAGGCCGGGATCACACATGCGAGAAATACGGACGAGTCTCGCATGTGAATACCCGGCACTGCCACTGGCACTCAGGAGCGGAGCGAGTGACTGCATAGAAATACATGCTGTCGAACACTCCGCTCCCCAGTGCCGGCGGCAGAGCTGGGTATTCACATGCGAGACTCGTCCGTATTTCTCGCATGTGTGATCCCAGGCTTAGAATGGAGAAAATTTTGTTTTTACATTTCTCCAAGTCCGAGAAAATCAGCTGACCCTTGCACCACACTCTGATCACATTCTAATCAGAATAGTCAGTCTGATTTTCTCGTATGCGAAAAAAATGGACATTTGAATGAGCCCTTACTCCAATGTTTCTACCCATTTTTTTGCTTATCTTAATCTATAGAGTGAGATTTAGTCTTTTGCCACCTATCTGAGGTCCAAAGCAAAAAAAATAAATTAAAGGGACTTTCTGGGGGCTTTGCATAGGAGCTATGGCAAAGGCACTGCATACAAAGCTTGGCCATCTATAAGCCACGTGAGTGATAAAATTGTGAAAATTTGGTCAGTCCCATTCCTTACCTCCAAATTATGATATAAAATAGGATTTATATTCTAATTTCTGTAGAGATTAAAAAATTGGTTCTATGAGGATCAAACTTGTTTTTAGTAATTCGCTCAACCTGGAAAGTTTAAACAATTTGCTTTTCACTTTGACTGAAATGGAAATTGCCATTTTTGCACAAGTTTGTATCAGTCAGATGGTACACATGACACAAGATGTGGCCGGGCAGGCGTCTCCATAATGCCTTGAAGCTCTCACATCTTATGATATAGCGCAGCCAATGAGGATTTATCATCATAGACTTTATAAAAACTGAAGCAGGGAATGCAGAATCCGTTTTAGGGAGAACCTGGATACTAAGAGAACGTCACAGTTTAACCACAGCAATAAGGATACAAAGTCATAAAACACAGAATAAACTGTACATATAGTGCATGAAAGCACAGTAGTAAGCAAAAGTTACCATCCCAGAGCCATATATCTTAAGTTTACTTTGACATTACTAAAGCTGTGTTTGCAATAAAGAGCTTTAAATGGGTTGGATCCTTTTTTAGGAGATTTCAGAGTGTTATATGTATATTTTAAGGGCAATTGCCATACTTTGATGAAAATTTTTTGGAAATATTTGTCAAAGCTGGCAAATTTGAAGTTCAGAAGATTTTTTCATCTCAAGTTTTCTTATTTAGAAAAACACTTTAAACTTTTATTCCAGTAGGTTAATTGGATTCTAAGGAAAAAAAACACAGATACAATCATGATAAGTTGTGCAGATAGCGAAACCTAGCTCTGCTGCATCAGTTTCTCATTAATGATTCAGTAGTTGAGCAGATATAAAAGTGCACAGTATATGCCTTTTGCCCTCCTAGCTGACTGCATGGGAAGATTCATTTCGTCTAGGGAGGATGCTTTAGCTTTGACTGCAGCTCTGGCTTTAGGAGAGTACAATTTGTCTGTTTACTTTGCTGTAGACGAGGCCTTGTTTGCCATTCGATCACTCAGTAATTTCATGTATTCAAAAGGAGCCAAGTTCCCTGCTTTTCCTCAACAAAGAACTCAAATATATTTTGAGCTTCTCCGAAACACCTGGGATTCCGTCAACTGAAATAATCCATAGATTAAAAACAAAATAAAGTCACTTTCATCAAAGGACATTTGCCCTCCAATACCCTTATGATGAAGCCATCGTTTCGCACTGTCCAGTTACTATATCAAATCCTAAAGAATAAAATCATGCAGACCATAACTAGAAGAAGTTCTGCCTCATTGCAAACTTTGGAATAGACCCCCAACTCATGCATGAATATTTATCTGCTCAATATGAAGATAATGGAAGAACACACTCTGATAGACTGCAGCGGTGGCCGGCAACTAGGCAGCGAGCAATAAGCCTTAGAATGAAAAATTCATCTGTTCTGCAAAACATAGACAATTATTGATAAGAAATAAATTTCAAAATTGCTCATTTTTACAAACATTTTTTATTTTTACCCATTTGAAAAGATGCAGTAACCCATTTTAAGAAGATCTGTAACCAGGTGAAAAGTGTCCAGTTTTTACTATTATTTTACTCCAATTTTTTTAATCAACCATAGGGTTCCAAAGATGTGGGCTTTTTTTAATGAGTGTTAATTTTTATTGTCTTATTAAGGAGGAGTGGCTCCCATTGTAATTATGCTAAGCAGCCTAAAGACACGCCCCAGAGGATCCTGTGAACAAATTCTCCTTGGTAAATATTATTAAATATCATAATGGGAAATGCAGGAATAGAATAAGAGAAAAAGCGTCTCAGTTTTTACATGGTAATGTCCTCTTTAAAGGGAATCTATCAGTAGTGTTTCATCCCCCAAACTATTTATACGCACATAGCTCTTTCAAAGACAAATCCAGCAATACCATCACATGGCCAGTCAATTATTTTGTTAATAAAAAATGTGCATTTGAATCAGCCTTCTGAATCACAGACTAAGAAAAAAATCTGTAAAAAATAGCTTATTAATGGCTTCTGGGTTGCAACAGTCAATTTTCATTGACTCTGAAAAATAAGTAAAACAGAAAACTACTGAATAGAAATATAGAAAATGTTATGTTTGTCTAATACAGATTAGCACATAAACTTTGGTTTAGGGTATGGGTCACCCTCCTCTATGCTGTATAAATTATATGTAAGAATGTATATAGAGCATTTGCCATTAGACAGTCCCCTGCCCTCTACTCATAATGAGATGACTTTGTTGGCTCTGTCTTAGGCCTGTTTCACACGTCCGTTTATTTCCGGTACCGGAAAAACGGTACCGGAGATATCTGTGTGTGTAATACTTACAGTACATGTGTGGCAACCATGTAACACCCATGTGCCGCATCAGTACCACACGGACGGCTGCCGGGGAAGAAGAGCTACAGTAAGTGCTGTTCCCCGGCGGCAGGTGCAGAGGACTGCTCTAATCATTTTCCCCTGCTCTGCCAGCGATCGGTGGGGGCTTTTAAGATTATTACTCCGATCATCCAACACTTGCTGCCGCTAATAACAGTGACAGCATGAGAGGATGATCGGGGTATTTCTCCCCCGCCCTCTGCGCTATAGCTAAATAAACAAATGAAAAACCTATTTTCTTTAACCAATCAGGCAAAACTCACAGTGACGTCACTGAGACTGTGCTCCAAGCCAGCCTGAACTGCTGTAACTTCTAAACCGTGGGAAAATGCCAGTGATAAAGGTCACTGCAGTTCAAGCTCAGTGTCTTCACAGTAGATCACCATGAAAAATTCTATCCATTACTAAGCCGTGGTATTGATGTCACCAGACAATAGAAAGGTGACATCAACCCCACAAATATTACTCCACTTGCCACCGCTACAGGGCAAGTGGAAAGAGCCGGGCAAAGTGCCAGAATTGGCTCATCTAATATATTCGCCTTTTCTGGGCAGCTGTGGGCTGCTGTTTTAGGCTGAGGGGCCTATATCAATGGCCCCTTACAAGCCTGAGAATAACAGCCTCCAGCTGTGAGCTTTAGAAAGGCTGATTGTCAAAAATGGAGGGATCACACTTTTTTTTAAATTATTTATTTAAATAATTAAATATTCTTGATAACCAACCTTTCTGAAGCTGACAGCTGAGGGTTGCAGCCCCCCAGTTGTGAGTTTTACCTGGTTGGTTAAAATAGGTGGTGAACCGACGTCGGGTTTTTCATTCATTTATTTAGTTATAGCGCTGAGGGCAGGGGAGAAATACCCCAATCATCCTCTCATGCTGTCACTGCAATTAGCGGCAGCAAGTGTCGGATGATCGGAGTAATAATCTCAAAAGCCCCCACCTGCTGTTATCGTTCTGAGTTTAATATAACTCTCATCATTCTCCCCTGCTCGCGCCAATCGCCGGCAGAGCAGGGGAGAATGGTGAGAGCCATCTTCAGCATCTGCCGCCGGGGAGCAGCACTTACTGTAGCGCTTCTTCCCCGGTGCCGATGCGTGTCACAAGGATGAGATAAATGTGTTTTGCTGTCAGTGCTGACGGTAAAAAATGGACGTGTCTACTTGTGGTGTACACAGACACACGGTCCGTGGAAAAAACACTGACATGTGCACAGATCCATTCATTTGAATGGGTCTACATGTGTCAGTGTCTCCGTTACGTGGGAAAACTGTCACCACATGTACTGGAGACAGGGATGTGTGAAAGAGGCCCTAGGCTACATTCACATGTCCGGTCGGATCCGTTACAAAGAGATGACAATGGATGCCTCATTAACAAATTCGTTCCCCCTTGATTACAATGTTAAAATCCGTATAGAGATTAGTTAGTAAATAACAGGTTAAAAAATTGTGTCAGCAGCACAACTTTTTTTTTCCTAACGGATTTCTGCTGGATCCATTCTAACAGATCATCACTGGACAAGTGAACATAGCCTTAGACAACACGGAAAATTTAAGTAGCGATTTTTTTTTTTAAAACAGAAAATGCCAGGAATGTTGTGTTCATTCTTTTACCTTTTGAAAAATGGAATACTATTAGTTACTTCTTTTAAAAAAAAGTCATGTAAAAATAAAAAAGAGAAGCTTTTATTAAATTAGTAATTACAACATTTACGGTAATTTGAAACACACAAATGGCATAAGGGAATAAATATAGGCGAAGTCAGCTCACCCGTCTTGAGGAAAATCCACAATCCACTCACGCACGGAGCCACCTTGATCAAGGGCTTTGTCTGTAGCAAATATGGGAAGAAATCTCCTGCATGAAACTTCACTTAGAATAATTAAAACCACTTTATTGGTAATATTTTTAAAAACCAGCATCAAAAATGTAAACACATTGTGACAAATGGGGTCTCTGGAGTCTGACTCGTTTCGACCTAGCAGGTCTTACTCATGGCATTAGTAAGACCTGCTAGGTTGAAATGCAGTTTTGAATTTTTCTAAGTGAAGTTTTATGCTGGAGATTTCTTCCCATATTTATGGTAATTGTACAATTTTCTGAAGGCCCTTGGTGCCATCAATGTAAGATTATGTGATGGCTGGAGATTTTCTGTTGCTTGAAATCTCGTTCCTTAAATTGTTGTACAGTATATGACAATGGATAGCTATCTTGTGTGGAAGGGAAAGATTTCACTTATCATTCACCTCTGCATACTCATCATGTTTATTTTCCAGCTCCCTCTGTAAAATATCCACCACTTGATCCTTTCCCGATAAAACATCTACTTGCTCATGCAGTGTTTGATGTCGGGCTTTAAGGGGCTGATGGAAATCAGCAATAGTTTCTGATTTGGTTGCTGGTTTAACCAGCTGATTCATCAACTTTGCTGCCTCCGGAATCATGCTTTGAAAGCTTATGTACTCTTTACATACGCAACCATGTGGAGTTGCTCCTTCTCAATACCCAACATTGTCATCACTCACTCTTCCAGCTGAGATAACTACCACCACAGTCATATTTCGTTACCTGTAAGGTCAATTTTTGAGCTTCAAATTGAAGGAGATATCTCCTTTCAAGGCCCACCAGTAACACTGTCTCTGGAGGATAACTACATGCTGCATGCAAATATTACATTACCCTCATTTACGCTTTCGCATAGGGCCTACCCGAAGATTTACCTGTTCTCCTGTGGGATTGTCCGAGCCTATGTTCTTTAGACTACCCTTCTATTGTAAAGGTCTGACTTTGTAAGGAGTATGAGCTGGTCTGCTAGGAGACTTACTCCACAGTCATGCCTTTTTTATACATGAAAACGATGTTCATCTCTCTCCGATCTGTTGTATGGTATGTATTCACCATTTATGTGTGTCTGAGGTCCACAACAGCTGATATTACTGATGGAAACTCACAGGTTGATCTATGATGACGTTTTCCCCACATCTGTATATAATCAAGTTAACAGTCTGATCACCTAACATGAATATGATCAGTTCCTATCATGAGCCAAAATGCTACATGTTATGATTTGGTAGCCAAGGAGGACAGCAGCAAAAATAGACTAAGCAACCAGACACCCAGAGAGGTTGGTGTACTAGCGGATTGCAGACCCCTAAACTGCCAGCACAACTAGAATTAGCAGTAGGACGTACCTACGGTGCCCTAGACACCTCGACACAGCCGGAGAGTTAACTAAGCCTAAAGAGAGAAAGGGGAAAGCTAACTGCCCCGGAGTAGACCCCCAAAGGAAGAGGTAGCCTCCAAACATATATTGGCGGTGAGACAAGATGAAATACAAACGCAGGCAGAAAATAGAGTAAGCAAAGGCTGGGGCCCAAACTGTCTAGATAGAACAAGACAAGACAGAATACTGTCTGCAATCCAGCAAAAACTCTAAGAAAAACTCCAACCGGTCTGTTACGCAAAAAATAATGAGACCACACGATCTCTCCCCTGCTATATCAGACTCTGGTGTGCACAGGTAGCAAATCAGCAGACACTGAAACAACAGGGAACTGAAAATACATAAACTGTCTCTGGTGTGAACTAGTAGCAAATCAGCGGATGCTGAAATAACAAAACTGAAAATACATAAATAGTGTCAAAAGAGAAACAGAGTCCAGCGCAGGCCCTCGCAGGGGAGCCTAGCTGCACGACACCAAAAGGGCAGAAAACTGACATAGACAAAAGCAAATGCCACAGGAATAAACAGCAAATAACTTATCTAAAAGTTGCAGGACAAAGCAGGAAGCAGGCTGACTTCCAAAAGAGACCAGGAAGCAACTAATCACCGGCGAGGATCATGGGAAGGTTACTCACTTAAATCTCCCCAGTCATCAACACCAGATTGCCAATCATTGCCCCCAGCTGATAAACCTTTGATAGCCAAAGCAGCTTCATTACTATCAGCAGCCACCAGAGGGAGCTCAAACTCAGAAGTCAGATCCAGAGCGTTCACAACAGCTACATATGAATTTTGAATTGTTTTTTCATGGTTAAAAAAAATATCCAAAAACAGCAACATGTAGGTCTGTGGACAGTGTCTGATATTGCATCTCAATTAATTGCAATGCTGTGGAGTCACAATTTCTTTATTATACCACAGATTTACCTTTATTCAATATATTAACAGATATGATTGGATTGACATGACACAACGACCAAGAAAAGGAATTTGATGATCCTCGTAGGCGGTGTCTCTAAAGCTGGTTGCCCCTCCCTCGAGGGATTAAAAACAGTTAAATACTTACCAGAACAATGATGACAGACCTGTAGCTGCCCTCGTCAGCAAATGTTGTGAGTTGTATGTTCACAACAGTTGGAAATCCATCGCTTAGGAATCACATGTCTAAAAGATTTAATGAATACCATGAATTTTATGTTGTCCTATATGTGTAATATTCACAATTATTTAACTATCATGCAAATAAGTCATTTCCAATCTTACACATAGAATTTGGAAAGTCTTGAGAAAATCTACACAACCACCATAATAATATATCTCTAGTGAAACCAAGTGTAGGGGGAATGTAAAAAGATTTACAATGCTTTCTACATAGAGAACTTTCTAAATAGCTCGGGATCAGTTTCCTAATGAGCCCTTGCAGCTATAACTTTTATTAGAAGGGTCATTAAGCCTGAAAGAGCCTCAACTCTATTGTTTTTGTTGTTTCTGAGAAGAAAGAAATATCACCGTGCTGTGCAGAGAGAGATACAATGCATTATGAGGAAATGAGGAAAATCACTGAACAAGTAATGTGCAACAGCAAAAAAGACAATGATCAAAGAGGCAAAGGCAAGGAAATGGCGGCTGCCGCATGTGTCTACACTAATCTGGACCTGCGTTATCACATATACTGGATAATCAGATGGCATACAAAATTTTATAAACCTCATGTATAAAAGTAGGCCAAAAATTTGAAACTTGACCACATTGTATCTTAATCTAGGTTTTTCCGAAAAGGCTTTTAAACTACAGAATTAGTTACAATTTGGGAAACAGGTGCCGGATTATCAGATTTGCCAGGTTAAAGTAAATATTAAAGGGTTTTCATAAGCGACTCCATACACAATAGGAGGCTGTGGATCATAAGATTGTTCAGCCAATCATTTGGATTGCAACTATATCTGCCGACTCCAACTTACACAGGAGCACTCCTCTGGTGGCGCCAAGAACAAAAGGATTAATAGTTTGAAATTAGTCCTGCTGAATCCTTATTTCTCTCAAGATCGCCTCTCGGAAGAGAATCAGGTGTCCCCCATAAACATTACCGTTGGTCAACATTCAGCCAAAGTTAGTCTAATTTGTCTGGGGGTATTTAAAGGGGTTGTTCAGGACTTTAACATTGATGGCCTATCCTTAGGATAATTCATCAATATCTGATCGGTGGGGATGCAAAACCCGCAACCACAGTTGATCAGTTACTCTCAGTGTGACTCCCCAGTTATGGAGCTACAGTATACAGCACAGTCCCATTGACAAAATGGTCAGGTAGTGAACATCCACCATCTATTGATAGGGGGTGTATGTGCAGTACCCAGTTGCGGCGACTATTCTGTCGATGGAGCTGTGCTGTGCAGCTTCATAACTGAGCAGTTCTGGCCGCCGCTGACACCAGGAACAGCTGATTGAGAGTGCCAATTGTCACAACCCCACTAATCAGACATTGATCACCTATCCTAAGGATAGTTCATTAATGTTAAAGTCCCAGACACCACCTTTTAAATTGGAAAAAGTATTTTATTTTTTCCAGAAACGTTGTCATCCTTGTCCATAGGCTCTGTCTCGTATAAGAATTGAGTTATATCCACTTGTAATACCAGATATAGCCAATGGGTGGCGCTGTGTCTGGGGAAAAATGAATAAAGATTTTTACCAATTTCATACAATAAAAATCAAACTATTTCATATAGATGGCAGTGACATTCTATCCCTTAAAATATACACTCCATATTTCAGTGATGTCAGTTCATATTTCGAATCCTGTGTGCCCATAACAGTCACATCTATCTCTTGTCATTGCCTGGAATGGAGAATACATGGAATCAGATTTTTTTTCCCTGTATTTTAGTACCCAGCGTTGGTTGTGTGTGAACACCTCTAAATCTCATCTGTCACTTGGCAAGTGAGATCCAGAAGTGACACAAAGTCCTTTTTACATATGGCGTCTCCGGCGTACAGTGCAGAATACTAGCCTCTGTTGGGCTCATGTTGCGGAGCATCTGACATTTCCTAGTGGAGTCTTTTGTCCTGTTGGTTTGTGAGCTTGATTAGTTTAGCATTTTAGGGAAGGAAATCAACAAGGCAGGTGCAGCTCTTAGTGGAAACAGACAAACATATACAATAAAGCTTTTGTCTGCCAGAGACAGCCGTACAGTGTTCTGAGACAGTTTGATAAAATACTCTACTGTTTGGCTCCACGTTAACTGCAGCCAGTAGTTTGCAGAAGGGCCATGCTTCAGAATGACCATATATGCAAAAAAAACTATATTTGTCACAATAGTTCATCCCAGTAGCCCAATACTAAAAAAATGAAATAAGTGGTAAAGAGGGAGTGGTAAAAATAGTGCTACTCTTGTCTACAGGCTGTTTCTGGTATTGCAGCTCAGATTCTTTAAAATAAATGAGGCTGACTTGTAGTATCACAAACAACCCAATGGCAAGAGGGGCGCTATTTAAAACAAATATAAATACAAAATAAAATGAAGGAAACTTTATTTTTTGGTAACCTTTTACAACTCCAGTGGCCCTTTCATTTAAGTGTGTGTAGTTAATTAAAAATTTTTTGACTGCAGGTAAAATTGCTTATTATGATGAATTAGTGACCTGCAAAGGGCCCATATATTTTTCTTGCATTGTCTGTGTCTGCCAGTGCATAGGACAATCTATATGACTCCAAAATCAAGTTCACCGATTTAGGCTTTCCTGTACATAAATCTATTTCTACCTTTTCTTGTATATAAATGTAGTCTTGTTAACCAACTTTCACATGGTCCTCAAAAAGGCTCTCACAGAGCAGAGCTGAGAAACACGCTCCCTTAACTAACAAGATCAGACTTAAATACAGGGGTAACACAGGGGAGATCGTGCAGATCTCACCACTGCCACCAGTTGTCAAGGAGACGCAACTTCGCTGCCTTCAATCATCAGGACAATTTTGCAATTGACTGAGGAGTGATTGATGAGACCGCAGCTGCTTCCACTACTAAGTCGGTTATTGGGAAACTCACAGTGAGCATAGGGTATGTACACCTCTGATTCCAACTCATGGAATATATATATAAAATATATATATATATATATATACCCTTGTACGGTCACTGCCAAACTCCACAATAACAAAAAGTACTAACTGCCACCACCCATTGTTTATACAGGCTGATTTGACACCCGTTACAGGTAGCATATGGCTTCTGGGGTGCGGTTTACAGAGCAAGAGGAACAGAGCTATTCAATTTAATATATTTAATCCAGAAAGGTAGGCCGTGTTTATGAAAAATATACAAAAGATGATACAGAATGGGAACAAATAATACGGTATAAGCAATTACATAGAGTATGTAAAAGGTATAACAAAAGGAATTACTAAATTTGAGGTCATGGAAATAGCTTAGAGCTTAGCGGAGGGGGGTACTCCTTATTAAAACAGACAACGGATAGAACCCACAGCAAGTTATACCTTCCAGGACTGACAAAATACAAAAACCTTAATTCTGCTTTTTATTAGATAAAGGTTATGTGAACATACTTCCCTTTGGTGAGCTCATATGGGGCTGGTTGTTGGATTTGCTAGGTCTGTTAAAATTTTATGAAATACGTAATTTTCAGGATATATTTGCCCTGGAAGTCCCAGGAGGTAAATATTGTCGTCATGCTTTCTATCGTGATTTTACCTTTCTATAGAGATGAAGCATGGCATGGATAGCATAATCCATCGGACCATTGTTAAGTTGGAGGGTTTAGAATCGCTTTACATTGTTGTGAGTGAATGTGCTATGTTCGCCCATTCACTACAATGCCTAAGATACATCTCCCATAAATATTGAAACAATACAAAGCTCAATATTCATCACTGACCACTGGCTACAACAAGTCTAGAGACCAGTGGTTTTAACAGAGGAAGCTCTTGTATGGGACGTGTATTTCCCCACCACTGAATAAACAAATCCAAAGCTTAGTGTCTGGCTGTAAGAGCAAACCTCTTGTTGTAATGTTGTAATTACCTGGTCACTGCAGGAGGTCATACTTCAATTGGAGTTGAGGTAGCAGCTTTTTCACTTCCCTAGCCACCATTAGTTTCCCACTTCCCCAGTTTTAATTTTCTCATATGTTCAATGTAAAGTCTTACTGCAATGTAGGTTAAAGTGTCAGCTCTTTCTCACGTCTCCAGTTATAATTAACCCCAATATATTCAGTATCAGGGTGACGTCCCCTCTCCGGAGACGTCTGTATGGATTTTAATTTTTCTATACGACAATGATATATAGGGGAATTTAAACTTGTGGCATTTAGACCAGGTCATAAATATATATATATATATATATATATATATATATATATATATATATATATATATATATATATAACAAGTAACTATATTAAATAGTATATTTATATGGCAGCTATAAGGTGAGATTATTTGGGATCATTAATAAGGTATTTTAATACTGCATATTGTTTGGTGGTAGTATAGGACTTGTGCATGACTGTATTGTCTTGGTATAGTATTGGAGCTTTATGAGGGCTGAAATCACACGAAAAAATTCCAATACAGTAAGATTGTTGCCAAAAGTTTTCAATAAAAAAAAAATAAACAAATAAAAAAAATAAATAAATCTGGCTACATACAGTTAAAAACACCTTCTAAGACCGAAATCAAGGAATTATGTAAAGGCTTTACATCCAAGTGGGTGGTCAATTAGAAGTGGAGCATTGGATAAAGCTTCCTGACTTTACCAGTGATTTACAAATGGTTACACAGTAATATACAGTACACTCTGCAATATTGTGCTTGCTGTCACTGTAGGTAGGACTGATCAAAACACAGGAACTGAAAGAGGCAATTAACTTAATTACAAGTGGAACGATTAATTATCATACCACGAGCAATAGAAGCAAGATTGTGTTAGCCGACTGCCAGTGGCAATGATTAATTGGATCTATAACACCGATAGCAACACGTGTATTAATACCCAATGTCCATTGCTAAGACGCTGTGACAAAAAAATGACTCCTCCAGATGCAAGTAAGGTTGTTTTTTAAGAGGTGAGCGCTACGCAATGTGATTAAATGGATACAAGCGATCTGGCCCCTTGTGAATATTTAACGCTAAAGAGATTTATTGTAAACCTCCTGCATTAGTTTGTTTCTTAGGTCTCTGCAGTACAGAAAGCACTTAATCGATGCGTCCACCTGGATTAATATTTAAAGGGCAATGTACTTAGTCTCAGAGACACTCAAGGTGTTTACACAACTCTGTGATTGGCACCAGGGGCCTCATTGAAAAATGTCACCTGGGAAATAATCAAATGTTTCCTGCAAGTGGCCACCACTAGAGGGAGCACAGTGCACATAAATCCAATGGGAGGTGTAAAAAAAAAAAATGTATGCAGTGTGCTCCCTCTAGTGGCAGACAGATGGTATGACTGTATGTAGGAACACAGAAGATATTTATTATTTTATTTTTATATAGCGCTAACATATTCTGCAGCGCTTTACAGTTTGCACACATTATCGTTGCTGTCCCTGAAGGAGCTCACAATCTAGATTCCCTATCTGTATGTTTTTGGAATGTGGGAGGAAACCGGAGTACCCGGAGGAAACCCACGCAAACACGGGGAGAACATACAAACTCGTTGCAGATGTTGTCCTTGGGGGAATTTGAACCTAGGACTCCAGCGCTGCATAGCTGTAGTGCTATCCACTGAGCCACCGTGCTGCCCCGGCATCTTCACCATCTGAATTATCCAGGGGAGCATGGTGAGCTAGTGCGCCCCCTAATATAAGGTACAGGAAAGGAGTCCCTGGTCCCGGGTAACCTGACAGCTGTGTCATGACACATGTAGCTGTGGTATTCGCTGGTACGTGGGATGCAGTGATGAGATGGAGATGGAGCAAGCTTATACTGAACCTTTATATGCTGATTAGGGAAATAACTGGGTGGCTAATAGGGATTCTCCTCACAGGGAAGCTATACACCAATACACATAAACGTAAGCGAACGGCTATTAGGCAAGCGCCAATACCTATAGGGCCACGATAGGGCCAACTAGATGTCCTAGAACTATATTTAACAATAAACAGCATGTCACTTATCGGCTCTGACTTCCTGCAGAGTCATGGTCCGATGGATGTCCGCTTGACAACTCAGCCTGTGGGCCCAGCCGACGAGGAGTTGCTGCAGACTTAGGGCGTGCTTACACCCAGGTGTAGATGGGGCGCAACAGGCCCTGGAGAATCACACTGGCGTAGAGTCCGCCCCTCCCGGGGGTGAGATGGCGGCAGCTGAGAGCTCTGCTGGGTAGGCCATAGACACTGGCTGTAGTAGGTGGGAACAGACAGGCCGCAACCGCGGGCTGGGGTGAGGCAGTGGCAGTCGTGGCTGGAGGTGGATAGGCCGCAACCACGGGCTGGGGTAGGCAGGGCAGTCGCGGCTGGAGGCGGACAGGCAGCAACCGTGGGCTGGGTGAGGCAGCGGCGGTTGCAGCTGGAGGCGGACAGGCCACAATCGCAGGCTGGAGTAGGGCAGTGTCAGATTACTGTGGATCGCCCGCCAGGGCAGTGGGATACTCGGTACCGGGCCGGTGTCTTAAAGGGATGTGTCATGGCAGCAGTGACCCAGTCCATGGCCCTGGGCGTCCAAAAAAAAAGAGGATATTTACAGGGGATGATAAAGAGTTTGTTTTGTAGTGTTCGTGATGCCACCTGTGATTTCTGGTCAGAGGTGACCAGCGCTGCAGTGCAGATCCTCTGAGACTGATGGTGTGATGCAGCAGAGTTGGAATAGCTTCTCACAGGTGAAGCTAGTTGTCTCAGGGCAGAGAGGTGTTGTAGAAAGGGATGATGCTGGGAGATGTAGCAGAGTGGAGTGTGCGTCGCATGAAGAACTTGAGGAGACAGCCAGTTACAGTTTCCAAGGCTTTACTCACAGTTCTGGTGCGCACAGATGCCCGCTTGGTGCCACGCTCTCCAGGTGAGGAGTCCAGTCAACTCCCAGGTGGATGGAGAACACTAGTCCAAAGCTCCCTGTCAGTATATGCCTTCCCTGGCTGTCTCACTGTGCTGATTTCCATTCCTTTTTTCCTTCCCAGCACCTCGCTAAGCAGTGTCCCAGTCCGGTAGCTGCAAATCCTGTAGGACAACATGACCCAGGCGTTTCCTTGATCCTATATAGCTTTCCTTCCCGGAGAAGATGCTCGCGGTTGTGGCTGTGATCCATAAAGTTATCACAGCTGTCGGCTTGCTAGCTGAGTCATAAAGTTCTCCACTAGGCTAGGGGCCGAGTCCCTTCTGAGACGGGTAGCCTTCTGCTCAGCCGTGTCTCTGAGAAATCCATTTTCCCCTACAGGGAACCTTCCTTCTTTCTTTCTCTCTGTGAGCAGCTCCTCAGGACTTGGAGCCTGCTGCACGGTTGTATCTCTTTCCCTTCTCCCCTATGGGAGAGCCGTATAACATGTCTGTCTCCTTCCTCCCCGAAGGGAAGACTGTTCTCTAACTTCCCTCTAACTCCTGCTCTGACCCACAAGCTCCACCCACCATCTAACACCCTTTCCCAGCTGCAAACATGCTAGTGGAACTCAGCTAGTGTGTGATGGATGCAGTGTTGCCAGAGCCAGGTGTAGTGTCTCCACCTTACCTGTAAGATGGGATACCACATCTCTGGCTGAGATGCAGTACCTCTGTGGTGACTGGACTCTCAGAGGTACCACAATACCTCACAGTTCTCCTCCTTCTGCGCTCCGCTCGGGTACATCCCCCCCCCGAGTCACGTGGGTCTCTCAGTCTGCTCACACGTGGCAGCTGGCCTGGGCATCCTCTCCACTCCCCAGCAGGTCTCTCCTTCCTTCCTCCTGTCTATCTCTGCGTCAACTCCCACCTGCTGGTCACCTGTGCTCCTTTTATATTAGCCCGCCCCTGCACCTTCCAGAACAGTCTCTGCCTCCCCCTCCAGTTCCTTACCCCGGGCACCTTCTCCCTAGGAACTTATGTTACAGCCCCCTTGGTCCCGGCCCGGGCATATAGCGGGGGCCCACTCCCCTATATAGCCACCACTGAAGGGAGTACAGTGCATATAAACACAATGAGAGGTGTAAAAAAAATTGTATGCTCCCTCTAGTGGCAGACAGACACTATGACAGCACGGTGGCTCAGTGGATAGCACTGCAGCCTTGCAGCGCTGGAGTCATGGGTTTGAATCCCACCAAGGACAACATCTGCGAGGAGTTTGTATGTTCTCCCCATGTTTGCGTGGGTTTTCTCCGGGTTCTCCGGTTTCCTCCCACACTCCAAAAACATACAGATAGGGAATCTAGATTGTGAGCCCCTTTGGGGACAGCGACGATAATGTGTGCAAACTGTAAAGCGCTGCAGAATATGTTAGCGCTATATAAAAATAAAGGTTATTATTATTATGAGTCTATATGGTAAAACAAAGATATTATTGACTATCCCCTCCCACTATGGAATAAGATTATGTACAAATATACATTCCTTCGATGCACTTCTTGAAAAATATTGTATTGATGCACAAAAGCAATACTCTAAGTTTATTTGACCACCAGTCAAAATATGATTATACGGTATAAATGTGTTTTTTTTATTTTTTTGTGTACACTTTACACAACGTTGCACAAGTTATCCTAATCACATTTTTGTTTCGCAAGGTGGGCGTTCAACTGCCGGGACAACCCCCGTCCTCCACACAACACTGACAATTAAAAAGTGTTGCATCTAGGGTTTAGCAGTGCACTCCAGCTCGTCTCCATCTCGGCTTTTCGTGGCCACAGACCTTCCTCTGGCCATTGACTTTTAATAGATCCACAGCAATACTCCATTCAATGGAATAGGTTTGTGCCAGGTACGGACTGGAACTGAAATTCAGCCCTGGCATTTGAAATCACACAGGCCCATGCTGTCACCGCCCCCGAGCCCCAGATGGGATATATTACTACTAATAATACCCTGGATGGAGGAAAGCAAGATTTACTACAAGACTAATATTTCTAATGATACCCGTGGCCTGCTGGGGTAAGTGACAGAATCAGCGATTTTGTGCTCCGTCATAACTCTTAGCAGCATGGATGTCTTGAGAACAACATTTCTGTTAACAATGCAGCAGACAAGGTGGCCCACAACCAGACAGGCGCTTCTGGTATTTGCAAGAATTGCCAGATGGCCAGTCCGGCCCTGGTTTGTGCTGATCACTATGGAGGTAGCATTTACTATCAATATGATGTGACTTTTTGAGATGGGTTTAATTATTTATAGCCTTCATAATGCCTAAAATAAGATACAAAAACTTAGGTTAAGCTGCATGCTGATAGTTTCCATTTGGCAACAGATTTTTTTCTGTCAAACACTGCTGAAAATAAGTTTTACAGACTTATATCATGTAATTCAGAACTTTCCACCATTTATAACATGCCTTAGATTCGACATACAAAGAAAATGATTTCAGATGATTCTGCTGACAAACTGAATATGCAAGAATAATATTTGACTCCAGTTGCTGTTTTTCCTCAGTAGTCCTCAGCTAATAATTATTACCTGGTCCCAGTGGCTTTGGAGGATGTATATTCAGTTCACTGATCTGAAGACTTACAAGATGAATTTTAATAGAGCAAATTAACAAGTGACATCTCAAGGGCCTTTCTTCTTTTCTTCCTGAAATAGACTTCTTGAGTGAGTCCCTGATAGCATTGCATCTAGAGAAAATAGCGATATTATGTAAATAGTCTCATAATCTTAATTCCGAGGCTTCGGCTGTTTACGCTTATCTCTAAATAAATTATAATATTTCATTATATTAGCAGACAAACAGCTACCAGACCATGAATAATATCTGCTCTTGGGAAAGCAGAGTGACAGTCAATATGGCCACCATGATAAGTCCCGCAAGGGTTATCACGTGCTTTCCTTGCTTCCTTTTACCATACACTGAAAGTCAGACTTAGAGGGAAGTGATTTGACTCCTAGGAATCCTTCATAGAAGCAAATATACCTAAGAAATCGTAAAAAGGTTGATAATTTATATTACATGAGTGAAAATGACAGTTTCTATAACTCCAGGCAAGAATGAACGAGCACTGGGTTCCTCTGTTCTAGGGATTGGGGAGAAGTCATAGCACTTGGACGCCCCATTAATCTAACGTTCATCCCTTGACTTGGTGATAAATATTCCTTCTTTATTTAGGATTAGTGGGGCAACAGCCTCTGAGATCCTCACCGAGGATGAGAATTAAAGGGGTTACCCAGCCTTAGGCAACGAGTCTGCAGCCACTCTATGTGACTGTAGACTTGTGAATCTTTACATCCCATGCACTGCGCACTATGAGGATTCTTGGGTGTTGGTGGTGGGTGAGTGAACGCAAGTATGAGATTTGCATATGCGAGGTCACGTGCCGACTAGACATGCGCAAATATATTGAGCAAGGTCAGATACAGTCTAGTTGGAATGTGGTCTGAAGTATGCAAATCACATTCTTGCAGTCACATGGCCACCCGCTCCCGGTGCCAGAGAATCCTCACAATGTGCAATGCATGCAAAGTGAGGATTCACAAGTCTGAAGTCACATAGAATTACTGCAGAATGGAGCCTAAGGCCCTGCAATTCCAAGGCTGATTCCTCTACAGGCATTTACTTTAGGCCTCTTTCACATTTCCGGCGGGCGCATGGCGGCGCCCCCGGCATTTTGCCGCAGCGCCGCATCTGAAAATCTGATGCGCCGCATGCGGCTTTTTTCGCATTGACATGCATTAGCGCCGGGTGGCACCGCATGTCAATGCGTTGCATGCGGTTTTGTCCAGATGCGGCGCAAATGTACATTGCGGCGTCCGGAAAAAACGCTGCATGTAACGTTTTTTGTTTTTGCCGGATGGTTTCTTATCTCTCCAAGCATCAGAAACCATCCGGCAAAAAAACGCATTTTGGCCGCCGGAAGTGTGAAAGGTTTTCAAATGCGGCGCTGCGGCAAAATGCCGGGGGCGCCGCCAGGTGCCCGCCGGAAATGTGAAAGAGGCCTTACCGTAGCTCCAAGCTAACCACTGTGCAGGGGAACTGCTCCATAAATCCATTCATGTGAATATAGCCAGCTGCCGTTCCTCTGCACAGCCAAGTGAATCTTTATCTTCAGGATTGGTGGTTGTTCCAAAGATGAAGTTGTCCCTTTATCATAGAGCAATACAGATTCCCAGTTATATGTTATCAGAAGAATACCTCTTTAATAATTGGAATATTCCTTTTTGTTTCCTTGGCCCTTTATTAAGTGTTGAGAATCTTCAACCTAAGGCTTTAATTTCTACTAAAGAAGCACTCCTCCTTCCATCAAAATATTATCCTCTTAATATATTGCAGTCATCATATTATATAGCACTGTGCACTTACAATTGCTCATTTTACCTTTCTACCCAGATTATTCTTCTCTTTTCTATTATGTTTATGGCATCACGTGATTAAATACTGACTAGCTGAATCCTTCTAAGCTGTATATAGATAGAGGAATTCTCTTTTTCCTGCATGAGTCATCCCCCTCTTCACCTCCTGACCCAGCTGCTCCACTCCTCCCTCCTACCAATGACTTTTGCAGTGGCTGATGACTCATGCAGGGAAAATTGATCTCTTGTTTCTACATGGAGCTTAGAAGGATTCAGCTAGTCAGTTTTCATTCATGTGATATCACAAGGAAAAGAAAAGGATTATCTGGATAGAAAGGCAAAATGAGCAATTGTACGTACACAGTGCTATATAACATGATGACTGCAATATATTAAGAGAATAAATACTTTATTTTCAGAGAAGTTCCATTTAAAAGGATCTGTGGAACTTCATTTTTCCTCTTCATTTAAGTTCCTAGCTCAGAATAACCCCAAATTCTATAACCTATCCAGAAATTATGTATCACAGAATATTTAAAGGGTTATTTTAACATGCCTCAGATGGCAATCACTGCGTCCACAGGAAGTTAGGCAACAGAAACAGCTGAGCGCGGCTGATATACACCACTTCCGTACCTCTCATAGAAATAAATAGGAGTTATATACAACATCGAATATATGAAACATTGTGCTACGTCTTATATTTTCCAGCAGACTGAAGTTCCTTTATTTCTGCCAGTTTGTAAATGTTCAGGAACCTTATAAATATTCTAGTGTGGGATAGTAATGACGGGTAAGCAGGTGCGGATAGGATGGGGCTGCAACTTCAGCTTAAAGGTAATCTCGCATCAACACCCGGCACGGCCGCCCGCTCTTGGACCAGAGTGCGTGGCTGCATGTATTTCTATGCCAAACTCGCTAGTGGGACGCCGGCCTTACACTCATGTTTGGCCACCTCACTGAATAACACAGCTCACAGGAGAAAATTAACTTTATTCCTCGCTGGTGCTGCCGGCTTTCAGTCATATTTTTTTGAGTGATAGTCATCACTTACAGCATTGTGAACAGTTTGATTGACATCTTGTTCTGCACATATGCGCTGCACCATGAGTTGCTAGTCAATATGCCAAGGTGTGAAATAACCGTAGACGCTCTGGGAATGCCTCTATGACTGAAAGCCGGTAGCTCATGAAAGGAAGCTCATTTTCTCCCGGGAGCTGCGATTTCAGTACAGCAGCCAGATAGCATTGTAATTATATAGGACCAGAAAATAATAATATATAGATAATAAGTCCAACGAAATCAGGGAGAATTTTATAGACAATAATAATTTATTACAGAATAATTTTATTCACCCTGTACCTTTTGTCCATTTAAAATTATTCTGTAATAAATTATTATTGTCTATAAAATTCTCCCTGATTTCATTGGACTTATTATCTATATATATTATATTATTATTTTCTGGTCCTATATTCATTTATTTTTTGGTTTTGCTTGTTGTTGGCCTGGGAGTTTTTATCCGATTGGCCACGGATTTGTTTTTGGGTTATAGCATTGTAATTATAGTAAGTATAGTATTATGACATCCAAGTGCAGTCAGATATTATACACTCACCCATAGACTTGTATGGGTGTGCCTGATCCAAATTGCGGAGCCACTCGCAGCATGCTGCAATTTTTTTTTTCAAGCTGATTTGGTATGAGGAAAAATCACAGACCTGCACTGCCCCATAGTATAACAGTGGGTCGATTGCTATCCGATAAAACTTCAGATAGCACTCATCCGAGTTATACGTTGATTTGTGCGAGACGTAAAATATGTAGTCTGCTCCATAATAAGGTGTCCTAAATGGGTGACTCGGATTCCCCTAATTTTTAGAAAATCGTTGTTCAAATGACTGTAGGACAAGAGCGGTTCTGGTTTTTGGAAGAAACCAGCAATGTGTCTCTAAGCTCTCGAGAGGTAGTGAATTCTCCTTCAATTGAAGTCTTCAAACACTGACTGGACAGACATCTGTCTGAGATGGTTTAGTGACTCCTGCATTGAGCAAGGGGTTGGACAAGATGACCCAGGAGGTCCCTTCCAACTCTAGCATTCTATGAGTCTTTCTACCACCTATAGTTGGTATTTCTGGCACAGATATTAAAGAGTTAATAGATCTGCTACCAAACCTACCATCTCTTAATTGCTAGAAGATGCCGGCAACAATTCCCTTTCCTTTCCGTGGCGGAAGGTGGCTGATCATATCACCGTCAGTTCCTAGTGTTAACTGTATGACTTTTACAGTCTGAAAATAAAGTTCCAAGTATAATTATTGTCTCAATTTTATCGATTCTCCCAAAAAGCTCAGTGTGAGTCCCTGCGGAGAGAAAAGGTGACATTTCCTCCTGTCGACTGTACACGTGGAAGTAACCTTTAAAAATGATTCAACATTTTACTGTTTGCTTATCTAAATGCAAATGCAGGCGCTCATTCTGATCAACACGGAGACGCGGCGTCTACTGAGCCAATACACCAAATTCAATTAAGAGCTTTGATTATATTAACCAATAGGGAATGGCTACTTCCTTGGCTTACTTTACCTCTTCAATGGAGCTTTGATTTTTCTTATTTACTTAACGTACACTTCTTCAAATTATCATGTGCCCATGGGAAACGTATAGATTTTGCTTGTGTATGAAAGCCAAGCTCTTCGGGCAACGTGCGTCTTTTCCAGATACCGGACGTTGAACCTCAGTGGATAAAAATCGTACAAAGAGGAAAAGTTATTGTCTGAGCTGCTAATTACCTTAAAGATAAAAAAAACTAATCAGGAATTAAGGTATTTTCCTTTATATCAAGGGAAAATATGAGAAAAAGAAAGATAAAAAAAGCATGGCTGCATTCTATAACATTCTGTACCAGTCTTATCCTTTTCACCAGGATCCAGAGCCTTGTTCTTGGAACAGTTGGGGTTCCCAGCGGTTGGACCCCTATTGATGAACAAGTTATCCCCTATCCATAGCATTTTTGGGAAAACTCCTACATTGACTGCTTTTATAGTGGCATTGGCTCCTTCTAAAAGCAAACTGTGCATGGCTTAGTTGGTATATGCACCATAAATGGTACCTACTCCATAAAATAGAGGCAGTGTACACATTTGCTGTCATTTTTCATCTTTTAGCTCATCTAAAATAAAAAAAAATGTTTTGCAAATAATTTATATTACAACTACCTTACCATTATGTCCATACAGCTGTTATGTCAACCTACTTGAATGTTTCTCCCTAACTACAGACTAAAAGCAAATCCTGTGTGGTCCGAACTTGCAGCCTACTTTCTTTGCCCTCTTTCCTTGGTTGCTTACTGTCGGAAAAAGAGAAGCAGGAGAGTAGAAAAATGTCAAGCTATAGGGCATGTTTGTAGGATGTAGCCATGGAAATGTTAAGAGGTACGTTGATGAAACAGCGCGGACAATGACGAGACAGTGGTACTTAACAATCAAGTATTTATTTGGCTAACAGAAATATCTATAGATATGTAGGCATGGTGTCAAGGGTAACAGTGAACAATGACAGTACAGTAAAATATAGCATAATCAGAACACAGTGAAACAACCAAACTAGATATCTACACAGCAATATATATTTGCACACTGTTCTTTATGTTTACAGTTAAGGGACTGTTAGCATAAGTATTGTCTAGCCTTAAAGCCCCCAATCTAGTGGGCATCACTCCCACCACTGGGCCGATCACCATTGTCTATCCTCTAGGTGGCTGAAAATGACAGACAAGCCCTAACGAGAGTTGGCAATATTACCCGCTAGGTTGCAAGTTCCAGATAGATGAGTTGCTTTATATTTGGTATGCTTGTCACACTGGATGCCTTCATCCCTTGAAGCACAGCCCCAGTTCCTACTCTGTACCATATATCTACGCTGGAAGAAACAGCCTTCCTCTGTGGCCTGGTCCTTCTCTCAGCCTTGGCTCGGCTTACTCGGCTCAAATCTCCCAGATTTGGTCTCTCATCTCTGGCTTCAGCTCGGCCCCTCTAGACTCGGTTATCCCAGATCTGGTCTCTTGCTTCTGGCCTCTGATCATCCCACTCGGTTCAGATCTCCAAGAGCTGGTCTCTTGGCTGGGCCCACTCAGCTTGGATCTCCAGTATCTGGTCTCTCGTCTCTAGCCTCTGATCGCTCTGATTTAGTCCCTCAGTACTCCACTCGCATCTGACTATTCGGTATGGCTCTTTACTCACATCTGGTCTCTCCTAATAATGGCTTTAAGCCAACTCACTGTACTGCATGTCCATTCTACTACAGGTTTGGGCTCCAAATTCTCCCCTTCACTGCCCTCTTGGACCTTTCAAAATTACTAACTACACCACAGGTGCCACCTGATCTGGTTTCTTCTCCAATCTCTTTCCCGAGGTAACATGCAGGTCACTCTTGGGTTCCTTCCTACTAATGCAATTGTTTGCTTTCACTTTCTCTGGCTGCAGACATTCCTTATCTGAATTCAGTATCACTCTCCAGTCTTTTGGCGAACTAACTGCTTTCTATTAGTCAAATATTTCACACTTTTATATTAAGTTCAGGGTGTTATTAAATTAACACTCACTCAGTCACGGGTAATGGAAAAAGAAAAAAACTACTACAGGGAGATGCTGCACCCACACCAGCTGGTCCCTGTTCAAACTAGAAAGACCCTAGCTGCACAACTCAAAACACCAGCTTGGACCTTGCTCCCTAAAAGGCTATCGAGTGGTTTTTCTTACCTCCTAAGAAACCAGAGGTGAGGCCACAATGCAAAGTCAACAAGAGTAGAGAGAAATATGCAGGAAGATACAAAAGCCCAGGGTGAGAAAGTTAAAACACATTTATATAAGTTAGAGAGTGAAAGTCAAGGAGAGCCAAAAATAAACAGAGCAAAAATAACCTCACAGAAACTTAAGGAGGTGAAAGGAAGAGGAACAGGGAAGCAAAACAAACACTCACTGCAGGAATTCAAGGTAAACCCCTTAGCAGCAGGGCTGGAACTCCTAAACCCAAGTCGACCTAGAGGAACAGCCAGCAAGGAAATGCAGTGAGGGATGAATACATAAAAACCAACTCAGAATGTAATGCGGTAGACAAAAATGGGAAAATGTAAAAGACCTGGAGAGGAGCAAACCAAGAAAAGGGGAACAAAGAAAATTGGAACCACCAACATTTGGACAGGGAAGAAAAGGCAATAGCTCAACAGACAGAAGAACTGACCACAGGTCACCAGATCGCATCCCCAAACCGAGCCATGACAGAGTACATGCTGTAATTTTTCTGCACCCCAGTTCCTATGTTTTTATGTATAGTTGAGTATCTTGGTCTAGTGTGCATGTTAAATGTATGTGTTTTGCTGCAATTCTTCCATGAAAACCACTTCTGGACAGATTTTTCCTAACAATAGATGGGTGGAACTGGGTTACACTCATTGCTGAGCTTGTGGCACTGCTGGACATCTTCAGAAGGGAAGTAAGCATGATTTGTTTTTCATCTGCTGTACTAAGTTTCTTTGGCCAATCCTGCATCTACAGCACATCTTGAAATCTCAATCTACTTTGAAATCTTTGTGTAATCTAGGCCAAAATCTTCTAATTATATGAACTACCCGGTCAATGATTTGTTTTGTTGTTTTTCAACCAGTTGTGACATATCCATTTGAACTGTTCATGCTCCATAACCAATTGTAATATTTCTCCTATGAAATAATATTTGAGTGCTTCCAATGCCAGCATTCTCCACTATATGTAACAGCTTTAGGGGATTATCTTAAAGAATCACTGTCTCTTGGGTAAGAAGGGAAATTCAGGCGCTCCAAGACACAGTTCAGATTAGATATAACTGACTGCAACCCGTTTTACGGGTTCTGTATAAAATGGCAAATTAAAATACAACATATAAATTAAAAACTTAGAACAGCTTGCTGTTAACTGAACATGCTAATCCTGACTTACCAGAGCTAGACCAAGTGCATGGCTAACAACCAAACAATCGCTTTACTCACAGCAGACTCCTAGAAAAACAGAGAGAACAGTCAGCTTGTGGACTCTGTGCCATTTACACCATACCTGTGCATTGCAGGTAATTAGCCAGGGTCATCTAATTACAAACACCAGGAGTAGCTCAAAGTAGCAGTAAAAATACACAGTTTCTTGCTACCAATTTCCTGGTTTATTAACACAGTATAAGAAATTAAACTGGGGAAACGATCATGCCATCAAACACTTGTTATATGTAGGTTAGTGTAGAACAATGGAGATCGGTGTGGGTTAAGGGTATGCCACACTAAACAATATCGCTAACGGGATCGCTAAAAAACGTCACTATTTAGCGATCCCGTTAGCGATATTGTTCAGTGCGGCAGCTTCCAGCGACGAGCTTCCTGCTGTGATCTCGCTCGTCGCTGGAATCGTTCCGGACCCTATTTTCTCGTCGGCGCTCCCGCTGGGTAAGTATCTTATCGCTGTGTGGCACCTTTTCTTAGCGATTTAGCGGTACTTTTGTACCGCTAAAGTCGTTAAGAAGATCGCTAACGGCGATAGCGTCGTTAACTATATCGCTAAATGCGGCAGCATTTAGCGATATAGAAACAATCCCGCTAGCGATCTCATTAGTATGCAACGCTAACGAGATCGCTAGCGGGATAGCTCAGTGTGGCAGTACCTTTAGAGTGAGAGATTATATTGGACTCTGTAGCAGATGGATAACCAGTGCAATGACTGGCACAGAGTAGAGGCATCTGTGTAGTTGCTGGACAGAAATACGACCCTAGCTGTTGCACTCAAGATAGATTGGAGAGAAAAGAGTTTAGTAGCAGAGAGACACATTAGAAAAGAGTTGCAATAGTCCAGTCAAGAATAAATCATAGCAACAGTAAGAATTTTTTAAGTTGCAAAAGTAAGAAAAGAGTGGCTTTTTTAGATGTTTTAGCAGTACAAGTGACATGAGGAAGCATGTGATCGGATGTAATGATAGGGAATTAAGGAAAGGTCTAAGTGAAATATGATGCCAGAACAGAGAGCATGCTGCTTTGAAGTTACTGTATAGTAGAACCACACACGGAAATGGTAATATTGGGTTTAGGTAGATTAGCATAGGTTGGAAACAGAAGGAGTTCAGTTTTGGAAAGATTTTGTAGAATCAGAAGGGATTAGTGTCCATTAGATGTAGTATTAGATATTTACTGTAAATATAAACAATTTATATATCTAGATAGGATACAATAAGGATTTACACCACAAAATGAGGTCTCAATTGAGGATTGCAGCTCTGGGTTTTGCCCTGGTTTGGGTATTTTACTGTAATTTATTATCACTAAGTATCTAAAGTTACAATAATCCCCTCTGAATTCCTTTGCAGAATTCTCTCTTCCACTCTACGGGTCTTCTTCTACAATCTTGTGCATTTACATTCGAAGCTGGATTTTTATTAAATCTGCTTTCTTATGGAAGTCATAAATGTGTTTACGTACACTTAGCGAGATGGCTCCTCATTAATGCTGCAAAATGCCTCCTGGCAGCCTCCATAATTGTGCTGCATTTATCAGCTTCCCAGCTTCTTCAGCCTTTTATCATGTTTAATAGAACATCTTTAAGATTCCTGCATTACTTTTTTTTACTTGTGTTGTCTGTATATAATA
>JARQOD010000003.1:356541306-356623340 GCA_033576555.1 Oophaga sylvatica | reverse complement strand
GGGCAGGGTCCTCTCTACTTCTGTACTTGTGTGTCCCTTGTCTAGCACATGTTTGTTGTACCTGTCTATATTTCCCTTTTCATATGTAAAGCGCCATGAAATAAATGGCGCTATATAAATGTATAATAATAATAATAATAATAATAATAATAATTAGGGTTAGGGGTGTGTTGGGGGTTAGTGTTGGGATTAGGGTTAGGGGTGTGTTGGGGTTAGGGTTGGAATTAGGGTTAGGGGTGTGTTGGGGTGAGGGTTGGAGTTAGAATTGAGAGGTTTCCATGGTTTAGGCACGTCAGGGAGTCTCCAAAAGTGACATGGTGCCACCATTGATTCCATCCAATTTTGCGTTCAAAAAGTCAAACTGTGATCCCTCCTTTCCAAGCCCCATAGTGTGCCCAAACAGTGGTTTACCCCAACATATGGGGTATCAGCGTACTCAGGAAAAATTGCACTACAACATTGGGGGTCTAATTTCTCCTGTTACCCTAGGGAAAATAAACAATTGGGGGCTAAAACTTATTTTTGTGGAAAAAAAATGATTTTTTTTATTTTCACGGCTCTGCGTTACAAACTTCTGTGAAGCACTTGGAGGTTCAAAGTGCTCACCACACATCTAGATAAGTTCCTTGGGGGGGTCTAGTTTCCAAAATAGGGTAAACTTGTGGCGGGTTTCTACTGTTTAGGCACATCATGGGCTCTGCAAACATAACATGACGCCGCTGACCATTCCATCAAAGTCTGCATTTCAAAACATCACTACTTCCCTTCCGAGCCCTGACGTGTCCACTGTTTAGGCACATCAGGGGCTCTCCAAACACGACATTGCATCCAATCTCGATTCCAGCCAATTTTGGTTTGAAAAAGTCAAATGGCGCTCTTTCCCTTTCGAGCTCTGCCGTGTGCCAAAACAGTGGTTGCCCCCACATATGGGGTATCAGCTTACTCAGGACAAATTGGACAACAACTTTTGTGGTCCAATTTCTCCTGTTACCCTTGGGAAAATAAAAAATTGGTGACTAAAAGATCATTTTTGTGGGAAAAAAATAGGATTTTTTATTTTCATGCCTGGGCATTATAAACTTGTGTGAAGCACTTGGGGCTTCAAAGTGCTCACCACTTGGGGGTTTTCACTGTTTAAGCACATCAGGGGCTCTGCAAACTGAACATGACACCCATCAAAGTCTGCATCCCAAAACATCATTACTTCCTTTCTAAGCCCTGCCGTGCTCACAAACAGTATTTCTACCCCACATATGGGGTATCAGCATACTCAGGACAAATTGGACAACAACTTTTGTGGTCCAATTTCTCCTGTTACCCTTGGGAAAATAAAAAATTGGTGACTAAAAGATCATTTTTGTGGAAAAAAATAGGATTTTTTATTTTCATGCCTGGGCATTATAAACTTGTGTAAAGCACTTGGGGCTTCAAAGTGCTCACCACTTGGGGTTTTCACTGTTTAGGCACACCAGGGGCTCTGCAAACTGAACATGACACCCATCAAAGTCTGCATCCCAAAACATCATTACTTCCTTTCCAAGCCCTGCCGTGCTCACAAACAGTATTTCTACCCCACGTATGGGGTATCAGCATACTCAGGACAAATTGGACAGCGACTTTTGGGTCCAATTTCCTTGGGAAAAATCAAAAATTGGGGACTAAAAAATCATTTTTGTGGATTTTTTTTTTTCACACCCAGGCATTATAAACATTAGTAAACACTTGGGGTTCAAAGTGCTCACAACAGATCTAGATAAGTTCCTTAGGGGGTATAGTTTTCAAAATGGGGTCAGTTGTGGGGGTTTCCACTGTTTAGGCGCATCAGGGGCTCTCCAACCGCGACATGGCATCCAATCTCATTCCAGCCAATTTTGGTTTGAAAAAGTCAAACGTCGCTCCTTCCCTTCCGAGCCCTGCCGTGCACCCAGACAGTGGTTTTCCCCCACATATGGTGCATCGGTGTACTCAGGAGAAACTGCAAAACAACTTATCTGTCCATTTTCTCCTTTTACCCTTGGAAAAATAAAAAAATTTTTGTGAAAGATCATTATTGTGACTAAAAAGTTAAATGTTCAATTTTTCCTTCCACGTTGCTTCAGCTCCTGTGAAGCACCTGAAGGGTTAATAAACTTATTAAATGTGGTTTTGATCAGCTTGAGAGGTGCAGTTTTTAGAATGGTGTCACTTTTGGGTATTTTCAGACATATAGACCCCTCAAAGTGAGTTCAAATGTGAGGTGGTCCCTAAAAAAAATGGTTTTGTAAATTTTGTTAGAAAAATGAGAAATCGCTGGTCAAAATTTAACCCTTATAACTTCCTAACAAAAAAAAATTTTGTTTCCAAAATTGTGCTGATGTAAAGTAGACATGTGGGAAATATTATTTATTAACTACTTTGTGTCACATAATTTTCTAGTTTAACAGAATAAAAGTAAAATTTTGAAAATTGAAAAATTGAAAAATTTTCGCCAAATTTCCAATTTTTTCACAAATAAGCGTAAAAATTATTGACCTAAATTTACCACTATTATGAAGCCCAATATGTCACGAAAAAACAATCTCAGAATCGCTAGGATCTGTTGAAGCGTTCCTGAGTTATTACCTCATAAAGGGACACTGGTTAGAATTGCAAAAAATGGCAAGGTCTTTAGGTCAAAATAGGCTGGGTCATGAAGGGTTAATACCAACCTACTGGCTGGCACCTCCCCTATTGGCTGTGCTAACAATCTGCATATCTCTCAGTGGTACTTAATAGTGATGAGCGAGTATACTCTTGCTCGGGTTTTCCTGAGCATGCTCGGGTGTCCTCCGAGTATTTGGGTGTGCTCGGAGATTTAGTTTGTGTCGCCGTAGCTTCATGATTTGCAGCTGCTACACAGCCTGAATACATGTGGGGATTGCCTGTTTGTTAGGAAATCCCTACATGTATTCAGGCTGTCTAGCAGCTGCAAATCATGCAGCTACAGCGACAAAACTAAATCTCTGAGTACACCCAAATACTCGGAGGACACCCGAGCATGCTCGGGAAAACCTGAGCAATGAGTATGCTCGCTCATCACAAGTACTTAACCAACACTATTTACTTAACTAACACAAAAAGGAAAATCTATTCATAAGTATTGCTTCGATGGTAAGAAAAGGACGGATTCAGGAGATATTTTTAAGGTTCACATGACATCAGCGATTGAGTGCTGTAAAGGGTTGACATGCTTAGCTGCTTCTTCAGGTACACACAGGAACGCTTTGGTAGTGAAACACCTGCTGGTTTATAAAAGTCAGCATACACCAAGGCAGGGTTCAGGAAAACAAAAGCAGAGCCTTCCTGGCTTAACAGAAAATAAAACAAATAAAGGGCAACAGAGTGCTCTCTCTCTCTGCAGGCTTCACCTGCAGATGCTTGCATTGTCCTCAGCTCCTCCTGGATCCATGTGGGAGTACTTCCTCTCCCAAATCACCACCCAGACTGTCTCTCATGTCCTGGTATTTAACCAGTACCATGTGATGATCAGTACACATGCGGGTGTTGGCTCTGCAGGAGGGAATACGGTGAGCACCCTCCCTCCCACTCTATGGGTGCTCACTTAAAACCATATCTGCATTTAAATTAACCCTTTCAGCACGTAGCATGATGGAGGCAAAACAATATTCTGGTTTTACATCACTGACCACAGTATACGCAGTGACACATATGTCCCTTCGTACACTGTACCAGTGACTCTGTTACAGTGATTTATTTTAGAAAGAGAAAGAAAAGATCTGAGTAAAACATAACCCCAACAAAGCAGGTCTGTTATTTGGAAGCTATGATAGTACTACACAAGAAAATGGAATTTTCAGGTATAGGGAATAGATTAGAGGAAGGAAAGACAAGGAGTTCAGTTTTGGATAGATTTAGTTTCAGACAGTGGGAGCGTATTTGATAGACGAAGGAAATGTAGATCTAAGCAAGTGGGATATGTAGAAGAAGAAAGAGGCTAAAAAAATTGTCTGGGCATATACGTATAGATAATCAATATCAGATCAGTGGGGGCTGACACACGGCAACCTCATAGATCAGCTGTTATCACCTTGGGCAGTGCTTGGATGTAAATGCAGAATGTAACTGTACACTGAGCTCTCTGTACGTTGGCCACAGATTATGATATACTTTTTCTTAATTAAAAAAATAAATGGGAGTTTTAGAAACAGCATAGCTCTGCCCACTTGGCTGTTTCCATAGATCTAACCAATTTGTAGCAAGTACATAGAAAAAAACATTCTCATAGATATATCGCTTTAAGCTATTCACAGCCGTGGATCTCTCTGTCTTGCAACAATAATGCCATATGATATTAAACTCCAGAGAAATGCACTGAAGTAGGATTAAAAGAAAGTAATTAGCATAAACTGATGATCATTACCATAATTGTTAATAAATAACATTACCATAATTGGAACTTGTGATAAGTGTAGAGGTAAAAAGCTAAGAAATGATCCCTTTAACTTGCCAGAGGCCTTCAGTGTATGTGGGAAAACAAGTATTTATGGGTCTTTGTGGAGTCTTTATTGTGTAGATCAGACACAGTTGACATGTCTTATTTTGTAGATTCTAATCTAGTGATTGCCTTTGGCTATAATTATAGAAAAGAAGCTGCTAAGAGGATTAATATTCAGGAAGTTCTAGCAAATATTTTACTGAAAGACACAAATAAAAAAACAAAGTGAAGCATTGGAAGAGGCCCATGGGATCAACTACTGAAGATGCCACCTAAGATTTTTACAATAAGTGGTCATGTTAGTGGGGAAAGAAAATTATAACAATATTATTATTATTAGTAGTAGTAGTATTGTTACATAATACGAATAGTAACATATTTTTTGGTTTGTCTCTAATGCTTTCATCCTTAAAATCAATAGTGGGAGTGATTACCTCTTAGAAAATTTTGTGCAAAAATTTGGAGCAAAAAATTGCTATAGACATGGTAACTTAAAGAGGTTATCCACTACTATAGCATAGATGGCCTATCCATTGGATAGGTCATCAATGTCTGATCAGTCGGGGTCCGACACTCCCGTCGATCAGCGAATAGCAGTTCTGGAAGCAGCGGCTGCCGGCCGGAAAAACTCACTTGAGGATCTGCTCCGTCTCCTGGTAGTGGCCGTGGCTGGCTGCTGCACATCCTCCTACTGATTTAAATAGAGGGCGGATATGCAGTACCCTGCCTTGGCCACTGTCAGAAGAAGGTCGGCTCCGCAAGTGAGTATTTCTGGCCACATTCAACGACACTGATAACAGCTGATCAGCGGGGGTGTCAAACCCTAACCGATCAGACAGTGAGATCCTTAGAAGTCATCAATGCTAAAGTAGTGGACAACCTCTTTAACCTCCTAAGGACCAAGCCATTTTGTAGGTTAATGACCAGGCCAATTTTGACAATTCTGACCACTGTCACTTTATGTGCTTATAACTCTGGAACGCTTCAACAGATCTTGGCGATTCTGAGATTGTTTTCCCATGACATATTGTACTTCATGTATGATGATACCACTTGGAAAAGTATAATTTGCTACTTTTTTGTGTGTTTTTTTTACGGGGTTCACTGAAGGGGTTAACTAAGGTGAAGCTTTCATAGATGGGATTTTTACGGACACGGCAATACCAAACTTGTGTATTTTTTTGCTTATTTTTTTTTTATTACATAAAAATGTGTGTTTTTAGGGAATTTTTTTTATTATTTAATAATATTTTTTTTTACAATTTTTTTTTAAAAATGTTTTTTACCTAGTCCCTTTACAGGACTTTCTCTTTTTCACTTTTGATTGATGTTATAATACATTGCAATGCTCCAGCATTGCAATGCATTATATCAATAGAGAAAACTGTTGAGACCATGTTGTGAGCATGGTCTCAACGGCTTTCCGTAGCTAGATGACCTGGAGGTTGTCATGACAACCCCGGGTCATCATGGCTGAGATTGGGCCCTGCGAATATATCGCAGGGACGCCGATCTGAGGCAGAGGGAGCTCCCGACCCTCTGTCTCCCCCCCGAACGCTGCGATCACGCTCGATCGCAGCAGTCAAGGGGTTAACAGCCAGGGGCGGCGCTTCTGCACTGATCGCACTGGAGATGCTGACATTTCAGCATCTCCTGCCCGATCGCTGCTGTGTTTGGTCAGTCAGATTGACTGACCAATCACAGCTTAGTGGTTGCGGGGTCCGACGGCATGGGTCCCCGCACCTCTTGCCATGCCTGTCAGCTGTCTAAGACAGCTGTCGGTACTGAACTACCACTAGTTCAAAGGCATGACGTGCACAGTCCGTCCTGGTGCCGGATCTGACACCCGGCCATGACGGACTGTGCACTTCAATGGACAGTAAGTGGTTAAAGTTGTTGTCCAGAGAAAACAAGTTATCCTCTATCCAATGGATAAGTGATAACTTATTGATCGGTAGGGAACTGACCTCTGGGACTTGTGCCAATCGGTAGAATAGGGAATTTTTATCCCACACAAGACACTTTTATTTCCACTCGAATGGAATTTAATGTCAGATGCTTCCATTCATTCTTTATGTGGCTGCTGGTAAAAAAAAACGAGCTCAGTGCTCATCTGTCTAATAGCAGATGGAGTGTCAAGCGCACAGGTATGTAAAAGTTAGCTGTTCTGCTGAGCGGTTTCAGTAGGGTGACAGTGAAAAAGATTGCAATATCACGATGCAACATCACAAAAGAATGAAGGAATGTTGCTGTGTTGTGAGCAGTCAGTGCCTTCAGCATGATACTCAGGGTGACAGATTTAATGTAACCAGGGCCAGTTCACTGTATGGTCATAATGTAGTTTACTTTATGTTATTAATTATGCGCACTTGCCAGCTCTGGAAGACTAGGTATACAACAGAACTCACAGAATTCCCACCTGAATCTATGTCACAAGAACACCTCTCTTACTTTTTTTCAGGGGTGGACATATCATTGGCACAACATCTGCAGCTGCTCAGGCGCCCAACAGATAAGGGGCCCCTGCTGTAATGTCTATATACTCTCTTTTGCTTCCTCTTCTGCTGTAATGTCTGTATACTCTCTTTTTCTTCTCCTCTGCTGTATTGTCTATATACTTTCTTTTGCTTCCTCCTCTGCTGTATTGTCTATATACTCTCTTTTGCTTCTTCCTCTGCTGTAATGCCTGTATACTCCCTTTTGCTTCCTCCTCTGCTGTAATGTCTTGTAAGCTTTTCAGGGGATATAGCTCTGGGATCGCCGTCTGGGTAGACAGAGTGGCACGGAAACAGTTCATTCAGACAGCCGTTCTGGTGAAAACTGGCCGCAACCAGCTTTATTAAAGTCCACAGCAAACAGATAAAAATAAATCATAAACAGAAGACCTAGGCTTGTCTAGCCACTTACTACACATAGATAGATTTCCCTATCTATCCGGGTCCCGACTCTACCAGCCGGGGCCAAAACAACACATATGTTCAGCATTTACCACATTTACCAGCATTTACCAGCATGGAGGTTCACAGAGTCTCCTCCTTGTGTCTGAAGGCACCTTCAACGTCCAGACTTGAGAGAGCTCCCCTCTATTCAGCAGCCATCCGCATGGATTCTCACTGAGACTACTCCTGTGTCCGGGGTACATCGAGCACCCAGACTGAGATAGCTCAAACTCCTGGAGACACCTTCTGTGCCTGGACCCCTCCTGTGTCCAGATTAAGCGTGCTCTCTGACTGTGTTCCAACACACCTACTTCTGGTCTCCTAATTAACACCTGAGTGATTTCAGGCCTGAGCTGCAAGTGTGTACTGAATGTTAGGTGCAGTGACCTTTCTCTACCACTAGGTCTACAAAGCCACACACCTCCCTTATACCAGTCAGTAAAGTAGCTAGGTGAAATATACACCCCATTCAATACACATACTCTCACTGTCTCACATATCCCCCCCCTCTTCTCCAGACCGGAGGGCTGGTCATCCAGACCGGAGGGCTGGTTAACAATCCAACAGAGACAGTGAGCTCTGGACCAGTCATGGCCCTCATCAGCTTCATCTTCACCACTGTCATTTGTCTCTTCACCTGAGTCATAGCCAACATCAGCTTTCTCTTCATCTGAAGCATCCGTACTACCCTGTACCCTCCCAGGCCTATGCTCTCTGCGGGCCTCGGGTATCCTGCACGGTTTCATCTTGACCTTAGGGCCGGGCTCAGTTTCAATATAGTGCCTGGCCAGAGAAGTACGACCAGGCACGTCAGAACACCTCTGCTGATTCTTCCACAGAAACTCTCGTACCTCCTGTTTTTGGGGCACTGACCCTGTGTCACCAACTGTCACAGGAGGTATAGGTTTTTTTTCACCTTTCTCTAATTCCCCCTGAACCTTTTTTAGCACATCTACTTTCTTAAATATCAGTTGGTTCATAAATTCTATTTCACAGAACTTAAGCACCTCTGCCATGGTCTCTGACCATTTTGAGCCACACTGTTCCCACAATTGGCACTGTAGAGGAAGCTGATCGTTTTTCTTTTCGGTACACATAATTCTTCCTCTTCTTGTACAGGCTCACTTTGCATAAGACTCAGAGCTCTTCTTTCTTCAGGAGATCCTCATGGCTCTGATCACGCTCCTTCATCACAGTTTGGAGTTTTTTCTGAGAAGTAATCAATTCATCTGGTACCTGTTGGACGTCTTGTATGTCTTCGGCCCCTTCTTCAGGCTCTTCTGGTAGAACATGCTCAGAAGCCCTACCGTCAGTCTTACATTCTGCCTCTTCAGTCACATCATTATGGTCTCCAATATTTCCATTTATTCCGGCTTTCAAGTTCTCCTTGATAGCGGCATCTGTATACTCAGAACCCGCCGGATTCTTCTCTTCCACCACGTTCTGCATCCCATCTGAGCTCCCGTGTGTCTGCAGCGGCAACGGAGTGACACATCGCTTTTCCCATTTGTTGGGACGTGGCTCCGATGTAGACTCCCTGAAAGTGCGCTTGAGCTCACCAACGCCAGCCCGATGTCTCAAAATCTCATCTTGTGACTTATCCAGATCCCTGGTATCACTCGGGAACACTGCTGGGGCTCCGGGCGCTGAACTTCCAGCCTGAGCTTCACGAGTTGCAGCTACTGATGAGGCACCTGGTTTGGTGTCTACCACTTCTATGGCTTTTTCCACCTCTGCAGCATCACCTTCAGAGTCCTTGGCATGATGCAGATCCACACCACACACCGACAACTTCTCATCTTCAACAGCATCCACTTGTGCTGTGTTCAGGTTCAGAGTCCTGCCTTTAAAGCTCAGCTCTCCTCCTTTCACCTTAGTCTTCGCCAGGGAACCGGCCAACTGTAAAACATCTTCAGATGCCATCTTCTGTCTGGCTGTAAGGTCAGCATCAGCTTTCTTCTCAGGACTCTCAACCTCCTCTGCTACCATGCCTTTCTCATTTGCACTGGTTGCTTTATTGTCATCAGATGATTCACTATCACTCCCACTATCCCTGTCTGACCCCTTTTCCTCAGATACATCCGGGTCACTTTCAGGGTTATACACATCATTCTCATTCTCATCCTGCTCACTTTCAGGAGTATACAATTCATTCTCATTCACATCCTGATCTGGAACCTTAGTTAACATGTCATCCACAACATTAACTTCACCATCTGGTCCCTCAAGTATGTGACTATGTGACAACCCCAGCACTATACTTCTATATAGCTCAGGTACTAGGAGCTGACTCACGACCTCTCCCTGGACTTCAGTGTCCCTATACAACAGGTTAGTGTTTATGGCAACCTGAGGAAACCTCTCCTCAGAGCCAGGCTCTTGGGAAACCTCATTTAGAACATTCATATTTTCCTGGCCGTTTTAAGAGAGGGGTCTCGCCACTGCTCCCTCTCAAAATTGTCACAGGACACAGGTAAGTCAGGGACACTCGGTTCCCGAGAACCACCATCCTCGTCTCCCAACATCACCTGCAAAGGAATTTAATCTCTATCACAGTCATCATTATTATCAATATCATCATCATGACTATGATCAGTATCATCATCACTGTCATGATCATCATCACCATCATTATCAGCATCAGCATCATTACCATGGTCATCATCATTATCATGATCATCATCATCATCATATCATATCATCATCATCATATCATCATCATCATCATCATCATCATCATCACAATAAGTTTAACGGCCCACTAGCATTGTGTTCCGCCCCTCGGGACTGCGCACCCTCAGTAGGAGCTTCATCACACTGTCCATCAGAAACATTTTTCCCCCAGAGACCCTTAGATCGGGGAAAGTCATTACCCAATATGACAGGGTGCACCAGGTTCTTCACTACCCCCACTTCATATGAAACCTCCCCGAGTTTGGGGACCAAGTCCACGGCAGTCTCTGGGTAGACTTTGGTGTCTCCATGGATGCACACCATACTCAGGTGCTTATCAGGGATGAAGTCCCTATCAATCAGGCTGTCACATACGGAAGTCACTGGACTCTCTGAGTCCAAGAGGGCCTGTGCTGGGCAGTCATTTACAACCACCGGGGACCCCTGTGGTCCAGTCTCTTCGGCTGAGGTGGACACACACACAGGCTCTGCGCAGGGAGAGAGGGATCCGCCAACATCACAACACATAGGCTCCCCCTCTATTGGACAGTTGGCTGCAATTTCACGACATCTCCAACACTGTCCATCACACTCTCCCACCCATATGTCCCCTCGGGCCCGAACCCGCTTATCAGCATACCCTATGTCCCCAACAGCTGGAACGCTCTTACCACGAGAGTTCAGCGTCCGGGAACTCTGAAGTGACGACCTCTCAGACGGCTGGTCACGGAGACAGTCTTTGCTGGCGAAGGCCTTCTCCATCAGGCTGACCAGACGATTGGCGTCCTGGTGGTCTCCTTGTCCGACCTCTGACTGTACCTCAGGAGGACATGCTCGGGTGTAGCGGTTCACTATCACCTTTCCAACTCCATAATCAGGTTTGCTGACTGCAGACTCCCAACTGCATCTCCAGTCATGAACTCCCCTGGCACGGGCTGTCACCGTAACACCCAGCAGGTAAGAATCTCCGCTTTCAGCTTGGCATAGTCTTGGCTGTCCTGCTCGCTCAGGTCAGCATAGGCCATTTGGGGTTCTCCAATCAAATAGGGTGCGACCATCATGGCCCACTCAGATAGGGCAGATTCTCCTTCTCTGCCAGTCCCTCAAACCTAGTGAGATATACCTTCACATCATCACGAGGTGTCATCTTTTTCAGGGACCGTCTTACCGCCTTCTTTACAGCGGACAACGCAGGTGCCTTCACCACATTACTTCGGGACGCGGCACCGAAATCCTTTTTTTGTGCTGCCATCTGCTCAACAAATAACCGGTTATTCTCCTGCTGCTGCTGCAGGAATTGCTGCTGGGCCTGCTGCATGCGCTGCTGGTGCTGCAGGCGCTGCTGCTCCATGCTCCGCTGGGCCTGGACCAGGTACTCAATGAGCTCCTCCATACTGCCGGACTTATCTGTCTCAACCACGGCAGTCTTATGTTGCACATTAACTTGCGCCATTTGTTCAAACAGCGCCTCCATGCTGTCATCCATGCTGTCAGACTTCTCTGTCTCAACAACGGCAGTCTTCACTCAAGACATACACACTCCACAGTCTTTTCCACAGAAAAATTCAGCTCTGCTGTGCAGACACTTTTTTTTTTTCTCTGCAAACTCTATTAGGGCCACTGTGTCTTTAAGACTGCTCCAATAGACGTTTCTCCTTTGCTGCTGCACACTCCACAGTCTTTTCCACAACAAGTTCAGCTTTGCTGTGCAGACACACTTTTTTTTTTTTTTTCTTTTGCAAACTCTATTAGGGCTACTGTCTCTTTAAGACTGCTCCAATCAGACGTTTTTTGCTGACACACTTTTTTTTTTTCTGCTGCTCCTTCAACAGACTTCACCTTTATTGCTGTCTCTAAGCCACTGTGCTGCACGCACATTCCAGCACCAATTGTATCAGCCACTGTGCTGCCCCAGCATTCTCCACCAATTGTAAGCTTTTCAGGGGATATAGCTCTGGGATCGCCGTCTGGGTAGACAGAGTGGCACGGAAACAGTTCATTCAGACAGCAGTTCTGGTGAAAACTGGCCGCAACCAGCTTTATTAAAGTCCACAGCAAACAGATAAAAATAAATCATAAACAGAAGACCTAGGCTTGTCTAGCCACTTACTACACATAGATAGATTTCCCTATCTATCCGGGTCCCGACTCTACCAGCCGGGGCCAAAACAACACATATGTTCAGCATTTACCAGCATTTACCAGCATGGAGGTTCACAGAGTCTCCTCCTTGTGTCTGAAGGCACCTTCAACGTCCAGACTTGAGAGAGCTCCCCTCCTATTCAGCAGCCATCCGCATGGATTCTCACTGAGACTACTCCTGTGTCCGGGGTACATCGAGCACCCAGACTGAGATAGCTCAAACTCCTGGAGACACCTTCTGTGCCTGGACCCCTCCTGTGTCCAGATTAAGCGTGCTCTCTGACTGTGTTCCAACACACCTACTTCTGGTCTCCTAATTAACACCTGAGTGATTTCAGGCCTGAGCTGCAAGTGTGTACTGAATGTTAGGTGTAGTGACCTTTCTCTACCACTAGGTCTACAAAGCCACACACCTCCCTTATACCAGTCAGTAAAGTAGCTAGGTGAAATATACACCCCATTCAATACACATACTCTCACTGTCTCACAGTCTGTATACTCTCTTTTGCTTCCTCTGCTGTAATGTCTGTATACTCTCATGTGCTTCCTCCTCTGCTGTAATGTTCATATACTCTTTTTTGCTTCCTCCTCTGCTGTAATGTCTGTATACTCTCTTTTTGCTTCCTCGTTTCTTGCTGTAATGCCTGTATACTCTCTTTTGCTTCTTCCCCTGCCCAGGAGCTGTGGTATGATCAGACCATGTTCCTGTATGGTCAGATACGACCATTACACAGTACAAAGCAGGGGCACATTTAAAAGATTATCTCAGCACAGGGACATTTTATTTACACACATCCAATTGTGGAAATTATTTTTATTTCAAAATCTATTGATTAACATGAACTTTTGCTCGTGGGAAAACCCCTTTAATTTCTCACCTGTGATCATTTCTTATTTCACTGTTGTCTATTGAAATCGTCTCAGTAATATACAGTATAAGGAAGATGATTGGGGCATTGTATTGTCTGACAAGTACAACCACGACTAACAGCTGACGAATACACTGATACCACAAATCTTAGACTGATTCCCCAAACTACTTATTATTGGTTAGTTAAGACTTTTTTGGGTGGAGCTGGAATTACACAAGTCCTGTGATATGCATGCCGCTGCACAGGGCATATTTGTAGCCTTTCATGTGCTTTTCCTTGTATGTTTATCCCTCTGGCATCCTGTAAGCAGTGTAGAATAATCAATATATGTATAGCTTCTGGGGCAGGGGATCTGATCATATGTCCCTATGTGAGCATAGTTTATTAGAGCCACTTTGTGCATGGAGACGTCTGCAGCATGGAACCTATATTATCATCCTGGTCCTAGCACTACAAAGATCTGATGATGATAATATCCCCTGTAGAGTTGTTGCAGTTGCCATGAGAGTCCTCCTGATCCTTAATACTCACACAGTATAACAGAAAGCAGAATGAATGGACCACATATGTTTTATCTACTCCGGAGTGCCTGGTTTTATCCCCCTTCAATATTGTAGTAACATTTAGAGTGCTCCCCGTACAGCTATCCTATCTCGTATTCCCCATGGCCTGAATACAATGAAGGCCCTAATGGCACTTTCACAATCAAGCAGAATATCGTGTCATTTTTAGATAACAGTTCTATGGTCCTTGAAAATAATAGAGTCTCATCATAAAAGAGAGAATAGGGAATGTCTATATTGGGTTTTTTTTCACAGTATTTATGCGGATCACATAGTTCTAGCAGTATAAATCATACTATAATAATTCTTTATTAAAATTGTATATATGTGTACTACTTATTAATGTGCAGCTGGAAAAGCTGTGATACTATAGCACTGTTGCTTTCCAGTGCAAGGGTCTAAGATTCAAATCCCACCAAGGACAACATCTGCAAGGAGTTTTTATGTCCTCCTCGTGTTTGCGTGGGTTTCCCCTGGGTTCTCCAGTTTCCTCCCACATTTCAAATACATACTGATAGGGAATGGAGAGTGTTAGCTCCAATGGAGACAGTGATGATGATGTAAAGTGCTGTGGAATATGATGATGCTAAATAAATAGAAGGTGGTCCAGTTAGTACAACCCCCTTTCAAAGACATCACCCAATATAATATACTGCCAAAAATGCATTTTTAGCCAGTAGAGTTACTTTGGTCTACTAAAACATTCAGGTGTATCTCACAAAATTAGAATTTCATCAAAAAGTTAATTTATTTACGGTAATTTCTTCAATGCAAAAAGTGAAACTCATATATTATATAAAGTCATTACAAACAGAGTGATCTATTTCAAGTGTTTATTTCTGTTAATGTTGATGATTATGGCTTACAGTCAATGAAAGCCCAAAAGTCATTATCTCAGTAAATTAGAATACTTGAAAATCATTGTAAAATCTGAAATGTATGTTCAGTAAATGCACTCAATACTTGGTCGGGGCTCCTTTTACATCAATTACTGCATCAATGCGGCATGGCATGGAGGCAATCAGCCTGTGGCACTGCTGAGGTGTTATGGATGCCCAGGTTGCTTTGATAGCAGCCTTCAGCCCATCTGCATTGTTGGGTCTGGTGTCTCTCATCTTCCTCTTGACAATACCCAATAGATTATCTATGGGTTTAAGGTCAGGCGAGTTTGCTGGCCAATCAAGCACAGTGATACTGTTGTTTGTAAACCAGGTATTGGTACTTTTGGCAGTGTGGACAGATGCCAAGTCCTGCTGGTAATGAAATTTCCAACTCCAAAAAGCTTGTTGGCAGAGGGAAGCATAAAGTGTTCTAATATTTCCTGGTAGAGACTGAGCCTGACATTTGTCTTGATAAAACACAGTGGACCTACTCCAGCAGATGACATGGCTCCTGAAACCATCACTGATTGTGGAAACTTCACACTAGACTTCAAGCAGCTTGGATTGTGTGCCTCTCCACTCTTCCTCCAGACTCTGGGACCTTGATTTCCAAGGTCTAGTGTGAAATATCCACAATCAATGATGGTTTCGGGAGCACAGAAAAGAGTGGCGGCCACAGGAGGAAGGGAGCGTAATCTAGCTCTGGAGTCGTTACAGGTCACTTAGATCATTTATCCTTCTAATTTTTGGTTAAGAATCCAGATTTTCTACAAATGAAGTTTTGCAAAGGTTCAGATGGTGGAGATGTGCTTCTCACCATTGGAATCTGCATCTACTGTACTTTAAAAACATGGCCCAATTGTGAACTGTTCAGAAATGCATATAACCATGCATGCCTCTCACAGTACATTTTCAGGAGACTTCCAAAAACACTTGCTTGACAATCCTCAGAACTCCTATTCAAATGAATGAAGTTATCTCTACAAGTAAGGCCATCTCTCCTCTCTGGACAGTACACCCTGTGATTGAAGTAGATGCCAGTTCCATCAGTGGAACCCTCATCAGGCAGACATTTATGAAATATCTTGTGGATATACCATAAATGTCCGAGTTGGGTCAGCAGCACCTATAAAGTTTTGCATTTGGTGATTACTAGCACTTAAATGGCTGTTATACTTAGAGACACAAAAAAGTATTCATGTAATTTATGGTGTTTATGATTACGCTGCGACTGAGAAGGTATTTTCTCCTAATTTTGGAAATTGGTATCTGTCTCATGGGGTTTTTCCTTCATCTGGAATAAACTATTGGGCTATAGGTTAAGCTAAAATGACTTGTTCCTTCTATTATTCTTAAAACTATGAAACTAAGAAACACCATGGAGGGAGCCCCTAACATTGGCCGACCCCTTAGCCCCTACACAAACTATAACTCAGTAAATTAGATAATCTACTGAGTGACATATAAGACTTGCAGCTACTGTATAGTTCTTCTACAGTTCCTTTAAACTGTGCAATCATTTTCATTATGTCTGCATTTTTTTCTTAACTTGCTGAAATAATTTGTCTTCATTGTCACCCAGTAGCTTGTTTTTGCTTTCTAACAGGACATAGAAGTCTCCATGATCTTCAGTAATTCTAAGCAGTGCCACCATGCTACATCCATGTTCAACATTTCTTTGTAAGTCTTGTCCATGTATCATCTATGTGTTTTGTAATAAAATGTGTTTTTTTTTTTCTAGGTTTTATTTCAATCGGTTGAAATAAAACTTAAATTATTCATTGTAATATCATTATTGTCTCATAATACCACTGACCAACTCAAGTTATGCTAATGCATCCTGTAGATTTACATCATTACATATCATCTATCTATCTATCCATCTATCTATCTGTCTATCTATTATCTATCCTTCTTCTTCCTATCTATCTATTATCTATCTATCTATCTATCTATCTATCTATATCTATTCTATCTATCTATCTCATCTAACTAACTATTATCTATCTATCTATCTATCTATCATCTATCTATCTATCTATTCTGTCTGTCTATCCCATATCTATCTATCTAGCCACTCAATTAGCAGGACCCTGGTCCTGCTGCCACATCGGTAGTCCTTGGCCATTGTCGGAGAGCCCTGCTAACCTCCTCCTACCTAATAGAATCCCCATATGACGCCAGATCTACAATTTTTAAAAAGCACTGGTAATTACAGCAGAAGAGAAGGTTGGAATAGATTTTCAGGGAACCAATTCAGCCACCAACTACGAACATGGCAGCTGTACCAAGGTACTGTAAATCGCTTTGCTCAGCTTTAGTGTAAAGGCTTAGCGGATTCCATCAAGAACCTCTTCATGAGTGTTTCTCCAAAAGAAAGGCAGCACACCAATCACAACCTTAAGGGGAACTTTACGGAATTTATTCAGCCCCATGTACTTTATAGTCTGCTTCACTTGAGATTTTGATTTGGTATGCTGCCTTTGTTTTGTAGAAATATCTATTTCACATCTATCTATTATCTATCTATCTAATCTATCTATCTATTATCTATCATCTATTATGTATCTATCTATTATCTATTTCACATCTATCTATCTATCTATCTATCTATTCTATCTATCTATCTATCTATCTATCTTATCTATCTATCTATCATCTATTATGTATCTATCTATTATCTATTTCACGTCTATCTATCATCTATTATCTATCTCTCTATCTATTATAACTGTCTTTTTGCTGAGAATTGTGCTTAGATACATGACTACTGATAATATTACCTTACTTTATATGCAATTTCAATATTCTTTCCCCTCTAGACTAGAACAGTGCGGTGAAAGAATTCACTATTGCTATATCCTAATACAAGCCTTTGAAGGCTTGGCAATTATGCATACAGGCACAGGATCTCTTCCCTTCCACTTTTGACAGGTAAAGGGAATAAAGCAAAGATCTTGCAGAAGAAATCATTGATCTCTATGAACATTTCTCAGTGAAGTGAACAGGTTCTCCCAAAGTACAGTAGATGACAGAACACGCTCTAGTTTCCTCTCCCCTGCCATTTCTATCATGTACTTGGTTGTCTGCGTGTTTCTCCACAGAGAGCAATAATGGGAGGTGATTTTCCACTGCTACATCAGTAAGCACTGCAATGGATTCTCTAGAAATTAATTGGCATATAGGAATGAACAGATACCAGAGATCAATGAAAGGAGCTCCATCTCCAAAGTAGTGGCCAGGTTTCCGAGTAATGGTCAAGTTTCTTAATATAACTCAATTTGGTTCTTCAGCAATGGCAGTGTGTATTATATACACTCCCTGACAGAAGTTATGTCGCTTATACATGTTATGTAAATAAAAGCTTATAACCTGACGTTAAATTCATCCATTGGTTGTATAAATTATTCTTTTGAAAGCTAAAACCCTCCGAAATGTGGTTTAGGTTAAGAAAATAAATTGGCATCAATGCAGAAATATTGATCATTTAATGGACACAGAATGGTCAGATTTTGGCAAAACAAAGTTTTGTCGCCCCCAGAAAGTAATGTGATATTCAAACAAATAATTAACTTAAAATACAAATATATGTTGCATAACATGGGTGAATTAAGTTGTGGTGCTATTTGTTAAGGTTCGAGTTCCCGCTGCTGCACAAGGGGAGTCTCGAACCAGTCCCGCTGCAGTCTCCCATTCATCTCCGGCCGCAGTGGAGCCTGCTCAGCAGAGACATCGGTCCAAGCGTCTTGCCCACTCCACTACTGTGCAGTGACTTGCTGCTGCCTTTCCTGGATCTGCTATTATAGCCAGTGTTGGAGCAGACGTCTTTGGGACAAAGTCCTGCATTTTCCCATTCTGAGCATGCCCAGAGTGAGATCTCTCATTGGAGATCAGGGGTCAAATGCTCAGGTACTGCAGCGGCTCCTATTGGTCTGCCAGGAAGGCCCTGCGATTACTGATGTTCTGGAACAAGTTTCATTGGTCCTGGTTTCTGGCAGGTCCTGTAGCTGTTGCTATAAAAGGGTAGCATGGCTGGGCCGCCATGCGCTAATATCAACCATTGTATGCTATGCGCCAGTGTGATCATGCGTATGTGTGGTTAGGGACCCGGCTGAAATAAGCCACTAGAATACTGACTTAATCGGTGAGGAGTTTGGTATGGTAGCTGGTCAGGGTCGGTGTCCTAGATGCCCTAGATTACGGCATAACCGGTGAGGAGTTTTGATTGCCGTATTCAGGGTCTGGCGTTCAGACGCCATAGATTGCGAGTTACTCCCGCGAGGACATTAGCACACGATCACGCTTTATGTACGCTTAGCACTTAACTGTGTACCTGAGAGCCTGACAGGACACAGTGCTTTTTCTCAGCGGCCCTGTGACGTAACAGGGTTCGCTTTCAACGCTAGACAGCGCCCTAGCGTGTTTTCTTTGCGACTCAGTTGTGTCTAGTGAGTGCGCACACATCGCCATATAGCGCTGCGGCTCTCTTTCTTGCGGCTCTGTGGATTAACAGAGTTCGCACTTATTGCCACAGCACATTACAGCGTTTATGTTAGCGACTCTGCGGGATAACAGAGTTTGCTTCTCGCGCCATTTTTACTAGCAGCAGGCTCCGCTTGCACGGTGGACCCCGGGCTGCGAACGCACCTCTCTACATTATATATTTGGTGCGTTCCGCAGACCCTTAACATAATATTAGCGCCAGGGTCTGGCTAGTAAAATGGCAGATGAACAGCATTTACAGCTGTACATCCAGCAGCTGGAGGGTAGGTTGGCTGCTCTTGAGCGCACAACCTCAGCTGTGGATGTTACCGCAGTCGCTGTTCAGGCTGCTAGCGTGGCTGCAGCCAGTTTGTCTTCTGCCACCTCTGCCCCTACATTATCCCACCTCCCGCTTCCTGACAAGTTTGCCGGTGACAGCAAGCAATGTCGGAGATTCGTGAGTCAGTGCTCTATACAGCTCGAGCTTCTGGCTGCACGTTTCCCCACGGATCGGGCACAAGTGGGTTTTGTACTCTCTCTACTCTCGGGCAGAGCATTGGAGTGGGCAACGCCGCTGTGGGAGCGCGACGATCGTGTGGTGCGGAGTGCTCCTCGTTTCTTGGAGGCTCTTAAAAAGGTCTTTTTAGGACCTCAGGTCACCCACGATACGGCACTTCAACTGCTGGCATTGGCACAGGGTTCATCTTTGGTCAGTCAGTTTTCCGTCCAGTTTCGGACTCTGGCCTCAGAGCTAGACTTGTCAGATAAAGTTCTTATTCCAGTTTACTGGCGAGGTCTGGCTGACCATGTTAAAGACGCTTTGGCTACCAGGGAGATTCCCGCCACACTGGAGAAGCTTATCTCCATATCTACCCGCATTGACCTCCATTTTCACGAGCGGAGGTTGGAGCGGGCCCAGTGGAGGCAGAGAATTCGGTTGGCTCCCACCTTTGCCAAACCTCTCGAATCTCCCGATCTGGCGTCCGAACCCCAAAAGGCCACAGAGGTTCCTCATGCAGGACCTAAGTCTCGGACCGTCCGAGTATCCGTGGTCTGTAACCTTTGTCAGCAGACAGGACACTATGCCAACAAATGTCCACAGCGATCGGGGAAGCGATCGCGTCTAGTGGCCCTGGGAGGAGGTTCACTAGAGACAGTGGCATTTTCCTCCAAGATTACATTTAAAGGGACAATCACTGTAGGCACTTCCACTTTCACCGCCGACCTTTGCGTGGACTCAGGAGCAGAGGGGAACTTCATGTCCTCTAACTTTGCTCGCCGTCATGCAATACCTCTGGTGGCGCTTGACAAATCAGTGACTGTCCGGGTAGTGAATGGGTCGAAATTGCCCTCACAGATTACACACCAGACTGTTCCACTTGCATTGTTAGTATCTCCTTCCCATCAGGAACTTATTTCCCTACTTGTCCTTCCCGAGGGAATAGACGAGATCCTACTAGGTATACCTTGGCTCCGTTTCCACTCCCCACATATAGAGTGGACTTCGGGTAGGATACTGGGTTGGAGTGATGCATGTAGAGACAGATGTGTCAGGAGTTGCGTTCAGGTTACCACTACTGAGTTACCCGCAGATTTTACACTGGTCAAATGCAGACGTGTTCTCCAAGAAGGCTGCGTAGACTCTTCCGCCTCATCGCCCCTATGACTGTCCTATCGACCTCTTGCCTGGCGCAGAACCTCCTCGGGGAAGGGTCTATCCCCTCTCTCTTCCTGAGACAGAGGCCATGTCGCAATATATTCAGGAGAACCTGGTAAGAGGGTTTATTAGGAAGTCGGTGTCACCGGCAGGGGCGGGATTCTTCTTCGTGCAGAAGAAAAACGGAGAATTACGTCCGTGTATTGATTACAGGGGTCTTAACGCCATCACCGTTAAAAACAAGTACCCGTTGCCCCTGATTTCTGAACTCTTCGATAGGCTTCAGGGAGCAAGGGTATTCACTAAACTAGATCTGCGCGGTGCTTATAACCTGATTCGCATCCGTGAGGGGGACGAATGGAAGACGGCTTTTAATACCAGGGATGGGCATTACGAATATCTGGTGATGCCCGTTTTCCAAGACTTTGTCAATGACATCTTCCGGGATATGCTCTCCACCTCGGTCGTAGTCTATCTGGATGATATACTCATCTTCTCTCCAGATATTGACTCCCACCGGAGAGATGTCTGCAGAGTCTTCGACCTCTTACGGGCTAATTCCCTTTATGCTAAGTTAGAGAAATGTATGTTTGAGCTGGAGTCTTTACCTTTCCTTGGTTATATCATCTCAACCCAGGGATTGGCTATGGATCCGGCCAAACTACAGGCTGTGATGGACTGGCAGGAACCCCACTCTCTTAAAGCGGTGTAGCGCTTTATGGGGTTCATTAATTACTATCGCCAGTTTATTCCGCATTTCCTACCTTGGTAGCTCCCTTGGTAGCCCTCACCAAGAAGGGAGCAAATCCCAAATTGTGGTCGGAAGAGGTCTCCAAGGCTTTCACTTCTATTAAGTCTCATTTTGCTAGCGCTCCCATCCTACATCGTCCCGTTGTTGATAAGCCATTTTTATTGGAGGTGGATGCCTCATCCGTTGTTGCTGGAGCAGTCCTCTTCCAAAAGGATGCTCAAGGTCGGAAGCATCCTTGCTTCTTCTTCTCTAAGACCTTCACATCAGCGGAGAGGAATTATTCCATCAGGGATAGGGAGTTGCTAGCCATGAAGTTGGCCTTCTCTGAATGGAGACATCTGTTGGAGGGGGCCCGCTTTCCCTTCCAAGTCTTCACCGACCACAAAAATTTGTTTTATCTGCAGACAGCCCAGCGGCTTAACTCTCGCCAGGCCAGATGGTCCTTGTTCTTCTCCCAGTTTAATTTCACACTCCATTTCCTCTCGGGAGAGAAGAACATTCGTGCCAACGCTCTCTCTCGCTCTGTGGTGTCCTCTGAGGAGGAGGTGGAGGAGCCTCGGCTTATTGTCCCCACAGAGAGCCTGAGAACAGTGGCCCCGGTTTCGCTAGAGTCTGTGCCCCCGGGCAAGACTTTTGTACCTACCAACTTGCGACCGGAGGTACTCTCTTGGGCACATTCGTCCAGGGTGGGTGGACACTTTGGGGCAAAGAGGACATCTGAATTGCTGGCGAGGACATACTGGTGGCCGCATATGGTCCGTGACGTTGGGGACTATGTTCGGGCGTGTGTCTCCTGCGCCAAGAATAAGTCTCCACGACAACGGCCAGCTGGGTTACTTTACCCTTTGCCGGTGGCAGACAGGCCCTGGGAGATGGTTGGGATGGACTTTGTGGTGGGCTTGCCCAAGTCTCGGGGTTGCACCATCATTTGGGTAATCACCGACCATTTTTCCAAAATGGTGCATTTGGTGCCGCTACCACGGTTACCTTCTGCACGGGCTCTGGCAGCGTTGTTCGTTAGGCACATCTTCCGTCTACACGGCATGCCGGACAAAATTGTCAGTGACCGAGGTCCCCAGTTTGCGTCTCGGTTCTGGAGAGAGCTTTGTCGTCTACTCAGTATTGAGTTAAATCTCTCTTCAGCGTACCATGCTGAGACGAATGGGTTGGTAGAGAGGGCCAACTAGACTTTGGTCACCTATCTACGACATTTTGTCTCAGCCAGGCAGGATGACTGGCATCCTTGCTACCATGGGCTGAGTTTGCCCTAAACAATGCTGTGGCTGATTCCACCGGACAGACTCCATTCCTCCTAAACTACGGTCAGCATCCGCGGTTCCGGTGCCCATGCCTGTGTCTTCCGCCGACTCCAGGGTGGCAGACTGGGCTGTGGAGGCACGGGACATTTGGGACCGTACCCAGGATGCCATTCAGGCATCCAAGGAGAGGATGAGGTCCTCCGCCGACGCACACGGCGCCCCGCTCCAACATTTGCTCCTGGGGACTTGGTGTGGCTCTCCGCCCGTAACATCAGGCTGCGAGTTGAGTCCACTAAGTTGGCACCCCGCTACCTGGGTCCTTTCAAGGTCCTCGAGCAGGTTAACCCTGTGGTATACCGTTTGGCTCTTCCACCAGCCTGGGTATCTCCGACACCTTTCACGTGTCCCTCCTGAAGCCCGTGCTCATGTCCCGGTTTTCTGAGTCATCTGCCGAGACATCGGGTTCATCTACGGATGACCATGAGGGGAACGCCATCGTAGGGTGTAATGTGCAAAAAGTTTTATTTGGTGGACTGGAGGGGCTATGGGCCTGAGGATAGGTCTTGGGAGCCTGCCGAGCATGTTCACGCTCCACAGCTCATCGCTGCCTTTGAACGCAGCGAGGCCCAGAGAAGGGGGGCTCTAGGAGGGGGGGTAATGTTAGGGTTCGAGTTCCCGCTGCTGCACAAGGGGAGTCTCGAACCAGTCCCGCTGCGGTCTCCCATTCATCTCCGGCCACAGTGGAGCCTGCTCAGCAGAGACGTCGGTCCAAGCGTCTTGCCCACTCCACTACTGTGCAGTGACTTGCTGCTGCCTTTCCTGGATCTGCTATTATAGCCAGTGTTGGAGCAGACGTCTTTGGGACAAAGTCCTGCATTTTCCCTTCTGAGCATGCCAGAGTGAGATCTCTCATTGGAGATCAGGGGTCACATGCTCAGGTACTGCAGCGGCTCCTATTGGTCCGCCAGGAAGGCCCTGCGATTACTGATGTTCTGGAACAAGTTTCATTGGTCCTGGTTTCTGGCAGGTCCTGTAGCTGTTGCTATAAAAGGGTAGCATGGCTGGGCCGCCATGCGCTAATATCAACCATTGTATGCTATGCGCCAGTGTGATCATGCGTATGTGTGGTTAGGGACCCAGCTGAAATAAGCCACTAGAATACCGACTTACCGGTGAGGAGTTTGGTATGGTAGCTGGTCAGGGTCGGTGTCCTAGATGCCCTAGATTAACCGGTGAGGAGTTTTGATTGCCGTATTCAGGGTCTGGCGTTCAGACGCCATAGATTGCGGGTTACTCCCGCGAGGACATTAGCACACGATCACGCTTTATGTACGCTTAGCACTTAACTGTGTACCTGAGAGCCTGACAGGACACAGTGCTTTTTCTCAGCGGCCCTGTGACGTAACAGGGTTCGCTTTCTACGCTAGACAGCGCCCTAGCGTGTTTTCTTTGCGACTCAGTTGTGTCTAGTGAGTGCGCACACATCGCCATATAGCGCTGCGGCTCTCTTTCTTGCGGCTCTGTGGATTAACAGAGTTCGCACTTATTGCCACAGCTCATTACGGCGTTTATGTTAGCGACTCTGCGGGATAACAGAGTTTGCTTCTCGCGCCATTTTTACTAGCAGCAGGCTCCGCTTGCACGGTGGACCCCGGGCTGCGAACGCACCTCTCTACATTATATATTTGGTGCGTTCCGCAGACCCTTAACACTATTGAGTCATATTTAATATTTTGTGTGACTTCCTTGAGCTTGAAGGACTGCATCCATGCGGTTCAACGATGATTCATACAATTTATTAATGAAGTAATCAGGAAAAGCAAAGAATGCAGTCTTACATGCCTCCCAGAGTTCATCTAGATTCTTTGATTTTTTCTTCCAAGCTTCCTCTTTCATCCTACCCCAAACATGCTCAATGATGTTCATGTCTGGTGACTGAGCTGGCCTGTCCTTGAGCACCTTGATCTTTTTTGCCTGCAGGAACTTTGTTGTAGAGATGGATGTGCGAGATGGAGCACAATCCTGCTGCAGAATTTGACCCCTTTTATGATTTGGAATATAAGAGGTAGCTAATACTTCTTGATATTTTAGGCTATTGATATTGCCTTCCACCTAACAAATGTTTCGCACACCCCCATACTGAATGTAACCCCCGACCACAATGTTTCCATCACCAAATTTAACTATTTTCTGGGTGTATTTTGGATCCATACGTGCTCCAGTAGGTCTCCTGCAGTATTTGCGGCAGCTGTGCTATAATTCTACTGAAGATTCATCAGAGAAATCCACCTTCTGCCACTTTTCCAGCGTCCATCTGTTTAGCAGGCTGTGGGACTTTGCAAATGCCACACGTTTTTTTTATTTGCCTTTTATTTAGTGCTGGCTTCTGAGCACTGAATCGACCATGGAGGCCATTTCGAGACAGAATCCTACAAACTGTTCTAGTTGACACAGGGACTTGAGGTGACCAGGCCTGTTGGAGCTCTGCAGCAGTGGAAGAGGGGCTTGCTTTGGATTTTCTAACCAACAAACGTTCCTTTTGATCAGTTGCCTTGCGGGTCTGCCGGACCTGGGCTTGTCAAACCCATCTCCAGTCTCTTCAAATCTTTTTTTAATTCTTTGTACTTGACGCTGAGACACATTAAAGGTGCCAGCCACCTCTGCAGTGGATCTGGTCTTCAGCCTCTTGATAATCCAGGCTTTGGTCGCAGGGTGGATTTTTGGCATGTTGTCATAGCTCAAGTTGCAGTTCAAATGAAGGTCTGGGGTGCTGGGTGTCTTTTTATACACACCCACTAATTAACCAATCATTTACTGAGCACAGGTGAGGATGTAAACTAGGATTGGGTGCATAATATGACCAGGCGACAAAACTTTTGTCTTGCCAAAATCTGACCATTCTGTGTCCATTAAATAATCAATATTTCTGCATTGATGCCAATTTATTTTCTTAACCTTAACCACATTTCCTCAGGGTTTCAGCTTTCAAAAGAATAATTTATGCAACCAATGGATGAATTTAACGTCAGGTTATAGGATTTCATTTACATAACATGGATAAGTGACATAAGTTCTGTCAGGGAGTGTAGTACTGTGCCCCAGCTGCTGCAGAACATCGTAATACACACCACAGCTGATGTAGAATATCCATGCACACCTCAGTTGATGAACAGCAGCATAATGCACATCTCTGCTGTAGAACATCATAAAACACACCTGAGCTGCTGCAGAGCATCATAAGACACATAATCTACTGCAGAGCATCATAAGACACATAATCTACTGCAAAGCATCATAATGCACACCTCTACTGCTGAAGAACCTCATAGAGCACCTCAGCTGCTTTAGAACCTCATAATGCCTCTCAGCAAAGCTCAGCAGTTAGTACTGTAGCCTTCCTCATCAATGGGGAACAGGGTTCAAATCTCTTCAAGGACATTTGTAAGGAGTTTGTATGTTCTTCCCTTTTTTGCATGGGTTTCTTCTGGTTTCTCCGGTTTCCTCCCACACTCCAAAGACATACTGATAGAGAATTTAGATTGTGAGACCCATCGGGGACAGTGGTGATGATGATGTCTGTAAAACGCTGTGACATTAATAATACTAAATAAGCATGTTAAATTTAAAAAAATGCAAATTTGCTGCAGAACATCAATTGTTGTGGACCTTTGTTTTTGAAAATATGAGGGCTTTTCATCAGTGGCATAACTGCAAAGTAATGGGCCTCAGTGTGAACTTTCAAATGCCCGCCATGCCAAAATATTTTCCATCCAAATTCACATTTTCCCTATTCATTTCGCACACTATAATTTTGTTGCAATGTTGTATAGTCTGACCTAATATTGCCCTGTAATCACTGAGAAAAATTATTTTATAACTTACATATACCTATGCTAATTAGGGTGATGTCTTTGGAAGTGCAGACATGTCATCTGGGCGTTCATGTCCTCCCTCGCTCTAAATTCCAAGAACATTCCCAGCATTTGAAATCTGTGTGCTGTTTCTTCCAGGTATGATGCTGCAGCGCGTCATTTCCAGTCCTGTGCAGTGTGGGGGTGTATTGTGTGTACTGGTCAGCTCTGGAGCATGCGCACTGCACATTCTGAATATGGCGAGTACACCCAATACTCCCTCACAATGCACTGGACCGGAAATGACACGGACGTGCGTCATACCAGGAAGAAGCAGCACAATGATTTCAAACGCCTGGAGTGCGCTTGAAATTAGAGCGAGGGAGGACATGAACGCCCAGAGCTGGGCACAGAGGTGCATAGAAATACATGCAGCCGCATGCTCCTGTCCGAGTGCCAGCGGCAGTGCCGGGTGTTGATGCGAGAAACTCGTGTGAGTTTCTCGCATCACACTCACAAGTGTGACACTGGCCTTAGTCATGTACTGACGAGCTGCTCTCCCTAATGCTCTCAATGATCAGTGAAAAACTGAGAGAAGCAGGAAAAGAAGCTCGTTGTCACAGGACCATAAGTATGAAAATCATCGCATATGATTGAAGTGTCAATGTGATGACTGCTGGAACCTGCAGAGCTGAATCCTGACATTGCAGGCTTCTGAATTCTCACAAATTCACTGCACACTTTTAGGATTCTCCCTTGCCGGTGGACGGTAATGTCAGCACAAGTATGTGATTTGCATATTCCGACTAGATGTGCTGGGCCTTGCTCAGTACATTTTTGTTGAGTTAGGCCACGCATGTCTAGTCAGCACGTGACTACATGAATGTAAATCACCGGCGCGAGAGAATCCTAACAGCGTGAGGTGTGCACTGTGAGAATTCAGAGGTCTAGAGTCACATAGAATGACTGCAGACTCATCACAAACCTGGACAACCCCTTTAATGCTCCTGACTAGAGTTGAGTGAAAAAGGTAGTTCATTTTCAAAAATCGCCGATTTTCGCCAAAGTCGGGTTTCATGAAACGAAACCCGACCGTGGAGTGAGTTCGGTCACGTGTTCGGCGACCATTTTGTTGGAGTCGGTTTTCCTCTACACTTTAAGCGCTTTTTCTCGGCCAATGAGCAAGGACACAGGCTGTGGGCAATGTGATGACATAGCAGGCGGCCAGCACCATCTTAGAGAAGGGCATTGCAGCGATTGGCTGGTTTTCAGTGGCGTCACAGTGCATATAAAATCCCTCAGCTATTTTACAACTGCCGAACTCAGTGTAGGGGAAGGTTGCTGGCGGTGCATCTGAGCAGGGAGAGCGTTAGGCGGGGCCTAAACAAAAAAAAAACTTTGTGCTGATAGCGATTAGCTGTACAGTGACTGTGCAGCGAGAGGGGAGGATTTTAGTGTGTGCAGCAACGCTGGTTCTTAGGCTGCATGCCTGCCAGTGACACTGTAGAAATAGCTTGTGTGGACCATCAGATCTGATTACAGGCTGCCTGCCTGTGATAAAGGGGCAATTAATTTGGTGGAGTAGCTGAGCTGCCTGCCTGCTAGTGACAGTGTACAAATTGCTTGAGTGGACCATCAGATCTGATTACAGGCTGCCTGCCTGTGATAAAGGGGCAATTCATTTGGTGGAGTAGCTGAGCTGCCTGCCTGCTAGTGACAGTGTACAAATTGCTTGAGTGGACCATCAGATCTGATTAGTAGGCTTCCTGACTGTGATAAAGGGGCAATTAAATTGGTGGAGTAGTACAGCTGCCTGGCACTAACAGTGTACAAATTGCTTGATTGGAGCATCACATTTGATTACTAGACTGCCTGACTGTGACAAAAGGCAATTAATTTGGTGTAGTAGCACAGCTGACTGCCACTGACAGTGTACAAATTGCTTGTGTGGAGCATCACATCTGATTTCTGAATTCTACTGTAATCCATAGTGAGCCTGTGACAGTCTGTGTGTTACTCCGCAAATATATACGGAGATTAAAATTTTTCACCTTCACCGTATACAGCTGTACGCTTCTCATACAGTAACATATATCTTCTGTGATTTTGGCAACATTTACACAAACATGAGAAAGTATGGTGGAAGAGGTCGCCCACATGGTGGTGGTGGGCCACCTGTTACTGATGATGGTGGTGGTGGTGCTGCATCTGCTGCTACTGCCAAAAGCACAATTGTTGTGAATGGCTAGAGATGGTTTCTGAGCAGAGGCTCCCTCTGGTGGTTACAGACAGTACTGAACCTTCCAGTGAGGAATGGCAATCTGGGATCACTGACTGGACTGATATAAGGAAGGTTCCCTCCCATGATGGTCGCCGGTGATCAATTGTTCTTGTCTCAATTGTGGTTCCTGGTTCATTTGGAAGTTTGCTGGAGTCTTGCCTGCATCTGCTGCTTTCAGATAAGATATTTTCTGCTTTTCTTTTTGTGCTTGCTTTTTGCATAGTTTTCTGCACTTTTGTGGAGGTCAGCCGGGTCCCCTCCTGGGGCCTGTGCTCCTCTCAGTTTATCTGTTACCACTGTTATTTGTTCATTTGCTTTTTCCTGTTTTTTCAGTGGCTGCGGCTTGGTTTTCTTACACCAGAGATCTGATTTAGGTGGATGAGATCGTGTGATCTCAGGTTTTTTGGCAATCAGAAGTGTTGGTATTTTTTAGGGTTTTTGTTGGATTGCAGTCAGAATTATTTCCTGTACTTTTCTGTCTAGACAGATTGGGCCCCAACGTTTGCTCATTCTATTTTCTGTCTGTGTTCGTGCTTTCTTCTTGTCTAACCGCCATTACATGTTTGGGGGCTTCCTATTTTCTTTGTGGATCTGCTCCGGGGCAGATAGCTTTCATCTTTCTGCCTTTAGGTGTAGTTATCTCTCAGGCTGTGACGAGGCGTCTAGGATCAACGTAGGAACGCTCCACGGCTACCTCTAGTTGTGTGGTTAGTTCAGGTTACTGCAATCCAATAGGTTCCAGCCGCTCTGGTATATTACCGTTTTTGCTATTTCTCATCAGCTACCTAAACATACACACAATAGCACCTAACGCAGGAGGTGTTGAGCCTGTGTCTGGCTCCAGAAGGCCTGAAAGGCTTCTTTTTCTGGGAGTAGGTAAAACGCTTTTAAAACATGAGCTTCAGGAGAAGGTTTTGGCTTACATTGCCGAAGCTGCATCAAGCTCTATCGCCTCCACTTCTGATATTTCCAAATCTGCAACCACTGACTCGTCAGTGCTGCCTTCTGGTCCGGACCAACCACTTTCCTTGGCTTCTTTATCCTCACTACAAGTGAAGGATGCGTCAGCCCACAATTCAGATTACTCCATGGAGCTCTTTTCACATACCATACCTGGGTTATTAAGTCAAATGCCTCATTCCCCAGTCCAAGATTAATCTGACATTGAGTGCACTGATGCACAGCCACTGCTAGATGATTGAGCTGCCCCACTGAATCACAGAACTACATTGCTCTTGAAGTCTACTGCGCCACAATGTGACCCTGCTGAAACGCATGTGCCCCTTCTCGCATACTGTACCACCTTAGACGGTGGCAGAGAGGACGGTGCAGATGAAATTGAAGAGGAGGTGATGGATGACCCAGTTATTGACCCACATTGGCATGTAGTGGTGGAAGAGGGTGCCACTGGCAGTAGCTCAGAAGAGGAGAAGGATCTGCACAGGTATCGAGATCGCATTGGGGTTTATCTGGCAGGCCTTTACGAGTCCCAAAAGGTCTTAAAAAAAATAAAGTTGCAGGGACGGGTGGCCTGACGGTCAAATTACCAGAGCGTGAAAGGCTTGAAAATGTACACCCTAGTAGGAAGAGTGCAGTGTGGCACTTTTTTGAACAAAATCCTACCGATGAGGCTAAGGTTGTCTGTAAAAAGTGCCTAAGAACCTTTAGCCGAGGGAAAATCTCAAAAGTTTGAACACCAGTAGCATGCCTAGACATTTAGTGAACATGCACATGCAAGCTGGACGGAGTACAAAAACCCAGATAGCACATGTGCACCTGCTCCTACTCAAGTTAGCCAGCAACGCTGCATTGCTTCCCCCAGTGTAAGGCCACCGGTTGACACAGCACAAGCAACAAATGTAGAGGTGTCGTCGCAAGGCCAAAGCCGTCATGGAATTACAATGTTTATGCCACGAAAAACTTCATCTAGGCCATCACCACCACCACCACCATCACCATCAACCACCCACTCTCAGTCCCTCATGTCCACTGATAGTTCCAGCAGATGCAGCTCTCAAGTCCAGCTCACCCTAGCAGACGCTCTGAGTAGGAAAAGAAAGTACTCAGCCTCTCATCCTCGTACACAGGGTTTGAATGCCTGCATTGCAAAACTGATCTCATTAGAGATGATGCCCTTCTGTTTGGTTGAAAGCGCATCGTTCAGAGAACTCATGACCTACGCTGTCTCACGCTATGATATACCCAGTCGGCACTTTTTTTCGAGAAAAGCCATCCCTGCCCTCCACCAGCATGTGAAAGACCGCATTGTCCATGCACTGCAGCAATCAGTCAGTGGAAAGGTGCACCTCACAACAGATGCATGGGCCAGTAGGCATGGCCAGAGTCGTTACGTGTCCATAACTGCGCACTGGGTTTATGTGGTGGATGCAGGGTCCACAGAGGACGGCGGTGGTGGGACAGTGCTGCCTAGCCCACGTTATAGGCAACAGTTGGCTCTAGGCGTTGGTCCTCCCTCCTCCTCCTCCTCCAGAAGCGAAAGCTCGTCAGCAGAGCGCAGACGCACGAGCACTCCATCCGCAACTGGCAGTGTTGCAGACGAGGTATCCCACTATCAAACAGCTAGTGGTAAGCTTCAGCAGGCTGTTTTACAAATGATGTGTTTGGGCGAGAAGAGACACACCGCTGATGTACTGTCCCAATACTAGCATCGAGAAACAGAGACATGGCTGGGCAGTATACATCTTGAGCCAGGCAAAGTAGTCAGTGATAACGGGCGTAATTTTGTGGCGCCATATCCATGTCAAAACTCTGACACATACCTTGCCTGGCTCACACCTTGAACCTGGTGGTGCAGTGCTTTTTAAATAATTATCCGGAGTTAACAGCTCTGCTCCATAAAGTGCGAAGACTGTGTTTGCACATCCGTCGCTCCCCTGTAGACTCCAGTTGCATGCAGAAGCAAGTGCTCAAGCTCTCCAAGCACCGCCTACTCATAGATGTTGCCACAAGGTGGAACTCCACCATGCACATTGTTGAGAGGCTGTGCGAACAGAGGCAGGCTGTAATGCATTTATGGGAGGATACACTGGCAGGTAGTTCTAGGGCAGACATGGAGTTGTCGGGTGTGCAGTGGTCAAAGCTGAAAGACCTCTGTAAAGTCCTTCAGTGTTTTGAGGAATGCACACGGCTGGTAAGCGCAGACGACGCCATAAGCATGAGCATACCACTTATGCATCTGCTCATGCAAACTTTGATGCACATTAAGGATCAAGCGTGTGCAGTGGATGATGACTGTGAGGAATAGGGAAGTCTTGATGACATCTAGAGAGATATTTTTAATATTTTGAGTATACTATATATACCTTTTATCTGCAGATCCACTACCCATTTTTTGTGCCGACTCTTCGTTGGACTTATCCAATTAATCCATTTGCAGCATCTTTACATCCATTAGACACCTAAACATATGGCATTTTGGCTACCTCCCTATGTGGCCTGCCCCACCACCCCTCCTCCACCAACAAAATTGTTCTTTTCTTGTGTCATACATACTGATGATGACCCTTTCAGCGTGAGTCTGCCTATAGGCTCCTGCAAGAGGATTGCTCACCAGGGCACTGGGGTACTCTGTACCCTGCCTGTGTGTTAAAGGGATGTGTCACGCCAGTAGTGACCCTGTCCGTGTCCCTGGCTGTTCAATGAAAAGGGGAATAATTTACAGGGGAGGATTAGATTTTCTATTACACTGTTGGTTACGCCACCTGTGGTTTATGGTGAAAGCTGAACAGCGCTCCAGTGCATATCCTATGAAACTGGTGGTGATGCAGCAGAGTTTGACTAGCTCGCCATAGGCACAGCTTCTTGCCTCAGGGCTGAAGTATGTTTTGGTGGATGAATGGTGCTGTTAAATGTATAAGTGTGTACAAGGTGCCGCAGGAACAAATTTAGACCACACATTCTGGGGCAGTTTACAAGGCTTTACTCCAAGTTGATGTGTGCACATAAGCCCCCTTGGTACAGTATCCTCCAGGTGAGTGGCTCAGCAAACTCCCAGGTACATTGTAAAGACAGCTTTACAGGACTACTTTCAATATGTTCCTTTCTGTGTCATCTCACGGTGTAGTATTACTCCCCTGTCCTTCCTGCCAACACCTCGCAATCATTGTCCCAAGGCAGTAGCCGCGTGAAGGATTCCTAATGACTCAGAACTTCATAAGTATTATGTCCCTTTTCTGAGTGAACTTCTTTTCCTCCAGAATAGGTAGATGCTACCAAGGCCTTATTCAACATCTGTATCAGTTGGCGACGTCTTTTGTCAAGGCAATCTCATTTGCATTGCTAATTGTTGTAACATACCATAAACGTGGCAGCTTCCATCAATTTTTACACAGTGGCACATTCTACCCTTACGAAAGTCAGGTTGATGGAGGTCACAGAAGCTCGGTGAGAAACCGGAAGGTAATTTTTGAAATGTTTGACAAATGTAATGGCCTTATCAGTGGTGGTTCTATTAGTGCTGTGCAATGATGGTTAAATACAAAGGCTTATTATCAGGTAGAGGTGCAGAGTCGACTGTGAAGGGTTTGGTGACAGAGGACAGCTTCATGTTTCAAGGCACAAAAACCCAGACCCTGATCCACCAGAATACAAGGTTAAATTTATTAAAAGTATTGAACTGTAACGCTCCTTTGTGACTGATCATCATGGCCCACTGCAAACTGAAAGGTCAAAGTCACTACACAAACGTCAAGCCTAAAATCACAAAGGCATATGATATGACTCCACACTTTGATTTTGGACTACCCATTTTAGTATTACTGTACAATTCCAAAATCTTTATTGTAAATCCCTATCTGTTTAGTGCTGCAATGTAAGCCATCCAGTCACCCAGGAATATACTTGCATTTAAAATTCCCCAGTGTTGTCCAGGTACACAACTGCTATTCTATATTTGGGTCCACATTTCATGCGAGATGATGAGTCACCTGTGAATCTCTGTGAATGAAGGTGCAAAGAGTCATCACTAGGGATCTTAAATGGATGTGCATTTTCCTAGGCTTTACTCCGAGTTCAGGTTTGCACACATGCACGCTTAGTATAGTGTCCTCCAGGTGAGGGGCTCATCAAACTCACCGGTAAATTGGGAAGGCAACTTTCACTGATTCCTTTAAATATGTTCCTTTCTCTGTTGTCTCACGGTGTAGTATTACTCTTTGGTCCTTCCTGACAAGACCTTGCAATCATTGTCCCAAGCCAGTAGCCGCGAAACCTGTGGTATAACATCTGCTCTTCTTTTCCTTGCTATTATATAGACACGTTTTCGGCAAACATAATTGATGTTCAGTAGCTGAGACTCCTCAAGATGACACTGCCTCCGGCTTGCTATATGAATACGGAAGTTATATAATAGGCTAATGGCCCGGTATCCCTTCTACGACCTGGGTGAATGTGGTGCATGCGGTGTCCACAGGGGAAAGCGGGGTTGGGACAGTACTGCCTAGACCACAGTATAGGCAACATGAATCTTCGATGCTCTCTGTAGCCGATGCCGGAGGAGATAAGTTTTCGTGCTCACAGTATCCAACCACACTGCCACTGTAGTGGAGCTGTGAGCCATATTTCAGGTTGGGTTCTCAGGCCAAAGCTTTCCTGACCTTTAACATTGTTTAAAAAAAATTACCCATCATGACCAGAATGCCAGGAATACGGAGGGGGGTGGGTTGCTGAAGAAAGTCTGATTGGCCAGGTGCCGGGTTGCTACAGAGTACAAGACTTTCCCAGGATGTGACTCAAAGCAAGCTCAGAATCACACCATGGCAACCAACTCCTGGGGCACATTGCAACCTAAGCGCTCACACTTACACAGCCTACTGACTTTGATCCTGGGGGCCATTCTTTCCACCAGATGAATACATGAGCCACCTGGCGCACACGGGCAAGTGCAGGTTCACTGAGCAGGTGGGGGGGCGACTCTTGTGCAACGGCACTGGCACAGGGACCCACATAGTACAAACATTTGCCTCTGATGGTGGGATGGGCCCTCTCGCCATCAGTGACACCGGCGTACTATGAGGGGCCCTGTGCCAGTGCCGTCGCCCACTAGTCGGACACCCCTGCTTGCTAAGGGCCACAGCACTTGCAATACTTACCTCTCCATGCTCCACCGCTGTGACGTCTTCCGCGTTTCCTGACAGTAAAATTCAGGTTACAGAGGGAAATTACCTCACGTCTGTACTCCCTCAGCATAAACAGTCCAAGTGCAGAGACCTGTAAGATGGGGACGCTGAGGAGGGCAGAGTAGACCACTGCACAGCAAGGAGAGTTATTAAATATTGTTAAATGTTTTCACAAATATATGGGTAGCATTTCACACTGGAGCATTAATAATGTGGACCATCATATATGGAGCTTTCTTTGGACCCATAACACACTGGAGCATCATCCATGGGGCACAACATATACAGGATCATTGTCAATGGGGCAGATCAGAGACTGGAGCAGCAGCCATGGGGCCGATCAGAGACAGGAGCAGCAGCCATGGGGCCAATCAGAGAGTGAAGCAGCAGGCATGGGGACGATCAGAGACTGGAGCAGCAAGCATGGGACCAATCAGAGACTGGAGCAGCAGCCATGGGGCCGATCAGAGAGTGGAGCAGCAGGCAATGGGCCGATCAGAGACTTGAGCAGCAGGCATGGGGCCAAACAGAGAGTGGAGCAGCAGGCATGGGGCCGATCAGAGACTTGAGCAGCAGGCATGGGCCAATCAGAGACTGGAGCAGCAGCCATAGGGCCATCATATACAGTAGCATTGTCAATGGGGCCGATCAGAGACTGGAGCAGCAGCCATAGGGCCCATCATATACTGAAGCATTCAAAATGGGGGACATCAGACACTGGAGCAGGATTTACATGTCCCATTACACGCTGGAACATTAATAATGGGGCGCATTATATATGGAGCTTGATTTTGGCCCATCATACACTGGAGCATCATCCACGTGGACCAACATCTACTGGAGAATCATATGGGTTTCATTATTTATGGGCCATCATATAGGGAATGGAGCATCATATGGGGCCTATTCTGTATGGAGCATTATATGAGGCTCATCATTCTGTATGGCGCACTATGTGGTGGCCATAATACTGTATGGAGGAATATAGTGTCCTTTTTTCTAGCTAGTGTAGATTTTAACATAGATATCAGTCATGTCATGTAAGAAGTGAAGTATTTTTCATTGTACTATACCGAAATTTCTGTGCCGTAACGGAGCATCATTAATTGTGGTATGTGTTAAAGGGGCCCACTGACACTCATTTGGCCAACCCCCCCCCCACAAGTTGAGCCAAAGAACCCTCAGTTTTCAATGCATAAACATTATTATAAAGTCAATTAAGGTTGCCAAGCGTAAATAATAATGATTGATGTTGTTGTCATTGAAATGGGCACTGTAGGTGTGTTCTCTGGCCTCCACTCCCTACCGACTTTGCTTCCCCATTGACTTGCATTGGGTTTCGTGTTTCGTTCGGCCCGCCGATTTTTCGCGATAGTCGGCCGATTTCACTCGACCTGACTTTTGCGAAAGTCCAGTTCCGTGAAACCCGACTCGACTTGAAAAAAGGGAAAGTCGCTCATCCCTACTCCTAACATAAAAAAGCATGAGAATTAGTATCACAAATAACATTTACATCCAGGTACCTTATAGATGTCATCATCTCTGGAGTCGTTCTTCTTCTTTTCATCATCTTCTCCAGAACCCATGATAAGTTTTCCCATCCACAGCTCATCTTTGCAGACTTCCATCGTCTAAGCTCTTTTGTAGAAAATCTCCAAATGATGCTCTTAAAGATAGAAGTGTCATTATAATGCTCCTGAATAAAAAATTGCCCCTCACTATATTGTCTGCACAAAATATGGCCCTCACACTGCCCCTCTTATGGTACAAGCTCTTCACACTGACCTCTCCTTTCCATACTGGCCCACCTCTTCACACTGTCCTCTCATACTGTGTCCCCCTATAGGGCCCAGTCTTTATACTGTACTCTGTCATCACACTCCCTCTCCTTGGTATACTGTCCCCTCCTGGCTGTACCCTTACACTATCCCCCCATCCTATGTCCCCACTACTCAGTTTCTATTCTGTGCCAACTCACTTTTCTCCCCATTCTGTCTCCTCACACTATTCCCCTCCCTCCTTATACTGTCTTCTCTCACATCCCCCCGTTCACCATACTGTCTCCTCATATATTTACCCCCTCACTTTCTATACTGTCTGCTCACACATATCTTCACTGTGTCTGCACACATCCTATCACCCCTACTCCCCATACTCTGTCCACATACATTTTTCACATCGCTACTTACATACTTTGCATACATTCCCCTGTTCGCTCCCCATACTGTTTGAACCCATCCCCCATACTGTTTCCTCATACATGCCCCCATGTACCCAAATTGTTTCCTTATACATGCCCCAATCTCCTCCCCACACAATAAATCTCCCCATCCCCAATCCAAATCTCCCCACACACATTAAATCCCCCATCCACACTTCAAATCTCCCCACACACATTAAATCCTCCCATTACCCACACAGCCCCTCATTTTCCCCCAATTCCACCCACAGCCCCTCATCATCCCCCCAGTTCTGCACACAGCCCCTCATCATCACCCCATTATACACACAGCCCCTCATCATCATCCCAATTCCCCACACAGCCCATCATCATCCCCTTCTCCCCACAGCCCCTAATCATCCCCCTTCTCCCCACACAGTCTCTCATCATCCTCCATTTCCCACAGACCCTCATCATCATCCTCCATTTCCCACAGACCCTCATCATCCTCCCATTCCCCACACAAACCCTCATCATCCTCCCCTTCCCCACACAGACCCTCATCATCCTCCCATTCGCCATACAACCCCTCATCATCCCCCTATTCTCCACACAGCACTTCATCGTCATCTTCCCTATGCAGCCCCACTAAATTAACATCAACCCCTTTCCAAAATACATACTCAGACCACTCACACAGAGTCCTGCGTCCTCATTCACATTTGTACAAGGGTCCATGGTGCAGCCCCACGGTCCGCTCCTCACACGTCTCCATGATGCAGCCCCTCATTTCTTCTCTTCTACAGCAGCATCAGCAAAAGGCAGCTTTACTGCTATGGGAGCCTCACTGGACTGAAGGAGGCACCACCACTTCCGGTGACATCATCACCTAAAAAAATCAACTCCTTTCTAGTCCCTACCATCATAGCTTCAATTGTACTCGCGTCTGTACAATTGATCACGAGTACAATTGATCACTCGAAGCCGACGCGCTGCAGCTTCTCTGTGGCGGCTGTCAGTTTGACAGCCGGCACAGAGAACAGCCGACTCCCAGTCTGGGTAGCGGCAGAATGTAGCCGCCGAGGGAGACACTGCGGACGGCCGCATTAGGCGGCCCAACTGCGTTCCTCTGCCGGCTGTGCATGTGACGCGCCCCTAATCACTCCAGGCCCCGTCGGAGATGCGACCCCTGCGACCCCAGTTGTTATGCCCCTGCTTTTCATATTAGACAGCTTATTCCGTCATCCACTCACAAACAAAATCTTTTAAAAGGGCCAATTAGGTTCATCCTGTAAATATTAGACTGTTGTGAGTGGGTTTGAGATGAGTTCTGAGGCTCCCTCTGGTGGTTACAAGCGGTGCTAGTGAGGATTGTGAGGACTGGGAATCAGGTGTTACTGACTGGTCTTATATAAGGGAGTCATTTTCCCATCAGGGTTGCCGGTGATCAATTGTTCTGGTCTGAATCCTTCTTTCCAGTTTCCCTTGTAGCCTGCTGTGTCGTGTCTGCATCTCCTGCTAACAGATAAGACATTTTCTTCTTTTGTGTTTGTGCTGTATTTTTGCATTTTGTCCTGCACTTCTGTGGGGGCCTTCAGGGTCCCCTCCGGGGGCTTTTGCCCTCTCAGTTTAGTTCAGCCACTGAGTTTTGTACTTTTGCTTTTTCCAGTTTTTTCAGTGGCTGCTGTTTTGATTTTGTTACACCAGAGAACTAATTTAGGTGGTAGAGGTCGTGTGATCTCAGGTGATTTTGAAATTAGTAGAGTTGGTGCTTTTCAGGGTTTTCTGGGATTGCAGTAAGTGCCCTTCCTATCCTTTTCTATTTAGTTAGTTTGGGCCCCAGCGTTTGCTCATACTATTTTCTTTCTGTGTCTGTATTTCATCTTGTCTAACCGCCATTACATGTTTGGGGGCTTTCTATTATCTCTGGGGTTCTGCTCCGGGGCAGATAGCTTTCCTATTTCTATCTTTAGGTGTAGTTAGTTTCTCAGGCTGTGACGAGGCTTCTAGGACCAACGTAGGAACGCTCCACGGCTGCCTCTAGTTGTGGTGGTTAGTCAGGGTACTGCAATCTCATAGATTCCAACTGCTCTGGTGTATTGCCTTTTTTACCTGCACTCCTCAGCTACCGAAACATAACAGTATCACCGGCCAAAAAATTGAAAATTGTATGGTACTCACAGAAGGGAAAAAATATTGTGAAAGAAAAAAGGTTGTCAGAGTTGTCAGAGATATTTTTCTGTTTGTTGCATTTTTTTTTTCCCTCTGTATCTCTGGGTGCTGGGGAGGATCTTTTCTCCCAGTGGAGTTTGCACAGTTGTCTGGCCGTGTGGATCGGCTTGCCACTGAGGTTCAGAGTATTGCTGCATATCTTGCTAGGTTGCCTGTTGTGGAACCTAGGATCCCCATGCCAGATTTGTTTTTAGGGATCGAGCTAAGTTTCAGAATTTCAAAAATAATTGTAAATTGTTTTTTGCCTTAAAATCTAAGTCCTCAGGAAACGCAGCGCAGCAGGTTCAAATTATCATCTCTCTCCTGCGCGGCGATCCTCAGGATTGGGCTTTTTCCCTGATACCTGGGGATCCTGTTTTGAGTGATGTTGATGCATTTTTTCAGGCTTTGGGGTTATTGTACGATGAGCCTAATGTCACTGATCAAGCTGAAAAAGCCTTGTTGGCATTAAATCAGGGGCTTGATGACGCTGAGTTATACTGTCAGAGATTCCGTAGGTGGGCAGTCCTGACCAAATGGAATGACGACGCTTTGGCGGCCCTTTTCCGGAAGGGTCTGTCAGATAATGTAAAGGATGTTATGGTGGGATTCCCTGTCCCCTCTGGTCTCAATGATTCTATGTCATTAGCGATTCAAATTGACAGACGTTTGCGTGAGCGGAGAAGTATGCGTGCAATGGTGTTGCCTTGTGAACCAGCTTCTGAACCCATGCAGTGTGATAGAGTGGTGTCTGGGGCACAGCGTCATGATTTTCGAAAGCGCAATGGCTTATGTTTCTACTGTGGTGATGCCTCTCATGCTATTTCAGTCTGCCCTAAGCGGGGAAGATGTTTTGCACGCTCAGTTGTCTTGGGTAGTATTCAGACTAAGTTTTTATTAACTGTCACTCTGATATGCTCTCTGTCCTCATTTTCTGCTCAGGCTTTCGTTGATTCTGGAGCAGCTATTAACCTGATGGATTATGATTTTGCTAAACGTTGTGGGTTTCCCTTGATACCCCTACAGAAGTCTATTCCCCTACTGGGGATCGATTTCTACCCCTTTGGCTGAGAATAAACCCCAGTTTTCTACTCAGGTGATAATGAGGGTTGAACCTGATCACCAGGAGTGCTGCAAATTTTTGGTTCTATATAATCTGCATGACATTATCGTGCTGGGTTTCCCTTGGTTACAGTCTCATAATCCTGTTTTGGATTGGAAATCTGTGTCTGTAACCAGTTGGGGCTGCCAATGTGTTAATACCAACACTCCTGTTTTTTCTGCCTCCCCCCAGGCTCAGGATGTTCCTGACTTTTTGATTGATTTTTCTGATGTGTTTAGCGAAAGTAAATCTGCATCCTTGCCTCCCCATAGGAGCTATGACTGCGCTATTGAATTAGTGCCGGGTAGTAAATTCCCTAAAGGTCGCCTTTTTAACTTGTCTGTACCTGAACATGACGCTATGCGGTCTTATATCAAGGAATCATTGGAGAAGGGTCATATCAGACCATCCTCTTCACCCTTAGGTGCCGGTTTTTTCTTTGTGGCCAAAGGAGAGGAGTCCCGAGGAGATAATTTGCATATTCCCAGTGCCTTCTGGGATAAGTGAAGAGTCTCCGCGAGCTCAAGGAACACTGGATTTTGGCTGTTGCAGCTGAAAGGAGGACATCAGTAAACCAGGGGAGGAGTCCCGAGGAGATAATTTGCATATTCCCAGTGCCTTCTGGGATAAGTGAAGAGTCTCCGCGAGCTCAAGGAACACTGGATTTTGGCTGTTGCAGCTGAAAGGAGGACATCAGTAAACCAGGGGAGGAGTCCCGAGGAGATAATTTGCATATTCCCAGTGCCTTCTGGGATAAGTGAAGAGTCTCCGCGAGCTCAAGGAACACCTGGATTTTGGCTGTTGCAGCTGAAAGGAGGACATCAGTAAACCAGGGGAGGAGTCCCGAGGAGATAATTTGCATATTCCCAGTGCCTTCTGGGATAAGTGAAGAGTCTCCGCGAGCTCAAAGAACACTGGATTTTGGCTGTTGCAGCTGAAAAGAGGACATCAGTAAACCAGGGGAGGAGTCCAGAGGAGATAATTTGCATATTCCCAGTGCCTTCTGGGATAAGTGAAGAGTCTCCGCGAGCTCAAGGAACACTGGATTTTGGCTGTTGCAGCTGAATGGAGGACATCAGTAAACCAGGGGAGGAGTCCCGAGGAGATAATTTGCATATTCCCAGTGCCTTCTGGGATAAGTGAAGAGTCTCCGCGAGCTCAAGGAACACTGGATTTTGGCTGTTGCAGCTGAAAGGAGGACATCAGTAAACCAGGGGAGGAGTCCCGAGGAGATAATTTGCATATTCCCAGTGCCTTCTGGGATAAGTGAAGAGTCTCCGCGAGCTCAAGGAACACTGGATTTTGGCTGTTGCAGCTGAAAGGAGGACATCAGTAAACCAGGGGAGGAGTCCCGAGGAGATAATTTGCATATTCCCAGTGCCTTCTGGGATAAGTGAAGAGTCTCCGCGAGCTCAAGGAACACTGGATTTTGGCTGTTGCAGCTGAAAGGAGGACATCAGTAAACCAGGGGAGGAGTCCCGAGGAGATAATTTGCATATTCCCAGTGCCTTCTGGGATAAGTGAAGAGTCTCCGCGAGCTCAAAGAACACTGGATTTTGGCTGTTGCAGCTGAAAAGAGGACATCAGTAAACCAGGGGAGGAGTCCAGAGGAGATAATTTGCATATTCCCAGTGCCTTCTGGGATAAGTGAAGAGTCTCCGCGAGCTCAAGGAACACTGGATTTTGGCTGTTGCAGCTGAATGGAGGACATCAGTAAACCAGGGGAGGAGTCCCGAGGAGATAATTTGCATATTCCCAGTGCCTTCTGGGATAAGTGAAGAGTCTCCGCGAGCTCAAGGAACACTGGATTTTGGCTGTTGCAGCTGAAAGGAGGACATCAGTAAACCAGGGGAGGAGTCCCGAGGAGATAATTTGCATATTCCCAGTGCCTTCTGGGATAAGTGAAGAGTCTCCGCGAGCTCAAGGAACACTGGATTTTGGCTGTTGCAGCTGAAAGGAGGACATCAGTAAACCAGGGGAGGAGTCCCGAGGAGATAATTTGCATATTCCCAGTGCCTTCTGGGATAAGTGAAGAGTCTCCGCGAGCTCAAGGAACACTGGATTTTGGCTGTTGCAGCTGAAAGGAGGACATCAGTAAACCGCGCGCCGCAGGCGCGCGAGTTTTGGCTTATATTTCACCGCTTGATTATCTCTTGAACAATAAGAACATGGAAGAGGCCAGGAGCCATGTGGTGAGCTGCATTTCTTGCTACATGTTCATAGACTTACCAGTGGAAAAGCCAAATTTCACATGCCACAAATGCAAGCTTGTGTCCCTGTTGGAGGAAAAGTTGCAAAATCTGGAAGAGAGGTTATCTACATTGAAGACCATTAAGGAAGGTGAAGAGTTCTTAGACAGAGCAGAATTATCTCTTCATGGTACAGAAAGAGAAGAAATTCGAAGTGCAACTGAAGAAACAGAGGAATGGAAGCATGTGACCCAGAGAAGCAGGAGGATCAGGAGGCAGTCAGCACCAATTCTGCTCAGAAACCAGTACCAGGCTCTTACACAGGAGAACGATGAAGAAATACATCAGGATAAGACTTTGCCCACAAAGAGTAACCTTGTACGCCCTCAGAGTCCTCCTGAATGGAGAAAGAAAAATGTTGTGAAGAAGAAACGGAGAGTTGTTGTCATGGGGGATTCCCTGTTGAGAGGAACAGAGGCTGCTATCTGCAGACCAGATATAACCTCAAGAGAAATGTGCTGTCTTCCAGGTGCAAAAATTAAAGATGTGTCTGACAGGATATCAGGACTCTTCAGACCTAAAGATGACTACCCATTCCTGCTAATACATGTGGGGACAAATGACACCACAAGAAGTGACCTGGAAACCATCTGCAGTGACTTTGAAAACTTAGGTAAGAAAGTGAAAGAACTGGGAGCGCAGGTGGTCTTCTCCTCCATCCTTCCAGTGGATGGCCATGGAACAAGGAGGTGGAATAAGATTCTGCAGGTGAACAACTGGCTACGTCGATGGTGCCGTCAGCAAGGATTTGGATTTCTGGATCACGGAGTGAATTACCTTACGATGGACTACTTGCTAGAGATGGGGTGCACCTTACGAAGACTGGAAAACATGTATTTGGAAGTCGCCTTGCTACACTCATCAGGAGAGCTTTAAACTAGAACAATGTGGGAAGGGAAGCAAAACGCCAGCAAAAGCCATACACCTGACAAATGCTATTGAGAACTCTGCTATTAGAAGTGAAGGGGAAGAACAAAGACAAAAAAATCTACATAATAAAAATATTGAAGAAAGAGAAACCAATCACAAACTAAAGTGTTTCTATACGAATGCACAAAGCATGGGCAACAAACAAGGAGAACTGGAGCTACTAACGCAGGAGAAGAAATATGATGTCATTGGAATCACTGAGACTTGGTGGGACGATACACATGATTGGAATACAAGGCTAGAAGGTTACAACTTATTTGCAAGAAACAGACTTGATAAACGAGGAGGAGGTGTTGCATTGTATGTTAGAAAAGCGTATATCTGCACAGAGATTGAAGCTTCAGAGACTGGGAGTTCTGTGGAAACTGTTTGGGTAAGAATACAAGGACAGAACAATGGAAAGGACACCATTGTAGGCATTTACTACAGGCCGCCTGTGCAAGCTGAAGATATGGATGAACTCTTTATGCATCAAATGGCCAAGTTCTCCAAAAAATATGACATAGTGGTCATGGGAGATTTCAACTATCCAGACATTAGTTGGGAATCTCTCTCAGGCAAAACTAACAGGTCCAGGAAATTCTTATCCTCTCTTGCTGACAACTTTATCTTCCAAAAGGTAATGGAGAAAACAAGGGGATCTGCTACCTTGGATCTAATCCTCATAAACAGGGAGGAAATGGTGGAGGAGGTAAGAGTGGCTGGGACCCTAGGAGGTAGTGACCATGCTATTTTAGAATTTTGGATAACAAGAGGAGGAAGACCTGTGAAGACTCAGACGTCAAGGTTAGATTTCAGAAAGGCAGATTTTAAGGAACTCAGAAAGAGAATTGGAGGTATCCAATGGCTGGATATCCTTAAGGACAAAAATGTCCAGAAAGGATGGAAAATCTTGAAAAATGAGATTCTCAAAGCACAATCGTTAACAATTCCGAAAAGAGGGAAGAATGGGAAGCATTTAAGGAAACCAGGATGGATGAACACAGAACTTAAACACATGCTAAAAAGGAAGAAAGAAATGTTTATCAAATGGAAAGAGGGAGGCATATCTAAAGAAGAATATAATGCCGTCTGCAGAACCTGCAGGGCACAAATCAGATTATCTAAAGCTGACAATGAATTAAGGCTTGCAAGTGACGTCAAAAGCAACAAAAAAGGATTTTGGGGATACGTCAAAAGTAAAAGAAAAGTCAAAGATGCTATAGGATTTTTACAGGATGAAATGATGAAATGGTAAGTCAGGATGTTGAGAAGGCTGAACTTTTAAATTCCTATTTTGCATCTGTTTTCTCTCAGAAAGGAAATGTAACATCAACTGATCTTCACTGTCCTATTAAAGGAATAGAAGAATCCAGGATATCTATAAACATAAAGACAGTGAGGAAACACTTAGCTAACCTAAATGAATTCAAGTCTCCAGGTCCAGATGAATTACACCCCAGGGTACTGAAGGAGATAGCAGAAGAAATTCTTGAACCACTGTCCATAATCTTTGAAAATTCTTGGAGAACAGGAGAAGTCCCAGAAGACTGGAGAAGAGCAAATGTTGTTCCTATCTTCAAAAAGGGGAAGAAGGTGGACCCAGGGAACTACAGGCCGGTGAGTCTGACTTCTATACCAGGAAAGATCTTTGAACAAATTATTAAAGAACATGTATGCAAGTACCTGGATAAGAATGAAGTGATTAAACAGAGTCAGCATGGGTTTGTAACTAATAAGTCATGTCAGACTAACTTAATTTCCTTCTATGACAGAATCACTGACTGGGTGGATCAGGGAAATGCTGTAGATATAGTATATCTTGACTTCAGCAAAGCATTTGACAAAGTATCTCACACAATCCTTATTGAAAAAATGACTAAGTATGGAATGGACAAGGCAACTGTTAGGTGGATTCATAACTGGCTTAGTGATCGGACCCAAAGAGTGGTTGTAAATGGCTGCACATCCAGTTGGAAGAATGTCTCAAGTGGGGTACCACAAGGCTCTGTTTTGGGCCCTGTATTGTTCAACATCTTTATCAATGATTTAGATGAAGGAATTGAGGGTAAACTGATCAAATTTGCTGATGACACAAAGCTAGGAGGGGTAGCTAATACTAGAGAAGAGAGAGAGAGGATTCAAAAAGATATACATAAACTGGAGCAGTGGGCAGCAACTAACAGAATGGATTTTAACAGGGAAAAATGCAAAGTACTACATCTGGGCAATAAAAATGAAAAAAGCATATACAAAATGGGAGGAATAGGGCTAAGTAACAGCACATGTGAAAAAGACTTGGGTATACTAATTGATCACAGACTTAACATGAGTCAACAGTGTGATGCAGCAGCAAAAAAGGCAAATGCAATTCTAGGATGTATCAACAGAAGCATACAGTCTAGATCACGTGAGGTCATTATTGCCCTCTACTCCTCTTTGGTCAGACCTCATCTGGAATACTGTGTCCAGTTTTGGGCACCACATTTTAAAAAAGACATCAACAAACTGGAGCAAGTTCAGAGAAGAGCCACCAGAATGGTGACCGGTCTGCAAACCATGTCCTATGAGGAACGGTTGCAGGATTTGGGAATGTTTAGCTTGCAAAAAAGAAGACTGAGAGGAGACTTAATAGCTGTCTACAAATATCTCAAGGGCTGTCACATTATAGAAGGATCATCTTTATTCTCATTTGCGCAAGGAAAGACTAGAAGCAATGTGATGAAACTGAATGGGAGGAGACACAGATTAGATATTAGAAAAAACTTTTTGACAGTTAGGGTGATCAATGAGTGGAACAGGCTGCCACAAGAGGTGGTGAGTTCTCCTTCAATGGAAGTCTTCAAACAGAGGCTGGATAGACATCTGTCTGGGATGATTTAGAGAATCCTGCTTTGAGCAGGGGGTTGGACCAGATGACCCAGGAGGTCCCTTCCAACTCTACCATTCTATGATTCTATGATTCTAAGATGGTTCATTAAGGCCGTGTATTGATTATCGTCTCTTGAACAATATTACTGTGAAATATCAATACCCGTTACCCTTGATTTCTGACCTGTTTTCCAGGGTGAAAAACGCTACTTGGTTTACCAAGCTTGACCTCAGGGGGGCGTATAACCTTATTCGCATTAAGCACGGGGATGAATGGAAGACGGCATTCAATACCCCTGAAGGGCATTTTGAGTACCTAGTGATGCCCTTTGGGCTCACTAATGCTCCTTCCGTCTTCCAGTCCTTCATGAATGACATTTTCAGGGATTTTGTGGACAAATTTCTGATTGTTTATTTGGATGATATCTTGATTTTTTCTAATGACTGGGACTCTCATGTGAAACATGTTCGATCTGTATTCCAGATTTTGAGAGAGAATGCTCTGTATGTGAAGGGATCAAAGTGTCTTTTTGGCGTACAGAGGATCTCATTTCTGGGATTCATTTTGTCCCCATCTGTTATTGAAATGGACCCGGTCAAGGTTCAGGCCATCTGTGATTGGGTCCAACCTACTTCATTAAAGGCTCTTCAGAGATTTTTGGGTTTTGCCAATTTTTATTGTAAATTTATTGGTAATTTCTCGGTTATTGTTAAACCATTAACTGATTTGACCAGAAAGGGTTCTGATGTGGTGAATTGGCCTCCTGAGGCAGTCTCTGCATTTCATGAACTTAAGCAGAGATTCACTTCTGCTCCTGTTCTACGGCAGCCTGATGTTTCTCTGCCATTTCAGGTGGAGGTTGATGCCTCTGAAATTGGGGCAGGTGCCGTTTTGTCCCAAAAAGATCCAGAGACCTCTAAAAGTAACCCTTGTGCCTTTTTCTCTCGAAAATTTTCTCCTACTGAACGTAATTATGACGTGGGTAATCGGGAGTTATTGGCCATGAAGTGGGCTTTTGAAGAGTGGAGACATTGGCTGGAGGGAGCCAAACATCAGGTGGTGGTCCTTACGGACCATAAGAATCTGGTCTATCTGGAATCTGCCAAGCGACTCAATCCTAGACAGGCCAGGTGGGCCTTGTTTTTCACACGTTTTAATTTTGTGGTTTCCTTTCTTCCTGGCACTAAGAATGTTAAGGCGGATGCCCTCTCGAGGAGTTTCCTTGCGGACTCTCCTGAGTTATCTGATCCTTCTGTTATTTTGAAAGAGGGTGTAGTTCTTTCCGCCATCTCGCCCAATTTGAGTCTTGCTCTGGAGGGGTGTCAGGAGGATAGGCCCGAGCGCTGCCCTGTTGGAAAATTGTTTGTCCCGGACCAATGGAAAAAGAGTGTGATGTCTGAGATTCATTGTTCCGCATTGGCTGGGCATCCCGGAATTTTTGGTACCAGAGACTTGGTTATTCGGTCCTTTTGGTGGCCTACCTTGTCTCGTGATGTCAGAGAATTTGTGCAGTCCTGCGGGACTTGCTCTCGCTCCAAGCCTTGCTCTCGCTCTAGTGGTTTGTTGATGCCATTGCCTGTGCCCAAGAGACCATGGACCCATATCTCTATGGATTTCATTTCCGATCTTCCTGTTTCTCAGAGAATGACTACCATCTGGGTAATTTGTGATAGGTTTTCCAAAATGATACATCTTGTGCCATTACCTAAGTTGCCTTCCTCCTCTGAATTGGTGCCGTTGTTCCTTCAGCACGTGGTTCGTTTACACGGCATTCCTGAGAACATTGTGTCTGACAGAGGAGTCCAGTTTGTTTCCAGATTTTGGAGGACTTTTTGTTCTAAACTGGGTGTTCAATTGTCTTTCTCCTCGGCATTTCATCCTCAGACCAATGGTCAAACTGAGAGAACAAACCAGACATTGGAGACTTATCTAAGATGCTTTGTGTCTGCTGATCAGGATGACTGGGTCTCTTTTTTGCCTTTGGCTGAGTTTGCTCTTAATAATAGGGCTAGCTCTGCCACTTTGATGTCTCAGTTTTTCTGTAATTCTGGGTGTCACCCTCGATTTTCTTCAGGACAGACGGAGGCTTCTGTCTGTCCAGGTGTTGACTCTGTTGTGGAGCGTATGCAACAGATTTGGGACCAGGTAGTGGAGAGGTTGTCCCTCTCTCAGGAGAAGGCCCAGCGGTTTGCTAACCGGCATAGGACTGATGGTACTCGGTTTAAAGTGGGGGACTTGGTCTGGTTGTCCTCAAAGAATATTCCTATGAGAGTAGCATCTCCTAAATTTAAGCCTAGGTTCATTTGACCTTATAAGATCATGGAGATTATTAATCCTGTTTCTTTTCCTTTGCTTCTTCCAGGGACATTTAAGATCCATAACGTGTTCCACAAGTCCTTGTTGAAGAGGTTTGTTGAGCCAGTGGTTCCTGCTGCTGTGCCTCCTGACCCTGTTTTGGTTGAGGGCAATCTGGAGTATGTGGTTGAGAAAATATTGGATTCTCGTTTTTCTAGACGGAAACTCCAGTATTTGGTTAAATGGAGAGGTTATGGTCAGGAAGACAATTCTTGGGTGTTTGCTTCGGACATCCATGCTAGGAGACTTATCCGTGCGTATCATAGAACTCATCCTGACCGACCTGGTTGCTCTAATGGGGGTTCGGTGACCCCTCCTCAAGGGGGGGGTACTGTTGTGAGTGGGTTTGAGATGAGTTCTGAGCAGAGGCTCCCTCTGGTGGTTACAAGCGGTGCTAGTGAGGATTGTGAGGACTGGGAATCAGGTGTTACTGACTGGTCTTATATAAGGGAGTCATTTTCCCATCAGGGTTGCCGGTGATCAATTGTTCTGGTCTGAATCCTTCTTTCCAGTTTCCCTTGTAGCCTGCTGTGTCGTGTCTGCATCTCCTGCTAACAGATAAGACATTTTCTTCTTTTGTGTTTGTGCTGTATTTTTGCATTTTGTCCTGCACTTCTGTGGGGGCCTTCAGGGTCCCCTCCGGGGGCTTTTGCCCTCTCAGTTTAGTTCAGCCACTGAGTTTTGTACTTTTGCTTTTTCCAGTTTTTTCAGTGGCTGCTGTTTTGATTTTGTTACACCAGAGAGCTAATTTAGGTGGTAGAGGTCGTGTGATCTCAGGTGATTTTGAAATTAGTAGAGTTGGTGCTTTTCAGGGTTTTCTGGGATTGCAGTAAGTGCCCTTCCTATCCTTTTCTATTTAGTTAGTTTGAGCCCCAGCGTTTGCTCATACTATTTTCTTTCTGTGTCTGTATTTCATCTTGTCTAACCGCCATTACATGTTTGGGGGCTTTCTATTATCTTTGGGGTTCTGCTCCGGGGCAGATAGCTTTCCTATTTCTATCTTTAGGTGTAGTTAGTTTCTCAGGCTGTGACGAGGCTTCTAGGACCAACGTAGGAACGCTCCACGGCTGCCTCTAGTTGTGGTGGTTAGTCAGGGTACTGCAATCTCATAGATTCCAACTGCTCTGGTGTATTGCCTTTTTTACCTGCACTCCTCAGCTACCGAAACATAACATTAGACTATGATCAAGACTAGAAAAAGCTGGGTGAAACAAAGAGAAGTTTTTCACATGTGAGGGCTGCCTAAGAGGCTGATTTGATCCTTAACCCCTTCCCAACCTTCGCTGTACTAGTACTGCTCTGCGGGAACTGCATTTCTGCCCGCAGCAGTACTAGTACAGCAGCACGATCACCGAGGCCTCACGCTGAGCACCACAGTAATCTGGTGTGGGTGTCAGCTGTATGTGACAGCTGACACCCCGCAGCAATGAGCACGATTGGTGCTAGCACCAATAGTGGGCATTTAAACCCTCTGATGCTGCTGTTGGTAGTGACAGCTGCATAGAGAAGCATCAAGCAGGGAGGGGGCTCCTTGCGTGCTTCCACCGGAACAAAGCGATGCGATCGCGTTGTTCCGGTGGTCTCCATGGAGACCCCCGGCTCCAAGATGGCCGCGGGGTCCTTCTGGGTGCTTCAGTGAGGTGGCTTCCCAGTGCCTACTGAGAGCAGGCACCAGCAAGCCACCTTCACTGCCTGTCAGATCAGTGATCTGACTTTATATAGTAATGTCCCATACTTGAACAATGTAATAAAGTAAAAAAAAATTACAATGTGTAAAAATATTTTTAAAAAATCCCCAAATAAAAGAAAAAAAACTAAATATTTTACCAATACATTTATTTATGTAAATAAAAAAACAATAAAAGTACACATATTTGGTATAGCTGCGTCCGTAACGACCCGACCTATAAAACTGTCCGACTAGTTAACCCCTTTAGTGAACAACGTTTAAAAAAAACAAAAAAAAAACAATGCTTTATCATCATGCCGCCGAACAAAAAGTGGAATAACACGCGATCAAAAAGACGGATATAAATAATCGTGGTACCCCTGAAAACGTCATTTTGTCCCGCAAAAAGCAAGCCACCATATAACTCCATCACTGGAAAAATAAAAAAGTTATAGCTCTCAGAATAAAGTGATGCAAAAATAATTATTTTTTCTCTAAAATAGTTTTTATTGTATAAAAGTGCAAAACAAAAAAAAATATAAATGAGGTATCTCTGTAATCGTACTAACCCAAAGAATAAAATTGCCTTATTAATAAAAAAAATTTGGTTTGAAATTTGTGCAATATGACTCTCTGATTTAAGGGATAAAAATTAAAATTTGGAAAATTGGAAAATTTTCACCAAATTTCCGTTTTTTTCACAAATAAACGCAAGTCATATCGAAGAAATTTTATGGCTATCATAAAGTACAATGTCACGAGAAAACGATCTCAGAATCAGTGGGATCCGTTGAAGCGTTCCAGATTATTACCTGATAAAGGGACATTGGTCAGAATTGTAAAAATTGGCCAGGTCAGAAAGGTGAAAACAGGTTGGGTAGCGAAGGGGTTAATTCCCTTCTCCTTCCCTCAAGGAAAACAGAAGATAACTGTAAACAGAAATGTTTCAATATTTCTGTTGTTTCTCCGTTTTTATTTTATAACTATTTTGCATATTTATGTGTTTTACTTTTCCCTTTTAATGTATTTATTGTAAGCACAGTATATTTTTATATTAAAGCTTAAAATCTTTAATAAGTTTGATCCATGCATGTGAAACAGGTTGCTGGATGCAGTGACGGACAGGAAGCAGAGCAATTGTTAACAATTTTAATTAAACACTGAGATACTCCACGCAGGGAGGTAAACAGTTAAATGAGGGAACGAACAGGTAAATTTGCAAAAGATATGCAGAGTTAAGGGACAATGAATCAGGTAACGGCAGTTCTTGTGAATCATATAAAGTGGCAGTAATTCCTCAGGCTGTGAAGTCAATAGCGCCAAAAATGGCTGGGCAAGTGCTTGTCCAAGAAGGTCCAGTAGGCAACAAGGATCCGTCTTCTGGCAGCAGTGGTTTGTCTCCGATACATTCCGCTTGACCCCTAGTCCATAAGTTGATGCGTACGAGACAATTAAGGCCGCAACGCCGATGGGTCCAACGTAGAGCGCCAAGTATAAACTGACAAATCACGGCGCAAGTGTCTGTCCCATACCAGGTCTCTCTTATCTGGCACAAGCGCAGTACTCACGGACACTGAACATATGGGGCCTTGCTCTCAGGTGGTCACCGGGCACACTGCACCTCTCTCACTCAAATCATCGCTGTTTGCGGCGCGAGTCAATGGACGCTGGTCTGCGCAATGCCGGTGCTTGTGGGACGGAGCACTCCACTCTCTGGCTACTGCAGAATGCACGGCCCCTCTCAGCACAGCGGTCCCTCTGCAGACGGTGGGGCCCGACCAGTGCAGCCTGTCGCGGTGCTGGTACTCGGGGGGACAGAGCGTGCCACTCACCTGACTGCATACGGCTGCGGGTTGGCGCCAAATTCCCTGCTGCTGTGTGCACTTTTCTTTTTATGCATACATATTAGTCAATAGAAACCTTCACAAGAGGTCACACTCCGTAATAAGTCATCAACACAATACCTTTTGAGAAATAACAAAAAAGGCACAAGAGTGTATATATAGAAATAATTTTATTGAAACACATATAAAACACTTAATAAAAGGGATGCCTCATATCCAGGAATGACACAGCAAGTTCACACCACCCATATCCATCAAAAAACATCTGTGTGTGAACCTTGCCTTAATTAACCCAAAATGGGAAATTCAATATGTAAATAAATTTTAACAGTTTCCAATAAATATTTAATCAATCATATATTGAATTGTGGCCAATATTCAGTTTCACCATCAAAAATGGCTACAGTCAGCAAAACGATGTGTTCACAAATTACCGACAGAATTTAATTAATTAAATGCTGTTAGTGCCTAACGGGTTGAATCAAAAGCAGACAAACTATAGGCTATTGCAAATATGAACCTATATTAGTAAGGAAAATGCCTAATGTCCCTAAGGTCATAGCTCAAATCACATTATTTTCACTTTCATAAACAGTACCCATTTTGGGTTAATTAAGGCAAGGTTCACACACAGATGTTTTTTGATGGTTAAGGGTGGGGTGAACTTGATGTGTCATTCCTGGATATGAGGCATCCCTTTTATTAAGTGTTTTATATGTGTTTCAATAAAATTATTTCTATATATACACTCTTGTGCCTTTTTTGCTATTTCTCAAAAGGTATTGTGTTGATGACTTTTCTTTTTATGCAACCCCATCTACCCAGGTCATGAGGTGGGTCCAGCTTATCATTTCTTCACCCAGGCAACAGGGGATGCAACCTCAACAGTTCCGGTCCCGGCGCGCAGACCGATTTTCCCCCCTACACATGCTCTAAAAAAATCTATATCCTTTGAGAGCGCAAGTGACTTTTTGATTGTCTGACAGTAGCATATCTTGGTGATTCATCACCCCATGTGTTTGATGAGTGATGGCAGCATGTTAAGAAATCGGGATGTGCTGAATGTGTTGGGGTGTGATCTATGTTCACTTTATATCCTAAAACAGAGATTGAGACTAGAGCTGGATTGAATGAGAGGAGATAAATTAACCATGGCATTTGCACTCCACCTCACGTGCTGAGAAGTGTGTGGAGTTCATGTTGGCAGCGAATTAGTCACGATAGTCTACAAGCGTGTGATAACAGAACTTGTTTATTCAGGAACAATCAGGAACAATATATGATAAGCTTAATAGATCAGGAATAAATCATTTGTGTGTCTCTATCTGTGCTGCATCTTAAGCAGGCTGCTTCTCTCATACACAGACACAGGAAGAAAAACAGGAAATACAGTCACATGCTCTTCCTGTGTGAGCTTCTGGGAGTTTTTTTTTGTACTAACTTTATGAACAGCATACAAATCTATTAACTAAACACTCATAGACGGCAATGGAGTTGTTGCACCAAACATATTCCAACAGTTCTGTATGCTTGTATTAGGTCTGCATCCTCACATATTTATGTGGTCGATGGACTTGTAGCTGGTAAGATTTTTATACAATTTACAGGTGTGGTACATATTTTTCTGTATATCACTATATTTCATCATCGCCATTGGTGGATGATTACTGTGGAGGCACGAGGGTCAGTGGGTGCTCTCGTCCAATGGCCAAGCTGTCTTTCGAAAGATCAGACAGGCTGAAGCTCATCCCACTGAACGCCTATACTCCTTCCATGTAGGCCGAACACTACTCAGAAAACACAGGGTAAGGGTGCCACACTCCAAGAAGTCTTCATTGGATCAGCAACAGTTATCAGCATATAGTACTCTCCCAGCAGAACAGAAGATGGTGCAAGTGACAGAGTTTCACCCTTTCACTGTCTCGCCAGGTATTAGAATCGCCATAACTTCAGGGTATCCTGAGTAAATTATCCCTGCAGTAGCACCCCACTTTTGATGGGCACCCACAAAGAGGAGATAGCAGCAAGCTTAGGAAGCTGCCCGAGCACAGCGAGGTACTGTATGTGGCCAGGTGACCGAATTGTCCCAACCTGGATTATTGAAACAAATTTGTGGGCTCAGTGATGGGCAGTGGATCAGTTCTGTAATCCACCAGCTGTGACCATGGTCACTAGTCTGAAGCCACACTGGTGACAGGAGTTTGCCCTTTTTTATATATCTCAGCTCCCATTTCAGGGCATTGTGCCTCACGAGATTAGGAGGACGTAGTCATGGCTGTTCTCTTATAGTTCATTAGATCATTTAGTCTGCATATTTTTCCTCCAGATGATGCAGACTGGTACACCGCAGGGAGGCTGATGCAATCCGTAGTCAGCAGGCATTCCACAAATTAGCATACAAGAAAGGGCACCAGACAGTCTCATATGAAACAATGGCTCATGTTCCTTGACTTACTGAACAAAGGAATGGTACGTCTGGCATAATTATGAATAGTTCACCGCTGCACAAGTGGCCAGATTTTCCTTATTTGACTCTGAATCGTCACAATTACTACTCTATCACTCTACATCTTTATTCTTTTCGCTATTTGAGTCATTGGTTTCCAAAATACGCTGATAGCAGAAAACTGATTGTTTAAAGGTCAGTCTATTCTGTGTCATCTGGAATTTGTTCTGGTTTGCTTATTTTTCGTTAGTTATTTTTATTCTTTATAGGATTCAGTGTGATGAAGCCATGGACTGGCAGGTCAAAATGCTGATCACAGCATTCTGTATACCAGAAAAAAAAAGTATATACAGTACAGACCAAAAGTTTGGACACACCTTCTCATTCAATGATTTTTCTGTATTTTCATGACTGAAAATTGTAGAATCACACTGAAGGCATCAAAACTATGAATTAACACATGTGGAATTATACATTACACTTTACAAAAAAGTGTGAAACAACTGAGAATATGTCTTTTATTCTAGGTTCTTCAAAGTAGCCACCTTTTGCTTTCATTACAGCTTTGCACGCAGAAAAGGTGAACGGATGGACACTACATGCCTGGTTCCCACCGTGAAGCATGGAGGAGGTGGTGTGATGGTGCGGGAGTGCTTTGCTGGTGACACTGTTGGGGATTTATTCAAAATTGAAGGCATACTAAACCAGCATGGCTACCACAGCATCTTGCAGCGGCATGCTATTCCATCCGGTTTGCGTTTAGTTGGACCATCATTTATTTTTCAACAGGACAATGACCCCAAACACACCTCCAGGCTGTGTAAGGGCTATTTGACCAAGAAGGAGAGTGATGGGGTGCTATGTCAGATGACCTGGCCTCCACAGTCACCATACCTGAACCCAATCGAGATGGTTTGGGGTGAGCTGGACTGCTCACGGCTTCAATTTTGAATAAATCCCCAACAGTGTCACCAGCAAAGCACCCCCACACCATCACACCACCTCCAGAAAAATCATTGAATGAGGAGGTGTGTCCAAACTTTTGGTCTGTACTGTATATATATAGGGAACATACAAATAACACATCCTAGATCTGAATAAATGAAATATTCTCATTGAATACTTTGTTCTGTACAATGTTGAATGTGCTGACAACAAAATCACACAAATATCATCAATGGAAATCAAATTTATTAGCGAATAGAAGCCTGGATTTGGAGTCAAACACAAAATTAAAGTGGAATGTAATGTCCTTAAAACAAGTCAAAATGATGCTTAGTAGTGTGCGTGGCCTTCATGTGCCTGTATGACCTCCCAACAACGCCTGGGCATGCTCCTGATGAGGCGGTAGATGGTCTCCAGAGGGCTCTCCTCCCAGACCTGGACTGAAGCATCCACAAACTCCTGGACAGTCTATGGTGCAACGTGACGTTGTTGGATAGAGCGAGACATGATGTGCTCAATCGGATTCAGGTCTGAGGAACAGGCGGGCCAGTCCATAGCTTCAATGCCTTCATCTTGCAGGAACTGCTGACACACTCCAGCCACATGAGGTCTGGCATTGTCCTGCATTAGGATGAACCCAGGGCCAACCGCACCAGCATATGGTCTAAGGGGTCGGAGGATCTCATCTCAGTGCCTAATGGCAGTCAGGCTACCTCTAGCGAGCGCATGGAGGGCTGTGCGGCCCTCCAAAGAAATGCCACCCCACACCATTATTGACCCACTGCCAAACCAGTCTTGCTGAAGGATGTTGCAGGCAGCAGATCGCTCTCCACGGCGTCTCCAGACTGTCACATCTGTCACATGTGCTCAGTGTGAACCTGTTTTCATCTGTGAAGAGCACAGGGTGCCATTGGTGAATTTGCCAATCTTGGTGTTCTTTGGCAAATGCCAAGTGTATTGCATGGTGTTGGGCTGTGAGCACAACCCCCATCTGTGGACGTCGGGCACTCAGACCATCCTCATGGAGTCGGTTTCTAACCGTTTGTGCAGACACATGCACATTTGTGGCCTGCTGGATGTCATTTTGCAGGACACTGGCAGTGCTCCTCCTGTTCCTCCTTGCACAAAGGTGGAGGTAGTGGTCCTGCTGCTGGGTTGCTGCCCTCCTACAGCCCCTCCACGTCTCCTGGTGTACTGGCCTGTCCCCTGGTAGCGCCTCCAGCCTCTGGACACTACGCTGACAGACACAGCAAACTTTCTTGCCACAGCTCGCATTGATGTGCCATCCTGGATGAGCTGGACTACCTGAGCCACTTGTGTGGGTTTTGGAGTCCGTCTCATGCTTTCACAAGTGTGACAGCACAACCAACATTCAAAAGTGACCAAAACAATAGCCAGAAAGCATTGGTACTGAGATGTGGTCTGTGGTCTGTGGTCCACACCTGCAGAACCACTCCTTTATTGAGTGTGTCTTGATAATTGCCAATAATTTCCACCTGTTGTCTATTCCATTTGCACAACAGCATGTGAAATTGATTGTCAATCAGTGTTGCTTCCTAAGTGGACAGTTTGATTTCACAGAAGTTTGATTTACTTGGTGATATATTCTGTTACTTAAGTGTTCCCTTTATTTTTTTGAGCAGTGTATATATATATATATATATATATATATATATATATATATATATACAGTATATACTGCATATGGTGTAAATCCATAGTTGTTGTTGAGGCTCTAAAATTCATTTCAGGGTCCTCACCTGTGGCATACTTGTGTTTTCCAACGTGGAGAAGGCCTTGAAAGTCCAGTGCAGTAATGCATCTGCTACCTCTGCTTCTCCTCGATGTCTACTCTTCCACAAATGCACATTTCAGGCTGTGTGCACACGTTTATGAATTTTCGCTTTTCTTAGCGTTTTTACAGCAGTTTTCCACTGCAAAAACGCTTAAAAAACGTATGCATTAAGCATCCGATGATTAGAATGCATTTCGCAATTTTTGTGCACATGTTGCATTTTATTCCGCGAAAAAAACGCATCGCGGAAAAAAACGCAGCATATTCACTAATTTTGCGACAATGACCCCAGATGATGTTGTGGTCTCGCGTGATGCTACGTCATCTGGGGTCATTGTCGCAAGGCATCACTGGGAACGGGAGTTGCCGAGAGTATCGCGAGGACCAGGAAGGCTTCGGGGGCCGCCAGAAGGTGAGAATATCTCGATTTTTTATGTTTTTTTCTTATTTTTAACATTATATCTTTTTACTATTGATGTGGCATAGGCATCAATAGTAAAAAATTGGTCACAATTGTCAAACACTATGTTTGACTAGTGTGACCAACCTGTCAATCAGTTTTCCAAGCGATGCTACAGACCGCTTGGAAAACGCTAACATTCTGCAAGCTAATTACGCTTGCAAAGCACTAGTTTTTAGCGGGAATACGCATACCAATAAAAATGCGTATTTCCCGTGGCAGGGAGTTGCGGGATTGCGGCGGAAATTTCCGCTGCAATTCCGAACGTGTGCACATAGCCTCACACTATCATGCCCACTCAGATTATAATAAATGACTACATACGTGTGATGTACATATCCTAATTTATTCTTTTAGATACAGCTTAATCACATGACAACCTGTAAGAGGGTTAATATAACTATTTTGCTAGCCCTCGAAGAGATACCGGCCTATTGGCCCTTTAATTTGTGTGCTTTCAGTTCCCCACCCGGACATCCGCTCACTGCGCTTCTTTATGTTTTACTGTTGTTTTCATCCATGTGTACGGGGAATGCTGTTTGCTTGTGAAAAGTCATGCTGGCAGTGCAGTGCAGTGGTTAGTTAGGTATTTAATGCTTAACTTGCTTTACTAGTGAAGAACAGAGGTTATTCAAAGCAACAATCCAGCATTTTTTTTTGCTGGAGTGGTGCTATTAAACTAAGGTTCTGCCCCCTGTCTTATACTTAACCACCACTTTCTTCACCTTGTTTTCGGCGCTGCTCTGGTCCTGAGGAGCCATCTTGTGACCACAGCTTCTGATCGACCAGAAGTTGGAAGCTACATCACAAGCTCACAATGTAAGTCTATGAGAAACAGAATGAGGCCAGAATGAGACTCTCATAAGACTTGTATTTAGTTGTGACCTCCAGCTTGCCCAGCAAACACTGGAGTGATCTGGCAAGACACAAACTGCTAGGGACCGATAGGAGCAGTGGTGATAGAAAGTCAAGACAGTAGAGGGTAAATATCAGACTAGTTGCGGGAACCTTAAATTTGAAGCACCACTCCAGCTCTGCAGAAAAATAAACACTGGAGTGGTGCTTTAAGGGCTGCCTTCCCTCCTTCCTTGCAGAGGTCAGGTAGAGCAGGAAAGAGCTGCACTGCCTGTTAGAGCAAGCAACTTGTTAATGGGAAGACATAAAATGGTGTGTCACCACAGATTGTAGAAGTCAGATTGCCTCTGTGACAGTCCAAGGTACAGGAAACTGTAGCCACCAGTAAGGAGGGAATAAAGACATCACAAAGTAACACACAGCTCACAAGCTTACAATCTGTAAGGAAACAGGGGGCCCACAAAAGGTAAAAAAATGCTTGTAATGTATTTTCCAGCCTTGTATGGCCTAGCCATGTATGGTCCAGCCATGTATGGTCCAGCCATGAATGGTCAAGCCATGAATGGTCCAGTCATGTATGTTCCAGCCATGAATGTCCAGTCATGTATGGTCCAGCCATGTATTGTCCAGCCATGTATGGTCCAACCATGTATGGTTTAGCCATGATTTGTCCAGTCATGTATGGTCCAGCCATGAATGGTCCAGCAATATGTGGTCCAGCCATGAATGGTCCAGTCTTGTATATTCCAGCCATGAATGGTCCAGTCATGTATGGTCCAGCCATCATTATAATAAATAGGAGTAATCAAATAAAGCTGTATGATCCGGTCATTAGTCAGTATCTGTATAACTACAATTACCAAGTGCTTTTGGAGAGCAGATTCTGAGGAAAGTTTAAAAAGAGGGAACATGGGAGAGTTAGATTAGAGAAGTGAGGTGATAGGCTTGTTTAAAGACATGTAAATGTGGGGACTATGTATTCATCAAATCTATTCCCGACCTACATGAGTTCCTCATCCTGCTGATACCCCATTACTGAGCCTGTTGCTGCATGACATGGTATAACAGTACTCCTCTCAGTGTCCAACACAGTAATATCCACCACTGTCCTCTTACATAGAAAAACACCCCCTTTAGATGGTAAAATGGACCTCTAATAAATCTTAATAGCTTCTGTAGGAGTCTAGAAAGTAATAGTGGTTACATTTTGCCCCATAGTAAGTAATGTTTCTTATGTGCCTCTATAATAATTCCCAATCCAAATTATATCCAAAAGGAATAAAGAAAAAGGAGTTACCAAAGAGTTTTCTTGAAAAAAAATTTTTTAAACTTTATTTCATGATAAATACATACAATTTATATAGAGCACCACAAACCAAAGAACAAAGCCAGGCTCCTAATATACAGGGAAATAAATTAATACAGTGACAAAACTAATTTTTTATATAAATGAAAAGATAATTATCCTCAAGCCACATATAATCATGAATAATGTATAAATAAAACAATTAATTACGGGCTCATATAGACATATCCAATCATAAAGTACAAATAGTGCCAAACCAGCCTTAAAATGAAGATAGACTATAATAGCATTAAATATTAATAGCTAAAGATAGCTGAGAGGTAGATAATAATGAACAATCTCCAGCACTGAGTGCATGCTAAATCAAATCAACCTCCAATATAGGGGTAAGTATGAGCACATGCGCTGGTATTTAGTATAATGGGACTACCTCTCCTGCCAAAAATGATTGAAAAAAGCTGCCACTAGCATATCAACCAACGGTGCCCGACTAGAAAGTAACACAAAGCGCCGAAAATACCGCAAGAGATATCAAGCAAGCTGCAGATGATAAAGCTATACTTACTGGAATAAGGCTGATAATAGTGTTTCCTGAGCCTGGCGCCTCTACGCACGTTTCGAAAAACCTTCATCAGGAGGCGTGCCTCTATAATGTAATAATTGGTAAATGCCCACTTAACATTTAATATTGTTTGAGGGCCCCTAAATAGTAAAGATGTACCCTCAGCTTCATTCCAGTATGATGGTCCCACAGCCTTACGCACAATTTTATGGCTGCCACCAAAGTCTCCCACACATTATGATTATGGCTCCCACAGCTCCTCCTTTTTGGGGAAGGCGGCTGTGGGCAATTGCCCAGTTTCCTCCACCTAGCTCTGGCCCTTTTTTACAATGATGGAGTTTGGGGAACTGCTTGCTTTTTATCATCTAATAGAGGACCTCAAACAAAACCCTCTATTACAGGAGCAAGATTTTGGCAGGATGAAGGCTGCATAAATGTTCATATGTTTAGTGCATTATCAATTGGATGCCAACTGGTATTCTATGAAATTAAAGTAAAGGATCAGTTTCTTTATGAAAAAACAATGCTGGTAGTGCAGACTTCATTCCTGATTGGAGCTGATGTGCTATACCAGACCCAGGCTACATAGAAAATACCACCAACCAAAAGAAAAAAGGAGTAAAATACACAATACTTTTTTAACAAATACTGTATATATATATTTATTCAATAAAAAAAGACAATAATACACATAATAAAAATCACCCAGTAGTGAGAAGACCCTAATAAAAAATACACATGGGACCAGGGCTATAGTATACAGCAGCAATAAAGCATATGTAATCCATGTAATACAGGATATACCCCTCACAATGAGGACATAAAAACACAGGGCAAATGCATTGCCATAGTATGCAAGTTACATGAGTAAAATTTCACAGTGCAAATCCACCTCTTAACACAATATTGAACCACTCTGTGCCTCAAATAGATATTGCGTTGCTTACCCCTGAAGTACAGTGTTGCTGTGCCCGGGACCCACGCGCCACCCCTGACGCGCGTTTCACGTTTGCTTTATCAAAAGGGAGAAAATAGGCTTTTTCAACAGATGGCAACTGCAATACCAGAAAACAACCAGGTTGTTTCTGGAATAGAAAGTCTAGAAGGGGAACATTAAGAAAATTGACTGATCTCCCATGTATATGGTAAACTTTTATATCTACTCATTTGCTGTAAACAGATATCTGACTGCTTATTGGCAATTTTTTTCCCGCTGAATGTCTAAAATAGCAGAACAAAAGGGATATTTTGCTTTAAAAATTGACCTCAATACATTTAATGATTAGTGAAGCATGCTAATTGTTAGCAGGCAGTAAAAGACACTGAGTCAGAGGCGAAACAGAGCAGAGATAATGGGAATGAGCAACCTTATTGAGTCGTAACAATCCAGCGCTGCTGCTGCCTGTGACTTTCGTGAGTCACTACCAGGACTGAATGAGCCTGCTGTCAGTAAATATTACTCCAAACACTTCTTACTATCTGTTTAAACACTGCATCAAATTGGGCTATTGGATCTTCATGAGGAATTTATTTTGCGGGTCCACCATCAAAACAAAATGCACCACTAACAATCTTTACAAAACACATTCAGACCATGACTTTTTCAGCATCTCATGTAATGTACATACAGTAAGTATAGATTCATAGATACTGTATGTAATACACGCCAGTGTCATACCTCCCAACTTTTGAAGAACGGAAAGAGGAAAGAATTATGGGACACACATACTGCACCGTGGCAAATGTTAGGGAAGGTTAGGATAGGATATGGGGTGAACTAGATGGACTTAAAGTCTTCCTTCAACCTTAATATTACTATGTTACTAAATTTTGACCACGTTCCTGGCAACACCCCACTCCATGCCCATTTAAAGTGGAATGTAGAAGTTTGGGCACCCCTGGTCAAAATTACTGTCATTGTAAACAGTTAAACAAGCTGAAGATGAAATGATATCTAAAAGCCTAAAGTTAGAGATGACACACTTCCTTTGAATTTTAGGCAAAATAAATGTATATATTGTTAAGGCTGGCGGAACGCACAAAATAATATAAATAATAAGTGCGTTCGCAGCCCGGGTCCACCGTGCAGGCGAAGCCCGCTGTGGCAAAAAGGCGCAAGAAGCAAACTCTGTTATCCCGCAGAGCTGCCAACATAAACGCCGTAATGCGCTGTGGCAATGAGTGCGAACTCTGTTACTCCACAGAGCCGCTAGAAGAGGAGTCGCAACGCTATATGGCGATGTGTGCGCACTCACTAGACACAACTGAGTGGCAAAGAAAACACGCTAGGGCGCTGACTAGCGTTGAAAGCGAACCCTGTTACGTCACAGGGCCGCTGAGAAAAAGCACTGTGTCCTGTAAGGCTCCCAGATACACAGTTAAGTGCTAAACGCACATAAAGCGTGATCATGCGCTAATGTCCTCGCGGGAGTAACCCGCAATCTATGGTGTCTGAACGCCAGGCCCTGAATACGGCAATTAAACTCCTCACCGGTTATGCCGGTAATCTAGGGCATCTAGGACACCGACCCTGACCAGCTACCATACCAAACTCCTCACCGATTAAGTCGGTATTCTAGTGGCTTATTTCAGCCGGGTCCCTATCCACACATACACATGACCACACTGGCGCATAGCATACAAAGATTGATATTAGCGCATGGCGGCCCAGCCATGCTACCCTTTTATAGCAACAGCTACAGGACCTTCCAGGAACAAGGACCAATGAGAAGCTGTTACAAACAAACGTAGCTACACGACCTTCCTGGCGGACCAATAGGAGCCGCTGCAGCACCTGAACATGTGACCCCTGATCTCCAATGAGAGATCTCACTCTGGGCATGCTCAGATGGGAAAACGCAGGACTTTGTCTCAAAGACGACTGCTCCAGCACTGGCTATAATAGCAGATCCAGGAAAGGCAGCAGCAAGTCACTGCACAGTAGAGGAGTGGGCAAGACGCCTGGACCGACGCCTCTGCTGAGCAGGCTCCACTGCGGCCGGAGATGAATGGGAGACCGCAGCGGGACGGGTTCAAGACTCCCCTTGTGCAGGAGCGGGAAATCGAACCCTAACATTACCCCCCCCCTTCTTTGGGCCTCGCTGCGCTCAAAGGCAGCGATGAGCTGCGGAGCGTGAATATGCTCGGCAGGCTCCCAAGACCTATCCTCAGGCCCATAGCCCCTCCAGTCCACCAAATAAAACTTTTTGCCCCGTACCACCTTACACCCTACGATGGCGTTCACCTCATGGTCATCCGTAGATGAACCCGATGTCCCGGAAGATGACTCAGAAAACCGGGACATGAGCACGGGTTTCAGGAGGGATACATGAAAGGTGTCGGAGATACCCAGGCGTGGTGGAAGAGCCAAACGGTATACCACAGGGTTAACCTGCTCGAGGACCTTAAAAGGACCCAGGTAGCGGGGTGCCAACTTAGTGGACTCAACTCGCAGCCTGATGTTACGGGCGGAGAGCCACACCAAGTCCCCAGGAGCAAATGTTGGAGCGGGGCGCCGATGTGCGTCGGTGGAGGACCTCATCCTCTCCTTGGACGCCTGAATGGCATCCTGGGTACGGTCCCAAATGTCCCTCCACAGCCCAGTCTGCCACCCTGGAGTCGGCGGAAGACACGGGCATGGGCACCGGAACCCGCGGATGCTGACCGTAGTTCAGAAGGAAAGGAGTCTGTCCGGTGGAGTCAGCCACAGCATTGTTTAATGCAAACTCAGCCCATGGTAGCAAGGATGCCCAGTCATCCTGCCTGGCAGAGACAAAATGTCGTAGATAGGTGACCAAGGTCTGGTTGGCCCTCTCTACCAACCCATTTGTCTCAGGATGATACGCTGAAGAGAGATTTAACTCAATACTGAGTAGACGACAAAGCTCTCTCCAGAACCGAGACGCAAACTGGGGACCTCGGTCACTGACAATTTTGTCCGGCATGCCGTGTAGACGGAAGATGTGCCTAACGAACAACTCTGCCAGAGCTCGTGCAGAAGGTAACCGTGGAAGCGGCACCAAATGCACCATTTTGGAAAAATGGTCGGTGATTACCCAAATGATGGTGCAACCCCGAGACTTGGGCAAGCCCACCACAAAGTCCATCCCAACCATCTCCCAGGGCCTGTCTGCCACCGGCAAAGGGTAAAGTAACCCAGCTGGCCGTTGTCGTGGAGACTTATTCTTGGCGCAGGAGACACACGCCCGAACATAGTCCCCAACGTCACGGACCATATGCGGCCACCAGTATGTCCTCGCCAGCAATTCAGATGTCCTCTTTGTCCCAAAGTGTCCACCCACCCTGGACGAATGTGCCCAAGAGAGTACCTCCGGTCGCAAATTGGTAGGCACAAAAGTCTTGCCCGGGTTACAGACTCTAGCGAAACCGGGGCCACTGTTCTCAGGCTCTCTGTAGGGACGATAAGCCGAGGCTCCTCCACCTCCTCCTCCGAGGACACCACAGAGCGAGAGAGAGCGTCGGCACGAATGTTCTTCTCTCCCGAGAGGAAATGCAGTGTGAAATGAAACCGGGAGAAGAACAAGGACCATCTGGCCTGGCGAGAATTAAGCCGCTGGGCTGTCTGAAGATATACCAAATTTTTGTGATCCGTGAAGACTTGGAAGGGAAAGCGAGCCCCCTCCAACAGATGTCTCCACTCCGAGAAGGCCAACTTCATTGCTAGCAACTCCCTGTCCCCGATGGAATAATTCCTCTCCGCTGGTGTGAAGGTCTTGGAGAAAAAGAAGCATGGATGCTTCCGACCTTGAGCATCCTTTTGGAAGAGGACTGCTCCAGCACCAACGGACGAGGCATCCACCTCCAATATAAATGGCTTATCAACATCGGGGCGATGTAGGATGGGAGCGCTAGCGAAATGGGACTTAATAGACGTGAAGGCCTTGGAGACCTCTTCAGACCACAATTTGGGATTAGCTCCCTTTTTGGTGAGGGCAACCACGGGAGCTACCAAAGTTGAGAAGTGAGGAATAAACTGGCGGTAGTAATTAATGAACCCCATAAAGCGCTGCACCGCCTTTAGAGAATGGGGTTCTTGCCAGTCCATCACCGCTTGTAGTTTGGCAGGATCCATAGCCAATCCCTGGGCGGAGATGATATAGCCCAGAAAAGGTAAGGACTCCTGCTCAAACACACATTTCTCCAACTTTGCGTAGAGGGAATTTGCCCGTAGGAGGTCGAAGACTCTGCAATACATCTCTCCGGTGGGAGTCAATATCTGGGAAAAAGATGAGAATATCATCCAGATAGACTACGACTGAGGTGGAGAGCATATCCCGGAATATGTCATTAACAAAGTCTTGGAAGACGGCTGGGGCATTACAGAGCCCAAAGGGCATCACCAGAATATTCATAGTGCCCGTCCCTGGTATTAAAAGCCGTCTTCCATTCGTCCCCCTCACGGATGCGTATCAGGTTATAAGCACCCCGCAGATCTAACTTCGTAAATATCCTTGCCCTCCGTAACCTATCAAATAGCTCAGAAATTAGAGGCAACGGGTATTTATTCTTAACGGTGATGGCATTAAGACCCCTGTAATCGATGCATGGACGTAACTCTCCGTTCTTCTTCTGCACGAAGAAGAACCCCGCCCCTGCAGGTGAAACTGACTTCCTAATGAATCCTCTTGCCATGTTCTCCTGGATATATTGGGACATAGCCTCCGTCTCCGGGAGAGAAAGGGGATAGACCCGTCCCTGAGGAGGTTCTGCTCCAGGCAAGAGGTCAATAGGACAGTCATAGGGACGGTGAGGTGGAAGGACTTCTGCAGCCTTTTTGGAGAATACGTCTGCATATGACCAATAGTAATTAGGAAGAGAAGTAAAATCTGCGGGCATCTCTGTAGTGGCCACCTGAATGCATTCCCTCATACATCTGCCTTTACATGACTCACCCCAACTCAATATCCTCCCAGAGTTCCACTCAATGTGTGGGGAATGGAAATGGAGCCAGGGCATCCCTAACAAGATCTCGTCTATTCCCTCGGGAATGACTAAAAGTGAGATAATCTCTTGATAGGAAGGTGACATTGACAACGTGAAAGGGATGGTCTGATGTGTGATTGGTGAAGGCAGTGTCGACCCATTCACTACTCGAACAGTCACGGGTTTGGCGAGCATCACCAGAGGTATAGAGTGGCGGAGAGCGAAGGTAGAAGACATGAAATTTCCTTCGGCTCCAGAATCCACACAAAGCGTGACTGTTAAAGTGGATGAGCCAAAATTGATTGTCCCCCTAAAGGACAACTTGGAGGCGTGTACTGCTGTGTCTAGTGAACCCCCTCCAATGGTTACTAGACGCGGTCGTTTCCCGACCGCCGTGGACATTTGTTAGCATAATGCCCTATTTGTTGGCAGGCATTACAGGTCACAGATACTCGAGCAGCCCGAGACTTAGGTCTCACTCGAGAAATCTCCATGGCCTCAGGGGAATCGGACGCCTGAATGGAAGATTCCAGAGGTCTGGCGAAGGTGGGCGCCAGCCGGAACCTCTGCCTACACTGGGCCCGCTCCAACCTCCGCTCGTTAAAACGAAGGTCGATGCGGGTAGATATGGTAATGAGCTCCTCCAGTGTGGCAGGAATCTCCCTGGTGGACAAGGCGTCCTTCACATGGTCTGCCAGTCCCCTCCAGTACACGGGTATAAGGACTTTATCTGGCCAATCCAGATCAGAGACCAGAGTCCGAAATTGGACGGCAAACTGGCTAACCATGGATGAACCCTGAGTGATAGCCAACAATTGAAGAGCCGTATCGTGGGTGACACGAGGTCCTAAAAAGACCTGTGTAAGAGTGTCCAAGAAGAAAGGAGCACTCTGCACCACACGATCATCGCGCTCCCATAACGGCGTTGCCCACTCCAACGCCCTGCTCGACAAAAGGGATATGATAAAACCCACTTTCGCCCGCTCCGTGGGATAACGTGCAGCCAGAAGCTCTAGATGTATGGAGCACTGACTGACGAAACCCCGACATTGTTTACTGTCACCGGTAAACTTGTCTGGAAGTGGGAGGCGGGAAATAGTCGGAGCAGGGGTAGCAGAGGACAAACTGGCGGCGGCCACACTAGCAGCCTGAACCGCGACTGCGGTAACATCCACCGCTGAGGTTGTGCGCTCTAGAGTCGCCAACCTACCCTAAAGCTGCTGGATATACCGCTGCAGACGCTGGTCGTCCGCCATTTTACCAGCCAGACCCTGGCGCTAATATTATGTTAAGGCTGGCGGAACGCACAAAATAATATAAATAATAAGTGCATTCGCAGCCCGGGGTCCACCGTGCAGGCGAAGCCCGCTGCTGGCAAAAAGGCGCAAGAAGCAAACTCTGTTATCCCGCAGAGTCGCCAACATAAACGCCGTAATGCGCTGTGGCAATGAGTGCGAACTCTGTTACTCCACAGAGCCGCTAGAAGAGGAGCCGCAACGCTATATGGCGATGTGTGCGCACTCACTAGACACAACTGAGTGGCAAAGAAAACACGCTAGGGCGCTGACTAGCGTTGAAAGCGAACCCTGTTACGTCACAGGGCCGCTGAGAAAAAGCACTGTGTCCTGTAAGGCTCCCAGATACACAGTTAAGTGCTAAACGCACATAAAGCGTGATCATGCGCTAATTTCCTCGCAGGAGTAACCCGCAATCTATGGCGTCTGAACGCCAGGCCCTGAATACGGCAATCAAACTCCTCACCGGTTATGCCGGTAATCTAGGGCATCTTGGACACCGACCCTGACCAGCTACCATACCAAACTCCTCACCGATTAAGTCAGTATTCTAGTGGCTTATTTCAGCCGGGTCCCTATCCACACATACACATAACCACACTGGCGCATAGCATACAAAGATTGATATTAGCGCATGGCGGCCCAGCCATGCTACCCTTTTATAGCAACAGCTACAGGACCTTCCAGGAACAAGGACCAATGAGAAGCTGTTACAAACAAACGTAGCTACATGACCTTCCTGGCGGCCCAATAGGAGCCGCTGCAGCACCTGAACATGTGACCCCTGATCTCCAATGAGAGATCTCACTCTGGGCATGCTCAGATGGGAAAATGCAGGACTTTGTCTCAAAGACGACTGCTCCAGCACTGGCTATAATAGCAGATCCAGGAAAGGCAGCAGCAAGTCACTGCACAGTAGAGGAGTGGGCAAGACGCCTGGACCGACGCCTCTGCTGAGCAGGCTCCACTGCGGCTGGAGATGAATGGGAGACCGCAGCGGGACGGTTTCGAGACTCCCCTTGTGCAGCAGCGGGAAATCGAACCCTAACATATATATTCATATATTTTTTTTTCATCTGTTACATTTTAAAAATTACAAAAATGAAAATGGGCTCATGCAAAAGTTTAGGCACCCTTCATGGTTAGTACCTAGTAGCACATTATTTTGAATCAAGGGTTTTAAACGCTTTCTGTAGCCAGCGAAGAGTAGTGTTGAGCATTCCGATACTGCAAATATCGGGTATCGGCCGATATTTGCTGTATTGGAATTCCGATTCTGAGTTCCGATATTTTTGTCATATTGGATATCGGAATCGGAGTTTTCCTGTAAAGTCTATGGGAGTTCCTGTGTCACAGAACGAAGTACGTGACACAGGAACTTCCCGAAACTGTCACTGTCAGTGTCGGTCGGGTCTGTCAGGTGTCAGGACTCAGCAGAGTCCGCACTTACCTCGCAGAAGATCCCCTTCCCCGGTGGTCACGTCCTCCTGGATGGCCGCCATTACCCTGTCCCTGGCGGTCACGTGCAGAATCTCGCGATAACTGCAGTGACTGCCGGGTACTGCGTAATCTCGGCCAGCTGTACTCTCGCGACAGCAGGTCGTAAACCAGTCCGGATTACGTCACCGCCGGGGACGCAGCTCAGGTAAGCAGCTCTGCTCTATGTGGATGTCAGGCTCAGCCTGTCATCCAGATGTAGCAGAGCTGGACTCGTCGTGGGACACTCGGTATTTTGGACTGCGTCGGACAGGGAGTTTTTGTGTTGGTTTATTATTTTTGTTTTTTTACAGGAGATCGATGGCGTCGCAGGAATGAGAGTGAAATAAAGTTAATGAAAACTGTGTGGTGTTTTATTTCATTAAAAGACTTTTTTCTTGCTGTATTTTTTTTTTTAAATTTACAAACTATGATTAATAATGGATCGGTGTCTTATTGACGCCTCTCCATTATTAACCGGGCTTATCGTCACTGATCAATCAAAGGTGACATTAACCCCTTATTACCCCTCTTGCCACCGCTACAGGGCAAGTGGGAAGAGCCGGGTAAAGTGCCACAATTGGCACATCTTTTGATGCGCCAAATGTGGGGCTGCTGCAGCCTGGTATTTTTAGGCTGTTGAGGGACAAAATCCATGGGCCTTGACAGTCTTTTAATACCACACTGTAGCGCTATAGCTTGCAAACACGAAATATGAAAATATGAAAAATATGAAAAATGAATTGCATCACTGCCTTAGAAATATGAAAAATTGAGAAGTCTTAGCGCATAAGATGGCCAAATTATGTGTGCCTGATAGCCACGTCAAGGCTCTTCTCGTATATCAGGTCCTAACTAATGCCAATCCTCGCTTAGAAAAGTCTGTCTGCATGGGAACATATGAATCCTCTCTTAAGACTAAAATCTACATCTCTGTGGAGGGGTAATGAACCTGGTGTAATTAAAAAGCCTGTGACCAACAGGTGGAGTGCTCAGGTAGAAGGTAAATGAATACATATCAAAAAACTGACCGGCACATCCAAACATAGATCCAGTGTGAACAGGTGCTAAACCTAGAGTCACCAACTCATGTACATACAAGAAAAAAAGGTAGCACACTGTAGCGCTATAGCTTGCAAACACGAAATATGAAAATATTAAAAATATGAAAAATGAATTGCATCACTGCCTTAGAAATATGAAAAATTGAGAAGTCTTAGCGCATAAGATGGCCAAATTATGTGTGCCTGATAGCCACGTCAAGGCTCTTCTCGTATATCAGGTCCTAACTAATGCCAATCCTCGCTTAGAAAAGTCTGTCTGCATGGGAACATATGAATCCTCTCTTAAGACTAAAATCTACATCTCTGTGGAGGGGTAATGAACCTAGTGTAATTAAAAAGCCTGTGACCAACAGGTGGAGTGCTCAGGTAGAAGGTAAATGAATACATATCAAAAAACTGACCGGCACATCCAAACATAGATCCAGTGGGAACAGGTGCTAAACCTAGAGTCACCAACTCATGTACATACACGAAAAAAAGGTAGCACACTGTAGCGCTATAGCTTGCAAACACGAAATATGAAAATATGAAAAATATGAAAAATGAATTGCATCACTGCCTTAGAAATATGAAAAATTGAGAAGTCTTAGCGCATAAGATGGCCAAATTATGTGTGCCTGATAGCCACGTCAAGGCTCTTCTCATATATCAGGTCCTAACTAATGCCAATCCTCGCTTAGAAAAGTCTGTCTGCATGGGAACATATGAATCCTCTCTTAAGACTAAAATCTACATCTCTGTGGAGGGGTAATGAACCTGGTGTAATTAAAAAGCCTGCGACCAACAGGTGGAGTGCTCAGGTAGAAGGTAAATGAATACATATCAAAAAACTGACCGGCACATCCAAACATAGATCCAATGTGAACAGGTGCTAAACCTAGAGTCACCAACTCATGTACATACAAGAAAAAAAGGTATGTTTGGATGTGCCGGTCAGTTTTTTGATATGTATTCATTTACCTTCTACCTGAGCACTCCACCTGTTGGTCACAGGCTTTTTAATTACACCAGGTTCATTACCCTCCACAGAGATGTAGATTTTAGTCTTAAGAGAGGATTCATATGTTCCCATGCAGACAGACTTTTCTAAACGAGGATTGGCATTAGTTAGGACCTGATATACGAGAAGAGCCTTGACGTGGCTATCAGGCACACATAATTTGGCCATCTTATGCGCTAAGACTTCTCAATTTTTCATATTTCTAAGGCAGTGATGCAATTCATTTTTCATATTTTTAATATTTTCATATTTCGTGTTTGCAAGCTATAGCGCTACAGTGTGCTACCTTTTTTTCGTGTATGTACATGAGTTGGTGACTCTAGGTTTAGCACCTGTTCACACTAGATCTATGTTTGGATGTGCCGGTCACTTTTTTGATAAGTCTTTTAATACCAGGCCGCAGCAGTCTGCATTTTACTTGGCTGGTTAACAAAAATAGGGGGATCTCCACGCCATTTTTTTTTCGAGGGGATCCCCTATTTTGTTAACCAGCCAAGCTAAGCAGACTGCTGTGGCCTGGTATTATCAGGCTTGCAAGGTCCATGGATATTGGATCCTTACCAGCCTGAAAAACCAGGCCTCAGCAGTCTGCTTCATCTGGCTGGTTAACAAAAATAGGGGGGATCCCACGCCATTTTTTTATTAGAGGGGATCCCATATTTTTGTTAATCAGTTCACTTCAGGTCAGCCGGGATTCCCTCTGACATCACTGATGCTATGGGTGTCCCTGGCTGACCTGAAGTGAAAGTGGGAAGCAATCAATTATGCTAACCACTTCCTCTCCTGTCAGCCGGGAGAGGAGCTCATTCATTCGGGGGTTTACTGTGAGACTGTCAGCATTAGCTGCAGTCTCTGCAGTAAACATTAACCCTTTCAGAAGGATTACATCGGGGGACCTGACTGAACATCGGATAAGTAAGAATAATGTTGCTTTATTATTTTTTTTTATTTCAGGTGAACAAGGGCTTCACAAGGAATGGCAGTAAAATAAAATATTGTCAAAAACTGTGTGTTTATTTCATTAAAATGATTTTTAATTAAAGTGTGTGTGTTTTATTTTTATTTCATACAATAGGATTAATAATTGATAGTTGTCTAATTGACAGCTCTCAATTATTAACCTGGTTTAAAGTCACCTTTCAATTGCAAGGTGGCTTTAACCCCTTATTAACTCATTCGCCACCGCTACAGGGCAATGGGAATAGATGGGCAAAGTGCCAGAAAGGGCGAATCTTATTATAGATTTGCCTTTTCTGGGGTGTCTGGGGGCAGATGTTAGTAGCCGGGGGGGGGGGAAATAATGGTCCCTCTCTGGGCTATTATTATCTGCCCCCACTCGCTGGCTTTTTCTGTCTGGTTGAGAAAATAGGGCGGGAGCCCACACATTTTTTTTCAACTATTTTACACCTAATATTATATATATATATATATATATATACGTCATTGAATTTGTGACACATATATATATATATATATATATATATATATTTATATTTATAGTTCATACACTTCTACATAGTATAATAGCCGCTAATTCAATTGCCGGCTTTTGTGAAAATACAGAAGCCGACATGAAATGACACATGGTTTACATAGAGTTAATCATGTCTTTTCATGTAGTTTGATATATGGTTTTCACAAACAATTACATGAGTGTATGTGTGACAAAATTTACACCTTTAATTGACCCCTACATGTGTCAAATTTTGCACACATACACTCATGAAATTGTTTGTGAAAACCATATATCAAACTACATGAAAAGACATAGTTAACTCAATGTAAACCATTTGTCATTTCATGTCGGGTGCTTCTGCATTTTCACAAAAGCCGGCATTACCCGGCAATTGAATCAGAGGCTATTTTACTATGTAGAAGTGTATGAACTGTAAATATTTGTATATATATATTGTCACAATGACATGTATATATATATATATAATATATATATTTTAATGTATTCTACGTGTGTATATCTAGTGTTTACAAGGAAAGAAAGGGTTTTTTTTAGTTGATATTTCTGTCCCATTGACTTGCATTGTGTTTCCGGTATCGGATCGGCAATACCCGATACTTTTTGAGTATCGGGCCGATCCAATCCGATCCGATATTTTAGGATATCGGGCAGTATCGCTCAACACTAGCGAAGAGCCTTTCAATTCTTGTTTAAGGAATATTTATTCATTCTATCTTAGATAATTCTTCTGATTCTGGAAGATACCTGGGTCGTTTTGCATCCTCTGCTATTTTGACGTCTAGCCACAGATTTTCAATGATGTTCAGATCAGGGGACTGTGAAGGCCATTGTAAAATCTTCCTCTTGCGCCTTTTGAGGTAGTCTATTGTGCATTTTGATTTGTGTTTGGGATCATTATCCTTTTGTTGAAGCTGTACTTTTTTTAAACTTCAGTCTTTTTTACAGATGGTGTTATCTTTGCATCAAGAATTTGTTGAATTTTCATTGAATCCATTTTTCCTTTACCCGTGAAATGTTTTCATGCCATTGGCTGCAATACAACCCCAAGGCAAGGATTTACTCCCATGCTTAATGGATGGCGAGATGTTCTTTACCGGAAATTCTTTGCCCTTTTTTCTCCACACATACCTTTGATCATTGTGGCCAAAGAATTCTATTTTAACCTCATCAATCCACAGGACTTGTTTTCAGAATTCATCAGGATTGTTTAACTGTTCTTTTGCATACATCTGATGCTGAATTTTATGAAGATGCAGGTGAGGTTTTCTTTTGATGACTCTTCCATGAACGCCATATTTGTGCAGTTATCTTTGAACAATAGAACAATATATCACAACTCCAGTCTGCTAAATCTTTGTTAAGGTCTTTTGCAGTCAAGGGCGGGGTTCTGATTTTCCTCTCTAGCAATCCTATGAGCAGGTCTCTCTGAAATTTTGCTTGGTCTTCCAGATCTTATCTTGACCTCTACAGTTATTGGTAACTGCCATTTCTTAATTACATTTTGAACTGAGAAAAGGGCAATTTGAAAACACTTTCTTATCTTCTAATAGCCTATCCCTGCTCTGTGGGCCTCCCCCATTTTCAGAGTGATAGCCAGCTGCTTAGAAGAACACATGGCTGCTGTTTTTTGGCACAAGGTTTGAGAAGGCTGGGTTTTTATAAAGCTAGGAAATTATTATCACCTAGCCCTTCCTAATGATGATAATAAACAAGCCATAACCCTAATTAAAGTGTGAAACCTTGGTCAAAGTTATCTTTTAACCAGGGGTGCACAAACTTTTACATGCAACTGTACCATTTCTTTCTACTCTGGCACAAGGAGATGTCAGAGGGATGCTGGCAGTGAGGGACATTCAGAAGATGCCCAAGACTGCAGGTCATAGACCCAAATCAGGGTCTCCTGCTGTATCCGGGAGAGTTGGGACTGGAGATGAACAGATTGATTCAGTGAACTCTCTAACCTTCTGGTGTTCCCAGTACGACTTTTGAGTAGCCAGTGCCTGCGTGACATCATCTGTGCATCATGCTTAACTTTAGTCATAACCCGTGGATTTATTTATTGTTCCTTCATTCACAGCCGGAGCTGCCAGAACTTTCTCATCTTTTATGTAGCGTCACTATATGATATCTGTTTTTTTTGTGTCTGAAAGGCCGCATTCACATGTAGCATAAATAATGTGTTGTTTTCTGCAGGTGTTCGCACCAAACTACACCGTAACAATTTTCTCAGGTTATTGCATCTTTGCTGCATTTTTTATGCCTTTTCTCCCTTATTTGAAGCTTTTTTTGATGAAGATGTGAAGCAGTGTTTCCAATATGTTTTCTATAGTATAGAAAACTTTTGATTCTCCACTCAAAAAAAGTAACTTCAGTTTTGTACTTGGTTTCTAAAGGGGTTGTCCAGTACTTTAAATTAACCCCCCAATGTTTCCCCCCAGGGCCCCTAATGAATTTTGTAAATACCTTATGTTGCCTATACTGCCTGTGAGCGGCGCTATCCGTGGCCGCTCACAGGCAGCACGTGACCCAGAGTTCTGGGCTGATTACTGACCTTTTTCAGAATCATCCTTACCCCACGAGGCGAGATCTTGCATGAAGCCCTTGTCCAAGGAAGATTGAAAGTCATCTTGTGTTTTTCCATTTTCTAATAATTGTGCCAAGAGTTGTTGCCTTCTCATCAAGCTGCTTGCTTATTGTCCTGTAGCCCATCACAGCCTTGTGCAGGTCTACAATTTTGTCCCTGGTCTCATTAGCTCTTTGGTCTTGGCCATGGTGGAGAAGTTGGATTGTGATTGATTGAGTATGTGGATAGGTGTCTTTTATACTGGTAATAAGTTCAAACAGGTGGAATTAATACAGGTCTGTGAGAGACAGACTTGTTGTTTGTTGGTAGGTGATCACATACTTATTTCATGCAATGAAATGCAATTTCATTATTTAAAAATCATACAATGTAATTTTCTGGTTTCCATTTTTAGATTCTGTCTCTCACACTTGAAATGTACCTAGTAAAAAAAATTAGACATCTCCATTCTTTGTACGTAGGAAAACTTGCAAAATCATCTGTGTATCAAATACTTATTTTCCCCACTGTATGTCCTTGTTATTTGCTGATATGTGATCTTTATTATTTAAAAAAACATTAAACTGAAATTATTTTGATTTTAATTATTTTTTATAGGAAAGATGTGTATCTTTGTACCGTGTTAGCCAGTAGATAGAAAAATATTTAGACTTGAGAGTCCGCAGTGGTTGATACCTTTTAATGGCTAACTGAAAAGATGGTAACAAATTGCAAGCTTTGGAGACTACTCAGGTCTCTTCATCAGGTCAAGACTAAAACAAAAACTGAAGAATCACATATTTATATATACAACAGGACACAGGAATAATGCAATAGGTAAGACAAGTGACGTGAAGCAGAACTGTCATTATGGCAGAGGGATGAACATAAATATTGGAACAGTTCATAGATAAGGAGTGTGAAGTTTTATTACCCTCTGATTGGGGTCTGGTATTGTGTTTTGATGCCCCTAGAAGGTCAGAGACGCAGATTCCTTAATTGATATAGAATGACATGAATCCGTGTGATATATTCATTCCAGCACTAAGAGTGTCAAAGGTCATCATAAGTTTGTATTCCCAAACCTTTCTATCTTTCTCAGATTTGAAGTTAGATTTTAATACCAGTAATTCCATATCCATCATCAAATTATTTTTTAGTAATTTTATAGAAGAGAAAAATCTTTTATTTTCCTTATAGAAATGCACTATTATATACAGATGCATCTCTATGTACTTGTATTGTCTGCTTGTGGAGTTAGTGACTTCAATATCAATCAAGTATACAAAGATTTCCTATGAATGTCAGTAGAGCCTGTAACTCATATCTTTATCTGCTGCCTGCAATTGTTGAGGCTGTGGGTTCAAGTCCCAAGGAGACTCACAAAAAAGGAGAAATTTACATTTTGTAATTGTTTTTTATTACTTGTAATAATTTTACAGTAACACAAAAAGCTGACTTTTCTTTACATTTAGAATACAGGTACATAGAAATATACTGCTATATACAATGTACCTCTATCATCTGATTCTGGGTTCACTGCCTATAATACACCTCAATGATACCAAATTCTCTTATGTATGTTTATCGATGTGAGCTGTGGCTTATGGTTAGAACTGCTGCCTGTGAGCATGAGATTATGACTTAGAGTCAGCCCTATCCCCTGAGGGGGAAGAGCTACAAATTACAATCAATGATGATGTGAGTATTAGAAGTTGGGACAAAGCCCTTATGTTGCAGGACTGAGCCCTCAAATCAGGCCAATTGTTGAATCTGGGTAGGTTTGAAGCTACGCAGTATAGAGGTGGTCAAATAATTGGTATATCCTGTGAAGTTACACACCTGTTAGGTTAAATTCACACAGATAATTTTGAGGCAGAAAAACTTGATGTGTTTTTCAGCTGAAGCCAGTTCAGGAAAAGTTCTTTTTTGGGTATGTGCACATTAAGTCTTTCTACTGAGTTTTTTTGGAATAAAAATTTCACATTTTTAAAGAGTTTTGAGTTTTCGAGGACGATTTGGAGAGTTTCTGTTCGGTTTCTGCTCAAAAAAAGTAAAAAAAAAAAACTCAAGGTGGCTATGTTCAGACTATCTTTTTCTGACAGATTCCACCCGAAATCTGCCTCAAAAAGCACGACATAAAATGACAATAATGCACAGCAATATCAAAGCAGCAGAAACTCTGAAGTGGTTAAGAGAAGTGACATGCTCATTCTGCAGGTAACTTTTGCTTGGAAGCTGTCTGCACCATATACTTAGAAATATAGAGTAAAAAAACGTCAGCAGCGAAGTTGCCGCAGGAACAAAGGCTAAACTGCTGGTGAAGCTGCCTTAAGGAAATGACTGCGGGCATCTAAATGATGCTAAGTGCACAAACCCTTTTGAGCGTTTTCTTGGGAAGTTTATCTTTACCCAAGGAGTATTAGGAAGCAAAAGAGGATTGTGAAAGTTTTTTTTCGGAAGCTTTTTTTTAGCAGCTTTTTGATTGTACAGAGTAAGTTTAGAGCAGATTCAATAAAGGAGTTATCCAGGACTATATTCGTTTTTTACTATGAGACTAAGAGATAACAGGTAAGTAGTTGCTAACTTCCTGTCTGTTCTGCCCAGTGCAGATCTCTGCTGGCACAAAGCAGCCACAGACTGTTCTTGCTGGTGATTTTGTGGCTTCCACTGACTTCACTTCGACCCAGCAGTGGCTTAATTTAGGCCGGGTTCACATTTGCGTTCCTGTGCACAGCGTAGGCCTTCGTACTTCTATCCTTAAGACCCGCATGCGCCTTGCATACCTATATTTAACATTGTGTACGCAGGGACATGCGTTGTATGCGGATGCGTCTCCGTGCATCGTTTTGACGTGCCCGCACAGGAACGCAAATGTGAACCCGGCCTTACACTCTCCTCTGTTGATGTGTCCTAACTGCTGACATCATACTGATTTACAGGCAGCTCCCTGCTACCTACCTGCGTGGAGATGGCTATCAATCGCCATGACATTGGCAGTCATGCCCCGTTGACAGCCTTGTAAGAGGAAGAGCTTTACTGTTGACATAGACCAGCAGAATTGCTGGCATGAGTGGTCAGTGAATTCTCTGACCAGGCACTGTATAGAAAAGGCAGGTAGTTAGCAACTATCTGCTGTTAGTTTTTTGGCTCATCATAAAAAAAATAATATACAGTAGTCCTGGATAACCCTATTATGGATCTACTTCAAAGAAGTGGTATGTACCTTTTTTCCACCAGGAATTTTTCAAAACTTGTTCAGGAAAAAAACTAAAAAAAAACCTCCTTATACAAATAGCAAAGAACATTTAATATTGAAATGAATAGGAAAAGTATTCAAAATGTTCAAGTTTTTCGAGGAGAAGTTTTTAGAATAGAAACTGGCTTTTTTCATTTGGAGCAAAAACTAAGCAGAAGATTATAAGCATTAGGCCGGCGTCACACTGGCGACAGAATCGGACGACTGCAATACGATGAAAAATCGTATTGCAGTCTGCCCTATGTTAATCTATGGATCATCTCCTAGTATCAGATTTTTTGTGGGTCCGTTTTAAACGTCCGTGTGCAATCGCAGCATGCTGCGATTGTCACCGATTGTGGGTCGACTATCGCCAATGCAAGTCTATGGGAGCGATGAAAAATCTGATTACAAACGGACCGCATGTGTGACTTGCGATTAAATCGCATCGGTGTCCTTTAGAAAAGCTGGCAATTCATCCCCGGCTATACTGTAAAATCACACTGACAGCTTTAATAAAGAATAGAAAGAATAGATATACACACATAGAATATATATATATATATTATATGTAATTGTGACATGTATATATATATATATATTTATAGTTCCTAGACTTCTACAAACTGTAATAGCCGCTAATTCAATTGCCGGCTTTTGTGAAATCACAGAAGCCGACATGAAATGATACATTGTTTCCACACAGTTAACCATGTCATTTCCTGCATTTTGATATTTGTTTAGAACTTACAATTACATGAGTGTATTTCTGCAAAATTTCAGACATGTAGGGGTTAATTAAAGGTGTAAATTCGTTGAAAAAAAATGCGTGGGCTCCCGCTGTATTTTCTCCACCAGACAGAAAAAGCAAGCGAGTGGGGGCAGATAATAATAGCCTAGGGAGGGTACATTTTTTTGTGCCCCCCTGGCTACTAACATCTGACCCCAGACACCCCAGAAAGGGCAAATCTATAATTAGATTCGCCCTTTCTGGCACTTTGCCCGTCTATTCCCATTGCCCTGTAGCGGTGGCGAATGGGTTAATAATGTCACCTTAATGTCACCTTAGTATTGAAAGGTGACCTTAAGGCAGGTTAATAATTGAGAGCTGTCAATTAGACAACTATCAATTATTAATCCTATTGAACTAAATAAAAAAACACACACACACTTTAAGAATAAATAATTTTAATGAAATAAAAACACATATTTTTGACCATCTTTTATTTAACTCTTAATCTGTTCGAAGCCCTTGTTCTTCTAAAATAAATATAAAATAATAAAACAACATTATTCTTACCTATGGCAATCTGTCACGTCCCACGATGTAATCCTTCACAAAGGGTTAACTAGCAATCAGATAAGCAGCGCAAGTAATCCTGCGTGCTCATCTGATAGCTCCTGAATGAATGAGCTTATCTCCTGCCGACAGGAGAGGATGTGATTAATGAATGAAGCTTAATTGATTGTATCCCACTTTCACCTTAGGTCAGGTCACTGAAGTGAAAGTGGCAATAAATCAATTAAGCTCCATTCATGAATCTATTCCTCTCCTTTCGCTGGGAGAGTAACTTATTCATTCAGGGGAATACACGTCTGAGACAGCATTATTAGCTCTCTGCGAACTGTAACCTGTTAACCCTTTCTGATGGATTACACCGTGGGACCTGACTGTACATCGGATTGGTAAGAATCATTTTGCTTTTTTATTTTATTTTTATTACAGGAAATGGTTTTAGCAGGAAAATAAAATATGGTCAAAAACTGTGTGATTATTTCATTAAACTTCTTTTTTATTAAAGTGTGTGTGTTTGATTTTTCTATCATACAATAGGATTAATAATTGATAGTTGTCTAATTGACAGCTCTCAATTATTAACCTGCCTTAAGGTCACCTTTCAATACTAAGGTGACATTAAGGTGACATTATTAACCCATTCGCCACCGCTACAGGGCAATGGTAATAGATGGGCAAAGTGCCAGAAAGGGCGAATCTAATTATAGATTTGCCCTTTCTGGGGTGTCTGGGGGCAGATGTTAGTAGCCAGGGGGGGCACAAAAAAATGTACCCTCCCTAGGCTATTATTATCTGCCCCCACTCGCTTGCTTTGTCTGTCTGGTGGAGAAAATGCAGCGGGAGCCCACGCATTTTTTTTCAACGAATTTACACCTTTAATTAACCCCTACATGTCTGAAATTTTGCACAAATACACTCATGTAATTGTAAGTTCTAAACAAATATCAAAATACAGGAAATGACATGGTTAACTGTGTGGAAACAATGTATCATTTCATGTCGGCTTCTGTGATTTCACAAAAGCCGGCAATTGAATTAGCGCCTATAACAGTATGTAGAAGTCTAGGAACTATAAATATATATATATATATATATATACATGTCACAATGACATGTATATATATATATATATATATATATATGTGTGTTCTATGTGTATATATCTATTCTTTCTTTTGTGATTGAAATACTATTCTTTTGGATCCATTATATCTCAGTTTTGCAAGCCTGCGAGAAATTCTCGCAAGTCGGATGAAAATCGGATGTTACAAGGTACACACACATGCGACTAAATCGCATCTTTGAAGGAAAATCGGATGACAGAAGGATGTGTGATGTTTGCATTTTGATCCGACAATCGACCGACTAAAACGGACCGATTTTTTGTAGTTGTGTGTGACGCCGGCCTTAGATTCTCTAAATCCTCCTCTAAATTGCAAAACTCCTCAAAAACATAGTGTCTCCGCTCAGTTTCTGCTAAAAAAAAACTCAGCAAAAATGCTGTTCAAATAACCCAGCCTTAAATTTTGAAGTCTACATTAAACCTTGATCCCAACATAAACCCTCTGGTTTTCTGGAGGACCATATGTCCTTATAGCATCTTTTCTGTGGGTTCCCAAGAAAAACACCTTGTAGCATGTCTTAGGCTAGGTTCACACTTCTAAAGGGCTCTAAGCCAAGTACTATGTCAAGGTTTTTATTGGAATCCCTGAAAAACTGCATTCTGGCATGAACATCAACATAGTTGATGCAGCATTCACTTGGATGAAGCTGCCGACGGAGTCAGTGTGTACACTCCATTTATTCTGTCCTCGCAGCATTTGTCTTTTTCAGACATACACAAAAATGTGGTTAACCACAGCTTCATTCAAGTGAACAGCATTGTCAGGACTCTGTTGGGGTTTCCATCGGAATACAGTTTAATTTTTTTGAAGTTTCAAATGAAACCCAGGAATTTTTATTTTTTTTAAAGGCACAG
>JARQOD010000003.1:356423499-356541206 GCA_033576555.1 Oophaga sylvatica | reverse complement strand
GCTATCTGCCCCGGAGCAGAACCCCAAAGATAATAGAAAGCCCCCAAACATGTAATGGCGGTTAGACAAGAGGAAATACTGACACAGAAAGAAAATAGTATGAGCAAACGCTGGGGCCCAAACTATCTAAATAGAAAAGGATAGGAAGGGTACTTACTGCAATCTCAGAAAACCCTGAAAAAACACCAACTCTACTAATTTCAAAATCACCTGAGATCACACGACCTCTACCACCTAAATTAGTTCTCTGGTGTAACAAAAACAAAACAGCAGCCACTGAAAAAAAAACTGGAAAAAGCAAAAGTACAAAACACAGTGGCTGGACTAAACTGAGAGGGCAAAAGCCCCCGGAGGGGACCCTGAAGGCCCCCACAGAAGTGCAGGACAAAATGCAAAAATATAGCAAAAACACAAAATAAGAAATTGTCTTATCTGATAGCAGGAGATGCAGACACGACACAGCAGGCTACAAGGGAAACTGGAAAGAAGGATTCAGACCAGAACAATTGATCACCGGCAACCCTGATGGGAGAATGACTCCCTTATAAAAGACCAATCAGTAACACCTGATTCCCAGTCCTCACAATCCTCACTAGTACCGCTTGTAACCACCAGAGGGAGCCTCTGCTCAGAACTCATCTCAAACCCATTCACAACACTTTACCCTGTTAAACATCACAGGGGAAAATAGCACATGGGTTGAACTCACTCTGCAACTCAACTATGCTAACCACACATACATAGGAAGCAGGTGCTGAGCCAAGGTAAAGAACTAATATGACGCTAGGTACGAAACCCTGTCGCTTTCCCAGAGAAGTGTAGCCTAAGGGTTGGACTTGCTCTGAAACTCAACTGTGCTAACTGCACACATAAAGGAGACAGATGCTAAGCCAAGCACGTAGCGAGACAGTCCTAACCCTACCTGCCAACATAATTAGTCTCTGAGTATAGAGGAACACGCAACCATGCAAACAGTGTGATCGCGTATCCATCCACTAGTCTTTAATACACTAGGCTCCACCCTAAACACTCACGTCCAGTCGGCCGAGACATCGCTTGCGGACCAATCCGGAGCTGGCACCTCACCAGAGAAGCTACCGTCTGACAACCAATGAGCGGACGCCACATCATGGACATGCTCAGTAAGGTCATCTCTGTACCTGCATATTGCTGGATACCATAGACTTGGCTGGGGAGCCAGCAGTAACCAAATGAATACCACGAGCCTGAGCAAGATGCTGGGACCGACATCTGTGCTGAGCATTACTTACAGTGGCTGGGACAGAATGGGAGACCACAGCACCAGGCAATGCTTGGGATCTATCCCGCGCAGCCAGAGAATCTTGACGCCTATCACAAATAGTGTGCTTGACATCCCAGACCAACACCAACCCACATACAAACCTCAAAACAGGATGTCTAAACCAGTGTTCCCCAACTCCAGCCCTCAAGGCCCACCAACAGATAATATTTTCAGGATTTCCTTTGTATTGCACAGGTGATGCAATTATCACCTGGGCAATGCTAAGAAAATCCTGAAAACATGACCTCTTGGTGGGTCTTGAGGACTGGAGTTGGGGAACCCTGGTCTAAACAAATAATGACCCATAAATTAACAGATTCTCACAAATTCCCTAAATTAAGAAAATCCAACAGCTAATTTTTGCTGTGTAATTCGAGAGCAGCATTATGTAGGGACAGAGAAGCATGATTTCCGCACTGTATCATTTCCTGTGTTTCTGTATGCTCCTGGGCATCATGGTAGATAATGTTTTAATGACGCTAAGCATGAAGGCATTGTCTGCAAGTATGTGTAAAGATGTGCCAAATCTTCCGGGAGAAGAAGATATTTCTTTGGTATCCTTTTATCATGTGCCAAAAAATATGTCATTGCAGCACTCATCTTCTAAAATTTCCTTGTTTAGAGAACCTATTCTTAAAGGGGTTGTCCACTACTTGGACAGCTCCTTCTTGAACGAAATGTTTGGCCCCGATAAAATAAAAAAACTTATACTCACCTCTCGTGCTGGCACCATTCCAGTACTGTTAGCACTTGCTGTCCCAGAGCTCTTTTGTGGTCTTGAGACACAAGATGCCCGAAGCCCAATCAGTGCTGGCGTCACTGTCTCCGCCTTTGCACAGATTGAACATGAAGAGGAAGTCCAGGCTGCAGCTGATAATAGATAGGTAGATAGATAGATAATAAATATATAGATGGAAAAATAGATAGATAGATAAAGAGATAAATGGGGAGACAGATAGATAATAGATAGATAATAAATCGATAGATAAATGGGTAGATAGTTAGACAATAGATTGATAATAGAGATGGATAGATAATAAATAGATAAATGGATAGATATATAGATATAGATAATAAATCGATAATAAATAGATAGATAAATGGATATATAGATAATAGATAGATAGATAGATATGTACAAAAATGAAGGCAGCACTCACAAAATAGAAAATTGGAAAAGTGTAATAGCTCATACAGCCCTCACTATGGGCTATTACATTTTTCTTATTTTCTATTTTGGAAGTGCTGCCTTCATTTTTGTACGTGTATTGGAGAACTGTTTTATGCCTGGCATAGATAAAAGTAAAAATCACACACAAAAATAGTTTAGTTTAAGAAACACTGTAAACTTTTCCCCTGGTTCACCAATTTATTTTAAAACAACCAACAACAAAAAAAAGGGAAGGTCTGACATAGTCCAGGGACTCCGACGTAGTCCACAAATGGAAATCTGAAAAACATAAAGAGAGAGAACTAAAAACAAGTTCACCAATTTACTATAAAAAAGGCCCCACACAAGTCCAATGTAATCCAACGCTTCCCACAACTTTTCCCAATTCCATCATCCCAAGCCTATGAAGCTTTTAGCAGCAGCTCCTCCAGGCTCATGCTGCTTTCCGGGAGACCCGGCGACTGTGAAGAGCAGTAACCTTACTGACGTCACCGCTCTTCACAGTTACTTTCGCGGATGTTTTTTTTCTTGCACCCAAAGACTTGCATTCGCGACTCTCTGCCAATTTATGCATCCATACGCAGCATGCTGCAATTTATTTTTTTCCTCATGCCGAATACAGGTGGGAAAAAATAGCAAATCTGCACTGCCTCATTTCGATTTTTTATCGGATTGCACTCGTCCGATTTATATGTCAGTATGAGCAAACCCTTATTAAAATAATATTCTATGTCAAAATATAATTTACTTTATAACATTATGTAGGTTCGACTGATGTGCCAATTTAAATTCTTAATTCTCAATCTGTAACTGTGGAAAAAATGTCATAAAAAAAGAAAATAAATAACCAATCTCTTGTACTTTATTGGTAAAGCAATTAATTACCCTAGAAGGGTTCAGCCGATCAGTTTATTATTTTGTGATGAATTTCAGCAGTGCTGCTTGTACTTATTAAATTGCTAAAAGTTATATTGCCATGAATATTGTTTCTGCCAAAAAATGTTGGAGTATTCTTTAAAATTTAATTGGCGACTCATCATTGCAATATTGAACCTAATTATCACTGTAGATCTCCAACATGAGCAGGCATTTTTAATGAGCATTATTTTAATGCTTATGCTGTCCAGTACAGATGGAGAAGTATTACATTGAGGCTTAGGGCATGCTTTGGCAACTTTCATGTGAGTTGTGAACAGGCTATATTACGTAAGAGGTGTGTTTCGCCCCACAATGAAATTAGATTTTTATTTATTTATTTATTTTTTTTTTTTTACAGATCCTTACAGTGAAAATAAATATCTGAACATAAATGTACATTTAAATATTTTTTGTATTATTATTTTATTATTTATGTTATTTTTGCTTATTGAGTTTATTTTATAGTTATTTGCACTAAAATTAATTGTTTTTACTACTACCACTGATTTTTATCCCTAACATTTCTAAAAAATAATAATACAAATAATAATTGTTTATTTTATAGATTAATTTGTTATCTTTATATTGTTGTTGTTCTTATTATTATATATTGCAATATAGATAATTATATAGAATATATTCTATATTGTTAGAAAAATTGCTTTTGCGTAATATTTTTTTCAATATTTTACTGGTCAGCTACACTAGTTCTGTGTTATTTCTTTGCTGTTTTTGATGTATGAGATAACACACTGCTTTAATTAAAGAGCAATAAATAAAAATGTAAAAACATGAGAAACAATGTAAAATGAAAAACATAAAAGCAAGTAAAATATATTTATTTAATGAAAATAAACAACTGAACATAAATGTATAATGATTTTTTGTATTTTATCTGTGTTGTTTATTATTTGTATATATTACATTTATTTTCTATTTATTTGCACTATAATTATTATTATAATTACTGCTACTAATACTTTTTTCAGCACTAGTATTTATAATTAATAATAATATATGAATAATGGTCTTGCTTATTTTATACGGTAATTTATTTTCTTTAATTGTTATAATTATTATTACTGTTACTAATACTGTAAATGATTTTTAGCACTAGCATTTATAATCAATAATAATAAAAATAATGATAATGTTTAATATATTTATTTTATTTATATTATTAATATTATTATTATGTTTATTGAAAATTCCTAGGAAATTTTCCTTTTTATCATTTCAGTATTTTACTGGTCACCTATACTAATTGCGTGTAATTCAGTGTTTTTATCTTTTGAAATAACATGTTGGTATTCATTAGAAGGCAATAAAGAAAAAATTTAAAAACATGAAAAAACAATGGAAAATGAAAAACATGTAAAACAAGTGAAAAAACTTTTTTTTCCCAAAAGAATTTTGATGCATTGAAATAATGAAAATATATTGACTGGTATGATAGTGCTCAAGTGTGACCAACACTGCTATCACTTCTGGGAATATATGGGAGCAATGATGAGCATGCTAGTTCCTTTTTGATAACTCTACTCGTGCAGCCGCCTAGTACGGCTGCCGAGCATTTACCTGGAAAACTGGATCAATTAAATGAATGCCAGGGATTTCCTACTGGTGATGCAGCACAGCAACTTACAAAGTTAACAAGATGACTCTAAATCTCCTAGGCAGAACCTTGTTATGAAATTATACACCATCATGTTCACTTTAAGGACCATGTGAGTGCAACGGGCCGCTGCTCGGATCACCCCTGTATACTTCGGAAGATCCCCTTTAATACTGTAGTCTCTGTAAGTCTCTAGTGGTTCAACGAGCTGAGTCTGAAGGTCACTGATGCATTCAATTGCCTGTATCTGCTTGTCTGAGTTTGGCGCCAAACTAATTGTGTGTACGTGCACGCTCCCACCATAATCCTTGCAGTGGGCCTGCGCTCGGGATTTACAGACCTGTGCCTGGCCGCTCTGTCATTGCAGAGATGAACCCAACTGGACGATGGCTGTTTGAACATGGAATGATGAGTTTCTAACCGGTGTGTGGTACCACAGCTGACTTTCTGGAGGACCATCCGGCAAGGGTGAACCTAGCCTCTCTGCTGCCTGAGACGAACTGCAAAACAGCGCCCCCCATAGTAAAATCAGTACAAATAATTCTGGTTTACTCTTTACTAGCCAACGCACATGTAAAATACATACACTTTTAAATAGGAATATATTTGAAACATCAATCTTTACACTTGTTAAAGTTCTGTACAAGTAGTAGAAAATAAATGATTTTAAGAATACTACTCAATATATGGTTTCAGTTTCAGAAATCAACAGCTGGGCCTTAACAATGAACATAATTCAACAAACCCTCTTGCCAGGTAGAACTTCAAGGTCTTGAACAATAGAAAAACTATACAAAACACACAAATGAGTACACCAATAAAAACCAGAGCTGCGCATATTATAACATCATACTGAACATCATTCCAAGTCTTAGAGACACTTACGTCCAGTCTTAACCCCTTAACAACCAAGCCATTTTATAGGTTAAGGACCAGGCCTATTTTTACAATTCTGAACACTGTCACTTTATGTGCTTATAACTCTGGAACGCTTCAACGGATCTTGGCGATTCTGAGAATGTTTTCTCGTGACATATTGTACTTCATGATAGTGGTAAAATTTCTTCGATATAACTTGTGTTTATTTATGAAAAAAAAGGAAATATGTCGAAAATTTTGAAAATTTTGCAATTTTGAAAATTTTAATTTTTATGCCCTTAAATCAGAGAGATATGTCACAAAAATAGTTAATAAATAACATTTCCCACATGTCTACTTTACATCAGCACAATTTTGGAACCAAAATTTTTTTTGTTAGGAAGTTATAAGTGTTAAAAGTTGACCAGCAATTTCTCATTTTTACAACAAAATTTACAAAACCATTTTTTTTAGGGACCACCTCACATTTGAAGTGACTTTGAGGGTCAATATGATAGAAAATACCCAAAAGTGACACCATTATAAAAACTGCACCCCTCAAGGTGTTCAAAACCACTTTCAAGAAGTGTATTAACCTTTTAAGTACTTCACAAGAATTGAAGCAATGTGGAAGGAAAAAATGAACATTTAACTTTTTTTCCCCAAAATTTTTCTTTTGACACAATTTTTTTAAATTTGTCAAGGGTATCAGGAGAAAATTAACCACAATATTTGTTGTACAATTTCTCCTGAGTACAACGATACCCCATGTGTGGAGAAAGATCAATCTTTAGGCACACGGCAGTGCTCAGAAAGGAAGGAGCATCATTTGAGATTTTGAATGTCAAATTGGCTGGAATCGAGAGCGGACACCATGTCACGTTTGGAGAGCCCCTGATGTACCTAAACAGTGGAAACCCCCCATAAGTGACCCCACTTTGGAAACTAGACCCCCCAAGGAACTTATCTAAATGTGTGGTGAGCACTTTGAACCCTCAAGGGCTTCACAGAAGGTTATAACGTAGAGCTGTAAAATTAAAAAATCATATTTTTTCCACAAAAATGTTCTTTTCACCCCCAATTTTTATTTTCCAAAGGATAACAGGACCCCAAAAGTTATTGTGCAATTTGTCTTGAGTACGCTGATACCCCATATGTGGGGGTAAACCACTATTTAGGCGCATGGCAGAGCTTGGAAAGGAAGCAGCGCCATTTGACTTTTTTGGCTGGAATTGAGATTGGACGCCATGTCACATTTGGAGAGTCCCTGATGTGCCTAAACAGTGGAAAACCCCTACAAGTGACCCCATTTTGGAAACTAGACCCCCCAAGGAACTTATCTAGATGTGTGGTGAGCACTTTAAACCCCCAAGGGCTTCATAGAAGGTTATAACGTAGAGCCGTAAAATTAAAAAATCATATATTTTCCTCAAAAATGATTTTTTTCACCCCCAATTTTTATTTTCCAAAGGATAACAGGACCCCAAAAGTTATTGTGCAATTTGTCCTAAGTACGATGATACCCCATATGTGGGGGTAAACCACTATTTTGACAAATGGCAGATCTCGGAAGGGAAGTAGCGCAGTTTTCGAATGCAGACTTTGATGGAATGGTCTGCGGGTGTCATGTCGCATTTGGAGAGTCCCTGATGTGCCTAAACAGTGGAAACCCCTCCACAAGTGACCCCATTTTGGAAAATAGATCCCCCAAGGAACTTATCTAGATGTGTGATTAGCACTTTGAACCCCCAAGTGCTTCACAGAAGTTTAAAACGTAAAGCCGTGAAAATAAAAAAAATCATATTTTTTCCACAAAAATGATCTTTTTACCCCCAAATTTTTATTTTTATAAGGGTAACAGGAGTAATAGGACCCCAAAAGTTGTTGTGCAGTTTGTCCTGAGTGCGCTGATACCCCAGATGTGTGGGTAAACCACTGTGATCACCTTACTGCGATCTTTGGGAGGCAGAATGAACAAATCCACAAAAGGTGAAGAATTGGTTTTACTTTTTACGCCGTTCCTCGTGCGGTATTAGTGATTAGGCGACTTTATTCTTCGGGTTGGTGAGATTACAGCGATACCATATTTATACCCTTTTTTCAAGTTTACCTTCTGTCACACGCTAAAAGACGCTTTTTTTGGATGAATTTTTTGTAAGAAATTTTTGCATCGCTGTATTTTGAGAGCTATAATTTTTTCATATTTCGGCCGACAGAGACATGTGTGGGCTTGTTTTTTTCAGGACTAGCGGATGTTTTTAAGTGTACCATATTCGGGCACATAATGTTTTTTGATCGCTTCCTATTCTGATTTTTGAGGAAGCAGAATGATCAAAAACCAGCAATTCAGGAATTGTATTTTTTTTTCCCCATTCCGCATGTGGTAAAATTGATAAGGTAGCTTTATTCTTCGGGTCACTACGATTACAACGATACCTCATTTATATATTTTTTTATGTTTTGTCATTTTTTACACAATAAAAAATTTTATTGAAAAAATAATTATTTTTGCATCAGTTTATTCCGCGAGCTATAACTTTTTTATTTTTTCGCTGATGATGTTGTATAGCAGCTTGTTTTTTAGGAACAAGATGACATTCACAGCAGTACCATGTTTATTTATATCCGTCTTTTTGATTGCGTGTTATTGCACTTTTTCCAAGCGGTATGATGATACCGCTTGGAAAAAGTATAATTTACTACTTTATTATGTTTTTTTATGGCTTTCACTTAAAGGTTAACTAGGGTTACACTTTTATAGATGGGATTTTTACGGACGTGGCGATATCAAACGTGTATTTTTTTGTTTTTTTTTTTTTTTTTATTACATAAAAATGTGTATTTTTTAGTGGAATTTTTTTAATTATTTTTTAATGTTTTTTTTTACAATTTCTTTAAAAAAAAATGGTTCTTTTACCTAGTCCCTTTATGGGACTTTCACTTTTTCATTTTTCTTAAAGGTATAATGTATTGCAATGCTCCAGCATTGCAATACATTATAGCAATGGAGAAAGCCGCTGTGACCATGGTCACAGCGGCTTTCCATAGCTAGATGACCCGGAGGTTGTCATGACAACCTGGGTCATCAAGGCTTTGATCAGGCCCTGCGATTATATCGCGGGGACGCCGATCTGAGGCAGAGGGAGCTCCCGACCCTCTGCCTCCCCCTCTGAACGCTGCGATCGCGCTCGATCGCAGCAGTCAGGGGGTTAACAGCCAGGGGCGGTGGGGAGAAGCTCCTGGCTGTGAGTGCAGGAAGCTCAGCCACTGCAGCGCCGAGTTCCTGCACTGATCGCGCTGGAGATGCTGAAATTTCAGCATCTCCTGCGCGATCGCTGCTGTGTTTTGTCAGTCAGATTGACTGACCAATCACAGCGCTGTGGGTGCGGGGGCCGATAGCAAAGGTCCCCGCACCTCTTGCCGTGCCTGTCAGCTGTCATAGACAGTTGTCGGCACTGAACTACCACTGCGTGTTTACACGCAGTGGTAGTTCAAAGGCTGGACGTGCACAGTCGGTCAAGGTGCCAAAACTGACACCTTGCCATGACGAACTGTGCACATCAATGGACATTAAGGGGTTAAACAGCCCCCCATTTTAGACAATCCAAACTTCTGTTAGAAGGGTCCATTGACGCTCAGTAAAATAAAGTGTCCGCCTTAATTAATGGGCAAACGTCCTATTAAATGGGCAGATTTAGCCACTGAATCACATCAGTGAATAAATCTGCCCGTGCTGCCCTTATCATTACTTGCCCCTGAGCCACGGATTTATCAGCTGGATAAATCTTTGGTAGGAGCGTGGAATCCTTCGTAGGTATGAGCTAGAGATCCTCACTGTTGTGATGGATTCCACGCTCCTCCGCCGTCTCTTACCTGGCTTCAGCATCCGGATTTCACGCCACTCCGATGGATGTTCACAGCCCTCCGCTGGATTCCACGCCCCTCTGCTGCGCACAGTTGAGGGGTGTGAAATCCAGGAGCAGAAGCAAGGTAAGCCCACCTTTATCCGCTGCCAGATGAAAGATCACCGATGGCGGATACATTTTTTCAACTTGCAAAGATCAAGGGATCAGCAGATAAATGTGTGATCCCTGGATCTTTGGTAGTTTTCAAATGGGAATGAATATCTCCACCAGATTTATCCTTCAAAGGATAAATCCACTGGATGAATATGCCCATGTAAAAGGACTTTTACAATTGCCTATGATGTTATAGGAAACCTTGCAGTAAGAGATGGACCCACTCTATTTACTCTTCATTCCCCGACAGGGTTAATAATAAAAATGTTTATTCTAAATTGACAACCTCTTTAAATAAAGAATATATACAAAAAAAAATAAGCCCAGTCCATACATTTATCTATGGTACAGAAGTCCGTCAAAATCACCAAAAATGTTCACCTTTGAGCTAATACTGGAAAGTACTGAAGAAAGGACATTTTTAAGGTAATCATAAAGCACTGAGCCAAACTTACCAATATAGTTAAAGTTTTTCAAGCACATTTCTTCTTGTAAAGAAAAATCCTCTGTAGAACACTCATTTGAAAAGGAAACTTTTGAACTTCAGAACACCAAAAACGTAACAGGAACTCAACTAGAAACATAACTTGAGTAATATGGTCACTTAAATGATTGGCGCTTTGTGTGCATTTTTGGATGCAAATGTTTGAATGGCATCATCCAAGTCCAATTTGTAGGCAAGCTCATGTTCAATTGCAATTTTTGCTAATCCAACAAGTCGTTCCTGTATCATGGTTTAGCGTAGTATGTTTTAATAAGTTTTAACTTAGAGAAACTGAGCTTACGACTAGCAACAGTCACTGGTAGTGAAAGAAAAATTCTGAGAGCAATGCAAATGTTTAGAAAGATGGTACACAATCTTCTTTGGTATATGTACTCCAGAACACTCTTTGGAGTATAGGTGTCTGCAGGAATATATCTTGAGAGTGATTTAAGTTCATAACACAAATCAGCTCCATCAATATCTCGCATGTGATTATGCGATAGATTTTTGTCAAGTTCTGTACACTCCTTTTGAAGGTTTTCTTGGGTCAAATCCTTTATTTGCTCTACATTATCCAGTATTCCAAACATGTTACTGTGTTCTCTCAGCTGCAAGAAGTGGTCTTCAACAGATTGTATTGCACAAATACATATTATACATAAGATATTATTAAAGAACTCCACCCCACGTGTCCACCCATTATGCCTCATGTCTTTCCATATTGCCCCATAGTCATCCATAATAGTATAATGCAGCATATAGTATTATAATGCACCCCCAAAGCAGTATAATGCACCCCCATAGCAGTATAATGCACCCATAATATAATGCACCCAATAGTATAGTGCACCACATAATATAATGCACCCACATAGTATAATTCACCCCATAATATAATTCACCCCATACCACTATAATGCACCCCCATGCCAGTATAATGCACCCACATGCCAGTATAATGCACCCCATGCCAGCATAACACACCCCCATGCCAGTATAACGCACCCCCATGCCAGTATAATGCACCCCATGCCAGAATAACGCACCCCCATACCAGTATAACGCACCCCCATGCTAGTATGATGCACCCCCATGCTAGTATAACTCAACAACATGCCAGTATAATGCACACCCATACCAGTATAAAGCACCCCCATTCCAGTATAACGCACCCTATACCAGTATAATGCACCCCATACCGCGGCTTTATATAAAAAAAGTTTCTCCTCACCTTGCTGAGCTCCAGCGGTGTCCTCCGGTTGATGCATCTGAGGCGCGCAGCGTCATTTCGGCGTATGACAGTGACGTCATACGCCAGCGACGTGCGCGCTGACGTCAGCTGCCGGCCTGTGATTGACCGGCTGCTGTTAACTGTTGCATTGTGGGAGCACGGTAACAAATTTGAACTTCCCATGCGTCTGAGGATGCACGGGCAGTTACTGAGCTGGCAGAATCCCATTGCAGGGGCCCAATGAGCAGAACAGATGGGGCCCGTTTTGGGCCCCTTTGCTCATTGGTCCCCATACGGCAGCCCTGGCAGGAGGAGGCGCCGCGCTGCCACCCCCTGTCTTCAGGGACTCAATGCAGCCTGAGGCGAAGTGATCAACTTGACTCATTATAGGTGCACCCCTGCCTCCAGGTGTGTCATGGATGTCGAATCCTGGGGATTTTGGCTCCTCAGATGGCTCTCAATGGAGAAGTCACACATCCTCCTTCTTCCAGCTTACACCAAACTCTCCCACGATGGCCACCAAACCAACCCCTTCCTGTCAGGCACTTCTTCCCAATTGCTTGTACTGCCCCTTAGCCTAGGGCTCTGTCTGGTCCTGTCCAAACTGCAGTTCAAACCTGCAAAACAGAGTCAATTCAACATAATACCAGTCTCTGACAACAGAATGGCTGTTTTTAGTTCTCACAGAACTGGGGTCACAGCCTCAGAAACAAAATCCTGCACAAACCAGATTAAGCCAGAGTCATCAAGCAGTTGCAGGGGAAAACAGTGGCCTCCTGTGGCTGGTGATTAGTACTGCAGGCAAAAATATTGTCAATTTTTATTATGCTTTGCTTATATAGGGCCATCATATTCCTTGGCGCTTTATATACATTATCATCGCTGTCCCCATCAGAGCTCACAATCTAACTTCCTTATCAGTATGTCTTGGGAGTTTGGGAGAAAACCAGAGAACTTGGAGGAAACCCACGCAAACACAGGGAGAACAATTCCCCAATAATTGTAGTTATGACTTTCATTGGGGCATGAAATCCAATAAATAGTGGAAAACTGTCTTAACCCTTTAATGTCCACTGACGTGCACAGTCCATCATGGCAAGGTGTCAGTTTTGGCACCTTGACGGACTGTGCACGTCATGCCTTTGAACTACCGCTGCGTGTAAACACGCAGCGGTAGTTCTGTGCCGACAGCTGTCTATGACAGCTGACAGGCACGAAGCGGTGCGGGGACCTTTGTCGTCGGCCCCCGCACCCACAGCGCTGTGATTGGTTAGTCAAGCTGACTGTCCAAACACAGCAGCGATCGGGCAGAAGAGGCTGAAATTTCAGCCTCTTCTGCCCGATCAGTGCAGGAGCTCAGCGCTGCAGTGGCCGAGCTTCCTGCACTAACAGCCGGGAGTGGCGCCCCCGCCGCCCCTGGCTGTTAACCCCGTGACTGCTGCGTTCGAGCGCGATTGCAGCGTTCAAGGGGGAGGAAGAGGCGTCGGGAGCTGCCTCTGCCTCAGATCGGCGTCCGTACATTGTATTTGCAGTGCCCGATCTCTGCCTTGATGGCCAGGGGGTTGTCATGACAACCTCCGGGTCATCTAGCTAAAGAAAGCCGCTGTGACCATGCTCACAATATGAGGATTGGCATTAGTTAGGACCTGATATACGAGAAGAGCCTTGACGTGGCTATCAGGCACACATAATTTGGCCATCTTATGCGCTAAGACTTCTCAATTTTTCATATTTCTAAGGCAGTGATGCAATTCATTTTTCATATTTCGTGTTTGCAAGCTATAGCGCTACAGTGAGCTACCTTTTTTTCTTGTATGTGCATGAGTTGGTGACTCTGGGTTTAGCACCTGTTCACACTGGATCTATGTTTGGATGTGCCGGTCAGATTTTTGATATGTATTCATTTACCTTCTACCTGAGCACTCCACCTGTTGGTCACAGGCTTTTTAATTACACCAGGTTCATTACCCCTCCACAGAGATGTAGATTTTAGTCTTAAGAGAGGATTCATATGTTCCCATGCAGACAGACTTTTCTAAGCGAGGATTGGCATTAGTTAGGACCTGATATACGAGAAGAGCCTTGACGCGGCTATCAGGCACACATAATTTGGCCATCTTATGCGCTAAGACTTCTCAATTTTTCATATTTCTAAGGCAGTGATGCAATTCATTTTTCATATTTCGTGTTTGCAAGCTATAGCGCTACAGTGTGCTACCTTTTTTTCTTGTATGTGCATGAGTTGGTGACTCTGGGTTTAGCACCTGTTCACACTGGATCTATATTTGGATGTGCCGGTCAGTTTTTTGATATGTATTCATTTACCTTCTACCTGAGCACTCCACCTGTTGGTCACAGGCTTTTTAATTACACCAGGTTCATTACCCCTCCACAGAGATGTAGATTTTAGTTTTAAGAGAGGATTCATATGTTCCCATGCAGACAGACTTTTCTAAGCGAGGATTGGCATTAGTTAGGACCTGATATACGAGAAGAGCCTTGACGTGGCTATCAGGCACACATAATTTGGCCATCTTATGCGCTAAGACTTCTCAATTTTTCATAGGCAGTGATGCAATTCATTTTTCATATTTCGTGTTTGCAAGCTATAGCGCTACAGTGTGCTACCTTTTTTTCTTGTATGTGAATGAGTTGGCGACTCTGGGTTTAGCACCTGTTCACACTGGATCTATGTTTGTATGTGCCGGTCAGTTTTTTGATACATGCTCACAATATGGTCACAGCAGCTTTCACCATAGGTACAATGCATTGCAATGCTGGAGCATTGCAATGCATTGTACCTGCAATAAAAAGTAAAAAGTGAAAGTCCCATAAAGGGACAAGGTAAAAAAAAACATTTTTTAAAAAAATTTGTAAAAAAAAATATTAAAAAATAATAAAAAAAATCCCCTAAAAAATACACATTTTTATGTAGAAAAAAAACACTAAAAAACAAAAAAACACACGTTTGGTAATGCCGCATCTGTAAAAATCCCATTTATAAAAGCATAACCCTAGTTAACCCCTTCAGTGAAATCCGTAAAAAAAAACACAAAAAAGTAGTAAATTATACTTTCTGCAATAACACGCGATCAAAAAGACAGATATAAATAAACATGGTACCGCTGAAAACGTCATCTTGTTCCTCAAAAAGCAAGCTGCCATACAGCATCATCAGCAAAAAAATAAAAAAGTTATAGCTCGCAGAATAAACTGATGCAAAAATAATTATTTTTTCTATAAAAGTTTTTATTGTGTAAAAAACGCCAAAGCATAAAAAAATATATAAATGAGGTATCGTTGTAATCGTAGTGACCCGAAGAATAAAGCTACTTTATCAATTTTACCACATGCGGAACGGAGGAAAAGAAAACAATTCCTGAATTGCTGGTTTTTGTTCATTCTCCCTCCACAAAAATCGGAATAGGAAGCGATCAAAAAACGATATGTGCCCGAATATGGTACCAATAAAAATGTCAGCTAGTCCTGCAAAAAACAAGCCCACAGATAACTCTGTCGGACGAAATATGGAAAAATTATAGCTCTCAAAATACGGCAATGAAAAAATTTCATACAAAAAATTCTTCCAAAAAGAAGCGTCTTGTAGAGTGTGACAGAAGCTAAACATGAAAAAAGGGTATAAATCTGGTATCGCTGTAATTGCATCGACCCAAAGAATAAAGTTGACTAATCACTAATACCGCACGAGGAACGGCGTAAAAAATACCCCCACATATGCGGTATCAGAGTACTCAGCACAAATTGTACATCAACTGTTGGGGTCCGATTTCTCCTGTTACTCTTATAAAAATAAAAATTTGGGGGCAAAAAGATAATTTTTGTTTAAAAAAATATTTTTTTTATTTTCACGGCTGTACGTTATAAACTTCTGTGAAGCCCTTGGGGATTCAATGTGCTCACCACACATCTAGATAAGTTCCTTGGGGGGTCTAGTTTCCAAAATGGGGTCACTGGGGTCACTTGTGGGGGTTTCTACTGTTTAGGCACATCAGGGGCTCTCCAAACGTGACATGACGCCAGCAGAACATTCCAGCAAAGTCTGCATTAGAAAACGGCGCTCCTTCCCTTCATAGCTGTATCATGCCCCTAAATAGTGGTTTACCCCTACATATGGGGTATCAGCATACTCAGGACAAATTGCACAATAACATTTGGGGTCCTGTTATCCTTTGGAAAATAAAAATTGGGGGTGAAAAGATCATTTTTGTGGAAAATATATGATTTTTTAATTTTACGGCTCTACGTTATAACCTTCTGTGAAGCCCTTGGGGGTTCAAAGTGCTCACCACACATCTAGATAAGTTCCTTGGGGGTCTAGTTTCCAAAATAGGGTCACTTGTGGGGGGTTTCCACTGTTTTGGAACATCAGGGACTCTCCAAATGCGACATGGCGTCCAATCTCAATTCCAGCCAAAAAAGTCAAATGGCGCTGCTTCCGTTCCGAGCTCTGCCATGCGCCCAAATAGTGGTTTACCCCCAATATGGGGTATCAGCGTACTCAGGACAAATTGCACAATAATTTGTGGGGTCCTTTTATTCTTTGAAAAATAAAAATTGGGGGTGAAAAGATCATTTTTGTGGAAAAAATATGATTTTTTAATTTTACCGCTCTACATTATAACCTTCTGCGAAGCCCTTTGGGGTTCAAAGTGCTCACCACACATCTAGATAAGTTCCTTGGGGGGTCTAGTTTCCAAAATGGGGTCACTTTTTGGGGGTTTCCACTGTTTAGGCACATGAAGGACTCTCCAAATGCGACATGGCGTCCAATCGCAATTCCAGCCAAAAAAGTCAAATGGCGCTGCTTCCCTTCCGAGCTCTGCCATGCTCCCAAATAGTGGTTAACCCCCACATATGGGGTATCAGCGTACTCAGGACAAATTGCACAATAACTTTTGAGGTCCTTTTATTCTTTGGAAAATAAAAATTGGGGGTGAAAAGTTTCCTTGGGGGTCTAGTTTCCAAAATGGGGTCACTTATGGGGGTTTCCACTGTTTAGGTACATCAGGGGCTCTCCAAACGCGACATGGTGTCCGCTGTCGATTCCAGCCAATTTGACATTCAAAATCTCAAATGATGCTCCTTCCCTTCTGAGCACTGCCATGCGCCTAAACATTGGTCTTCCTCCACACATGGGGTATCAGTGTACTCAGGAGAAATTGTAGAGTAAATATTATGGTTTATTTTCTCCTGATACCCTTGACAAAATTTAAAAAATTGTGTCGAAAGAAAAATTTTGGGGAAAAAAGTTAAATGTTAATTTTTTCCTTCCTCACTGCTTCAATTCTTGTGAGGTACCTAAAGGGTTAATAAACTTCTTGAATGTGGTTTTGAACACCTTGAGGGTGCAGTTTTTAGAATGGTGTCACTTTTGGGTATTTTCTGTCATATTGACCCCTCAAAGTTACTTCAAATGTGAGGTGGTCCCTAAAAAAAATTGTTTTGTAAATTTGTTGGAAAAATGAGAAATCGCTGGTCAATTTTTAAAATTATAACTTCCTAACAAAAAAAAAATGTTGGTTCCAAAATTGAGCTGATGTAAAGTAGACATGTGGAAAATGTTATTTATTAACTATTTTTTGTGACATACACTACCGGTCAAAAGTTTAGGGTCACTTAGAAATTTCCTTATTTTTGAAAGAAAAGCAGTTTTTTTCCAATGAAGCTAACATTAAATGATTCAGAAATACACTCTATACAGTGTTAATGTGGTAAATGACTATTCTAGCGGCAAACGTCTAGTTTGTAATGCAATATCTTCATAGGTGTATAGAGGCCCATTTCCAACAACCATCACTCCAGTGTACTTATGGTATTTTGTGTTCGCTAACTGTGTAAGAAGGCTAATAGATGGTTAAAATACCCTTTAAAACCCTTGTGCAAGTATGTTAACACAGCTGAAAACCGTTTGGTTGATTAGAGAAGCTATAAACCTGACCTTCCTTTGAGCTTGTTGAGAATCTGGAGCATTACATTTGTTGGTTCCATTAAACTCTCAAAATGGCCAAAAAAAAAGAACTTTCTTGTGAAACTCGACAGTCTATTCTTGTTCTTAGAAATGAAGGCTATTCCATGCGAAAAATTACCAAGAAACTGAAGAATTCATACAATGGTGTGTAGTACTCCCTTTAGAGGAGTGCACAAACAAGCTCTAACCAGAGAAGAAAGACAAGTGGGAGGCCCCGCTGCACAACTGAGCAACAAGACAAGTACATTAGAGTCTTTAGTTTGAAAAATTGACGCCTCACAGGTCCTCAACTGGCAGCTTCATTAAACAGTACACATTAAACGCCAGTGTCAACATCTACAGTGAAGAGGCGATTTGGGGATGCTGGCCTTCAGGGCAGATTGGCAAAACAAAAGCCATATTTAAGACTGGCTTAAATGAAAGGAAAAGATTAATATGGGCAAAAGAACACAGACATTGGACAGAGGAATATTGGCTTTTGTTTTGCCAATCTTCCCTGAAGGCCAGCATCCCCAAATCGCCTCTTCACTGTAGATGTTGACACTGGCGTTTAATGTGTACAAGGGCAGCATGGTGGCTCAGTGGATAGCACTGCAGCCTTGCAGCGCTGGAGTCCTGGGTTCAAATCCCACCTAGGACAACATCTGCAAGGAGTTTGTATGTTCTCCCCTGTTTGCGTGGGTTTCCTCCAGGTACTCCGGTTTCCTCCCACACTCCAAAAACATACTGATAGGGAATCTAGATTGTGAGCCCCATCGGGGACAGCGACGATAATGTGTGCAAACTGTAAAGTGCTGCGGAATATGTTAGCGCTATATAAAAATAAAGATTATTATTATTATATTATTAATGCTCCAGATTCTCAACAAGCTCAAAGGAAGGTCAGGTTTATAGCTTCTCTAATCAACCAAACAGTTTTCAGCTGTGTTAACATACTTGCACAAGGGTTTTAAAGGGTATTTTAACCATCTAATAGCCTTCTTACACAGTTAGCGAACACAAAATACCATAATACACTGGAGTGATGGTTGTTGGAAATGGGCCTCTATACACCTATGAAGATATTGCATTACAACTAGACGTTTGCCGCTAGAATAGTCATTTACCACATTAACACTGTATAGAGTGTATTTCTGAATCATTTAATGTTAGCTTCATTGGAAAAAAACTGCTTTTCTTTCAAAAATAAGGAAATTTCTAAGTGACTCTAAACTTTTGACCGGTAGTGTATCTCTCTGATTTAAGGGCTTAAAAATTAAAGGTTTTAAAATTGCAAAATTTTCAAATTTTCGCCGTATTTCCATTTTTTTCATAAATAACCGCAAGTTATATCGAAGAAATGTTACCACTATCATGAAGTACAATATGTCACGAGAAAAAATTCTCAGAATCGCCAAGATCCGTTGAAGCGTTCCAGAGTCATAAGCACATAAAGTGGCAGTGGTCAGAATTGTAAAAATAGGCCTGGTCATTAACCTACAAAATGGCTTGGTCCTTAAGGGGTTAAAGATGCATTGCTCCCCTTTACTGATCTACTGGACCAACATGCAGCATCACAGATTGCACATATGGCCATCATGGACTCCATGTGCCTTTGCACATGCCCTAGTTTAAAATAGCTACAGAAATTTCACAAAAGTAATATTCTCATTTCTCTCACAGTCAGCTAGTAACACGTTTTCACATTTACAACCTGCCAAAATCCTGAAGAGTAACACCTTTATTCTTCTAGTAGGTGATTATTCAGCGATAAACACACTTCGCTCGTCCTCAGGCGGCATCTTACAAGCTGTAACACCGATGTTAGATTTGGAGCTGCATGGGAGCGCAGCACTGTATGTGCCGGCAGAATATTCCAAAAATTGCTCATCTACACACATTATAATGTGACACATGGTATTGTGTGTGAGCAGAAGATGCTTCACCCCAACATTTCACCCACAGGCAATGACATAGGCAACCTGTCAGAGGATTCTCAGTTTTGAAGACATTCACAACTGTCACACTGGAATAGGGCACTGTAGGTGGCATTGCTATGGATATTCCAGGTCACAATGGTACAGAGCACTGTAGGTGGCATTGCTATGGATATTCCAGGTCACAATGGTACAGAGCACTGTAGGTGGCATTGCCATGGATATTCCAGGTCACATTGGTACAGAGCACTGAAGGTGGCATTGCTATGGATATTCCAAGTCACATTGGTACAGGGCAATGTAGCTGACATTGCTAAGGATATTCCAGGTCACAATGGTACAGACAACTGTAGGTGGCACTGCTATTGATATTCCAGGTCACAATGGTACAGAGAACTGTAGGTGGCACTGGTATTGATATTCCAAGTCACATTTGTACAGAGAACTGTAGGTGGCATTGCTGTGGATATTCCAGGTCACAATGGTACAGAGAACTGTAGGTGGCACTGGTATTGATATTCCAAGTCACATTTGTACAGAGAACTGTAGATGGCATTGCTGTGGATATTCCAAGTTACATTGGTAGAGAGCACTGTAGGTAGCATTGCTACGGATATTCCAAGTCACATTGGTAGAGGGCACTGTAGGTGGCACTGCTATGGATATTCCAAGTCACATTGGTAGAGGGCACTCTAGGTGGCATTACTAAGGATATTTCAAGTCACATTGTTACACAGCACTGTAGGTGACACTGGTATGGATATTCCAAGTCACATTGGTAGAGGACACTGTAGGTGGCATTGCTATGGATATTCCAAGTTACATTGGTACACAGTACTTTAGGTGGCACTGCTATGGATATTTCAAGTCACATTGATAGAGGGCACTGTAGTTGGCACTGCTGTGGTCGTTCCAGGCCACATTGGTACAGGGCACTGTAGGTGACACTGCTGGAGATAATCCAAGTCTTGTTGGTACAGAGCACTGTAGGTGGCACTGCTGTAGATATTCCAAGTCACATTGGTACCGAGCACTGTAGCTGGCATTGCTATGGCAGTTCAGGATAACATTAGTACAGAGCACTGTAGGTGGCACTGCTATGGATATGCCAAGTCACATTGGTAGAAAGCATTGTAGGTGGCACTGCTGTGGCAGTTCCAGAACAAATTGGTGAAGGGCACTGCTGTGGCAGTTCCAGGTCACATTGGTACAGAGCACTGTATGTTGCACTGCCATTGCAGTTCCAGGTCACATTGGTACAGAGCACTGTAGGTGGCACTGCCATTGCAGTTCCAGGTAACATTGGTACAGAGCACTGTAAATGGCACTGCTCTAGATATTCCAAGTCACATTGGTACAGAGCACTGTATGTGGCCCTGTCATGGCAGTTCCAGGTCACATTGATATAGAGCAGTTTAAGGGGCACTGCTATAGATATTCCAGGTCACATTGGTACAGAGCACTGTAAGTGGCACTGCTATGGATATTCCAAGTCACATTGGTAGAGGGCACTGTAGGTGGCATTGCTATGGATCAGTCAATTGGTAGGCACTGTAGTGCAGTGCATGGCGTTCAGGTCACGTGTAGGGCACTGTAGGTGGTACTGCCATTATAGTTCCAGTCCTTTCTGTTATCAGATAATGTGACAGGTTATGTGTAGAGATGACTGAATTTGTTCAGATTCGATTCCGAATACGATCGGAATCGAATATTGTTTTTGCAATATTCGTCGAACACAGCTTAACATCATTAGAGTGTAGACTGTGAGCCCTCGTGGGCAGGGTCCTCTCTCCTTTTGTACTTGTGTGTCCCTTATCTTGCACATGTTTTATTGTACTTGTCTATATTTCCCATTTTCACATGTAAAGCGCCATGTAATAAATGGCACTATATAAATGAATAATAATAATAATTAGAGTCAATGGAAGTAGAAATTATCGAATATTTTTCAGAACCGATCATAAGACATACATTTGGCACAAATAATAAACATATGAAGCCCCAATAGTGGCAAAAAAATGATGCCTATAACAAAGATAGAAAAATATTTAGAGTTGAGAGTCCTCAGATATTTTTCTATCTACTGGCTAACACGGTACGAAGATATACATCTTTCCTATATAACAAAGATAGACATATGTCCACATAGAGAAGAAACCCGCTTCAGAAATACATATACACCGGGAGGAAAGTAAAGCAATCAGGTCAAAGATGTAATAGATGAAATTTAATTTTTATTGAATTAATAATCAGAGTAAAAAAGTATACAAAACATGAGTATTGTGACAGATACATGCAGGAAAACACCCAGACGCCAAAGGGCAGAAACCATCCAGACAATCTCCAGATGTATCTCAGTGGTACATTGAGGAAGTGAGGAAGCGGTGCTGTGTGAGCACGCGAAACGCACGTCGGGGGCTAGACGCCGCCAGGCCTAGGGCACCCCTCCAGCATCCTTTATTTAGGGTAAGTTCCCCCTTATTTTTAGGTTCTGTTTTGAACCTGGTACTGCTATTTACATATTGCTGCTGTAGCGCTATTATTGTGGGACCCTTACCTTTCTTATGTATCTATATATATGCACTGGCACTTTAGAGAGATTATCTCTCTGATACCACTGAGATACATTTGGAGATTGTCTGGATGGTTTCTGCCCTTTGGCGTCTGGGTGTTTTCCTGCATGTATCTGTCACAATACTCATGTTTTGCATACTTATTTTTTACTCTGATTATTAATTCAATAAAAATTAAATTTTATCTATTACATCTTTGACCTGATTGCTTCACTTTCCTCCCGATGTATATATTCGGCACAAATAGTGTTCGACTATGGCTCGAATATGTCAAAATCAGATTCGGGGCCAAAATCCGAACCAATTCATTCGTCTTTTATTATGTGGTGGGGGCAGTGTAAATATGTTAGATGTGTGTACATTTGAGTGATAACGATTCCTATTAGTCTTTGTATGAGAACGTTCCCGGTGTTATATAGTAGGAAGCCATTTACAGACTCAGATTGTCTTCAGAACATCATCTTCATATACACAATGCAATCTTCTTACATTAGCTACAATGATTTTGTTGCTTGTGATGTTTAGATGAACATTATACAGTATAATGGAGACATATTCGCTGTTAACATTTAAGATGCCTCCTTCCCAGCTATGTATTGGAGGCTCTGAATCAGCATGTGCATACATGACAAGTCATTTCTCTATAGCTACCAGTGAGCGGCAAAGGAAATGACTCTTTCAACAGAAAATCGACTGCTGTTTAATTAGATGAAATCAGCTGCCGCTCAGCGATTCCACAGCAGTGTTTAATGTGCTCGGGACCATCATCATTCTGAATCACAACGTATAAGAAGCATAATGTAACCGCGAAGCAGAAATAATTCTATAGCTCTGTCCCGGACAATTATAATTTGTTAGTAAAACATAAGACACAATAATCTCCTGCCGCCGAGCAGGTCCATAGCTAGACTGCCAGATGTGCGGAGACTCATCTACTACATCTACACGTCAACTTCTCATACAATTCAATGTAAGAGCTGCGGTTTGGCTACCAATTAAGAATTGTCTTGTTAGAAGGCCATCTTAAAGCCCCATGTAAAAAGAAAGAAATTATACACAAAAGTATGTGCCCCCTCTACATTACATTGACAGGAGATTTTATGATCTCCCTTTTCTACATCAATAAGCATCAATGTAGTGTCCACAGCTCACAGTTCACAGCTATATCAGCTCCCACTCTTACGGGAAAGTGTTCTGCATGATTTTGGAGGTATCGGTGACAATTTTTGCCCATTTATCCAGAAGAGCATTTGTGAGGTCAGAGTCAGACACCGATGTTGGGGAGAGGCCGAGCTCACAATCTCTGCTCTAGCACACCCCAAAGCTGAATGAGATTGAGTCATATTATTCCAACCAAACTCCCCCAACCATGTCTTTATGGACCTTGTGCACGGGGTACAGTCATGGAGTACAGAAAAGAGCCTTCTCCAAACTGCTTCTAGAAAGTTGGAAGCTACAAATTTCCAAAAATCATTTGCTGTAGGATTAAGATTAACCTTCAATGAGGGGCTGAGGCCAACCCCTGAAAAACAACCACCAAACATCACAGCTGGAACAATGCAATGAGGCAGATAATGTTCTTCTGGTATTTGCCATACCCAGACTCCTCTGTCAAACACTAGATAGAAAAGTGTGATCTGTCACTTCACAGAACACTTTTGCCCTGCTCCAGAGTCTAGTTGTGGTGGCTTTACAACTCCATCTGACTCTTAGCATTGTGCTTAGTGATGTAAGGCTGCATGCAGCTGCTCAGCTATGGAAATCCATGCCATGAAGCTAATGGCAAAATGCTTTGTGCTGATGTTCATTCAAGAAACAACTGCGATCTCTGCAGATATGGAGTCAGCAGAGCTTTGGTGACTTTTCTGCCCTCTGCTCCTCAGCACTCGGTGACCCCACTTTGTAACTTTACATGGTTCTACTTCGGGGCTGAGTTGCTGCGATTCCTTCCAAATCTTAATAATATTGCTCACAAGTGATGGGAGAATATGTTGGAGGGAAGAAATGTCATGATCTCATTTCTTATCTCGATGGCTCCTTTTATAGGGCTGCATTGGTATCAGTGAGGTCCTTAGAATGAGCAAATTCTTTCACAAAAGGCATTCTTACTAAAGGCAATGGCATTCCAAAGGGCCACATGTTATACACTTGTGAGAACGGGACTGAATGAAAAACTTGAATTCAATTATTAAAAGGCAAATCCAAAACTTTTGTATAAATAGTTCTGGACTTCTTCTTGGGAGGTCTTAGTATGTCTGTATCCTTAATAAATGGTTATTTATATGAAAGGTATCTGTATAATACTTTATTTCTCCTGTGGAAGTGCTGCAGGGGAAATTAAAATGTGCTTCCTGTAAATTTTCTATATATAAAAATGAATTACTGGAGTCACAAATAGCAGAAACATCTGAGATTCCTCTAGCCTAGTAAGTGTTAGCTCCACCTAGTGGTAGCAACAAGCAAAAAGTATTTAATCATTTCTTAGAGGAGTCTTCTGAGTATCTGTAAATCAATATTGACCCCCAGTAGCCAAGGAATAAGAACTGTTCGTCACCCTCCTTGGGTCCAGTGAATGGATTCATTCAGGAAAACCCCTTTAAGTGAGAAAAACTGAGCACCCCATTACAGATATATCATAAAATTAATTAAAGCAGATGATTAAGGCCCATGAGTGAAGCCTGTTATGAGCTGTGCTAAATGGTAAGATTAAAAAAAGTTCTCCATGAAAAATTTTCTCGAATAAGTAAGTTTTTTCACTCTTGACCAAGTTGTCATATCATATTCGGATGCAGGAGTTGCTCCAGTCCCAAAATGCAACATTGTATTTATTAGAATTTGTGGCTTCATCTATTGTGTTTTGTTTCTAAACTATAACACATATAAAGGAGTAATTAAAAAAATTGTAACACACAAAATACACAAGATACAATGTAATACACAAAAAGAGAAAATCAAATCACCCAGACTTTTACATAAAGAAGTTATAGGGAACCTATCGTGACAAAATGGTATTAAACTGCAGATATTGTGTTAGTCTGCAGGTTAATAGCATTCTGAACCTGCCTGGTGGCGACGCTTAGATCCTCATTACCGGGAGGTAATGAACTTTATTCCTAGTGGCAGAGTTCAGTATTCAGTCATAGAGGTGGTGCCGCCATGGCTTCAGTCATCGTTCTGTGAAAAGAGAGCGGCATCTGTATCCGTGCCCCCGGCAGTGACTGACAACCAGATTAGCATTAGGGCTGGCTGTCAGTTAGTGTCAGGGGTGCAATTACAGCCACTGCTCTCTGTATACAGAGGGTGACTGCGCCACCGCCACCACCACCACCACCCCTATGACTGAACGTTGATTGCTACTGGGAGGAAAAAAGCTAACTTCCTCCTGGAAGTGGGGCTCTCAGTGTGGGCGCTGGGCAGGTTCAGAACACTATTAACCTGCAGATTAGTAAAGTTTTTTCATGTAACAGGTTCCCTTTAAATAGAAATAGAACATCTTTAGACTGAAACTGCTAACACAGAGCTGAAAAATATGGGAACTACAGCCAACATGCAAATGATAGGCATGAGTCTGTGCATTTGTCCAACATTTCAAACTAGTGTCTAAGCCAGGAACATGAATTTCTTGGAACAAGTTCTAAACAGTGAGACCCGGAGATGTTTGGCTACCACTGCTTGTTCCTGTGGGTATAAATCATTTGAATTATTAAGTGTTCCTCTGAAAAAGACTGGTCTAAACTTTCTATTCATTTATTCTCATTTATTTGACTTACTAATAAAATTCCATCATATTCCACTGCGCTTTACAGGCATCACTGTCGCCATTGGGGCTCACAATCTACATTCCCTATCAGTATGTCTTTGCAGTGTGGGAGTAAACAGGAGTACCCGGTGGAAACCCACGCAAAGACTGGGAGACCATACAAACTCCTGGCAGATGTTGTCCTTGGTGGGATTTGACCCAGATTCCCAGTGGTGCAAAACAACAGTGCCAACCACCAAGTCCCTCTATCTCTCTTCTCTCTCTCTCAGCCACCTCCATTATTAAAGTTATCCATTTATTTTCTTTTGCTTCGTCAAGAATGTATGGTTACCAGTGGCTTCAACTAAAACCAGCTGATTGCTGGTTGTTCAGACACCGGACTTGTGGTGTCACATGAGGTAGTAAGAACCTGCTGACAGATTCCCTTCGACGATGAATTTAATGATGTCCATGTGCCCCAATGGAAGATAGAACAGGTCTTTCCTTAACATAAATTTTTCCAATATATTTTGCAATCTTTTTCCCATCTGGACCTGTTAATGCAAAGTGCCCAAAATGTTTCTTGACTATCTTTGATGAGCTCTGAAATAACGTACCAAGAAATAAAGCCTCCTTGACGAAACATGAACTTATCCATGAAGTTTAGAACACTCTGTCATTTTTTGTTTTACTAAAAGTAGAATTTGTATTGTATTTTGCTTTTCCTTTTGTAGACAAAGTGTTAAAATTGTATATCAGAATATCTTGCCTTTTGAATGTAGATGATGGGAGAACAGAGACAATAAATGGAATCTGCGGCTTTGAAATATAAAACTATAACATGCCTCAGCACGACGAGTAGATCAAAGACGAAGGGGAGACGCAGAAGAAAGCTGCTAACACAATATTGTTTTATGACAATGCGTAGAGAATAGCTATTTCTTTGCTTCTGCATGAGGTTTTTTTCTTTCTCTTAGGCATTATTTAGATATAGACGATTACATGCGCTAATGTACTTTCATTATTACTATTGAATCCTGCCTTTTGTAACAAATTATTCATGCATTGAGTTCCATTCTTTTGGCGTTTTGCTAATTGCGGTGGATTCTGCCAGCATAAAGAGCTTTGTTCTTGAACAGGGAAACTAACTATTGGGACACAAAGTCAAATAAATGGTTACCAGTAACATAATTAAATACTTGGTTACATGATCAGGAATTATTTATTTTTAAAGGGGTTGGACAACCATACTCCATTGGTCTTATTAAAGCAAACGTACGTCAGGACTGAGGTCTTCACTTTATATGCCAAAGTGGAAAATCCAGCTATGATTAAGAAGAATACTGTTCGAAAGGCGTAGTTTTCAACTTTTGCTGAATATGTATTGTAGTCTGTGATCTGTTTTTGTCCCATTTTAACCAATAAATAAGGAATTTAACTCATACACGTGCTGAATTGTGTTTTGGAGTCTCCCATGACCCCATATAACATGGTCTTACATTGATGGGAGTCAAGTTATGCTACATGTTTCCTGCTGCAAGTAACCTTCCCTATCAAACAAATTGTAGCTCAGGGTTTCAATAAAGTGTACCAAATATATTAATTTCCATGGTGACATCTTTCTTAGATGAAGTTATCCTATCTACCTGGCAAAAATTGAATTAGTTCTGTATACCAGTGCTAGTATTGGGAACCAAACATCTCCCCAATAATCATCAGGAACCTGCAAACAGAGACCGGCCAACATCATTTGCTGGGTAAAGATTATTTTAAAAGTGAATGTTTAGTTGGTCATGTCTTATTATTTATAAGTTTAAGACCATGGTTCTACATAGTGTAAATACTGTGTTTTCTCCCCTGCTTTTTTTGTGTGCAGAAAATCCACTACAATTAATTTTCCAAGCAAAGGAAATGGGATTTTATGAAAACTGTGCCTACTTTTTGTGTATAGTCACTGTTAAACTGTGAATTTTTCATAGTGATTTTTTTCTACAGGTTTCTATGGCGTTCCATGTAAAAAGTTCATGCAAAATACACTGTACGCATGTAAAACTATGTAAAAAAACAGCTGCAGTTTGGAGTGCAGAATAATAGCTTTTCTGTATAAAAAAAATGTATAAAAAAAGCTGCATCAAATCTGCCTCAAAATGTATCAAATAAATGGGAAAATTCATGAAAATAATGCAGAAAAACACATTAACCAGAGAAGATTTTATTTCTTGGTACAGACACCTGCAGAAAACATGTAGATAAAGAACAGCACTGCTTAACATTTTGGGATCATTAGCGGTCACAGCTTCATTCCTAATACAAAGCTCCAAATCCTCAGCATGGACATAAAGGCAATCATCTGTGAGAAGGATCAACCCTCCTAAGCCAACTATATGAGCATGTACATCATAGAAAGTTGAAAAAAATGATATATTTATATATGTGATCTGATGTCTTATTCTGAGAAATCCACATTTTTTTGTTACTATGTAAATGAGCTGTTAAGATCTATGTGCAGGACATTGCTCTTTCCAAGTGTCAAATACTTCTTCACCCTGTATGACATTGACCAATCGTAAGCAGACGGCAACATGCAGGGGAAAGAAGAACATGCCCCCAAAATAGCATAGAGCAGGCTTTCTCCTGTTTTAGGCATGTCATGGCAAAAAGTCTGCTCTTCTTAATAATCTTCCTACAAAGCTGTGTTTGATTAAATAGTGTCAGGAGTACAGCAGAGATGAGTGCGATTACACAAACCTTTCTGCTTTCAATCCATGGCATGTAGTTAGAATACAAAGAGAAGTATGGAGGGCACCACTAACTTTTAATGAAAAAAGTGTTCCTCCAAGAGCATGCTAGTAAAAACTTGCATGAAAAAAAAGAAAAAAGCAGCATGCCCAAAGGAATTGGGAACACCCAAGTGATTCAATAAAATATATCAATGCTTTATTAGTCAAACACTCACATCTGAAAAGAAAAAACACAGCACAAGCAGAATAAAAACATTTAAAAGCAAACAATGGAAAATGTTCCAGTCATGCTCATGGTTTGGCAATGGCTGACCCACTCTGGATCCCACATAGCAAAGAATATTTTAATATTAGGCTCTAAACAAAAGTGAAAGAATCAGTGGTGTCCAATACAAAGCCAAGAAACTGCTGTGCTTGAACAGATCAATGATTAATATGCAAAAAGATACTACATGTACCTAATATACAGCATCATGTTGATAATCAGTATAGAGAGCTAGGAAAGACTCAAAAAAAAACAACTTGCACATATGCAAATACCTACAAAGCCAAGAAAATACTGTGCTTAAGCAGAACAATAATTAGTAAAAAAAAAAAATTAATACATATATCTATTCACAGCACCATGCTAGTGGCTAGTATAAGAAAATTTGGAGAAACTCCAAGATGTGCATATGCAAATAACTATAGGTTGGTGCACAAGATGACCAAAAAGGCCAATTGAATAAAGCTAAAATAGAAAGCCAAACCAGGTTTTGTGATGCAATGAAGAGAAATGGCTTGGATCTCAGACCCATTGGTCAAACGGAGGCAGAGTCATGCAAAGAGCCATGAATGATGAGGGGAGCCAGGGGGGTATACACCCCACGCGCATCGCCCCACCAAACGTGTGGCTTCTTCAGGGAAAGGTAATGTGCTCAGGAAACTTAGGACTTTAAAGCGACGTGATGAATAAGGCCTGGATAGGCCGAAACGTCTACAATTTAATATAGTCACTTTTTGCTATCTCAATTTGATTTTTCCTGCGATTTGCCCACTTTTGATTTGCTCACAGTCTTGAATAAACATTTTTTTCTTGCATCACCATAAATAGAGTGTGCGGTGTATTCTAACTACATGGATTAGGGTTCAATTGGCCCAAAACACCGGCACCTCTCTGTCGGACAGAGTGCAGGCCAATATTCGCTTCTTTGTTTCATTCCATGGCAGTCAGTATGGGTGAGGAGAAGTACAGCAGAGCTGAGGTTTGTCTCGCTACAAACACTACTATTAGCCCTTCACTCAAATTGCTGTCAGCTCTACTCTACTGCCCCTTCCCCCACACAGCCTGTTGGAATGAAAGCTAAAATGTGTCTATAATCACACTCCTCTCTGTTCTTCCCCTGGCAGTATGTAATTACTCAGATCTCAGCAGTGAGACCAGTGAGGAGAGCAGACTCTCCGTCATTGCATGCATCACACTGAGAAACCTGCTTTCAGCTATTGCGGGGCGAGTTCTTATTTCTCCTGCAAAGTTGTTGCTTGCTCATGGTTAATCAATGTCATACAGATAGAAAAAGCACATGCTCCCAGAGGCAGGCTCCTACGGGAGATCTATGTCCTGCCCATAGATCTTAACAGCTCATTTACATATGAAGAAAAATGTGTATTTCTCTGGAATAAAACATGGGATCGTAGATATCAATGCATTATTTTATTCAGCTTTCTATTACCTGCATTCCCATATAGTAGGGTTGATTCTTCTGACAGATTCTCCTTAAAGGGAATGTCCAGGATTTCTTTATTTTTTCTAGTGAAAAATTAATGCTACAAAATAGAACAAAAAAAGCAATACTCACCTATTAATTCTATAATTTATCCTGCAGTGTCACTGTTATCTCTTCCAGTATCTGTTTAGTTTGCTGCTGCGATAATTATCTGCTGTACCACTGTAGCCAGTCATTGGCATCAATGTTAACATGTTCTTAAGGTATGGAGCTAATAGTCTTTTTTTGGCCTCTCTCTGGCAGGTATATGTCAGAACGCAGTAAAACAGAAAGGTAGGTATAATACAGTGAGCACAAATTGTCCCATTACAGAGCGCAAAGATGATAGTTGCTGCTCATAAAATTTTATGGAGAAGCAAGAAAGGTGGGAGAAGAGTGTAGCTAGAGGCAGATCCAGTAATTCTGCTGCAAGTTCTCTTGAAATGATAGTTACATTTTAAGGAGGATGACTATGGGTAATGGATGGCATTGTATGGAATACCAGACAGACTTCATTTAATATATTCGCTGAGAGCATTAATATGGTAAACTGAATGAGAAAATGTGGTAAGAACAGGCTCGAAAGTCTAGTCCTTGACATCCACCATGCATGAAGCTGTATTTATGTGTGTTTTGTTTCTTAATTGCAACATTACTGAGTATGAATTCATTTTTTCAATTATTTTTATAAAATGATCTTTCCCTCTCTGGTGTAATGTGTCACAACATGATGTTACATAGTTTTCATTAAATAGCATGAAATATTTAGATGATGTTGTGTTCTATTGGGATATGTTCAATTATTAAAGATATAGCTGTAGAGAAGCCCAAAATGAAAGTTTTTAATAGTCTTCCTAATATATTTTATATGTCTATCAACAGATCAGGCCCTTCGATAGGAAGCCATGCTTGGATATTGATAGCCATTTTTCAACTAGCCATGGATTTCATTATTTGCGAAACAGGACCTCCAAGTACTGCATACAAATACCTGCAAAGACCATCACTAGAACATAGGATACATCACACAGCGTTATGGAGCCTAAAGGGGAGGCAGAAGCCAAGAAGTCAGAATTATTTTCTGAGTCCGTTTACAAATTATGAACAGATATATCTCAAAGACAGTGTGGGCCAAAAGTTTTCTAGAATGGTGCCATTACAAGACTCTTCCAGAGCAAAAACAGTTCCCTCAACACATGGAGTAAAACACTCACTTAAAAGTACTCACTTGAAAAGGGATAAAAGACAAGTCCAAAGGAGAAGTTGGAATATTACACCGTTTTTGGACATTAAAAGTCAGCCGACTACGATATCAGAAATTATTATATGGGGTCCAACAGGGGATGATGACTTGGTGGAAACTAGCACAATCCCTGGGATTTATGATATCACAAGAACCTCTACGACACAAGGAAGGACGACATTACCAGGGACTACCACGTCCACTACTACTTCCACAACAACACAGCGTAAAGAGATGACTTCTCAAACTCCAGGGTACATCGAGGTAAAAAGCCCCCCGGGAGGATTAGCACAACAGAACCATTTCCAGGGAACGGGAAAGCTGCAAGACCGAAGATACCTAATGAAACCTCAGGTACGTTAAATGTAAGCTGTGTAAACTATGTAAGAATGAAAATGTAAATGGGAAACACAATTCATAGCTACAGGATCTTGGGTCAAGTTGGTTTCATGGTAGGTTCAGTATCTCGTGCTAGAGGTCTAATGCTTCATATTAGAAAATAATGCTCATTCTGGATGCACAGAACTCATCACCTTAGGGGGTACCACTAGCTTTAATGATCTGGGTCGCCAAAGCTTGCAATGTTGATAACCATACTTATCCTAAAGTCTTTACATCCCCTAAGGCTAGTTTCACACTAGCGTTCGGCAGGGCTGCGGAGGGCTGCTTACTTCCTCTGTCAAGCCTCGCCCACTGCCGCACCTCTTCCTTTCAGCGCCGCCTACCTCTGCATGTGTCCTGTGTACCCTATATTTACCATTGGTACGCAGGCCATGCGGATGTATGCGGATGCCTCCACATGCGTTGTTTTGATGCTGCGCCGACAGCAACAAAATGCAACATGTTGCGTTCAAAACGACGCATGCGAAGGCATCAGCATACATCCAGAAAGGAAAACCCAGCTCCGGAAATAGTATAAAAAAATCATCCTTTTATTGAGGCAAATATTAAAATACAAAATTCCAGCATGGCTGCTGTACTAGTCTCAGCGGTAAATAAATGAAAATACCGCAATATACAGTGACTGCCCACTGAAGTCTGGAAGCGCTTTGAGCACCATGTGCATACATCCGCATGGCCTGCATACTCAATGTTAAAGATAGGGTACACAGGACGCATGCAGAGGTAGGCGGCGCTGAAAGGAAGAGAGCGGCAGTGGGCGGGGCATTACGGAGGAAGTACGCAGCCCTGCCAAACACTAGTGTGAAACTAGCCTAAGACTGGGTTTAGTCAACTATGTAGCTGTGTTATTTTGATATTATTTAAGCACTGGCTGATTGTACTAGTGGTATACTAGGATGTGAATAAAAGGTTCTGCACATGATCCCAACCAAAACAGACCATCTTTGCAGTAAAAAAAAACATTACATACCGTAATTTCCATTTGAGTTAATGATTGACCATATAAAATATAGCCAGGTCTGGACTACCAGAGCAGAAGTGGGTTAATCGGTGGTTCCCCACACTGGACTCCTGATATGAGACCACCTATATAAAAAGTTTTTCCCAAAAATCACAAGTTATCTTTTATAGATATGATACTTGCTGATCTCTGAGGTCCAATCTCTGAGATCCCCAGAACAAGGCTCCTGTACCCCAAGTGTCGACCCAACAATTGTCTTGAATCAGGGCATGGACTCAGAGCCCAGCATGGACTCTATGGGTTTGTCACAGTAGGTCTGGTCATGGCCGGCGTTGGCGTATGTTGGGGATAAATTTACAGGATGATTTTTACATTCGTGACGCCACTGTAGTATTCTGGTAATAGTACCAGCGCTGCTGTAGATCTCTGAGGAGTGTGAGCAGCTAGAGTCGGGTCCCCACAGTGGACTGGTCCTCAAGCTATGGGACTTTGTGAAGTCGGTGCAGATAAAGACCACAGTCTACCGTCAGCGTCTTTCCATACCTTACTTTAAGAGTTCAGGCAGTCCCGAGCGATCCAAGGAGAGTTATCTTAGATCGCAGCTGGAAAGTTAGGGCCTCCTACTTCCAATAAACGGTAACACTTAAGCGTATCCCTCAAATCTCGCTAAATTATAGCTTACTGCCATAGTTTGTGTTAGGTCTTCCTTAAGAGCTGAATTTCTTATTTGTCTTGCAGAAACCTCAAATCTTGCACTCCCTCTAGACCCAGTAGTACTGACTATAGGCTCTGCCCGACTGGGTCCGTAGATTCTGGTTTCTTATCACTGCTTGAAAAAAGTGACCCTTCGGTCCGTGACGGCTGCAATTGCAGACATCGCAATCGTAAGCCTTATCATAAATCCACTTGCCTTCGCCTTGTCCACGCTGTAAAAGCACTCAAACTACCAAGGTCGAGCATCACTATCTGTTTTTTGACTTCAAAGTAGCTACAGATGCTACATGTTTCAACAGCAGGAGAACTCTCTGAACTGATACCCTCCTTAGACAGGATCTGAAACTTCTGTACTAAACTTCTATTCCTCAGTGTAAATGAGGATATACAGTTGACATAACCCAAAGTGAATTCAAACACCTATACCGACTCCACATATAACTGATGATAAAGCAGGAGACCCTTCCTCCTCCAGACGTCTTTCTCCGAGTCTAGACACTCACCACACCCTCACTGTCGAAGACAGGAACTAGACTCAAAATCACTCATAAATACCTGAAATCCTAAGAGTAACTCACTACCTAAGGGTTCTAGTATATGCAGTGAATGAATATTTAGCATTATAACGTCTCGCACAATATCTCTAGGACTGCGTGTGCCTAACACCAGGGCTACACACCAAGAACGTGACTTTACAGATCCCTGTCTTGAATGGAGCAGACCTACACATGTTTGACCTCCACTCTATTCACTATCTATGTCAATGTGACTGTTGTAAATGATCAAGCAATTTTCTCAGCTTTCTCCAGCAGTTCCATAAGCAATGAGTGAGGAAGAAGTTGAGCATATGCACCTCCACTAGGTTCAAGACAGGGCTTTGTTCTCTCAGTACTGAAGCCCCATTCTTGGGATTCCAGAGCTCTCTTCTAAGTCGGATCCCTAGCAATCAGCAGATTATCTTCTATCCACTGGAAATATTGGGAAAACTCCTTTAAGGTTCCTTGTATCTATCTGCTTAAATTTAATTTTATTGCAATTATTTATCAAAATTATTTCCTTTTTATTTAGTTTTGAAGAAACCTTTTGTCTATATCTGTGCACTCATCTAGAACAGGTAGACACCTGCCCATGTGTGATAAGCTATTGGGTTCATTATCAATCCATTTACAGAAAAGTATATTGGAGTTGGACAGCTCTTTTATTGAAATACCATTATTGTTATTGATGAGGAGCAGTGGTTCCATTCAGCAGTTGAAGAAGCACTAATGTCCACAATAAATATTGTAGTTTTTGACATTCTGTAGCAGCTGGCGCTACATGTTTCATTACAATAGAAAACATACTATGAGAATGAGATACAACACTCGACAAACCAATTCCATAGTGTAAAAAATATCCATATTATTAAATACCAAAAGTAATATATATTCTATGTCCATTATACAAAAAAGGAGAGAAAACTATGCGGGCATTTCCCTAAACCAATGACTGTCGAAGGAGTAACTAGAAAAGAGGCAATATTATAAACCTGATAAGGCATGATAAAATAAGGTTCAAGAGCTATCATATAAATATCTGTAACAGTTATATATCAGCATAATATTTTAGCATCAGTTTCAGAGCATAGGGTCTGATATATTAGAAAAGAGTGTAGCAGTAATCAACAACAGCATAATACAGAAGGTAATATCTATTTCCTGATAAATTCCTACTGTGTAATATGACGTTCTCCTGATGAAGCTTTTTAGATGCGAAACGCGTGTCAAGATCCTATGGGTCTTGAAGTTCTACACAAATCTGAGACTATATTTAGAAATATATGTGATTGAACAGATATTAATATTTTTGACTTGATATCGTTCCATTGGATGCAAGAATATGTTGCCAACTATAGACACATATAGCATGAACAACTCCTGCCAGAACTTCTCAGGATATATGGAGCCAAGAGGAAAACATACCTCAATAGAGTGCCTTTCAAAGGGTTTTTTAACTTCTAAAGACATATCCTTGAGATGTACTACAGCATACCATACAGTAGGTCATGTATAAGTATCAGTAGTAAGTAGAGCTCAGGAATGCATTGAAACCTCCTTGGCAGTGTGATGCAAAATCTCCAATACCAAGCTCTCATATCAGACATCTTTTTTTCAAACTTGGTGTAAATAAGATGTATGTACAATAAAGCATTATTAATGGGGTTGTACAGAACCAGTATCCCTCAGATAGGTCGTCAGTATAAGATCAGTAGGGGTCTCACTCCTGGCACCGCACCGATCAGCTGGCGTCTGCTCCTCTAGTGGACAGATGTAAGCAATGTAAGGAGTGGAACTCCGCAGCTCCATACATTGTTTAGTGGCTGCAGCTGAATTACTGCAGTTTATATCCAATTCAAGAGAATGAACTAAAAATTGGGGCATCCGTGGCTTTTTTCTAAAGAAAACATGTTAGAAAGTTGTATGAATAACATTTTTAAACACATCTAGGGCAACTTTTATTCAGCTGATCAACCTCATTAAGACATTTAGTTATATGACAGCTGTAATGTCTGAAAGTGAATTGGAGATAAACTAAAGCAGGGTTCCCCAACTCCAGTCCTCAAGGCTGCATCACCTGTACAATACAAAGGAAATCCTGAAAACATGACCTGTTGGTGGGCCTTGAGGACTGGAGTTTGGGAACCCTGAGCTAAAGAACTTGGCAGCGACCACTAAACAATTTATGGAGCTTCTGTGTTTTACTGCTTACATTTGCTGGAATAGATCAGCTGATCGGTGTGCCAAATTTCAGACTCCCACTGGTCTCATATTGTTGACCTATCCAATACATAAGTCATTAATCTCTTAGTCCTGGACCACCTCCTTAAAATATGTGGTGCTGCAGACCAACAGAATCCTAGAGCTGAAGAGATTTTAGGTCTGTAACAGACAGACGCGGTTAATTAAAGAATCTTTCCTCCCAGCAAAGTTTTTATCCTCTTAACTTATTGCAATCATCATATTATGTAACACTGTGCACTTATAATTGCTCATTTTGCCTTTCTACCCAGATAATTCTTCTCTTTTCTCTGCTCCATGTAGAAACAGGAAGTCTCTTGTCCTTGCATTTATCGTTCCCCTCTTCAACTCCTGACCCAGCTGCTCTCTCCTCCCTCCTGCCATTTACTTTTGCTGTGAGTCATGACTTGTGCAGACAAAATTGACCTCCTGTTACTACATAGAGCTTTGAAGGATTCAGCTCATCACTTTTTAATCACTCAATGTCATAGACCTAATGGGTAAGAGAAGAATTAGCTGTATGGAAAGGCAAAATGAGCAATTGTAAGTGCACAGTGCTACATAATATGATGTTTGCAATATATTAGTAATAATATAAACTTTGATTGGAACAGTGCTTCTTCAATTTCTAGCATCTCCAGAGATCCCAGTTCTGTGTTTTTCATCTCTCCAGAAAAGCTGTGAAGCATTAAAGATGTTATATCATTGAATGTTTTAATCAGGTTGTCCAGATGAATAAAAGGAATAGAAGTTGCAATAGATATACTTAAAAATTCTATTAATACAACTTAGTAATATATTTTGATTATGGATAAGCCATTATTGTCACACTTGTACTTGTTGTCCTGGGATTAGGCACCTCCACTTCCGGATTATATACTACATATAAGAGAGCGTTCTCTCCCACTCTTTATGTAGATGTGCAGGATGCTGGTTATCAGTCTAAATAAAATTAAATAAATAATAATAATAAATAAATCAAAGAAGATAATGGGATCATAAGGTCACGGCACACAATATCGCGACCTTAGAACATGCAATGATCTCAGAGATCTGCCTGTGGCTGAAAGTCCTGACCTGAGGATTAGCTTTTGGATTGTCCTCTTCATTCATAACTGGGAATCATACCTAGGTCAGGGACTACTTGTATCACTCCAACAGAAAATCAAAGTTACATTTTTTTTCTATTGCCTACACACTATATAAAAACGAAAAATATATAAACAATAAAAATAATGGCTGATACAATGCCATTGCTCCAGGCTCTCTAATACTTCTTGCTCTTCTGCCTTACTCACAGTGGCTACAGGTAATCTAGTGACATATAAAGTACTGCACATTCCATCTAGATATGTATTGTCAGACTACAAAAATATATATTTTGGTTATGTTTAAAGCTCCAACACTTTGAAGCATATCAAAGGAATGCTAATCCACATTAAATATAATTTAAGAGATTTATTAATGATGCGCTTCCTTATGCAATTCTGAAATGTAAGCGCAATAAAACTTCTTCAAAGCGTCCGGCGGATCATTTTGCATATATATTTACGCACAGAACTTGACTACAGATTCACTAGATGGCAGTATATGGATTTAAGATGCAAAAATGTCACTGTAGTTTATGAAGTTATCACACTAATAATGACAATAGACCTGAATCTTATATGGCCTTTGTTAAAATTCAGTCTTTTTTGTCATTTACGGATGTGAATCAAGGACATACTTGTCATACAGACAGATTATACAGCTACAAAAGAGCATTTAGAGAGCAAAGATTCATACTCAGTTTGCCCAATTCTCTTTATTCTGTTGTTTCCATGATAACAGACTACAAGCTCACCCTATGCAGTCTGATCCCATAGTCATATGCCATTTTTCTCCATCTGACCCTCTCCCTTACACTTTGTACAGTACTAACTGGGTTTGATAGTAGCTTGCTACAATGGGTAAATATACCATTCACAATTTGTATTTTCCAGTATAAATTCCTCTTTATTATGTTTGACACCAAAACAGATCTTTAGAAAAGTATTTCTAAAGTCCTTTTATCATATGCAAATTAGTCGATGGGGCACTTGTTTCCCCAGACTAGTCGCCCTACTTAGCATGTTATCAGAAAGGAGCTTCTTCTTCAGCTCCTCCTTTGACATCTCTGACTCCGCACATGAGCAGTGAGCCTCTGAAGCCAGGAAGTGTACACCCGGCTTCAGAGGTGCAAAGGCTGTATAAAAGAAAATTGTGCACATGTGCGAGTTTTGCAGAAAGCTCGCAATGATACCGATTGTTACAAACCATGTTATCACGCCCACAAGGGCATGATAACATACGAGATGGGGCGACTAGTCTGGGGAAATAAATGTCCCATCAACTAATCAAATGATTAATTTGCATATGATAAACAAACTTTAGAAATACTTTTTCTACAGATCTGTTCATGTGTCAAACGTAATAAAGGGATTGTTAGGCAGGGGATTATACCAGAAAATACAAATGCTGGTGGTATGGGAGACATAGGGACCTGTCTGGTTCCCTTTAAAGAAGTTGTTATCGCCATTTGTTTAATACAATCAAAGATACTCTATAATAATTACAAATAAAGCATACCTACATTACAAATGCCTCTCAGCTCCCATTGCTGCCAATTACTGGCAGCCACAGTGGTGTCAAGTTGGCCACTGATGTCCATGATTAACTGTAGAAGTATGATACTTGTTTGGACTGAAAGGGAAGTATAGTGTACTAAGAAATAGAAAGCGTGGAGAATGGTAATGTGAATATAGAATTCATTAGGGTTTAAAAAAATCAGGGGTGAATAACCCCTTTAAAGGAATCAGTCAATAGGATAAACCCTCCTAAGTGGTCTTTTTCTGCATGTAAGCCATAGAAAGTTGAATAAAATGATATCTTGATATCTGAGATCCGATGTCTCATTATCGAGAAATACGCATTTTTCTTTCTATGTGTGTGAGCTGTTAAGATCTATGGGCCGGAGTAATATAAATGACTTTAGATCAAGGGTCATTCATAGAGTCTAACATATAAATCTGTTTAAAACAATTATTTTATGCATTAAAAAAACTACCAACGAACAACAGACAATCAAAAGATATTTTATAGAAAATTCGCTTGCAAAGGTGAAGAAATATTTTTTATGGAAAATACGCTAGATAGGGTAAATAACCAGGAGCTCAGATAAAGCGGTCCACTAAAAAACGCCAGGCATCACCTAAGGCCTCTAAAAAGTCATAGAATCATAGAATGGTAGAGTTGGAAGGGACATCCTGGGTCATCTGGTGAAACCCCTGCTCAAAGCCCTTATAGTCATACCATGTGTGCTGATACTACCTAACCATGGGGATTGGCACCCAAGAAGATAATCAAGAAATGGCAGCCCCTGTCAGTCAGTGATGGCTCTCCCTAAGTGACCCTGATGAGCCCTAATGCAGTGAAAACCCAACTTATACCTAACTAGTGGTCAAGCACAGGTAATATCTTAGTAGGACGAAAATACATTACTTATTGGAAAAAAGATATACTGTTAATTAGATAAGTTATCACTTGTCAATCATGTGTTGACGCATTTCACCATGATATATGATTCATCAGGAGGCCAGATACTTGATGAAGGGACAGATGGCAGGACCAATGTGGTGTGTGGGAATGGTAATGTGAGTATAGTATTCATTAGGGTTTATAAAAAATACTGGGATAAATAACTACTTTAAATGGAATCTGTCAGTGGGATCACCCTCCTAAGCTGTCCAGTTGCGCATGTAGAAATGACGTCTTGATATCTGAGATCTGATGTCTCATTCCTGAGAAATACAGGTTTTTCTTCCTATGCATATGAGCTGTTAAGATCTATGTGCCTGACATACAGTAGATCTCCCCAAGAATTTGCCTCCAGAAATTATTTTATATGAAAGAGGTTGTTACCAGTGTGAAGCATGTAGATCAAGAGAACATACTGTTAGTCAGTACATGTCTCACAATAGTAAGTTCCTCTTTCGTTTACAATAAGCTCTGGAATCAGATTCTCGGGGAAATCTATTTCCGGCCTATATATCTTAACAGCTCATTTACATTTTAAGAAAAATGTAAATATCTCTGGAATAAGACATTGGATCGCAGATATCGAGGTATCATTTTATTCAACTTCCTATGACCTACATGCCCATAGAAACGACTTAGGAGGGTTGATCATACTGACAGATTCCCTATAACCCCTTTCCGACGTTGGGCGTAATAGTACGCCTACGTTGGAACTTTCCGGGCAGATAACAGCTGATCTATACAGCTGACATGTGCCCACAACAGCCGCTCGTGGAATCGCAATCCACCCACGGCTGTTAACAAGTTAAATGCTGCTTTCAATCTCTGACAGTAACATTTAACTCGCTGTTACCGGAAACGCGTCATTTATCCTGCAATTGATGACCTCGTCACATGATCGCCTCTTACCGATGGGTCGGCATGGCAACCAGAGGTATGAAGAAGCCCTCTATGATTGTCATAACTGGATTGCTATGAGTGCCGCCCAGTGGACGGCGCTCATAGCAAGTGAGCATTTCTGCTACACATATACAATCTGAACATCGCCTGTATGTAGCAAAGCCGATCAGACAACTGCAGCTTCTAGTCTCCCATTACTGAAGCAGGCAAAAAGTAAAAAATTTTTTTTTAAACTATTAAAAAAAAAAAATATATATATATATATATATATATATATATATATATATATAAAAGTTCAAATCATCCCCCTTTCGCCCCAATCTAAATAATAAAAAAAAAAAATCGAATGTACACATATTTGGTATTGCCATGTTCAGAATGTCTCAATCTATCAATATAATAGAAGAATTAATCCGATCGCAAAACGGCGTAGTGAGAAAAAAGTCAAAACGCCACATTTACGCTTTTTTGGTCGCCACAACATTGCATTAAATTGCAATAACAGGCAATCAAAAGATCATATCTGTACTAAAATGATATCAATAAAAACGACAGCTTGGCACTCAAAAAATAAGCCCTTACCCCATCCCAAATATCGAAAAATGGAGATGCTATGGGTATCGGAAAATGGCACAATTTTTTTTTCTTTAAAAAACTTACTAGAGAACCTAGACATGTTTGGTGTCTTTGAACTCATAATGACCTGGAGAATCATAATGGTAGGTCAGTTTTAGCATTTAGTGATCATGGTAAAAAAAACAATTTTGTGGAAACGCACTTTTTTTGCAATTTCACCACACATGGATGTTTTTTACCATTTTACAGTAAAAGATATGTTAAAACTAATGGTGTCATTCAAAAGTACAACTTGTCCCGCAAAAAAAGCAAGCCCTCACATGGACATATTGACCAAAAAATAAAAAAGTTATGGCTCTGAGAGGAAGGGGAGCAAAAAAAACCCCCAAAAATAAAATACCCTTGGTCATTAAGGGGTTAAGGCTTTATAACTTTTGCTATAACGACAGTGTAAAAAATGTAAATAAAGATGAAAAAATAATGAAAACTAAATTGCTAAAGCTAAATAAATGCCTGGAAATTAAAATATCCAATTATAATAATTAGAATCATAGACAAGGACCATGATGGCCTGAAACGCGTCATGTGGCCATTTTTTTGTTTGTTCAATTTAAATGAAGAAAAATAAAGCTTTTATAGTTTTAACTCTGTAGGGATGTTGGTTTCCTTCATTTTCAAACTCATTGCCAATGTTCAAATCATTGCATATAAGATACAAGTAGGTGAGCTGTTTGATTTGTCTATTCCTGGAATAGTTTGAACCATGGAATATTATAATATGAATTGCAACAATGATGTACTTAAAAGTATATTTTATAGGTTGCCGAGTAAAATTATTCACATTGTTTAAAATATTTTGTCATTTTTTTCTTCTTCCTATTGGTCATGCTGGACATAAGAACGGACCTCAATGTGTATTTATTATTTGCTACAGATATTTTTATTGTGTATGTAGATGTCTGAATCATTTTTCACTTTTAAAGGCAATCCGTCAGCAGGTTTTGCCTATGTAATCTGGGGACAGCATGAGGTAGGGTTTACAATACTGAATTTAATGATGTGTCACACTTATTAGGATGTATCCAAAATAGGAACAGAGAAATGTAAAAACCTGGATGAAGCACTTGGCATCGTGAAACGGCTGTCGCTCTTTTTTCTGTCTGTCTGTCTGTCTGTATCGTCCACTCGGTATGTAATAAAGGAATATCTTCTTAGCCTCGGGGTGAGTGCCACAGTTTTTTTTCTCTCTGTTCCCATTTTGGATTTTGCCTGTCTCCTGTTGAGCCCACATGTGGCCATGTTATAACTGACTCAGAACTTAAACAATGATATTTATCTCCATATGTTTCTTCATTAATTTGATTGCAATTAGTATTAGTGCCAACCGATCCTTTCCATTTGTTCTTTTTTATCAATCTATGAGTTGTTATTTACTTACTATGAAGGTTTTATCACTAGGACATTATCATTGATGTGACTATCTGGCACGTGCTAAGTAAGCCATCTGACTCCACCCCTTCCTGTGATAAGCCGCTCACTGTCAATAGGCAACGTACATAATAATCTGTGGTGTGGACGTGGTCAGCTTTCTGAACTCTGCTACGTTCTGCATCTAATAACTCGGTTTATAGCAGAACCACTGGACCCATTAAACTAAGTAATACATTATTGGATTCAGGGTCTCTTTGCTGACGTCATGCTGCTCTCAGATGATTTAGCAAAAACTGCTGACATATTCCCTTTAAGAGTTCGTCCAAACTTGGAAACCATTTCTGCTTTCTTCTTCCAATAAATAGTGCCATGACTGTCTACAGTCTGTGTATGATATTCATGGTGATACCTATTTACATTAATAGAAAAGCAATAGCGCTAAAATAAAAGACTCAACCCATGTATTCTTCAAGGAAGAAAGCAGACTTTTTTATTTGTCTAAAATGCCTTCAGTGCTGATAAGGACATGTTTTCAAACCTCGCTCATAATATTTTACATTATATCTCTATTTATTCCAACCCTGGTAGGACGCAGAACTCCTTGCGTTGACCTGCAGTCTAGATGAGCGCTGGTTCTACTGAACAGTTCATTGCATTTTAGCCTTTCTGTCTCGGTAAAATTCTGATGAATGTAGACGAGTCGACGTATGAAACAAACCACATCTGTCTTTTTATATGTGTGGAAATAACTTTCCTGAGAGTAAATATGTCGCCTTTAGCTGTTATGGCTTTTGCTTGTGTTACTCATCTCAGTTTAGAGAGATAATGATGAATGACTGATATAGAGCAAATAGCACATTCACTCAGAAGTGGATCTTGAACAGTAAATCTGAGCGCGGCTGTGATATGGAAGTTGACACATGAGGTTGGATTGGTAATGATAATTCATTATACAGTCAGATGATAGTGTGTTCAAGGGTATGATGAACTATACATCCTTTTCAGAAGATCTGCATGCTATTTGACCAATCATCCATGCCAAAATAAAAAAACTTATATGACCACAGATCACGATAATAACGGATGCTAGGGATTATAATAACCCTTCATTCAGAGTTTACAACCCCAAATCAAAATTATACCCGTGCCACCTGACCCAAAACCCTTAGGGGCCACTTAGTCAAGATTGCCATAGGGCAAGATGGCACTATGCCATTATTGACAGAGTACAGCATGCCAGATTCGTTAGAGACGCACATCACTTAATGAAGTTGGTGCCTCTAGTAGGTGGTGAGTGCCCCCATGCGTTGCACCAGAAATGCTTCTCCAGTCTAGTGCTGGAGTAACAGTTTTGGATTTGAAAACGCAGACAGATTTTGTGATTTTGCTGGGGGATGAGAGCACATAGTCATGCCCTCTGTGTCCTCCCCAGCCCCATCCATTTTTGGTATCGCTGATCTAAAGTGGTATAAAAAATCCCAAAAGTTGCAAAATTTTTGTGCTACCCAGGGTTGCCCAAGAATTTGTGATTTTTCAAGTTTTTACACCATTTTTGTGACATTTAAAGTTTTGATGACTCAGCCCCTTATTCCCCACTATAAATCATTCAAAGTGCAGCAAAAACACCACCTAAAACCCAAATTTACCCCATGAGAACTGGCCTATTATCAAATACAGATGTAATTACACCATGTTCCAAATTATTATGCAAATGATATTTTTCTCTGATTTTCCTAAGTGGTCGGTGCAAATGACAGTCAGTCTAATAAAAGTCATCACCCGTTAGAGTATACATCGAATTTTATTGAAGAAACCTTCCAATAATAACAGTATAATCTCCAAAATGAATAAAAACTCAAAATGCACTGTTCCAAATTATTAGCCACAGTAGAATTTCTGAACATTTGATCTGTTTTAAAGAACTGAAAATGCTCATTTGTGGAATTTGCAGCATTAGGAGGTCACATTCACTGAACAAAAAAAGCTACTTAACTCCAAAACATCCTAACAGGCCAAGTTACATGTTAACATAGAAACCCTTCATTGATATCACCTTCACAATTCTTGCATCTATTGAACTTATGGGTTTTTGGAGAGTTTCTGCTTGTATTTCTTTGCATGAAGTCAGAATAGCCTCCCAGAGCTGCTGTTTTGATGTGAACTGCCTCCCACCCTCATAGATTTTTTGCTTGATGATACTCCAAAGGTTCTCTATAGGGTTGAGGACAGAGGAAGATGGTGGCCACACCATGAGTTTATCTCCTTTTATGCCCATAGTAGCCAATGACTCAGAGGTATTCTTTGCAGCATGAGATGGTGCATTGTGATGCATGAAGATGATTTTGCTCCTGAAGGCACATTTCTGCTTTTTATACCATGGAAGAAAGTTGTCAGTCAGAAACTCTATATAATTTGCAGAGGTCATTTTCACACCTTCAGGAATCTTAAAGGGCCCTACCAGCTGTTTCCCCATGATTCCGGCCCAAAACATGACTCCTCCACCTACTTGCTGATGTCGAAGCCTTGTTGGGACATGGTGGTCATCCACCAACCATCCACTACTCCATCCATCTGGACCATCCAGGGTTGCTCGACATTCATCAGTTAACAAGTCTGTTTGAAAATTAGTCTTCATGTATGTCTGGACCCACTGCAACCATTTCTGCTTGTGAGCACAGTTTAGGGGTGGCCGAATAGTAACATAGTAGTTATTAAGGTTGAAGGAAGACTTTAAGTCCATCAAGTTCAACCCATATCCTATCCTAACCTGCCCTAACATGTTGATCCAGAGGAAGGCAAAAAAAAACCCAAGTGGCAAACAGTAAGCTTCACATTGGGGAAAAAAATTCCTTCCCGACTCCACATACGGCAATCAGACTAGCTCCCTGGATCAACGCAGTATCTAGGAAACTAGTGAATATAGCCTGTAATATTATACTTTTCAAGAAAGGCATCCAGTCCCTTCTTAAATTTTAGTAAGAATCACTCATTACAACATTAGACGGCAGAGAGTTCCATAGTCTCACTGCTCTTACAGTAAAGAATTCTGCGTCTGTGATTATGGCTAAACCTTCTTTCCTCCAGACGTAGAGGATGCCCCCTTGTCCCCGTCACAGGTCTAAGAGTAAAAAGATCATTAGAAAGGTCTTTGTACTGTCCCCTCATATATTTATACATTGTAATAAGATCACCCCTAAGCCTTCGTTTTTCCAAACGAAATAACCCCAAGTGTAATAACCTGTCTTGGTATTGCAGATCCCCCAGTTGTTTAATAACCTTGGTCGCTCTTCTCTGCACCCGCTCCAGTTCAGCTATCTCTTTCTTATACACCGGAGACCAGAACTGCACACAGTATTCTAAGTGTGGTCGCACCAGTGACTTGTATAGAGGTAAAATTATGTTCTCCTCATGAGCATCTATGCCTCTTTTAATGCATTCCATTATTTTATTTGCCTTGGCAGCAGCTGCCTGACATTGGCCACTAAATGTGAGTTTGTCGTCCACCCATACACCCAGGTCTTTTTCAGTGACAGTTTTGCCCAGTGTTTTACAATTAAGCACATAATTATACATCTTGTTTGTTCTACCCAAGTGCATGACCTTACATTTATCCCATTAAAGCTCATTTGCCATTTATCAGCCAAAGCTTCTAGTTTACATAAATCCTCCTGTAATATAAAATTATCCTCCTCTGTATTTATTACCCTGCAGAGTTTAGTGTCATCTGCAAATAATGAAATACTACTCTGTATGCCCCCTACAAGGTCATTAATATATATGTTAAAGAGAAGCGGCCCCAATACTGACCCCTGTGGTACCCCACTGCTAACCGTGACCCAGTCCGAGTGTGCTCCATTAATAACCACCCTTTGTTTTCTATCCATGAGCCAGTTCTTAACCCACTTACACATATTTTACCCTATCCCCATTGTTCTCATTTTATGTATCAACCTTTTGTGTGGCACTGTATCAAAAGCTTTTGAGAAGTCCATGAACACCACGTCCACTGCATTCCCTTGGTCCAGTCCTGAACTTACCCATTCATAAAAGCTTATCAGATTAGTCTGACAAGAACGGTCTCTCGTAAACCCATGCTGATACTGTGTCATGAGGTTATTCAGCCTCAGATACTCCAATATAGTATCCCTTAAAAAACCCTCCAGGATTTTACCCACAGTAGATGTTAAGCTCACTGGCCTATAATTTCCAGGTTCAGTTTTTGCCCCCTTTTTGAATATTGGCACCACATTTGCTATACGCCAGTCCTGTGGTACAGACCCCGTTATTATGGAATCTTTAACCCCTTCACCCCCAACGGTGGTTTGCACGTTAATGACCGGGCCAATTTTTACAATTCTGACCACTGTCTCTTTATGAGGTTATAACTCTGGAACGCTTCAACGGATATTCACAATTCTGAGATTGTTTTCTCGTGACTAGAGTTGAGCGATACTTTCCGATATCCTAAAGTATCGGAATCGGAATGGTATCGCCGATATCACAAAAAAATCGGCGATACCCGATACCGATACCGGAAGTCCCATGTAAGTCTATGGGAACAAAATATCGCAACTAAAAAAACCCCATTCTTTCCTTGTAAACACTAAATATACACACATAGAATACATATATATATATATACATGTCATTGTGACATATATATATACATATATGTATAGTTTATACACTTCTACATAGTAAAATATCCTTTGATTCAATTGCCGGGTAAAGCCGGCTTCAGTGAAAAGACAGAAGCACCCGACATGAAATGACACTTGGTGTACATAGGGTTAACCATGTCTTTCATGTCGTTTGCTATCTGATTTGCACAAACAATTAAATCAGACTATGTGTGCAAAATTTCACACCTGTAGGGGTTAATTAAAGGTGTAAATTCGTTGTAAAAAAACCGGACTTTTTTGCTACGAATTTACACCTTTAATTAACCCTACAGGTGTGAAATTTTGCACACATAGTCTGATTTAATTGTTTGTGCAAATTAGATAGCAAGGACATGAAAAGACATGGTTAACCCTATGTACACCAAGTGTCATTTCATGTCGGGTCACCGACATGAAATGACACTGGTGTACATAGGGTTAACCATGTCTTTTCATGTCCTTTGCTATCTAATTTTCACAAACAATTAAATCAGACTATGTGTGCAAAATTCACACCTGTAGGGTTAATTAAAGGTGTAAATTCGTTGTAAAAAAAACGGACTTTTTGCTACGATTTACACCTTTAATTAACCCTACAGGGGTGAATTTTGCACACATAGTCTGATTTAATTGTTGTGCAAATTAGATAGCAAAGGACATGAAAAGACATGGTTAACCCTATGTACACCAGTGTCATTCATGTCGGGTTCTGCATTTTCACAAAGCCGGCAATTGAATTAGCGCTATTATACTATGTAGAAGTGTATGAACTACAAATATAAATATATATATATATGTGTCACAAATTCAATGACATGTATATATATATATATGAGGTGTAAAATTGCTGAAAAAAAATGCGTGGGCTCCCGCCCTATTTTCGCAACCAGACAGACAAAGCCAGTGAGTGGGGGCAGATAATAATAGCCCAGAGAGGGACCATTTTTTTTGGCCCCCCCCGGCTACTTAACATCTGCCCCCAGACACCCCAGAAAGGGCAAATCTCTAATTAGATTTGCCCTTTCTGGCACTTTGCCCGTCTATTCCCATTGCCCTGTAGCGGTGGCGAATGGGTTAATAAGGGGTTAAAATGACCTTGCAATTGAAAGGTCACTTTAAGCCAGGTTAATAATTGAGAGCTGTCAATTAGACAACTATCAATTATTAATCCTATTGTATGAAAGAAAAATCAAACACACACACTTTAATAAAAAAGAAGTTTAATGAAATAATCACACAGTTTTTGACCATATTTTATTTACCTGTTAAAACCATTTCCTGTAATAAAAATAAAATAATAAAGCAAAATTATTCTTACCAAACCGATGCACAGTCAGGTCCCACGGTGTAATCCTTCAGAAAGGGTTAATGTTTACTGCAGGGACCGCAGCTAATGCTGCAGCCTCACAGTAAACCCCAAATGAATGAGTTCCTCTCCTGCCTGACAGGAGAGTAAAGGCTGGGTGTCACATAACGATACACCAGCGATCCCGACAACGATATGCACTTGTCAGGATCGCTGGTGTATCGCTACATGATCGCTGCTGAGCTGCCAAACAGGCAGCTCAGGCAGCGATCTGGGACAGCGACACTGCGGGTAACATCGCTTAAGGGCCCGTCTCACATAGCGATATCGCTACCGAGATCGCTGCTGCGTCACAAGTTTTGTGACGCAGCAGCAAGCTCACCAGCGATATCACTGTGTGTGACATTCAGCGACGATCAGCCCCCCTGCCGGGTATCGCTGATCGTCGCAGAAATGTCAGGACCTTTATTTGATCGCTGGTTTCCCTCTGACAGGCACGCATCGCTGCGTGTGACAGGCGGGAGACCAGCGATCCGCTGGTAACCAAGGTACACAGCGGGTTTCCAGGCACCGCGCAGCGCTTGGAAACCCGCTGTGTACCTTGGATACCAGCTCCCTGCATCAGGGCGCTGGTATCCAAGGTACACAGCGGGTTTCTAGGCACAGCCCCGCGCCTGGAAACCCGCTGTGTACCTTGGTTACCAGCGGATCGCTGGTCTCCCGCCTGTCACACGCAGCGATGCGTGCCTGTCAGCGGGAAACCAGCGATCAAAAAAAGGTCCTGACATTTCAGCGACGATCAGCGATACCCGGCAGGGGGGCTGATCGTCGCTGAATGTCACACACAGCGATATCGCTGGTGAGCTCGCTGCTGCGTCACAAAACTAGTGACTCAGCAGCGATCTCGGTAGCGATATCGCTATGTGAGACGGGCCCTTAAGTGGAAAGCTTAATTGATTGCTTTCCACTTTCACTTCAGGTCAGCCAGGGACACAATCAGTGACGTCAGAGGGAACTGATTAACAAAAATAGGGGTTCCCTTCGAAAAAAAAATGGCGTGGGGTCCCCCCTATTTTTGTTAACCAGCCAGATGAAGCAGACCGCTGAGGCCTGGATTTTCAGGCTGTTAAGGAGCCAAGATCCATGGACCTTGCCAGCCTGATAATACTAGGCCACAGCAGTCTGCATATCTTGGCTGATTAACAAAAATAGGGGATCCCCTCGAAAAAAATTGGCGTGGGGTCCCCCCTATTTTTGTTAACCAGCCAGATGAAGCAGACCGCTGAGGCCTGGTTTTTCAGGCTGGTAAGGATCCAATATCCATGGACCTTGCAAGCCTGATAATACCAGGCCACAGCAGTCTGCTTAGCTTGGCTGGTTAACAAAAATAGGGGATCCCCTCGAAAAAAAAACGGCGTGGGGATCCCCCCTATTTTTGTTAACCAGCCAAGTAAAATGCAGACTGCTGCGGCCTGGTATTAAAAGACTGTCAAGGCACATGGATTTTGGCCCTCAACAGCCTGATAATACCAGGCTACAGCAGCCCCACATTTGGCGCATCAAAAGATGTGCCAATTGTGGCACTTTACCCGGCTCTTCCCACTTGCCCTGTAGCGGTGGCAAGCGGGGTAATAACGGGTTATTGTCACCGTTGATTGCACGGTGACAATAAGCCCGGTTAATAATGGAGAGGCGTCAATAAGACACCGATCCATTATTAATCCCAAAGTTATTAAATGCATAAAAAAAAGACACAGCAAGAAAAAAGTATTTTAATGAAATAAAAGAGACAACACAGTTTTCATTACTTTTATTACTCTCTCATTCCTGCGACGCCATCGATCTCCTGTAAAAAAAGAAAAAAAACAAACCAACAGTATACCACCTGTCCGACGCAGTCCATAACGATAGTCCCACGACGATCCAGCTCTGCTACATCGCAATGACAGGCAGAGCCTGTCATTGCAACGCAGCACAGCTGATTACCTGCTTCCCCGGCGGTGACGTCATCGGACTGACTGCTTTACGGCCGGGATTACCCAGCAGTCACTGCAGTTATCGCGAGAAACTGCATGTGACCGCCGGGGAAAGAAGATGGCGGCCATGAAGCAGTCCAAGACGTGATCGCCGGAGATCTTCTGCCGGGTAAGTGCCGCTGACTCCTGACAGACCCGACCGACGGACACTGACAGTGACAGTGACAATCCCGATTCCGGTATCCGATAAGACGAAAATATCGGAACTCGGAATCGGAATTCCGATACAGCCAATATCGGCCGATACCCGATATTTGCAGTATCGGAATGCTTAACCCTACTCGTGACATATTGTACTTCACGTTAGAAGTAAAATTTCGTCGATATAACTTGCGTTTATTTTTGAAAAAAACGCAAATATGGCGAAAATTTTAAAATTTTGCAATTTTCAAACTTTGAATTTTTATTCCCTTAAAACAGAGAAATATATCACACAAAATAGATAAGAAATAACATTTCCCACATGTCTACTTTACATCAGCACAATTTTGGAACCAAAATTTTTTTTTGTTAGGAAGTTATAAGGGTTAAAAGTTGACCAGCGATTTCTCATTTTTACAACAAAATTTACAAAGCCATTTTTTTAGGGACCACCTCTCATTTGAAGTCACTTTGAGGGGTCTATATGGCAGAAAATACCCAAAAGTCACACCATTCTAAAAACTGCACCCCTCAAGGTACTCAAAACCACATTCAAGAAGTTTATTAACCCTTCAGGTGCTTCACAGGAACTAAAGCAACGTGGAAGGAAAAAATGAATATTTAACTTTTTAGCCACAAAAATTATTTTTTACAAACTTTTTTTTTATTTTCACAAGGGTAAAAGGAGAAAATGGACAGATAAAGTTGTTATGCAATTTCTCCTGAGTACGCCAATACCCAATATGTGGGGGAAAACCACTGTTTGGGCGCACGGCAGAGCTCGTTAAGGGAAGGAGCGCCGTTTGACTTTTTCAAACTAAAATTGGCTGGAATTTAGATTGGATGCCATGTCGCGTTTGGAGAACCTCTGATGCGCCTAAACAGTGGAAACCCCACAAGTGACACCATATTGGAAACTAGACCCCCTAAGGTACTTATCTAGATCTGGTGTGAGCACTTTGAACCCCCAAGTGTTTCACAAAAGTTTATAATGCCTGGGTGTGAAAAAAAAAAACAATTTTCCACAAAAATGATTTTTTAGTCCCAAATTTTTGAATTTTCCCAAGGAAACTGGACCCCAAAAGTTGTTGTCCAATTTGTCCTGAGTACGCTGATACCCCATATGTGGGGGAGGAAACTGTTTGGGCGCACGGCAGGGCTTGGAAAGGAAGTAGTAACGTTTTGGAATGCAGACGTTGATGGGGGTCATGTTCCGTTTGCAGTGCCTCAGATGAGCCTAAACAGTGGAAACCCCCCACAAGTGACACCATTTTGGAAACTAGACCCCCTAAGGAACTTATCTAGATCTTTGGTGAGCACTTTGAACCCCCAAGTGCTTCACACAAGTTTATAATGCCCGGGCATGAAAATAAAAAATCCTATTTTTTTCCCACAAAAATTATCTTTTAGTCACTAATTTTTTATTTTCCCAAGAGTAACAGGAGAAATTGGACCACATAAGTTGTTGTACAATTTGTCCTGAGTACGCTGATACCCAATATGTGGGGGGGAACCACTGTTTGGGCGCACGGCAGAGCTCAGAATGGAAGGAGCACCATTTGACTTTTTCCAACCAAAATTGGCTGGAATTGAGATTGGATGCCATGTTGCATTTGGAAAGCCCCTGATGTGCCTAAACAGTGGAAACCCCCCACAAATGACCCAATTTGGGAAACTAGACCCCCTAAGGAACTTATCTAGATCTTTGGTGAGCAATTTGAACCCCCAAGTGCTTCACACAAGTTTATAACGTAGAGGCGTAAAATTTAAAAATCATATTTTTTCCACAAAAATGATCTTTTCACCCCAATTTTTATTTTTCCAAGGGTATCAAGACTCCAAAAGTTACTGTGCAATTTGTCCTGAGTGTGCTGATACCCCATATGTGGGGGTAAACCACTGTTTGGGTGTAAGGCAGAGTTTGGAAGGGATGGAGCGCCGTCTGACTTTTTCAACGCAGAATTGACTGGACGTCATGTCGTGTTTGGAGAGCTCCTGATCTGCCTAAACAGTGGAAACCCCCATAAATGACACCATTTTGGAAACTAGACCCTCAAGGAACTTATCTAGATGTGTGGTGAGAACTTTGAACCCCCAGGTGTTTCACTAAAGTTTATAACGTACAGCCGTAAAATAAAAAATCTTTTTTTTTTTTACAAAAATGATTTTTTCGCCCTCAATATTTTATTTTCACAAGGGTAACAGAAGAAATTGGAACCCAAAAGTTGTTGTCCAATTTGTCCTGAGTACGCTGATACCCAATATGTGGGCGAAAACTACTGTATGGGCACACGTCAGGGCTCGGAAGGGAAGTAGTGACGTTTTGGATTGCAGACTTTGATGGAATGGTCTGGGGGCGTCATGACACATTTGGAGAGCCCCTGATGCACCTAAACAGTGGAAACCCCCACAAGTGACCCCATTTTGGCAAACAGACCCCACAAGGAACTTATCTAGATGTGTGGTGAGCACTTTGAACCCCGAAGTGCTTCACAGAAGTTTATAACGTACAGCCGTAAAAATAAAAAATCCTTTTTTTTTTACAAAAATGATTTTTTCGCCCCCAATATTTTATTTTCACAAGGGTAACAGGAGAAATTGGACCCATAAGTTGTTGTCCAATTTGTCCTGAGTACGCTGATACCCAATATGTGGGAGAAAACTACTGTATGGGCGCACGTCAGGGCTCGGAAGGGAAGTAGTGACGTTTTGGATTGCAGACTTTGATGGAATGGTCTGGGGGCATCATGTCGCATTTGGAGAGCCCCTGATGTGCCTAAACAGTGGAAATCCCCCACAAGTGACCCCATTTTGGAAAATAGACCCCACAAGGAACTTATCTAGATGTGTGGTGAGCACTTTGAACCCCGAAGTGCTTCACAGAAGTTTATAACGCACAGCCGTAAAAATAAAAAATCTTTTTTTTTTTGCAAAAATGATTTTTTTGCCCCAATATTTTATTTTTACAAGGGTAACAGGAGAAATTGGACCCCAAAAGTTGTTGTCCAATTTGTCCTGAGTACGCTGATACCCAATATGTTGGAGAAAACTACTGTATGGGCGCACATCAGGGCTCGGAAGGTAAGTAGTGACGTTTTGGATTGCAGACTTTGATGGAATGGTCTGGGGGCGTCATGTCGCATTTGGAGAGCCCCTGATGTGCCTAAACAGTGGAAACCCCCACAAGTGACCCCATTTTGGAAAATAGACCCCACAAGGAACTTATCTAGATGTGTGGTGAGCACTTTGAACCCCTAAGTGCTTCACAGAAGTTTATAACGCACAGCCGTAAAAATAAAAAATCTTTGTTTTTTTTGCAAAAATGATTTTTTTGCCCCAATATTTTATTTTTACAAGGGTAACAGGAGAAATTGGACCCCAAAAGTTGTTGTCCAATTTGTCCTGAGTACGCTGATACCCAATATGTGGGAGAAAACTACTGTATGGGTACACGTTGGGGCTCGGAAGGGAAGTAGTGACGTTTTAGATTGCAGACTTTGATGGAATGGTCTGGGGGCATCATGTCGCATTTGGAGAGCCCCTGATGCGCCTAAACAGTGGAAATCCCCAACAAGTGACCCCATTTTGAAAATAGACCCCACAAGGAACTTATCTAGATGTGTGTGAGCGCTATGAAGCCCCAAGTGCTTCACAGAAGTTTATAATGTACAGCCGTAAAAACAAAAAAATATTTTTTTTTGTACAAAAATGATATTTTCGCTCCCAGTTTTTTATTTTCCCAAGGGTAACAGAAGAAATAGGACAAATTGCACAATAACTCTTGGGGTCCAGAGTACGCTGATACCCCATATGTGGGGATAAACTACTGTTTGGACGCATGGCAGAGCTCAGAAGTTAAGGAGCACCGTTTGACTTTTTCAACGCAGAATTGGCTGGAATTGAGATCAGACGCCATGTCACATTTGGAGAGCCCCTGATGTGCCTAAACAGCGGAAACCCCCCAATTCTAACTCCAACCCTAACCCCAACACACCCCTAACCCTAGTCCCAACCCTAACCACAAACCTAACCCTAACACACCCCTAATCCCAACCCTAACCCTAATCCTAACTTTAGCCGCAACCCTAACCCTAACCCTAATGGGAAAATGGAAATAAATACTTTTTTTTATTTTATTATTTTTCCCTAACTAAGGGGGTGATAAAGGGGGGTTTGATTTACTATTTATAGCGGGTTTTCATGATTGGCAGCTGTCACGCTAAAAGACGCTTTTTATTGCAAAAATAGTTTTTTGCATCGCCACATTTTGAGAGCTATAATTTTTGCATATTTTGGCCCACGGAGTCATGTGAGGTCTTATTTTTTGCGGTACGAGTTGACGTTTTTATTGGTACCATTTTTGAGCACGTGACATTTTTTGATCGCTTTTTATTTTGATTTTTGGGAGGTTAGAATGAACAAAAATCAGCATGAATTTCTTTTGGGGGAGGCGTTTATACCGTTCCGCGTGTGGTAAAATTGATAAAGCAGTTTATTCTTCGGGTCAGTACGATTATGGCGATACCTCATTTATATCATTTTTTTATGTTTTGGCGCTTTGATAGAATAAAAACAATTTTATATAAAAAATAATTATTTTTGCATCGCTTTATTCTGCGAGCTATAACTTTTTAATTTTTTTGCTGATGATGCTGTATGGCAGATTGTTTTTTGCGGGACAAGATGACATTTTCAGCGGTACCATGGTTATTTATATCCGTCTTTTTTATCGCGTGTTTTTCCACTTTTTGTTCGGCGGTATGATGATAAAGCATTGATTTTTTGCTTCGTTTTTTTTTTTTTTTTAAGGGGTTCACTAAAGGGGTTAACTAGTGGGACAGTTTTATAGGGGGGGTCAGCACTCTGTCACACCAGCGATCGCTCAGGCAGTGCAGCAGGCTTCTCAGTGCCTGCTCTCAGCAGGCACTGAGGAAGCCGCCTCCCTCCAGGACCCCGGCGCCATCTTGGATCCGGGTCCTGGGAGGGAGGAAGCCCTCAGAAGAGCGCGATCACATCGCGCTGGTCTTAGGGTCTCAGGGGGGCGCGCAGGGGGGCTCCTGCGCCCCCCCTACCCTAGACCAGCGCGATGCTTCTCTGTGCCCCCAGTACACCGCGATCATGTTTGATCGCGGTGAGCAAGGGGTTAATGTGCCGGGAGCGGTCCATGACCGCTCCTGACACACAGTCACGGGTGTCAGCTGTGATAATCAGCTGACACCCGGCGGCGATTAGCTGCGCTCCCTCGGGAGCGCAGCTGATCGCCTATGACGTACTATCCCGTCCACGGTCAGATTGTCACGGGTTTTATGGACGGGATAGTACGTCTAATGTCAGAGAGGGGTTAAAGATTAAAAATAATGGTCTATTTATTACTGTACTTAATTCCTGCAGTACTCGGGGGTGTATCCCATCCGGGCCCGGGGATTTGTCAATTTTATTGATTTTTAGATGCCGCCGTACTTCCTGCTGGGTTAAGCAGGCGACATTTAATGGAGAATTTTTTTTTATCACTGATCATATTATCTGTCATGGGATTTTCTTGTGTCAATATAGTTGAAAAAAAGTCATTTAGCATATTGGCTTTTTCCTCATCCTCATCCACCATTTCACCCAGACTATTTTTAAGGGGACCAACACTATCATTTTTTAGTTTCTTGCTATTTATGTAGTTAAAGAATATTTTGGGATTATTTTACTTTCTCTGGCAATGAGTCTCTCTGCCTCAATCTTTGCTGTCTTTTACAGAATTTATTCAGTCTTCTGTATTTATTTAATGCCTCATCACTACCTACTTGCTTTAATTCCCTAAACGCTTTCTTTTTGTCCCTTATTGCGCCCCTTACAGCTCTATTTAGCCATAGTGGTTTCCTCCTAATTCTAGCATGTTTATTCCCATAGGGTATATACTGTGCACAGGTCCTATTCAGGATACTAATAAACGTCTCCCATTTTATTTGTGTATTTTTATGTCTCAGGATATCGTCCCAGTTTATTGCACCAGGATCATCTCTCATCCGTTGGAAATTTGCCTTCCTGAAGTTTAGTGTCCTTGTAACCCCTCGACTACATATCTTATTAAAGGATACATGAAAGCTTATTATTTTGTGATCACTATTACCCAAGTGACCCCCAACCCTTAATTTGATATGCGGTCTGGCCTGTTGGATAATATTAGGTCTAGCAGTGCCCCCCTCTTGTTGGGTCCTGAACTAGTTGTGAAAGGTAATTGTCTCTCATAGTTGCCAAAAACTTATTACCTTTGCTGGAACTACAGGTTTCTGTTCCCCAATGTATTTCAGGGTAGTTGAAGTCCCCCATAATAATGACTTCTCCTTGAGTTGCTGCTTCATCTATTTGCTTTACGAGGATATTCTCTGTTGCTTCCATTATTTTAGGAGACTTATAACAAACCCCTATCAGTAATTTATTATTTTTTCCCCCCTCCCCTAATCTCCACCCACAGAGACTCTACATCTTCATTAGATTCACATATATCACGCAGGATGGGTTTTAAGGATGATTTTACATATAAACACACACCCCCACCTCGCTTATTTTTACGGTCATTCTAAACAGACTATAGCCCTGTAAATTAACCGCCCAGTCATGGCTCTCATCCAGCCAAGTCTCAGATATCCCCACCATGTCATAATTATGTTCCAACAAAATTAATTCTAATTCCGCCATTTTGTTGGTGAGGCTTCTAGCATTAGTATACATGCACTTTATGTATCTCTCTGAACCTCTATTCTTTCTTAAATTATTAACTGTTCTAACCCCACCCCCCATGCCACCCCCACCCCCAATTTCATTATTTGTGCCCAGGTCTCTATCTGCACTGCCTTCCCCTCCTATAAAATGAATACCCTCCCCCCTAGTCCCTAGTTTAAAGATTCCTCCAACCTTCTAGCCATTTTCTCCCCCAGCACAGCTGCACCCTCCCCATTGAGGTGCAGCCCGTCCCTAGCATAGAACCTGTAGCCAACGGAGAAGTCGGCCCAGTTCTCCAGGAACCCAAACCCCTCCTTCCTACACCAATTCTTGAGCCACTTATTAACCTCCCTAATCTCCCGTTGCCTCTCTGGTGTGGCACGTGGTACAGGCAGTATTTCAGAAAATACCACGTTGGAGGTCCTTGCTTTAAGCTTGCAGCCTAATTCCCTGAAATCGTCTTTAAGGACCTTCCACCTACCTCTAACTTTGTCATTTGTGCCAATGTGCACCATGACCGCTGGGTCCTCACCAGCCCCTCCCAGTAATCTGTCAACTCGATCAGCGATGTGTCGGACTCGAGCGCCAGGTAGGCAGCACACTGTTCGACGATCCCTGTCTTTGTGACAGATTGCCCTATCTGTTCCCCTAATAATAGTAGGTTTATGCACCACAGCAAGCCTTTGAATGATCCTACACCTTGAGGTTTGAGGGACTCCAGAGGCACCAGCAGCTTCAAATATCTGTTTGCTGGTTTGTAAGGGCTTTTTAGCAGCTGCTCTCTTAATCCGATGAACTTGCCTGGCAGAAACCTTTCTCATTCTGCCTTTATCAGCACAAACATGTCTGTGCTCAGAATCAGCCACAAATATTTTAACAGTACGATGATCACGCTTAAGTTTTCGGGAAATATCTAATGTTTTCATCCCTTGACCAAGGCATTGCACTATTTGATGCTTTTCAGCAGCAGAGAGATCCTTTTTCTTTCCCATGTTACTTGAAAACTGTGGCCTGCTTAATAGTGTGGAACATCCAGTTTTCTTTTTATTGGGCTCACATCGCAAACTAATTATCACAGGTATCTGAGATTGATTTCAGTGATCCATAGAACCCTGAGGCACAATACCATCAATGGGTTTTATTTAAAAAAAATTAAAAAACGCTATGACACTTAAAACCAATTTGCATAATAATTTGGAACATGTTATAGTGTGACCGAAGTAGATGCCTAAAACAATTTAAGCTTCCCTAAAACTCATGTCATGGGTTAATCTTGGAATCATACCTCCATCGAAAGTCCAAAAATCTAACCCAATATCTGGAGACTCCATTCTATCCTTGACCTTAGACCTAAGTAGTAAGTACCCATGCAATAAACGGCTGACTTGAAGATGGTATGTCCTAAATACATTTGAGGGATAGAAAACAAGTATCTGGCACTTTACAGGAAAACAATGTCCCAGTCCCAGTGTGCTGTCAGGTGTGGGTGCATCACTCTCACTTGTAGGCCGCAGTCCTCTGCTTCTTTCAGTCCTCCATCCTCAGGAGCCGCCACACACAATTAAGACGACACCAAGTTCATTGCAACAAGTAAATGTTTGCTGGCCAGTTCAAGTTCATCAAGTTGTAATATGTGGGATAGGGCACAACACTTCATATTTCTTGCTTCTGTAGTAGAACACATCTTCAGCCCTACACTCATTTGTCCTGGACTATCTCTAATCCCATTGACTGTCATTCCCAGGAACTTCCTGTCCACTTCATCAATGCACCAGGGACCAGCCAACTGCCCTTCATGTGGTTCTGCATTCACCAATATCTCTATGTCAGAAGACCAGGCATTCTATGTAGTGCCTGGGTAGAGCCCCAGGCTCCAGACGTTGCAGGAATTTCAGCAAGGGATATCAGTATGGCCTCCTACTGCCTCAAATGATTGGTATGTGCTGACCCTAGCAGCCCACTGTACATAAACTTGATCTTGTCACTGCATTTCCCTATCTGAATCTCTACCAGGAAGTGCCCACTTTTTGTTAACACTATTCCCCACCCACTGGGCTAGTTCTATCCATTAACTATATGCTATCCTATAGACTAAACCTATTGTCCTATACTGTTGCTAAGCCACTTAACTATATGAAAAGTACTTATACTATCCAAAGTCTAACCTGGTGTTTACTCTGTACTATGCACTGCTCATATTGTACATTGCCACTTTAGATTACACAACATCTAAAGAACTTCAAACTGACCTGGAGCAACCTGGGGGTGATGGCGTCAATTAGTATGATATGCCCCAGGATTAATAAAATATAGGGCTCTATCAACAAAGGCCAAGGAGGATCCATTGCTTAAAGAAAAGGTGTAAAAAGATCTTTGACAAATGTTTTATAGATAAACACTTATTTAAGTAGATATTGGCATTTTTATAATCAACAATCAAGGGTGCCAATAATGTTGATCACAACATTATATGATATATACGAAAAGTGTCTGTATTGCCATCTGGTGGCTATGGGTGTATATCTACAATATGTAGCAAAAATATAATAATAGAGAAATCTATATACATATACATATATATTATCTCTATACATACATAATAATATTGTAATGTATCCTGTTATAAATGTACTTTATACTTCATGCATATTTTGTTCTCTACAGATTGTATGTAAATTAGGGTGTAAAAAATTATTTACTACAATTATGAAGCATACAAGAATATCAGGAAACTCTCTGTTGGACCAAGTATCTAGCAGAATAATTGGCCCTAGGGGTCCATCAGCAGGCAATCCCATTTTTAGGTTATAGAGCTTTTTTTGGGAAAAGTGACAGTTGAATGGATGCCTACACTGTCTTGTGTCCTCCACTTACAGTTCTCTTGATTGATTTCAAGACTGTGAAAATCTGACTATCCATTGATGTTTATTACCATATGGAGAAAGGGATAAAAAGTCAAGGAATGGATAAAACCACTGCATTACTTTAAATGCTTTCATAAGAAACAGAAAAATGTAATCATAAAAAAATTCCTAAATATCATTCATCAGAAAATCAAACTTGTATTTAATAAAGAGATAATCACTGTGGTTAAAATGGCAACCACAGAAACTTGTCCTAGAATGTTAATAGTTCAGATGCCTGTGAGCCTGTGTAGTAGGCCACTTCACTGCTGTGACCCAGAGACAGCTTGATAGTTCGTGGTCACAACAAATCCTCAGCATTCAGAAAGAGAAGGATAGTAGTTTAAGCAGCAGAAGAAAAGGAGCAGTCCGGCTTCTTAAAAAGTGCAATGCTTTATTCTTATTCAAATGAATCGTCACATAATGGTGTCCTCCAAAATGCAAACAACGGAGAGTTGGCACCTACTAGCTGTACCAGCGACGAGTTTCGACCTCTAAGGGTCTTTATCAAAGCTTTGGAGGACACCGTTATGTGACAATTCACTTGGATAAGAATAAAGCATTGCACTTTTTAAGAAGCCGGACTGCTCCTTTTCTTCTTCTGCATTCAACGTCTTGGTCTGGACTCGTGGTCTCGTGCTCCGGTGGTGGTTGGTGAGCTGGCAGGGGCTTATGCCCTATTTTCTCTTTCACTATAGTTTAAGCAGCCTCTTCTTACTTCATCACTTCTGGTATCTCCAGTATTAGATCAGACAGACATTGAGCACAGCAGTGTGAGCAGCCTCTTCTTACCTCAGCACCCCTGGTATCAAAAGTATTAGATCAGACAGAAATTGTGGAGTGTAAGGTGAATGGCCTCTTGTTATCTCAGTACAAATGATATCTCCAGTATTAGATTAGATAGACAGCATGGACAGCAGTGTGAGCAACCTCTTCTTACCTCAGTACCCCTGGTATTAAAAGTATTAGATCAGACAGACATTGTGGAGCACAGGGTTAGTGGCCTCTTCTTATCTCAGCACAACTGGTATCTACAGTATTAGGTCAGATACAGGATGGACAGCAGTGTGAGCAGCCTCTTGTTACATCAGCACCCCTGATATCTCCAGTATTATATAAAATAGACAGAATGGAAATCAATGTGATTGGCCTCTTCTTACCTCAGCTTTCCAATTATCTCCAATATCAGATCAGAAAGACATGATGAATAGCAGTATGAGCAGCCTCTTGTTACCTCAGCACTAGTGTTGAGCGATACTGCTCGATATCGAAAAATATCGGATCGGAATGGTATAACCGATATCACTAAATATCGCCGATATCCGATTCCGATAGCGGAAGTCCCATGTAAGTCTATGGGAACAAAATATTGCAACAAAAAAAACCCTTTCTTTCGTTGTAAACACAAAATATACACACATAGAATACATATATATATATATATATACATGTCATTGTGACATATATATATATAAAACATATATTTATAGTTTATACACTTCTACATAGTAAAATAGACTCTGTGCTTGAGAATTGCTAAAATCATCAGAGAATGTATTTGCCATTTTTCCGCCATATCTGCGTCACGACGAGGCACTGGTGAAGAAGAAGGGCATGCTCTTCGTGGGTGTACACTCACTCAGTGGCGTGAAAACGATGGCCGACCAGTGTAATGTTACTGCAATGTAAGATCGTGCCCCACAGCTCTGGAGTTCCGCCTCCTCATCCTCCTCAGTGTGCAGAAACTAACACGAAGGTCCCGCCTCCCTACAAAAGAGGGGCCCTCTCCAGATGCTAATGACACATGTGACTTGGCAGAGATGGCTAATGGACACGAGCAGAAGTGTGAAGGGATGGAGCAGTCAGAGCTCTCCCCCCACGGAAGCGACCCGATCGCCACGGAATCACCGTTGGGCACCCGGCCTGTAAACCCTCCTACGCTGCAAGAAGCGGAGGATACCCTAAGAGGCCTGGCCCGGCACCGGGAGGAGGTCGCCAGGATGGAAGCGAGCTGGCGTGCCCTAAAAATAAACTTGGAGCGGCGCCAATCCCTCTTACCTGAAGTGTCTGTACCGGAAGGTGAGGCACCCGTTATAGTAGAGGAGCCCTTGCAATGTGATCCGGTTGACGTTGTCGCAGTGGAGGCACCCGTTCCTGCAAAAACCGCAGCACAGTCAGCACCCCAGATCCCGCTGTCTGCCCCCGTCGCTGAGACAGAAGAAGCGACACCCGTCCTCATGGAGGAGGCCGAGCAGGCACCAGAGGTCTACCTGTCTGTACCGGAGCCCCGACTGTCATCTGTTCCAGAGCCGGCTGCTTCCTCCGCAGGTGAGCGCCGCCAGGACTGGGGGGCGCCAGGAGAGCTGCCGCAAACCGGACATCGCAAGCTGCAGTGGAGTGGTGGAGACATGGAGCTGCTGGTGGAGGAGAATTTCAACCGGCGTCAGGAGGAAGAGTGGAGACGTTGGGAGCGGGAAGCAGAGCGACAAAGGGAGCAGCGAGAAACCCAAAAACTTCGCCAACGTCAGGTGGAGAAGGACCGGGCAGATAAGGACCGGATGAGAAAGGATAAAGGAACCCTGTGTGAGCCGCGGCGTAAGGGTGCAGTACGGAGCTTTAAATTGAAAGGTGTTTGGGTCTTCATCCAGGAGCCTGGACTTTATTTAGAAGTTTTTGTGACCCGGCGGGACGTGGAGACTCACCTCCCAGAAGGACACCCGGGGAGGGACCTGTTGCCAGGAGACTTGGTGACTTACACCCGACACTGGGGTTACAATGGGTGGTACGCCCTAAATGTTACCAGGTGCGACCCCTACTCCCCAGAGTGTCAGGAACCTGTGAGACCCTCGGAGCCTTCAGCCTCCCACATCCAGGCCTCTGCAAAAGTGCCCACCCCACGCCGTAAATCTCCCCAGCCTCCCTCAGTGGTCTCCTCAGCAGCCCCAGCTATGGACATGATAAGTATAGCTGGCCCGTACCCGGCGCCTGTTAGGCCCCCTGGGGTTCGTTCAGTCCGGGACATAGGGTTCCAGACCCGGAGGGAGATGAAAGAGGTGGCCACACAGACCCAGATAGCGGGTTACGACTTGACTGTACAGGCCACACGACGTCATCAGGTCCTGGTGGTCCTTGGTGCCTCGGATGTTTGGCAAGAATCAGAAGAGTACCAGGTGGTACCTGGAACACCCCGGCCAAAGAAGTATAAATAACCCGGACAGGGTCCCTGTATGTAAATAGTTAAATTGTTGATAAATAGTTAAATTGTTGATGTACCCGGACGGGTGAATGTTCATAAAAAAGTTTTTTAATTTAATAAAATAAAACAAAACACATTTTTCATTACTTTTATTACAGTCTCATCCTGCGACGCCATCGATCTCCTGTAAAAAAATGAAAAAAAAAAAAAAAGTATACCACCTGACCGACGCAGTCCATAGTAACGAGTGTCCCACGACGATCCAGCTCTGCTACATCAGAATGACAGGCAGAGCCTGTCATCCCGGCGCAGCACAGCTGACTACCTGTTTCCCCCGGCGGTGACGTCATCGGACTGGTTTACGGCCGGGATTACCCTGCAGTCACTGGCTGCAGTTATCGCGAAAAACTGCATGTGACCGCCAGGGAGAAGATAATGGCGGCCTCAAGCAGTCCAGGACGTGACCGCCGGAGATCTTCTGCCAGGTAAGTGCCGCTGACTCCTGACAGACCCGACCGACGGACACTCACAGTGACAGTGACAAATCCGATTCCGGTATTCGATATGACGAAAATATCGGTATTCGGTATCGAAAGGCCGATACAGCTAATATCGGCCGATATCCGATATTTGCAGTATCGTATCGCTCAACACTACTCAGCACCCATGGTATCAGCAATGTTATATCAGACAGACAGGATTAGACAGCGGTGTGAGCATCCTCTTCTTACCTCAGAACCCATGGTATCACCAGTATTATATCAGAGAGACAGGGTGGAAAGGAGTGTAAGCAGCCTCTTCTTACCTCAGCACCTCTGGTATCTTCAGTTTTAGATCAGAGAGACAGGATGGACAACAGTGTTAGCAGAATCTTCTTACCTCAGCATTCCTGATATCTCAGTATCAGATCAGAAAGACAGGATAGACAGCAATGTGAACAGCCTCTTCTTACCTCAACACTCCTGGTATCTCTAGTATTAGATCAGAATATCCACTGGAATTTGATGTTCCTACAACATGAAGGGAATTTGGACATGCTCACAGAAACCTATCTTATTAACATTCTAAGACAGGCTTCTGTCAGTTTAATAAGACTTTGGACATTTTAATATTCTATAGTGATTACCTCACTACTAAAAAGAAGTGTAATTTGCAAATTTAAAGTATTTAGGAATTTATTTGTAATTACATTGTTTTTATAATTTGGTTTTATTTCCAATGAATCCCTTAAAAAGAGGTAAAAAGAACATGTGAAACAAAACTAATATATTGTTGGATTAGGGATGAGCGAACGGGTTCGATGATACTCGGATATCACTCGAGTATCTGGGTTCTCGGATGTGCTCAGTAGTCGATGAGCCTTGGCTGATGCTCAGATTTGAAGCTTGAATCCCTGACCCGCATGTTTGGTGCCTGTTACACAGCCAATGAGCATGCGGATTGCCTGTTTGTTACTGTAATGCTGTAGCCATCTTCATAGTGGCATTACTGTGATTGGATGGCCGCATTATCTCATCAGAGGTTATAAAAGGACAGGCGCCACTGCGCTTAGCTCACCGATGCCATTGCACGTCTCAAGGACAGTTATGATTGGAGGGAGAGAGCAGTTATCCAGTCCTGTGTGCAGAGTATAACTAATCAGAGAGCTCTCGTGTTGATACTCGTACTGATGCTGAACTATCATACTAACAGTCCTTCTATGGTATAATCTTGTTGTTTGCTGTTGGTATCAAATACATTCTGCATTTAGTCTATTGACAGTTGCAGGAGCAGGAGGTGGGAAAGTGGCAGAATACAGCCTCTAGGCAGGGCTTAAGGCTTAGCAGTCTGTTACTAAATAAGTAGATGGTGCATTCTATTTTTTGAGGGGTGAAAAAATTGACTGTATTGTCATCCATAGAGTATTACATGCTTTGTGTTACATTTTGGTGGCATATAAACACTCAAAAGAAGAGTTCAAAAATGTTTCTGAATTGAATTAGTCACCCATAGAATATTACTTGCCTCGTGTTACATTTCGGTGGTATATACAGTGGGGGAAAAAAGTATTTAGTCAGCCACCAATTGTGCACGTTCTTCCACTTACAAAGATGAGAGAGGCCTGTAATTGACATCATAGGTAGGCCAGAACAATGAGAGTCAAAATGAGAAAACAAATCCAGAAAATCACCTTGTCTGATTTGACAAGATTTATTTTGCAAATTATGGTGGAAAATAAGTATTTAGTCACCTAAAAACATGCAAGATTTCTGGCTCTTACAGACTTGTAACTTCTGAATCTGCAATAGGCAAGCAGCTTGGTATAATGAAATTAACTGTGGGAGCAATAATAAGAAAATGGAAGACATTCATCTTGGCCAAAAAAGTACTGTTTTTTTTACCTTGCTAGACCCCCGCTACAAGGAGAACCTTGCATCTCTCCTTCCTGAGGTGGAGAGGTCTACTAAAATGGTGCTCTACCAGAAGGCCATTATGGAAAATATGTTGAAAAAATTCCCATCAGGCAATTTTAGCGGCGGGGGGCAAGCTACTTTGCACAACTAAGGAGGAGAAGTGAGTGAGACACACACCAGGTACAGCAGAGGCGGGGGTACACTGTCAGAAGCCTATGCCAATTTCATTACAACCTCCCAATGTCTAGGCCTCGATGATCGGGTATTTTTGACAAGGAGGGAAACATTTTTAAAGATGGTCAAGTAATACCTGGCCGACAAAATCAGTGTACTCCCTAACTCCTTTGTGATCTTCAACTATTAGATTTCAAAGCTGGACATCTTGCTTGAGCTGTCCCTCTATGCCTTGTTGATGCTGTGCTACCATGCCACTAATGTTTTGTCTGAGTGGGTTTTTAGTGCCATCGGGAGGGTCATAACAAACAGGCACTTTTGACTGTCAACAGAAAATGCTGACAGGCTAAAGGCACTGTCACACTTAGCAATCGCACCAGCGATCACGACAACGACACAACCTGGCGAGATCGTTGGTGTGATCGCTATATGATCGCTAGTTAGCTTCCAAACACAAAGATCTCATCAGAGATCAGCGATCTGTATAACGACCTCAGCGGTCATTAGGAAAACCTAGTCCCGCCTGTGACTCTGGTAAAGTCGTTTATAAAGGGTGTCACACTCAGCGATTCAGGCTCACCAGCGGGATACCAACGACAAAAAAACGGCTCAGAACGTTCATGAGCAATCAGCGACATAGCAGCGGGGGCCACATCGCCGCTACATGTCACACACAGCGCCGTCGCTAACGAGATCGCTGCTGCGTCATAAAATCACTGACGCTTTAGCGATCTTGTTAGCGATCTCGCTTAGTGTGACAGTACCTTTACTCTGTTAAAATAAACAAAGTCTAAATTAGCCCTGACTTTTCCACACCATCAGATGAAAGCAGCCCATACACTGCTTTTAAACTTCAGTGACCCTCCATATAATCCTTTCCTGGCTTAGCATTTTGTGCAAAGCCTTTGTGCGTGTAGTAGTACATCAACTACACTTTGCTATTTTTTTATGAGGAACTCCACTTGGTGCCTTCAAGAGTATTTGGATCACCCTGCTGATATTTTAGCCAGCTTTGCACTGTGTGAAAAGTCTTTATAAGTGTAGGAGTACCACAACTACAATTTGTTAATTTTTATGAGGCACTCCACTTAATGCTTTCAAGGGTGTGTGGATGCCAACCCTGCTTGTATTTTTGACAGGCTTTGCACTGAGTGCAGAGTTTTTATGAATGTTGGAGTACAACAACTACTCTTTGTTCACAATAAATTTAATGAGGCACTAGAGTTGGTGCCTTCAAGGGTGTATGGATGAGCCTGCTCGTATTTTTGGCACGCTTTGCACTTAGTGCACAGCCTTTATGAGTCTAGGAGTACCTGCCACGATTGGACTGGCGAGTAAACTGTGACCAGGGGAACCTTTCCTGGCCCTAACACTAGGGGGCACTGTGTCGACCCGCCACCACAATTGTGGATTACCAGGGCAATGGGGTACTCAGAGCCGAGCCCATGGAAGTCTATGGGTTTGTCACAGGTAGCGGTGGCTCGGTCTGTGGCCCTAGCGTTCTGGCGTATGTTGGGGGAATATTTACAGGGGATAGATTTATATACAGTTCGTGACGCCACCTGTAGTCTTCTGGTAATTTATACCAGCGCTGCTGTAGATCTCTGAGGGGATGGTGAGGCAGCTAGATGTCAGGTCCCCTACAGGTGGGACTCTTCCCTCAGGTCGGTAGTTAAAGCAGGGTTGTGCAGGCATGCAAGTAAATAACTCAGTCTCACACGGTCAGCGTCTTTCCATACCTTTACTTGTAAGATGGTAAGGCAGGTCCCAGGGAGGCTGATCCAAGGAGAATGTGTGTAGCCCTGGTACACAATACCAGGAGGATGAGTGGAGAGGTAACAGTTAAGGTCTCTTCATGACATCATGTACACTTCTGACACACCCAGCAGGGGTGTGGAAGGGAGTGATTTTAGTCAGTCAGTTTCCTGTCCTTGGACAGAGTAGACGTGTCCAGTTTGAGCCTGTCATCAGTTCAGAACGTGGAGGCTGGTACAGGTGGTCTAATTCACCTTAGTCTAGTCAGAGCTGTGCCCCACTGGAAGAAAGACTGAACTAGCTATTAAGAGTTGAGCAAATCGAAGGGCAAAGTGGAAGGAAGATTATTGGAAAAGTGCGTTTGGCTTGGAAGAGTCCTGCACATTGCTACCGGTTACTGGGGACCGAAGGATCACTATTGTTACAAGCATAGTGAGGAGAAAACCAGAGATTTACCGGACCCTAGGTCGCGGCAAACACCCCTTATAGTCAGTACGTAACTGGGTCAGGGGAAGTGAAGACTTTGAGTTTCTGCAGGACAAAATAAGAATTCAGCTCCCTCATAGAAAGGCTCCTAACACTAAATTGACTGGGAAGCACAGCTTTGGATAAGCTGGAATCATAGAGGGGACTACGCTTCAGGCTGGTCGTACTCATCTTCATTGGACAGTAAAGGAGGCCCCTAAGTTGCTTAGCTGTTGCCTCAAAGCTCATCCTCCACCAACCCCATCAGCCTCCCTGGGACCTGCTTGAACATCTTGCAAGTAAAGGTATGGAAAGACGCTGACGGTGTGAGACTGAGTTATTATTGCATGCCTGCACAATCCCTACCTAACTCCCGATCTGAGGGACCAGTCCCACCTGTAGGGGACCCGACATCTAGCTGCCTCACCATCCCCTCAGAGATCTACAGCAGCGCTGGTATAAATTACCAGAAGACTACAGGTGGCGTCACGAACTGTATATAAATATCCCCTGTAAATATATCCCCAACATACGCCAGACCGCCCGGGCCACAGACCGAGCCACAGCTACCTGTGACAAATCCCATAGACTTCCATGGGCTCGGCTCTGAGTACCCCATTGCCCTGGTAATCCACAATTGTGGTGGCGGGTCGACACAAAATCTTGGCGTCACGAACAGGATCCGAAACTTGCAGCATTGTGAGCCCTGTGTGCCTGTGGATTGTTTTTGTGAAAAAGGACTGTTTGCATTTTTGGCGCAAAATCGCCATTTTTGTCGCCATATTCGCGCCCTCAGGCGCTGGAGAAGAAGGAGGGCGTACCTGAAAGAGCGCGCAAAGTCTTGGACACGCCCCTGGCTCTGACTCAGCGGCAGGTCCTGCAACAGGAAGTGAACGCTCTGACATCAGAGCGCCTGCGACGAAGGTCCTGTTCCCACTGCGGTGCCTGTGAAGTAGCAGCATCTGAAACCGGTAGGCTCCGTTTAACCAAGGGGGCGCTAAGATGTCACAACAACCGGCTGACAGTGCGGCCCCGGCCGGAGTCCCCAATCCCGCACCGTCTGGTATTGTAGCGCCAGATGGGGGTGCAGGTCCAGCACCCAGTCCGGTAGTCCCGATCATGCCACTAACGCTCCCATATATGCCTGGGGCGAAATGGCTTCCCCAATACAGCGGTGAGCCAGGCACATTAGCAGGCTTCAAGCGGAAGTTATGCAGCATCCTAGAAATGTACTCCATGCCTGAGAGACAAAAAGCTGCTGTGCTAATAGGGCAGCTAACTGGCGCTGCTGAGAGGGAAGTGGAGACTTGGGATACCGTTGATCAGGAGTCGGTACCTGCGATCTTCCTTAAGCTACATGCCATATTTGAAGACCGCACAGAAACGGATCTCCGGATGGCCTTCTATCACTGTTCACAACAGCCAGGTGACAGCATCCGGGACTACGCTTGCCGACTACAAGGAGCCCTGAGAGCTCTTAAGCAGATTAATAATTTAAATGCTATCGACGAGAATAGAATGCTGAAAGAACAATTTATACAGGGATTGAGATCCCCAGAGGAACGCAGAACTGTAAATTGGTGGTCCTTAGATCATCCGGATGCTACCTTTGATGCCCTAAAGGACATGGCAATAAAAGGGCTGCGGCCCCTGGGCAAACCTGAGGTGGCCACCCAACATCATCAGGGTGAAGTCACTCTGGAACCGGCAGTAACCCCCTGTTCCCCGCTAGTGGCAGAAACCAAAACGCAGGTGACACCTCCTAGTGAATTGGACTGTCTGCGCTCAGAGGTGCGCCAGCTGACTAAAAATCTGGCCGCTGTGATGAGTGCCCTACAGCTGCGGAAAGAGGAGGAAGGGAAGATCTTGTTAGCTGACTGCCCGGAGGATGTTCCGTGGATGCACCGGAGAAGAAAGAAGACGTCACCCCCCCGGAGGAGGACAACGCCACCCCCAGGAGCAACCTCTGATCAACACCCTTCTCGTCGAGAGATCATCTGTTATCGCTGCAACCGGAAAGGTCATCTGTCTACACAGTGTCCTTTAAACGGGCAGAACCTGGGTCCAAGGGCCAACACCCAGGAGAATACCCGTCAGGCCCCCTAGACTGGAACCGCAGGTATGTGGGCGGGCGACCCTACCTGTCTATTATTCTAGATGGTATTGCTGTTCCAGCATTGTTAGACACTGGGTCCCAGGTGACCCTAATACCTGATGCTCTATATACCAAGTACTGGTCAATGGACAGTCTTAAACCTCCGAGCCTTGACTTTACTGTATATGCTTCTAATGGTCTTCCTGTAGAAGTACTCGGAACAAAATGTGTAGATGTAAAGGTGGGCAGAGAGGAGTTGAAAGACCAAGGACTTCTGGTAGTAAAGACTGTAAATGAGGAGAACGGTTTAAATATCATTTTGGGTACTAACATTATCGGTAATTGTTTGGGAGAAGTTGTGCTCTTACTCCAACAGCTCGCTGAGATTGCCCGACCAAGGCAGAGAGGAGTAATCCAAAGAGAGATCCGGGCCCTGGTGTGTCAGCAGCAAGCGAAGCTTACCGACGGCGAAATTGGTAATGTACGGGTCACTGACTCAGATCCTATTGTGATACCCCCAATGAGTGAAATGATCATTTGGTGCAGGGCAGCCATAGGTCTGAGGGGACAGAATTACCAAGCTGTAGTAGAACCCCACCATTCAGAACATAGACCTACACTTATGACTGCTAGAGGAGTAGTAGAAGTGGTGAATGGAAGAGTACCGGTACGGCTTCTCAATTGGGGAGATGATGAGGTAAACTTACCCCGTTATGCAACCATTGCTAAACTTCATGCTGTTGATAATAATTCTATTCTCCCGGCTGAGTCCTTAGACTCCTGTCAAATAGAGGAGGACAATGACCCAGCAACTCAGGTGGCGGAATGGTGTCAGCAACTCCATGTTGGGACGGACACCACTCCCGCTCACCAGAAGCAAGGGTATTACGGGTGGTGCAAGAGTACGCCCAAGTGTTTAGCAAAAATCCACTTGATTTTGGGACAATTAAGGGAGTACAACATCATATCCCTACTGGCAGTCATCCTCCCATCAAAGAGCGGTATAGGCCCATACCTCCAGCTCATTATCAGAAAGCTAAAGAAATGTTGAATGATATGAAGAAAGCTGGGGTGATAAGGGATAGTTGTAGTCCCTGGGCAGCCCCTCTAGTTCTGGTTAAAAAGAAAGATGGTAGTATGAGAATGTGTTTGGATTACAGGCAGGTGAACCGCATAACACACAAGGATGCATACCCGTTACCACGTATAGAGGAATCATTAGCTGCTCTGAAAACGGCTAACTACTTTTCTACCCTCGATCTGACTAGTGGTTACTGGCAAGTGGCTGTGGCTGAGGAGGATCGTGAGAAAACGGCTTTCACCACCCCAATGGGGCTCTGTGAGTTCGACAGAATGCCGTTTGGGCTCAGTAGTGCCCCAGGAACATTTCAGAGAGTGATGGAAAACTGTCTGGGACATCTCAATTTTGAAACCGTGCTGCTATACCTAGACGACGTCATCGTGTATTCCAAGACTTATGAGGACCATCTGAAGCACCTGGCAGAAGTATTCGAGTCCCTGTCCAGGTACGGGATGAAATTAAAACCCTCAAAATGCCATCTACTCAAACAGAAGGTACAATACTTGGGGCACATCGTCAGTTCGGAAGGAGTAGCGCCGGACCCAGAGAAAGTCACTGCCATCCAGAAGTGGCCGGAGCCGAAGAACCTTAAGGAAGTGCGACAGTTCCTGGGACTAACGGGTTACTACAGGAGATTCGTGAAAGATTACACGAAGAAGGCAGCTCCTTTACAGGACCTCCTGGTAGGACAATCCTTAAAGAGCAGAAACCCTCCCTTTAATTGGGGGTAAAGAACAGGCTGAAGCATTCCAAAAGATGAAAGAGATCCTGACAGGTGATGAGATCTTAACCTATCCTGATTACAGCCAACCGTTCCTGTTGTACACCGACGCCAGTAATGAAGGGCTGGGAGCGGTTCTCAGTCAGAAGCAGAATGGCCAAGAAAAAGTCATCGCTTATGCTAGCAGAAAACTCAGGCCAACGGAGAGGAATCCGGAAAATTATAGCAGCTTCAAGCTGGAGTTTCTGGCGCTGGTCTGGGCCATTACTGAAAGATTTAAGCACTATCTGGCCTCCAATAAGTTCACGGCGTACACAGACAACAACCCGTTAACGCACCTGGAAACCGCCAAGCTGGGTGCCATGGAGCAGCGATGGATGGCTCGGTTGTCCAATTACCAGTTTACTATCAAGTACCGGGCAGGTCGAAAGAATGCTAATGCTGATGCGTTGTCCCGAATGCCGCATGACTCTGACACGGAAGAAGAATCGGACGACCTGGAAGAAATTGAGCTACCCGCGTTCCATCGAAATGGGGTAGTCCACGAGCATCGAGTTCACAGAAAGCAGTATGGTGCAACATTAAATCCTTTACCCCATCACAGCTGGAAAGAGACTCAGGACAGTGATCCAGTGGTCAGCCGCATCAAGGAGTTGTTAAGACAGGAAGGCTCCTCTCTGGAAAAGGATGCACCCATGTCAGCCAAGCTCCTGTGGAACGAGAAAAGCAGGTTGTTCCTATACCGTGAGAAGTTGTGCAGGAGATACGTCAACCCCAGAACCCATGAGATGGTCTGGCAAATCGTGGTCCCCAAGGCAGACGTCCCAATGGTGTTGGAAGCATACCACGATCAAGCAGGACACTTTGGCTGGAGAAAGCTGGAGACCCTGTTGAGATGCCGGTTCTACTGGGTAGGGATGCGCAGCTCCATCGAGAGGTGGTGTCGGAACTGTGGACCCTGTGGTCTCAGAAGAAAGGACTACGGAAGTCAGAAGGCCCCCCTGCAACCTATCCGGACGACTCGTCCCCTGGAGATTGTGGCCCTGGACCACGTCAAATTGTCGCCAAGTAGATCTGGATACTCATACGCCTTGACCATGGTGGACCATTACTCCCGATTTCTGGTAGTTGTTCCAGTGAAGGACCAGACCGCAGTGACGGCAGCGAAGACCTTTCAAGCAAGCTTCTGCAGACCGCATGGGTATCCCGAGCAAGTCTTAACCGATCAGGGACCTGCTTTTGAAGCCGATTTATTCAAGGAATTCTGTCATATGTACGGGTGCAAGAAAATTAGAACGACACCATACCACCCTCAAACCAACGGTCTTTGTGAAAAAATGAACCATATTGTCCTTGACTTGTTGAGATCCATACCGTTGGAAGACAGGAATCGATGGCCGGATTTACTACCTGATTTGGTTGATTTGTACAACCATATACCTGTAAGCTCAACTAACTGCACTCCAGCCTATCTTATGAGAGCAAGGCCCGGAAAACTACCAATGGATTTAGAACTTGGAGTGGTAGAACCGGAGGCAGACGACGCTGTTGAAAACTGGGACGTCAATCGGCAAGAGCAATACAGAAGAGTACAAATCTGTGTAGAGGAAAGTCTTAATAAGGCACGGGAGAAACAGGAAGATGTTTACAACCGAAATGCTCCTGCCAAGCCTTTGATGCCTGGAGAGGTAGTATTAAAAAGAAAAAGGAAGATGCACAAATTGGATAATCAGTGGGAGCAAGAACCCTACGTCATACAAGATTCTAAATATGACAACAGAAAAGTTTGTGTCGTCAGTAAGGACGGAGGAAGAACAACAACCACTGTGTCCAGAGATCATTTGAAGTTGTGTCCAGAACACTTAAAGAGTTGTGAAAAGAACCCTGTCCTCAATCAAAGAGAAAGAAAGGAAGAGGTCATACACACCGATCTGGGAGATTTTCCTGCGGATTGGCCCCGACTGGGAGATGCTGTGATAATTCCAGTGTTGCAGTTTTATCAGCCACAAGAGGAAGTTCTACCTCCAGTTGTGCCTGTGGTGCCAGTTGAACCCGCTCAGGAGTTACCCATCCCAGCAACACCTCAACCTGTGGAATCTCAAGAAGGATCATCTGTAGCAGCGCCCCATACTATGGGATCTCCTGGTGAAGCTGACTCACACCGCCCAGCCATCAGTACGCTTGCCAGATCCATAGAAAGATTAAGGCAGTTCTATAGTTTGCCGTTACGCAGTGCAGACAGATCGCAACTTGATATACCTGAAACTACACCACGTAGATCAGAGAGAATCACAAAAGGAAATTACCCATTAGATATCAGCAGTAGTATAACGAATTTATGTGAACCTTGTAAAAAGTCTATATATATAAATGTGTCTTCCCTATTATGTCTTCGTTTAACAATGGACTCAGAGGCTGAGGACTGAGCCAGCCCAAAAACTGTATCCTGTAAATAGTTGCACTAAAGTGCCTTTTTAATGGTTTCACATGAAACCTTGACTTACCTCTGAACCAAAAACCCGTGTGGTGTGGCACTGAGTGAGGTCTGCATTTGGATGTCCTGCAGCCCACCCAGGACCTACGTTGAAGGTTTGGTGCGGGTCCTTCACAAGTATATTGTATATTTATTGAATGCTATTTAATACTTTTGTATTTCTATATATAATGTTATTGTTTGCAACGTTCAAGATATCCTCACCTCCCGGATGGGACGAATTACTGTTATTGTTAATGTTTTCATGCATAAACAGAATGTCTCTTTTATATTTTACAGCCCGGGAGTGCTGTCGTTTACCATGGGGGAATGTGTAGCCCTGGTACACAATACCAGGAGGATGAGTGGAGAGGTAACAGTTAAGGTCTCTTCATGACATCATGTACACTTCTGACACACCCAGCAGGGGTGTGGAAGGGAGTGATTTTAGTCAGTCAGTTTCCTGTCCTTGGACAGAGTAGACGTGTCCAGTTTGAGCCTGTCATCAGTTCAGAACGTGGAGGCTGGTACAGGTGGTCTAATTCACCTTAGTCTAGTCAGAGCTGTGCCCCACTGGAAGAAAGACTGAACTAGCTATTAAGAGTTGAGCAAATCGAAGGGCAAAGTGGAAGGAAGATTATTGGAAAAGTGCGTTTGGCTTGGAAGAGTCCTGCACATTGCTACCGGTTACTGGGGACCGAAGGATCACTATTGTTACAAGCATAGTGAGGAGAAAACCAGAGATTTACCGGACCCTAGGTCGCGGCAAACACCCCTTATAGTCAGTACGTAACTGGGGTCAGGGGAAGTGAAGACTTTGAGTTTCTGCAGGACAAAATAAGAATTCAGCTCCCTCATAGAAAGGCTCCTAACACTAAATTGACTGGGAAGCACAGCTTTGGATAAGCTGGAATCATAGAGGGGACTACGCTTCAGGCTGGTCGTACTCATCTTCATTGGACAGTAAAGGAGGCCCCTAAGTTGCTTAGCTGTTGCCTCAAAGCTCATCCTCCACCAACCCCATCAGCCTCCCTGGGACCTGCTTGAACATCTTGCAAGTAAAGGTATGGAAAGACGCTGACGGTGTGAGACTGAGTTATTATTGCATGCCTGCACAATCCCTACCTAACTCCCGATCTGAGGGACCAGTCCCACCTGTAGGGGACCCGACATCTAGCTGCCTCACCATCCCCTCAGAGATCTACAGCAGCGCTGGTTATAAATTACCAGAAGACTACAGGTGGCGTCACGAACTGTATATAAATATCCCCTGTAAATATATCCCCAACATACGCCAGACCGCCCGGGCCACAGACCGAGCCACAGCTACCTGTGACAAATCCCATAGACTTCCATGGGCTCGGCTCTGAGTACCCCATTGCCCTGGTAATCCACAATTGTGGTGGCGGGTCGACACAAATGTATTTCGAGATAGCAGCTGGACAAGTTAGGGGCCTCCTTTACTTTCACAAAGATGATGAGTCCAACCAGCATGAAGCGTAGTTCCCTCAATAAACTCCAGCTTCTCCAAGCTGTACTGCCCGGTCAGTTTTGTGGTCGGAGCCTTCCTGTGATGAAACTAGGTTCTTCTCTGCTTGGCCTAGCTCAAAGTTCCTATTCCACCTGACCCCAGTTACGTACTGACACTCCAGGGGCTGCTTGCCGCTACCTAAGGTCCGGTAAGCCTCTGGGTTTTCTACCACCATGCGTGGAGCTATGGTGATGCTTCGGTCTCCAGTGACCGGTGACAACGTGCAGGACTTCTTCAATCCTAAAGCACTCAGAATTCCTACCACTGTGCCTTTCGCCTTGTCCACGCTGGTAGCATAAGCATTTCTCACTTCACAGGTTAATAAAGTCAGTCCCTTTCTTAATTCCTTTCTTGAGCTTGTTGCCAGACTCTCAGTAATCTTCTAGGCAGGAGCACGTCTCTGAACCTTCACTGTCCTTGGGACAGGAGACTGAAGTATATCTGCAACTCACTTCTCTCTTCTTACTAGAATGTCTCAGTCTGTCTTCTAGTGGAGCACAGCTCTGACCAGGCTGAGGTGATCTGGCTCACCTGTACTGGACTCCACTTTCTGAACTGCACACAGATTGCACTCAGCTCTGCTGCTGACTGACTCACTGTCCGAGGACAGGAAACTGACTGAACTGAACTCGACTCCCCTCCTCACTCCACACTCCCTGACTGTGACTAGACTTTATATATACCTGTGGGCGTGTCTAAGTGTGTGTTGAAATGAATGTTCATTGAGCATTAAACTGCTATCTCTCCACACATTCTCCAGGGTACTGCGTGTGCCTTCACACCAGGGCTACACATTCCCCCATGGTAAATGACAGCACTCCCGGGCTGTAAAATACAAAGAGACAGAAATTTTGTTTGTGCAATAAACATTAACATTAACTTCTTCCCATCCGGGAGGTAGGGATGTCTTGAACGTTGCAAACAAAACATTATACATAGAAAAATACAATATTAAATAACATTTTCATATAAATAGACAATATGCTTGTGAAGGACCCGCACCAAACCTTCAACGTGGGTCCTGGGTGGGCTGCAGGACATCCGAATGCAGACCTCACTCAGTGCCACACCACACGGGTTTTTGTATTCAGAGGTAGTTGTGCTGGTTTTATGTAAAACCAAGATTAGGCACCGAAGCGCAACTATATACAGATAAGTTCTGGGCTGGCACAGTCCTCAGCCTCTGAGTCCATAATAAGAGAAAGACACATTATATCAAATCACATTATAATAAAGTGCAAAAACTTTTTATCTGATTACCCAGCCGGCATTCTACTTTTGGCAATATATATATACGTTATATACACATTTAACTTGTGCAAAACATTTTCACTTTTATAAAACTTATGTACATCTTCTTAGTTGCGGTAAACCCTGTCTGGGTCCTACCGTTCTTCACATTCTCTTGACTTCAATTACACTTTCCATCCCGGGGGCTGGAACAATGCGATGGACCCTAGATCCCATTACTAACAAGTCGTGACCTGTTATTGGGGTTTGAGTTGCCACAGTTCTTGTGCGAACCTCTAGGGGCGCAACGGGTACTTTCTCCTTGCAAGACACCGATTGCGTTTCAATTTGCGTTACAGTTAGCGATATTGATCGTGTCATAGATTGCGATGGAAACTGGGTCGCAAGTTGCGATGCAGAAGGATGACTAGGTAATGTAGAGTATGTAGACATTACTTCCATTTGCGAGGAGCCTGCAGGGGGCGATGCTGGGGCACGGCCGAATGCTGTTTGAGCTGGAGACGGGGATGCTGCGGTAGTGGTGACGTTACCTGCGTCGGGGACGGGGTCACGGACGATGGCGACGTTAAGGGCATACCATCCCTTCATTCCCCAGTGCCGTGTATATGTGACAATGTCTCCATTAACTAAGTCCCTCCCGGGATGACCTTGCGGTAGGTGGGATTCTACATCACGTCTGCTGACAAAGACCCCTGGGTAGAGGCCCGGTTCTCTAATGAAGCCCCAGCCCTTTCGGAGCTGGAACTCTGTCACACACCCCTGCCGCCGCGGTTCCCTCAGAGTACCTTTTTCTCGACGGACACTCTCCTTGTCCGCGATCAGCTCTGCATGTTGCCGCTGTCGGTTGCGCTGAGCTTCCCGCTCTTCCTCCTGCTGGCATTGTTGTTTCTCCTCACGACGCTGCCACTCACATTCCCACTGGCGGTGTAGGCGACGTCATCCAGGCGCGCCATCTCATCCCAGTCGACGTCTGGTAATGACGGACAGGACCCCTCCGGTGTCGGGGATCGATCATCTGCTGCGGCCTCCTGGCCGGGCGGGCGTTCCGGAACTGGCGGTACCTCCTCAACCTCCTTCGCCTCCACCGCTTCACCGGTGGGATCAGGATCGGTACTTTCGGGGGCAGCCTCCGGTTGCTCCTTTGCCTTGGGCAGCAGAAGTTTTGGTAACTCCAGACGTAGGGGGTCATCGAAGGGAGAGATCACCGCGTCCCACCACCGCCGCTGCTCCAGGGTACGCCGGCGTCTCTCGATCTCCTCAAATCCAGGTTGTGGCAAAATCATCTTTCTTAGTCGTGCATTTTCTTCTTTTATTTCCAGCAATGCTTGCTGCAGGTGCAGGACCACGGATGACTCCGGTTCTAGTGGCAGCTTGGCTGGGGCACGGGGCCTGCCTTCCTCCCCTTCCCTGCTCGGCTGCACACGTCCTGCTTCCATGATGTTCCAGACGTTTTTTCATCTTTCTCCAGAGACGTCCGGTCTCTTCCGTGGAGGCGGGTTTGCGTCTCCTCCTCTTTGCAGGAAAGGTGAAGAGGAGGCGGACCTCCTTTGCTGTAGGGCAGGATCGCATGTTGTAATAGCACTTTGAGAGGGCAGGCATTTTCTTCGCGCCACAGGGGGGTACACGCCCACGAAGGTACGCCCACCTTCTTCTCCAGCGCCTGAGGGCGCGAATATGGCGACAAAGATGGCGATTTTTGGCGCCAAAAGTGCAAACAGTCCTTTTCACAAAAACAACTCCATAGGCACACAGGGCTCGCAATTTTGCGATTTCGCATCCTGTTCGTGACGCCAATTTTTTGTGTCGACCCGCCACCACAATTGTGGATTACCAGGGCAATGGGGTACTCAGAGCCGAGCCCATGGAAGTCTATGGGGTTTGTCACAGGTAGCGGTGGCTCGGTCTGTGGCCCTAGCGGTCTGGCGTATGTTGGGGGAATATTTACAGGGATAGATTTATATACAGTTCGTGACGCCACCTGTAGTCTTCTGGTAATTTATACCAGCGCTGCTGTAGATCTCTGAGGGGATGGTGAGGCAGCTAGATGGCAGGTCCCCTACAGGTGGGACTCTTCCCTCAGGTCGGTAGTTAAAGCAGGGTTGTGCAGGCATGCAAGTAAATAACTCAGTCTCACACGGTCAGTGTAATGTATGTGGTACAGTTCATATAGCGTCTTGTGCTTGGGTGCGATGAAAATACTTGAGACACAGGTTGATAAAGAAAGTCTTGTATTGCTTCATACAAATTGGCAAAAATAAACACACAGGTTGCAAACACAGAAGCAGGAGACACAGCAGGCCAGAGTAATCTAAGCTCAGCAATAACTCTCCACAACAGATTCAGATCTTCTTCTCTGTTACCGCAAGTCCATGCAAACGTGAGGCTCTCAAGAGCAGAGTTCAGAGTCCACAAGTGCTTCAGAGTTCCTCAGTAGGAATGGCTGGAGTACAAGGTCCAAGGCTTCAGGAGTCAGAACACAGGTTCACTGCAGGCTAGATTCTGAAGCACTGATTACTCAGCTGTGGCTGTTTAAGAAGCAAACGGAGAGAATCAGGGCGGGAACATGCAAGCTGGAAAACTCCATTTTGACTGAGGGCAAGATAGCTGCAGCAAAACAGAAAGCAAAATGGCAGACGAACAAACTGAGTTTCAGAAACAGATACACAGAACCTTACATTACTCCCCCCTTAGGGACAACCTCCGGATGACCTCAGACCAGGCTTGTGTGGTACCTCTGATGAAACTGACGGAGCAAGCGAGGAGCATTAACGTTATTGACTGACTCCCATGAGTTGTCCTCCACTGGGTAGCCCTGCCATTTAATCAGATATTGTAACTGATTTCTATACAACCTGGAATCTAAAATCCTTTCCACCACAAATTCTTCCTGACCATCGACTAGCACTGGGTCAGGCAAGGAGAAGAACGTCCAGGAAACGTATTGGGTGTCGCAGCCTTTAGTAGGGATACATGAAAGACAGGGTGGATTCTCATAGTTCTGGGCAATTGAAGACGACAAGCAACGGCACTTATAATCTTACTGATTTTATAGGGTCCAATGTACTTATGTCCCAACTTAGACGATGGAATCCTTAACTTAAGATTTCTGGTTGACAGCCAGACCAGGTCTCCTACCTTAAAAGCTGGTGCAGGTTTACGAAATTTATCTGCTGCCTTCTTGTACCTTTCCTGAGCCGATTCCAGATTCTCCTTTAGAAGATCCATATTCTTCTGTAAAGTCGTGACTCTTTCAGCCACTGCTGGCAAAGGCGTCTCTATGGGAAATCGTGGTAGAATGTTAGGATGATAACCTAGATTAGAGTAAAAAGGAGACTGTTTAGTGGAGGCACTCTGAGAGTTGTTGTAAGAGAACTCAGCCAATGGAAGTAGATCCACCCAATCATCCTGTAGGTGGCAGATAAAGCAGCGGAGATACTGCTCCAGGGTTTGATTGGTTCGTTCGGTTTGTCCATTAGTCTGGGGATGAAAAGCAGAAGAAAGGTTTACTTTAATGTCCAATGCTGCACAGAAATTTTGCCAAAACCTAGAAGTGAATTGCACCCCTCGATCCGAAATAACCTCATCCGGTACTCCATGTAAACGAAACACATCTTTAATCATCAAATCTGATGTCTGTTTTGCAGTGGGTAAGCCGACACAAGGGATAAAATGAGCTGCCTTTGTTAAACGGTCAACCACCACTAGAATAGTGTTCTTCCCTTGAGAGGTTGGTAATTCCACAATGAAGTCCATAGAAATGGATCCCCACGGCGGGACGGGGTGGGAAGAGGCTGTAACAGACCAGTTGGTGAAGAGCGAGGTGTTTTGCATCTTGCACAAACCTCACACGAAGTGACATAGTCCAAAACATCCTTCCTACAAGTGGGCCACCAAAAGAAACGAGAAAGAAATTCCTGTGTCTTTAGAATTCCTCTATGCCCGGCTATTTTGGAATCGTGAATGAGTTGCAATACTCTCAATCTGACTGTTTCAGGTATATACAGACGTTGTCCCAGAATCCACACACCATTCTTAAAGACAAGACTTACGTCCCTTGGGGGTTGAGCCAAAAAAGAATCCGCATGGTATGCTTCCTTGATGTCTTTAATTAGGTCTTGATGATGAATCACTCCTAGGAATCTAGAGTCAGGAAGAATAGTCTTAGGAGGAGTAATTGGACGTGTCTCTGCTGAGTAAATCCTAGAGAGTGCATCAGCCTTTCCATTGCGCGATCCTGGTCTATAAGAAATAATAAAATTAAATTGGTTTAAGAAAAGATTCCAGCGAGCCTGGCGAGGAGTCAGGCACTTAGCCGACCTGATAAACTCAAGATTACGATGGTCTGTCAGAACGACTATTTGCTGTGCAGCTCCTTGAAGAAGGTGTCTCCATTCTTTGAAGGCGGCAATAATGGCCAACAACTCTCTATTGCCCACATCGTAGTTCTTCTCAGCCGAAGACAACTGCTGGGAAAAGAAGGCACAGGGATGCAAGACATTCTTCTCACCTGTTCTCTGAGAGAGTATAGCTCCCACGGCACAGTCTGAAGCATCCACCTCTATAATGAAGGCAAGCTCTGGGTTGGGATGTACTAGGATAGGTGCAGTGGTAAATTTATCTTTTAGACGGGAAAATGCTTCCTGGGCTTGGGAGTCCAGGAGAACTTAGACTCTTTCCGGGTAAGTTGGGTGATAGGTGACACTACCTCAGAGAAATTTCTAATGAAACGTCTATAGAAGTTTGCAAACCCGATGAAGCGCTGTACCTCCTTCACATTTCTAGGACTTGGCCAATCATTGATGGCTTGGGTTTTACTTCCATCCATACTAATTCCTTGTGTAGACAGTACATACCCCAGAAATTGAATTTCGGTCTTATGGAATTCACACTTTTCAAGCTTGATGTAAAGATGATTTTGTCTTAGACGTTCCAAGACCATTCTCACATGTCCATGATGTTCCTCTGTGGAGTTAGAAAAAATTAAAATATCATCCAAATAAATTACCACGAATGTATCTAGGAGATCCCTGAAGATGTCATTCACCAAGTGTTGGAAAGTGGCTGGGGCGGTACTCAGACCAAAAGGCATAACCAGATATTCAAAGTGTCCATAGCGTGACCTGAATGCAGTCTTCCATTCATCCCCAGGTCTAATACGGACTAAGTTATAGGCCCCACGAAGATCTAGTTTAGAAAAAATTTTGGCATGTCGCACTCTCTCCAATAACTCAGGGATTAAAGGCAATGGATAACGGTTTCTAATAGTAACCTTATTGAGTTCCCTATAGTCTACGCATGGTCTCAGGGATCCATCTTTCTTCTTTACAAAGAATATGGGTGCCCCTGCAGGAGATGAAGAGGGGCGTATGAAGCCCTTGGCTAGATTTTCGTCTATGTACTCTTTTAAAGCCTTCAGCTCGGGCCCCGCCAGGGGGTAGATCTTACCAAAAGGTATCTCTGCTCCAGGCAATAATTCAATTGGACAATCATATGGACGGTGAGGAGGAAGCTGGTCAGCGTTCTTCTTGTCACATAAATCCACATAGTCCTGGTATACAGCTGGTAGTTCAGGGACTGACATGGTTCCTTTAGGAACAGAGCAAGCTGAAATTTTTGGACTCATCTGTTTCTCTGGAAAGTGTAATTCCTTGGTCTCCCAGTTAATGGTAGGATTCTGAGCCTGCAGCCATGGTAGCCCTAGAATAATGGGAAAGTGAGGAGAAGAGATAAGCATAAAGGACAGTTTCTCTTGATGATCTTTACCCATAAGAACCTTTAAAGGCTCTGTTTCCTGATCCACTGGTCCAGAGGTCAGCAGGGAGCCATCCACAGTTTCCATCTGTACTGGAGCAGCCTTCTTCACTGAACGTATTCCCTGTTTTAGAGCAAAGGAGACATCCATAAAATTTCCACTTGCACCTGAGTCGATCATAGCAGAGCTAGACACCCAGGCTGAGTCAACCCAGAGTTTGATGGAAAGAAAACAGTGAGAATTGTTTTTCTTACAACTCAGCTGGGACACCGCTGAGGAAACTTGAAAGATGGCAGCATTTACACAGTCAACGTCCTCAGAGGTAACGGAGTTTAAGTCCGAGAAATCAAGATCTGTTGCTGCAGCTCTCTCTGGAGCCTGAGGCTCGGACCTGACAGATCCCCTCTCGCAACACTCACAATGAATGAGTGCTGCAGTAGTCTTGCGAGAACGGCTGGGACAGTTAATAATAAAGTGCCCTGACTTACCACAATAAAAACATAGATTCTCCTTAAAACGATGTTCCTTGCGTGCATCACTAACCCGTCGTAGTAAAGAGTCTACCTGCATGGGTTCAGGTTCAGGTTCCCGTGTAATCCTATTCAAAGGTTCCTTAGCTGGAGAGGAAGGTAGGAAAAGGTTAGTACGATTGCTTTTGAACCATCTCTCTTGCCTGCGTTCAGTTAAACGAGTATCAATACGGATGCAGTAGTTAATAAAGTCACCTAACGCAGTGGGAGGGTCGGCACGAGCAAGTTCATCCTTAATTAGTGGGGATAACCCCTTTCGAAAAATAGATTTTTTGGCGGAATTGTCCCAGGTGGTATCAAGGGCCCATCTCCTGAAATCCAAGGCATATTCAGCTACCGAGTGCTTACCTTGGCGCAAAGCTAACATGGCTGCTTAAGCTGTTGCACCTCGATTGGGGTCATCAAACACCTGCCCCATGGCTGAAATAAAATCATCAAGGTGATTCAAACAATCATCCTCAGTCTCAATCAGAGGGTTTGCCCATATCAAAGCCTTGTTGGTAAGCAACATAATTATAGTAAGCACCTTAGATCGTTCAGTAGGAAATTGTGAAGCATGTGCAGAAAAAAAAAGATTGCATTGATTAACAAATCCCCTGAATTTTTCACGTTCACCACCAAAACGAAAAGGGGGCAACTTGGGAATCCCAGAACTCGGGGCCACGGCAGGAGCCTGGACTCGCCCCTCCAGAACCTCAATCCTGGCTCGCAAATCCTGGGTAGTCTGTCCAACCACTTGCAAATTGTGATTATTTAGGTCCTGAAGATTTGTAAAACGGGTCTTTATATTCTGCAAATCTGCAAGGATATTATCAGTCACTCCGCAAAGTTCCTTTATACGGGCCTCCATTTTCCAGATCTTTTAAGACAGGATACTGGAAGAAGAGGAGAGAAAAAAAAACAATAGTGTTCACCTGTGGCAACACTGAAGAAAGAAAAAACTTTAAGGGAACTGCTCACCTGGAATGGTTGTGAGAAGTCACAACCACTATCATCACAGAAAGCTTTCAACCAGACATCTGATATCCAGAGTTTCAGCAGACAAAAAGAGAAGAGAAAAAAAAAACAAAACAATAGTGTTTACCTGTGATAACACTGCAGAAAAAAAAACTTAAGGGAATTGCTCACCTGGAATGGTTGTGAGAAGTCACAACCACTGTCATCACAGAAAGTACAACCGGACATCCGATATCCACAGTACAGCAGACAAGCCTTTCCAGACCCAGCAGACACTAACGTTTGGCTTCAGAATCTTGTAATGTATGTGGTACAGTTCATATTGCGTCTTGTGCTTGGGTGCGATGAAAATACTTGAGACACAGGTTGATAAAGAAAGTCTTGTATTGCTTCATACAAATTGGCAAAAATAAACACACAGGTTGCAAACACAGAAGCAGGAGACACAGCAGGCCAGAGTAATCTAAGCTCAGCAATAACTCTCCACAACAGATTCAGATCTTCTTCTCTGTTACCGCAAGTCCATGCAAACGTGAGGCTCTCAAGAGCAGAGTTCAGAGTCCACAAGTGCTTCAGAGTTCCTCAGTAGGAATGGCTGGAGTACAAGGTCCAAGGCTTCAGGAGTCAGAACACAGGTTCACTGCAGGCTAGATTCTGAAGCACTGATTACTCAGCTGTGGCTGTTTAAGAAGCAAACGGAGAGAATCAGGGCGGGAACATGCAAGCTGGAAAACTCCATTTTGACTGAGGGCAAGATAGCTGCAGCAAAACAGAAAGCAAAATGGCAGACGAACAAACTGAGTTTCAGAAACAGATACACAGAACCTTACAGTCAGCGTCTTTCCATACCTTTACTTGTAAGATGGTAAGGCAGGTCCCAGGGAGGCTGATCCAAGGAGAATGTATTTCGAGATAGCAGCTGGACAAGTTAGGGGCCTCCTTTACTTTCACAAAGATGATGAGTCCAACCAGCATGAAGCGTAGTTCCCTCAATAAACTCCAGCTTCTCCAAGCTGTACTGCCCGGTCAGTTTTGTGGTCGGAGCCTTCCTGTGATGAAACTAGGTTCTTCTCTGCTTGGCCTAGCTCAAAGTTCCTATTCCACCTGACCCCAGTTACGTACTGACACTCCAGGGCTGCTTGCCGCTACCTAAGGTCCGGTAAGCCTCTGGGTTTTCTACCACCATGCGTGGAGCTATGGTGATGCTTCGGTCTCCAGTGACCGGTGACAACGTGCAGGACTTCTTCAATCCTAAAGCACTCAGAATTCCTACCACTGTGCCTTTCGCCTTGTCCACGCTGGTAGCATAAGCATTTCTCACTTCACAGGTTAATAAAGTCAGTCCCTTTCTTAATTCCTTTCTTGAGCTTGTTGCCAGACTCTCAGTAATCTTCTAGGCAGGAGCACGTCTCTGAACCTTCACTGTCCTTGGGACAGGAGACTGAAGTATATCTGCAACTCACTTCTCTCTTCTTACTAGAATGTCTCAGTCTGTCTTCTAGTGGAGCACAGCTCTGACCAGGCTGAGGTGATCTGGCTCACCTGTACTGGACTCCACTTTCTGAACTGCACACAGATAGCACTCAGCTCTGCTGCTGACTGACTCACTGTCCGAGGACAGGAAACTGACTGAACTGTACTCGACTCCCCTCCTCACTCCACACTCCCTGACTGTGACTAGACTTTATATATACCTGTGGGCGTGTCTAAGTGTGTGTTGAAATGAATGTTCATTGAGCATTAAACTGCTATCTCTCCACACATTCTCCAGGGTACTGCGTGTGCCTTCACACCAGGGCTACACAGCACCCTAAGTCGCCGTTCCCTGGGATACCTCAGATGGCGCAGATGCTGGGGCCTCCGCCCTTGCCCTGTCTCCTAGCTTTAGCCCTGCATCTGTCCCCTTCCCCCACTCGGGGAAGAGAGGCGCTACCATGTACCGTATTACACAACCCGACAGACAGGGGAACGAGACAAGGGTAATTGAAAATTCCACTCACACAAATAATACTCTCACAAACAACAGAGGTATACACTAGGGTGTGAAGGAAGGAGGGAGAAAATAAAGCAGGTAAGGATGAGGAATCTCCAAGCATACAAACCAAGCAACAGTCGCACAATAAACTCCTCCAGCGCTCCAAACACCAGCTTCTCCCTCTCCAGATCTTTGTAGCAAGTGCTAGCTCAGACAAGGACCTGGCCAGCAGACCAAGCTTTTATAGGAGAGAGGAGTGGTTAACCAAGCACAGCTGAAAGCAGGAATTTCCATATGGCCGATGAACCCCTGTCCTGCTGAAAGAAAACAAACACCTTTAATACACTGGAGAAGTGCTTCTTCTCAGCGGCGAAGCAGGAGCCATCAGACGCTGCGGTCTTCTGGCTCTGTTCTGCTGCGGTAAACTAGTGACAGTACCCCCCTTCTACGAGTGACCTCTGGAACCTCCGGGCCTGGTTTATCTGGATGTGCCACATGGAAGGCCCAAACCAGTCTGGCCCCGTGGACATCAGAAGCTGGTACCCACATCCTCTCCTCAGGACTGTACCCCTTCCAATGTACCATGTATTGCAGTGACCGACGAACAAAACGAGAGTCTAAGATCTTAGCTATCTGGAACTCCAGATTACCATCGACAATGACAGAGAAGGTGGCAGAGGTGAAGGTTCTGCCAATGTCACGTACTTCTTGAGAAGTGAACGGTGAAAACATTATGAATTGAAGGTCAGTAGCAGAGCAAGGAGGAATGATACAGGATTGATGACGGCTAAGATTTTATAAGGACCAATAAACCTGGGACCCAACTATCCAATATGGAACCTTCTAATGTTCCTTGAGGACAGTCATACCCAGTCACCAACACAATTCGCAAATTATTAGTCACCCCCTGCCATATAATAGATGTGGAAGAAGAAAACCGTTCCTCCTCCGGTAAAGCAGAGGGATGATGTCATGTGTGCATTGCCACGAAGATCGTCGCGGTTGCACATTTTGACTTCTCACAGCTGATCTGCTGTTTCTTTGTGTTTGGCAGCTAGGGAGTTAATTCTGTCTGTGCTCGGTGCTGGGACTGGGTGCAGTTTCTCCCGACTGCAATTGATTATTTGTTGATTGGTTTCCTTTAAATTCCTGGTTGTCTGCTTGGGGAGTTGCCAGCGAAACCTTCATGCAGATCACAGATAGGAATGAATCTGTATAGACTTTAGTTGTGAGCTCCTTAGTTGTTCTAAGCTCAACTTGGTTAGAGTTTATTTCCCAGACCATTTATGTTCCTTTGGTGTTTGAGTGTGTATGCAAGCGAGTGTTATCCTGTCTGTCTTATATGTTTAATCTGTGTATTTAGCTGAGATCAGCCCATATCCCTTTGGTGGTAGTCAGGATCCTTCTTAGGACTGATTACAGGGTTCAGGGTCTGATAGGAGAAAGGGTTAGGTTGGAGACTTGGACCTCTGAACCATTATCAGTACCTCCAAGGTGAGGGATTAGTTAGGACCCCAGTTTAGGGTCAGGTTAGATCCCGGTCCACTCTTTCCTGTTTCAGCTCATCAAGTCCTCAAGATTAACCCTGAGTTCAGCAGAGATCGTGTCAGGTAAATCTATTCTATACTTACATGCTTATGTTGCTATACTAGTTGTTGTATAGAGTGTTGTTCCTGTATTAATAGTTTACTGACATTGTATACATATCATTAGACAGCGTGACATTTTCACTGGCCATAAAAATTATCTCCAGTTACCATGGATCCAGTAGCCCAGCTGGCTCTGCAGTTGCAGGGATTATCCATGGAGCTGACGGACATTAAGTCCAAAGTTTTGTCTCCCCTGGAGCAAACCAGAGTTGAACCTAAAGTAGCTCTCCCGGACAGGTTCACTGGTGGGCGAGACAAATTTTTCACCTTCCGGGAGGCATGTAAATTGTATTTTCGGCTTCGGCCTCGATCATCAGGGAGTGATGAGCAGAGAGTGGGAATTGTTATCTCACTTCTGCAAGGGGACCCTCAATCCTGGGCATTTTCCCTTCCTCCGGGATCCCCGGCTCTACTGTCTGTAGATCAATTTTTTACTGCCCTGGGATTGGTATATGATGACCCAGATCGGGTCTCTCTTGCTGAGACAAAATTACGTAAGATACAGCAGGGAGATCGTCCTGCAGAGGAATTTGCTTCTGAGTTTCGTAGATGGGCCACAGATACTCAGTGGAATGACCCAGCTCTTAGGAGCCAGTTTTGTCATGGGCTTTCTGATAAATTAAAAGACGTTTGGCTCAGTATGAGTCTCCTCATTCACTGGAGGCTGCTATGGCCTTAGCTATCCGTACTGATAGACGGCTTCGGGAGAGGGGTGAGGTAACCCCACTCCCTGTTGTTTCTCCACCTACCACTAAAGTCCCTTATGTTGAGGTTCCCTTGTCTGTTCGGATGAGCCTATGCAGTTGGGAGGGACATCATTTCGTAGGAGGGGATTGGCGGTACGCCGCAGGACTAGAAGATGTTTTTTCTGCGGGAAAGAGGGACATTTTGTTGGAGAATGTCCATCCCGTGCCTTGTTGAGCCAAAAGTCGCTGGAAAACTGTTAATCCCAGGTTGTGTGGTGGACGACAACCTGGGAGTATGTATTTCATCCGCCAGTTCTTCTCAGTTCCTTGTACCAGTGGAGGTGGTAGTTGGTACGAGAGTGGAGAGATTGTCTGTTCTTCTTGATAGTGGTTCCGGGGCTAATCTGGTTGACGCTCAGTTTGCTCAGGCTCAAGGTATGCATCTGAGTGTATTGGTCAAACCGATCCCTATATTCTCCATTGACGCCAGGCCTCTCGGCCAAGGTAGCTTTGTTCATGAGGTTCATAACATTGACCTTCGGGTAGGGGCAATACATAGGGAACAATTATCTTGTTATGTGTTGGAGGGTCTACCTACTCCCATTGTGTTGGGACTTCCTTGGTTGGTTAAACATAACCCTGTGATTAATTGGCAGTCCAGAGAAATAAGCCAATGGGGTGAGTTTTGCAAAAGCAACTGCATGAACACAGTCATCAGTGCGGTCGTGCCTAGTACATTGCCTCCTTTTTTGGAGGATTTTGGGGATGTTTTCTCTGAGGAGGGGTGTCAGGAGTTGCCTCCTCATCGCGTGTATGACTGCTCTATTAATCTCCTTCCTGATGCTAAGTTGCCTAAAGCTAGGTTGTATAATCTTTCTGGTCCTGAGAGGCAGGCTATGAAAGATTATATTTCTGAAAGTCTGGCCAAAGGGCATATTAGACCTTCATCTTCCCAGTAGCCACGGGGTTCTTCTTTGTGAAGAAGAAAGATGGAGGCCTACGCCCTTGCTTGGATTTCCGCGAACTTAATCGGATTACTGTTCGAGATCCGTATCCTCTCCCTCTTATTCCTGATCTCTTCAATCAAATTGTTGGCGCCAAATGGTTCTCTAAATTGGATCTCAGGGGGGCGTATAATCTGATTAGGATAAAAGAGGGGGATGAGTGGAAAACGGCGTTTAACACGCCGGAGGGACATTATGAAAACCTTGTCATGCCTTTTGGTCTGACTACTGCACCAGCAGTATTCCAACATTTTGTTAATGACATTTTTCGTCACCTTGTGGGGCTGTTTGTGGTTGTATATTTGGACGACATTTTAATTTACTCGCCAGATCTTGTGTCTCATCAGGAGCATGTGAGACAGGTGTTGCAGATCTTGCGAGACAATAAACTATACGCCAGACTGGAGAAGTGTGTATTTGCCGTACAGGAACTTCAGTTTTTGGGTTTTTTGGTGTCAGCCTCCGGTTTCCGTATGGACCCTGAAAAGGTGAGAGCAGTGCTTGAATGGGATCAGCCAGGGGATCTTAAGGCTCTGCAGCGTTTTTTGGGTTTGCTAACTACTACCGGAAATTTATTTGTAATTTCTCATCTGTCGTCAAACCTCTCACTGACATGACAAGAAAAGGGACGGATTTTTCTAAATGGTCGGACAAAGCTTGCCAAGCCTTTTCCTCTTTGAAGAAATGTTTTGCTTCGGCACCCGTTCTCATCCAACCAGATGCATCTCAGCCGTTCATTGTGGAGGTGGATGCGTCTGACGTAGGGGTGGGTGCTATATTGTCCCAGGGTCCGTCCCCTGGTAAATGGCATCTGTGCGCTTTCTTTTCTAAGAAATTGTCGTCCGCCGAAAGGAATTATGATATCGGCAATAGGGAACTTTTGGCCATTAAGTTAGCTTTTGAAGAATGGCGTCACTTTTTGGAGGGGGCAGTCCACCCGGTTACCGTTATTACTGATCACAAGAACCTGTTGTATTTGGAATCCGCTAAGCGTCTGAATTCCAGACAAGCTCGATGGTCGTTGTTTTTTACCAGGTTTAATTTTGTCGTCACTTATCGCCCGGGGTCTAAGAATGTAAAGGCTGATGCCTTGTCTCGCAGTTTCCCAGGGGCCGGGAAAACGGATGACCCGAGTCCTATCCTTCAGGAGGGGGTGGTAGTGTCGGCTGTATTTTCTGAGCTTGAGGAGGAGGTGTTAGAGGCTCAGGGGGACGCCCCTGCAGGACCTCCAGGGAGACTGTTTGTCCCAAATCTGTTGAGACAAAAGGTTATTGAGGCACATCATAATTCTGCTCTAGCAGGACATCCAGGGAGTAAGGCTACTTTAGATCTCCTTTCTCGCCGGTTTTGGTGGCCTAATGCTAATAAAGATGTTATAACTTTTGTCGCGTCATGTGGGGTGTGTGCTCGCTCTAAAACCCCTCATACCCGTCCGTCTGGGACCCTTTTACCCTTGAAACTTCCGGAGCGTCCATGGACTCATTTATCTATGGACTTCATTACGGACCTTCCTCCGTCGTCAGGGAATACTGTCATACTGGTGGTTGTTGACAGGTTCAGTAAGTGGCACATTTCGTTGCTCTTCCTGCACTCCCTAATGCTAAAACTCTGGCGCAGGTGTTCATTAGGGAGATCGTTAGACTTCATGGGTTGCCTTCTGATGTGGTGTCAGATAGGGGGTCTCAGTTTGTGTCCAAATTTTGGAGGGCATTTTGTTTACGTCGGGGGATGCAATTGTCATTTTCCTCGGCTTTTCATCCGCAGACCAATGGTCAGACAGAGCGTCTGAATCAGAGCTTAGAGACATATCTCCGGTGTTTTGTTTCAGAGAACCAAGAGGACTGGTCTTCTTTCTTGCCTCTGGCAGAGTTCGCTCTTAACAACAGGCGGAGCGAGTCCACTGGTAAGTCCCCGTTTTTTGGGGCATATGGTTTCCATCCCCAGTTTTGTACTTTCAATGGGGGGGGCCCTTCTGGGGTTCCTGAGGAGGAGCGTTTCTCGTCGTCACTTGCTTCTGTGTGGAGAGGTGTATTGAATAATCTGAGTGCAATGGGGAACCGTTACAAACGTATGGCTGATAGGAGGAGAGTTTCTGGTCCAGATCTGAATGTGAACGATCTGGTATGGTTGTCTACCAGGAATATAAAACTTAAGGTGCCCTCCTGGAAACTGGGTCCCAGATTCATCGGGCCGTACAGGATCAGTTCCATAATTAATCCTGTGGCATTTCGTCTGGACCTCCCTCCTACGTTTAAAATTCATAATGTGTTCCACAAGTCATTACTTAAAAGGTATGTGGCACCAGTCATACCGTCACCTCTACCTCCTCCTCCTGTGTTGGTCAATGGTAACTTGGAATTTCAAGTATCAAAGATCATTGACTCACGTCTGAATCGCCGGTCCCTTCAGTACTTGGTGCATTGGAAGGGGTATGGTCCAGAGGAGAGGACGTGGGTCCCTGCGTCTGATGTTAACGCAGATCGTTTGGTTCGGACCTTCCACAGAACTCACCCGGGCAGGCCTGGCCCTGAAGGTCCGGAGGCCCCTCGTAGAAGGGGGGGTACTGTCATGTGTGCATTGCCACGAAGATCGTCGCGGTTGCACATTTTGACTTCTCACAGCTGATCTGCTGTTTCTTTGTGTTTGGCAGCTAGGGAGTTAATTCTGTCTGTGCTCGGTGCTGGGACTGGGTGCAGTTTCTCCCGGCTGCAATTGATTATTTGTTGATTGGTTTCCTTTAAATTCCTGGTTGTCTGCTTGGGGAGTTGCCAGTGAAACCTTCATGCAGACCACAGATAGGAATGAATCTGTATAGACTTTAGTTGTGAGCTCCTTAGTTGTTCTAAGCTCAACTTGGTTAGAGTTTATTTCCCAGACCATTTATGTTCCTTTGGTGTTTGAGTGTGTATGCAAGCGAGTGTTATCCTGTCTGTCTTATATGTCTAATCTGTGTATTTAGCTGAGATCAGCCCATATCCCTTTGGTGGTAGTCAGGATCCTTCTTAGGACTGATTACAGGGTTCAGGGTCTGATAGGAGACAGGGTTAGGTTGGAGACTTGGACCTCTGAACCATTATCAGTACCTCCAAGGTGAGGGATTAGTTAGGACCCCAGTTTAGGGTCAGGTTAGATCCCGGTCCACCTCTTTCCTGTTTCAGCTCATCAAGTCCTCAAGATTAACCCTGAGTTCAGCAGAGATCGTGTCAGGTAAATCTATTCTATACTTACATGCTTATGTTGCTATACTAGTTGTTGTATAGAGTGTTGTTCCTGTATTAATAGTTTACTGACATTGTATACATATCATTAGACAGCGTGACAGATGATCACCATTGAACCAACTAAACTGTGGATGGAACCCATATGCCCCGAAAAAGGGGACCTACTGGTTGATTCCTGACAGCGATTATTAACTGCAAATTCAGCCAATGGTAAGTAGGTCAGCCAGTCCTCCTGATTCTCATACACAAAACATCTTAGATATGTCTCCAAATTTTGGTTAACCCGTTCAGTCTGCCCTTTAGACTGTTGGTGAAAAGCCAAAATGAAAATGAGAAGAGTCAGCCTCAGATTGAAAACTCACCGACTGAGCTAATGGTTCAACCCCATGCAGTTTGATTTCCCTGATAAAATTTGCACCAGAGTCTTGGATGCATAAACATGCAACATCCACGTACTTGCATCGTGAACAATCTATGGTATCAACCCCATGCAGTTTGATTTATTTCACCTGATAAAATTTGCACCAGAGTCTTAGCGTTGAGCAAAGCTGGTAAAGCAATAAAATGAGACATCTTACTGAACCTGCCCACCACCACCAGGATTACAATGTTCCCTGCAGACACAGGCAAATTTGTAATAAAATCAACTGACAATGAGTCCAAGGTCTGCTGGGAATTTCCAAAGGTTGGAGAGCCCCTGATGGATGAGTATGCGAGGTCTTAGAATGCGCACAGATATTGCAGGCGGCCACATACTCCCAAACATCCTTATGAGCACCTGGCCACCAAAAACGCCTAGTAAGTAGATTCACGGTGGCCTTATTCCCAGGATGTCCAGCCAGCACCGTATCATGATGTTCACTGAGGACTCTAAGACGGAGATTGACCAGAACAAACAGTTTACCCAGCGGACAGGTAGCAGGGGAGTCCCCCTGAGCATCAGCAACCGCTCTGTCAAGGTTGAAGCATATAGATGCCATCACTACCCCTTTTTGTAGAATAGGTACTGGTTTCCAGGAAAGCAACGGGACAAAGCATCTGCCTTGACATTTTTTGCTCCCCGGCCTAATAATAACAAAAAAGTTAAACCTGGTAAAGAATAACGCCCATCTTGCCTGACGCTGTGTAAGATTTTTTGCCGACTCCAAGTAAACCAAATTCTTATGATCAGTGATCACCATCACTGGGTGAACCGCTCCCTCCAAGAAATGACACCACTCCTCAAATGCCCATTTGATAGCTAAGAGTTCCTTATTACCAATATCATAGTTTCTTTCAGCTGGTGAAAGTTTTTTTAGAAAAGTATGCACATGGTTGCCATTTACCAGGAGATGGACCCTGCGACAATACAGCCCCCACTCCCACCTCGAATGCATCCACCTCTACAATAAAAGGCTGAGTGACATCAGGCTGAATAAGAATCGGTGCAGAAGCAAAATACCCTTTCAGAGTGTCAAATGCCTCCCTGGCAGGACTGGACCACCTGGAGAAGTCCGTCCCCTTTTTCATCATATCAGTGAGCGGTTTGGCTACCACCGAAAAGTTCTTTAATGAATTTTCAGTAGTAGTTGGCGAAACTCAAAAACCTTTGTAAGGCCTTCAAGTCCTCAGGTTGATCCCATTCCAATACCGCCCGGACCTTCGCTGGATCCATGTGAGAACCGGTGGCAGATGATACATATCCAAGAAAAGGGATCCCCTCAACCAAGAACATACACTTCTCCGGTTTGACATGCCACTTATTATCACTAGAATATGTAGGACTTACCTGACATGTCGTGGTGTGATTCAAGGTCAGGTGAATAAACAAGAATATCATCCAGGTAGGTAACAACAAACCTATCTACTAGGTGACTGAAGATGTCATTAATAAAGTGCTGGAATACGGCAGGCGCATTCATCAACCCAAAAGACATCACCAGACTCTTGTAGTGATCTTCTGGCGTATTGAACGCAGTCTTCCACTCATCCCCATCCTTAATGCAGATGAGGTTGTGTGCCCCCTGAGGTCCATCTTAGAGAACCATTTTGTCCCAACAATTTGATTAAAGAGGTCAGGGATCAGAGGTAGCGGATACGGATCACGGATAGTGATAGCATTCAATTCCCAGAAATCCAGGCAAGGACATATCCCCCATCCTTCTTCTTGACAAAACAGAACCCCGCAGCAAGGGGAGAAGAGGATGGTCTGATATGACCCTTAGCCAGACTTTCCGTAACATAGTCCTTCATGGCCTGCCTTTCTGGACCTGAGATGTTATAAAGTCTGCTCTTGGGCAGCTTGGCACCAGGAACCAGATTAATGGCACAATCATAAGGACGAGGAGGAAGCTCTTGGCTCTCGTGCTCTGAAAACACATCCTCAAAGTCTGACAGGTAATGGGGCACGGACTGGGTATCCACCTTTTGCCAACTAGATACCCAAGCAGTGTCCTTGACAGTATGTACTCCACTTTACCACTTCCTGTGTCTGCTGATCAATTATCAGATTGTGCTCAACAAGCCAAGGAAGTCCCAGTAACCCCTTGACAGTACCAAAACATGCTAATTTGAACATAATGTGTATGAGTCCCTCCATTATGGCTAATACAGGGTGTATCTAAGTCCCTCTTTCATCTAATTTTTTGCAGCTCTTCCTTCATAAATTACACTGAAATTTCCAATTTTTTAATAAAAATAATAAAAATGTATTAAAAATTACAAAAACAAATACATTTTGTTTTACCTTAAATATTATTTTTATATCCTTTTTAAATTTTGCCTTATATACAAGTCAATACAGGAAAGAATGGTTCTAAATTCTAAAAGAATGTTTTATTGTCAGTACTTAAAGTGGAACAAAAGTGTGACATTATTGTTCTCATCAGCAATCTTGGAGTCAGAGATGCTTCCAGGAGTCTTCCCATGATGTTCTCCTTCAATTCAGCACTTTTTCCAACCATTTCAACATTTTCACTGCTCCCCAGACCTCCTTGTAGTTTCTGTCAGAAAAACGCTTGGCTTTCCCATTGACTCCCATTATATTCGCTGCTCAAAACAAGCATCCGAGCATTAGGAATTGCTCAGATCGAATAATGAGCATCTGAGCATTTTAGTGCTCGTTCAACTCTATGTTCTAAGTCTAGTGCAGGGCTTACATAGGCTTACCAGTATGCAGGTGCTTACATATAATAGCCAATCACATAAGGCAGATGTGCAGTATAAAGTGTGGGGAGACTATATGGCAGACTGAGCCTCTAATGAAACAGTTGTCTGATTTTTTGACCTTACACTCTTATTTGATAAATAATTATAACAGTATTCTAATTGAGCAGAAATCAGCTATTTCTGGTCAACCACATGATCAGCCATAAACTATAACTGGTCCCCAGGGTTAGCTCCATAGAAAGCTGACTGTACCCAACAAGGGACAGAAGGGTCTTATTTTTTCCTAGTTCTGTTCCAAATTCATTTGAGAGATCATCAGTGATCTCTGTGATCGGATCACCTACCAAGGTCTATCCTTGGGAGACCACCCCTTTGACGTAATTGATGCAATGTAGCCAATCTCCATCACGGCACAGTTTTTTACTCCATATGTAAAAGTTATGTTTCCAAGAAAGAAACATTCAGCATTTGTGTTTTTTCAACCATGTAGATGTGAAACAGTGTAACAATGACTGCCCATCAGCAAAGCACTGGGGCTTGTCAAAGTGTTCTTCGATTTTCTAATTGCCTGATCGTTTTAAATAGACCATTGTAGAACGTTCTCATCTAACAATTCGTGCTGAATTTATTTCATTTGTGAGAAATCTATATCTGAGAACTGCATAAAGAGCAACTCCGTCATATAACACCTTAATTAGACTTCTTTACCCGCAGTCATGTTAAGAGAACAAAAACATTTATTTTTAGTAGTCAGTCATTTATTAGTGGAATATAGACGGCAGGTTTGTACTAAAACAGTCTTATCGAGGTTTACCCACTAACCGACTGACCCTCAAATGAAGGCGCAGCATTGCCAGTTATGAGCTGCGGTTCTTTTACATTTCATCGTGCACAGCGATGCTGATGACCACACGCTGTGCAGGGAACTAGAGTTCACTTGAATGGAGCTACGTTACAGTTCCCTGGAGCATATAACCTGCTGAAAAACAAGATGAGGTGGAATAGTGAAAAAAGCTATTTTGCCATGGTTGCAAAGGTTTTGTTTTAACTGTGTGTTAAAAATGGTCTGGAGACTATATTTTGTGGCTCAGTGCAATTACAGCGATACCGGTTTTATAGTTTTATTTAATCTTTAAAGAAGTATTCTCAAGTTTGGAAGTTGTCCCCAATCTATGACATACAGAATAACCTCCTAATTGCTGAGGGTTTGACTGTTGGGACTCCCCAATCTTGAGAACTGGGCTCTTAAGTATTTCATGTGAATGGAGCTGTGATCGATCATTAATTCTTATTGGAAGACCAGAAGAATGAAGACGAACTTGGCTATATTCCATGGTTGCATTAAGCATGAATGTACAGTCAGGGACAAAAGTTTTGAGAATGACACAAATATTAATTATTACAAAGTCTACTGCTTCACTTTTTCTAATGGCAATTTGCATATACTCCAGAATGTTATAAAGAGTGATCAGCTTAACAGCAATTACTTGCAAAGTCAATATTTGGCTAGAAAATGAACTTTATCCCCCAAAACACATCTCAACATCATTGCAGCCCTGCCTTAAAAGGACCAGCTAACCTCTTTTCAGTGATTGCGCCATTAACACAGGTGTGGGTGTTGATGAGGACATGGCTGGAGATCAATCTGTCATGATTAAGTAAGAATGACACCACTGGACACTTTAAAAGGAGGCTGGTGCTTGGCATCATTGTTTCTCTTCTGCTAACCATGGTTATTTCTAAAGAAACACGTGCAGTCATCATTGCAATGCACAAAAATGACCTAACAGGGAAGAGTATCGCAGCTAGAAAGATTGCACCTCAGTCAACAATCTATCGCATCATCAAGAACTTCAAGGAGAGAGGTTCCATTGTTGCCAAGAAGGCTCCAGGGCGCCCAGGAAAGACCAGCAAGCGCCAGGACCGTCTCTTAAAAGTGTTTCAGCTGCGGGATCGGGCTACCAGCAGTGCAGAGCTTGCTCAGGAATGGCAGCAGGCAGGTGTGAGTGCATCTGCACGCACTGTGAGGCGGAGACTCTTGGAGCAAGGTCTGGTCTCAAGGAGGGCAGCAAAGAAGCCACTTCTCTCCAGAAAAAACATCATGGACAGACTGATATTCTGAAAAAGGTACAGGCAGTGGACTGCTGAGGACTGGGGTAAAGTTATTTTCTCTGATGAATCCCCTTTTCGATTGTTGGGACATCAGGAAAACGCCTCATTCGGAGAAGACAAGGTGAGCTCTACCACCAGTCTTGTCTCATGCCAACTGTTAAGCATCCTGAAACCATTCATGTGTGGGGTTGCTTCTCAGCCAAGGGAATCGGCTCTCTCACAGTCTTGCCTAAAAACACAGCCATGAATAAAGAATGGTACCAGAATGTCCTCCAAGAGCAACTTCTCCCAACCCTCCAAGAGCAGTTTGGCGATCAACAATGCATTTTCCAGCATGATGGAGCACCTTGCCATAAAGCAAAGGTGATAACTAAATGGCTCAGGGAACAAAACATAGAGATTTTGGGTGCATGGCCTGGAAACTCCCTAGATCTTAATCCCATTGAGAACTTGTGGTCAATCATCAAGAGACGGGTGGACAAACAAAAACCTAAAATTTCTGACAAAATGAAAGCATTGATTGTGCAAGAATGGACTGCTATCAGTCAGGATTTGGTCCAGAAGTTGATTGAGAGTATGCCAGGGAGAATTGCAGAGGTCCTGAAGAAGAAGGGTCAACACTGCAAATATTGACTTGCTGCATTAACTCATTCTAACTGTCAATATAAGCTTTTGTTACTCATATGTTTGCAATTATATTTCTGTCTGTGATAAAAAAAACATCTGTCAAACACACATAAAAACCAGAGGGCAGCAGATCATGTGAAAATATAATATTTGTGTCATTCTCAAAACTTTTGGCCATGACTGTAGTGAGCATAATCGATCAGTGCTCCATTTATATGGAAGTCTTCAGAGACTCTTGTGAAGTCCCAGTGGTTGGACTCCCAGTGATCGAGGAGTAATGGGATAAGAGAAACTTCCAAATTTAAGAATACTCATTTAACATATATTTTTTTAATGTAGATTGTGAGACCCCTAACCATTACAAGCCATTGGGCAAACTGTAACATTTGAATTGCTTATTATTTTAATTTTTGGAGGAGGCAGGGTGATAAAAAAATGAAGACCAACTTGGCTATCTTTGATGGTCACATTAAACTTGAATGTAGTGAGCGTAATCGATCAGTGTTCCATTCATATGGAGGTCTGCAGAGATCCAGTTCTTGGGACTCTTGTGAAGTCGTCAATGGTTGGACTTCCAGTGACCGAGGTGCTATAAGATAAGGGATAACTTCCAAATTTGAGAATACTCATTTAATGTATATTTTTTAATATTTGTTTTGAGACCACTAACATTTTAAAGCCATTGGGCAAACTGTAACATTTGAATAACATATTATTTTATTTTTTGGAGGAAACAGGGTAATAAAAAAAAGATGAAAAAACTGCCAGAACTGCTATTATAAGTAAATTGCAGTTTTGACATATTTCTAATATGTATCTTATATATTCCTGTTCTGGCTTTAGAAGTTATTTCTACATAACTATGTTTTTGCCTTTATTGATAAGAGATTTTAAAGTTATGTAAAATTGCATTATTATTGCCACTTTAAGACCTCCTTTAGCACAGCCTGCAGTCTATTACCGATATTATTTTAATATTATTAAAATATTACCAAGTAACAAAAATTAATAAAATGTTTGTGTTTTATTGTCATTTTTTATTTTTAAAGTTTTTTTGCTAACATTTTTTATTGATTCTTTTGCAAGTTTTATTTATACCTCTTTTGTACATCAGACAATTTGATACAGATCTTTTTATTTTTTATGGAGGTTCGGTGAACAAAAAATTCACAATTTTGGCTTTTTTGGTTTCGCTTTCCGGCGAATATCGAATGGGTTGATTAATTTTAGATTTTGATACATCTGACATTTATTAACATGGCAATAGCAGATATGCTTATGTCTTTAATTTATTTTTTTTTATTCTTAAAAGGGGTAAAACAAAGGGTGGTTTGAATTTTCATATTTTATTAAAAACTTTTCTAGATATTATTTTATTTTTTAGTCCCCTAAGGGATTTTTGAACCTCGTTTATTCTTTATACTGCACTACATTATAGTGCAGCATATACTGTAGTTAAAATATAATTCTCCAGTGCCATATTGGCCTTGAGCTGACTTCCAAATGCCATAATAACTAGGTATGGGCTGACCTGTGGATGTTCGGGTCTGTCGGGTTCAGCCAAAGTTTATAAAAAAGTTTGGTTCTGGTACCACAATGGTACCCAAACATGATCCTGAACTTGGACCCCATCCACATGAATTGTGAGCCCGAATATCCGGCGATTCCCACTCTGTGATCTCTGTGATAATGTGGGGAACACCAGGTCTGACCAGGGGTAACCTTACAGAAGTCACCACCAGTCACAGCCGCTAGGTATCACAGTTCCCACGCTGTCACACAGAGGACAATGGACTAGTCAACAGCTGTGACCAGCGGTGAAAAGGTTACAACCGGTCAGGCGTCGGCTGATGACTAGTGTTGAGCATTCCGATACCGCAAGTATCGGGTATCGGCCGATATTCGCGTTATCGGAATTCCGATACTTAATTCCGATACTTTTTCAATATCGTATACCGGAATCGGAAGTTGAGAGGCAATGTGATTTTAGTCAGCCAATGAGGAATCCTACGAAGTGTGGGCACATCCTGTAATGCTGCGGTCATCTTAACTAATGGCATGGCTGTGATTGGCTGCTGAAATGATGTCAGAATGCACTATAAAAGGCGCCGCCGCCATTTTAGCGTCACTGTGCTGTGAATTCAGATAGGGACAGAACGCTGCTCTGCTGACTCTGAGGGACAGTTAGAGATTGCGATTTAGTGTACTGTGCTGTAGGCAGGCTATCACCAACCGCTGTGTAAAGCTTCCTTTTGCCTGCAGTGTTGTTTTAACAGCTCTGCAAGGTGTGTGTGAGTGCAGGTGACGCTGCAGTTTGCTCTGCATCCAACGCTGTCTGTAGGCATCTGCACGTGTCACTCACAGACTCTTTTTTTTTTTTCTTTAGTGTAATTCTAGCTGCTCCATTCAATAGAAATTATAGTGTGATGCGCTTCCATCCGTATACAATACATTGGTTGCAAACACTATAGAAGTAGACAAAGGAGTAGCCTTTCACAGATTGTGAATAGTTGTGTTTCAGTGTTCACTGCAGTCTGTGAGGTATTTTTTTTTTTTTTTTTTTTTTTAAATGCAGATCACGCTCCATTTACTTCTTCAACCACCGCTGCGTGTACTCTGCTGAGTGTCTGTCACTGGCTCATCCTTGTCATTTTTCTAAAATTGGTGCTGCTTTATTCTATTTAAAATAATTCAAATCTATTACAGTGACGTGCTTCCATCCGTATACAATACATTGGTTGCAAACAATATAGTAGTACACAAACGGGCCTTTCACAGCTACTGAACAGTTGTGTGCACTGTTTACTGTAGTCAGAGGTTTTCATTTTTGTAGTGCAGATCCCGCTCTAGTTAGTTCTTCAACCACTGTTGCTTGTACTCTGCTGAGCGTGTCTCACTGCCTCATCCTTCACATTTTTCTCGAATTGGTGCTGCTTTATTCTATTTAAAATAATTCAAATCTATTACAGTGACGTGCTTCCATCCGTATACAATACATTGGTTGCAAACAATATAGTAGTACACAAACGGGCCTTTCACAGCTACTGAACAGTTGTGTGCACTGTTTACTGTAGTCAGAGGTTTTCATTTTTGTAGTGCAGATCCCGCTCCAGTTAGTTCTTCAACCACTGTTGCTTGTACTCTGCTGAGCGTGTCTCACTGCCTCATCCTTCACATTTTTCTCGAATTGGTGCTGCTTTATTCTATTTAAAATAATTCAAATCTATTACAGTGACATGCTTCCATCCGTATACAATACATTGGTTGCAAACAATATAGTAGTACACAAACGGGCCTTTCACAGCTACTGAACAGTTGTGTGCACTGTTTACTGTAGTCAGAGGTTTTCATTTTTGTAGTGCAGATCCCGCTCCAGTTAGTTCTTCAACCACTGTTGCTTGTACTCTGCTGAGCGTGTCTCACTGCCTCATCCTTCACATTTTTCTCGAATTGGTGCTGCTTTATTCGATTTAAAATAATTCAAATCTATTACAGTGACGTGCTTCCATCCGTATACAATACATTGGTTGCAAACAATATAGAAGTACACAAACGGGCCTTTCACAGCTACTGAACATGGGTTTTTAATTTTTAAATAAAATATGTATTTTTTCAAATGACACAAATATAAGTAATGTTGAAGAGGAATAGTCCTACATCCATTGTTTGCACAATATTACAGGTGTACATCATGTCCCTTAATCAACAATGTATTATTATATTTACTTGTATGCTTTTATTTAAAAGCCAAGAACACAGAAGGATAACCTTCGCACTGCAGCTGTTGTCAAAGTTCAACCCACATTATGCACTTCCAACATTGCAGCATTTGAGGCATGATGTGAGTTGGATTTGTCAAAGTTATGGAGTGAGAAGGTTCACCATCAGTACCCTATAGCATAAGTATGCTTTTGTGTTAGCATTTGTGTTAGACATGTGGATATCTGCCATAATATGTCACAATTATTTAGTTACAGATTTGTTACCAACACTAATCATTGAATGGTTTTAAATTTGACGTTTCACTTGTTTACAGCTTAGAAATAAGGGTGTAGCCTGATATCTATGTGTAGCACTAGCCACTTTAACATGTCATGTTTTTTTCAACATGTGTAGCTAGGTAGCAGTAATTTTTGCCGGACACACAGCAGGGGAACAGCAGGCGTTACTGAACCCACAAAACACATCATCGATTGTTTTGATCTGTGCATCCAACACTTCTGAGCCCAGGGTCAAGGAGGGTGTAGCCTGAGGCCTAGTATGAGATGTTTGAACTTTAATTTGAACTTTAATTTGGAGTTAGCAGCATTAATTTTTGTCAGACACGCAGCAGGGGAACAGCAGGCATTACTGAACCCCACTATCACTATAGCTTGTGTATTAATCTGTGGACACGACACTTCTGAGCAGCAACTGGCAGTGTTGTAGCCCAGGGAGTATAGCTCAGGTGGTAGAAAGATGAACATAACAGGAGACATGGAAAACGTTGCCAACCAGTTAGTTAATCTGAAACCGGACAGGCAAATTCAGGCGAGATCCATGCCTAGTTCATTTTCAGAAAAGTAAGCCGTTCTACATTATCGGAGGATAGTCGCATGCAACGGTCTGTTAGTACACCACCTGCAGCAGTAAAGACGCGCTCCGATAATACACTGGCAGCAGGGCAAGCCAGCACCTCCAATGCATACTGGCTAAGCTCTGGCCATGTATCCAGCTGAGAGACACAAAACTTGAATGGGGAAGAGCCATCTGGGAGTACACTGAGAGGGCAAGACATGTAGTCTGTCACCATCTTACGGAAATGTTGCCTCCTGCTGACTGGAGCCGTCTCGGATGGTGTAGACATTGGTGGCGCTGCCACAAAACTTCGACACATTTGGAACATACTGTTCTTGCCCTGTGCAGAGGCGCTGCTTGTGCTCCCTCTTGTTGCAGAGCTGTTTCCACTGCCTCGACGCACAGAGCTGCTTTGTAAAGCAGTAGCAGCAGCGCTCTCGGCTGGAATGGAGAACATTATGGATTGCACCAGTGTGTCTTGGTACTTCCGCATTTTACGCTCCCGGTTCAACGGTGTGATGAGGCTTTGTAAGTTGTCCCGGTAGCGAGGGTCTAGGAGGGTGTACACCCAATAATCAGACGTGGTGTGAATGTGTTCGATGCGGCGGTCGTTTCTCAGCCACTGCAGCATGAAATCAACCATGTGCTGCAGACTCCCAACTGGCCAAGAAACGTTGTCCCCTGCAAGAGGCGTCATCTCTGCCTGCTGTGCATCACCCCACCCTTGGTCTACATACTGACTAGAGCATTGTCTACCTCCCTCTGGAGCGATGTCTTCCTCCTCCATTGACTCCTCCTCATCCTCCTCACAAAGTCCTTCAAATACATAAAAATTTACAAAATTTAAAACTCAAAATTTAAAAACTTTGTATCATAATTCTGTAACATCAGTTTATGGAAACACAATAGCATTACAAAAGGATAGACAAAAGCTGTACATTATGTGCTTTGTAAATACATTAAAAGTTTGTAATGGTTATGAAAATATAGACAGCGACTCTGGAGGTTCAATTGTTGATACAGCATGGTACTTTGAAAGTCCTCCAGCCCTTTGTGAGGAACCACGATGCGCTGACTGTCCAGAAGGTGATGGAATTTGTGACTCCTCATCCTCCACCTCTTCCAAAACCTCATGCCTTAGTGCTTGCAGTGTTTTTTGAAGCAGGCAGATAAGGGGGACAGTCAGGCTGACTAGTGCATCATCTGCACTCGCCATCCGCGTTGACTCATCAAACGCACGCAAAACGTGGCAGATATCCTTCATAGAGTCCTTCGCCACTCATTACACTGGCAGTGGCTGCCCATTCATTATAGGATCCAATTCTAATTACTGGTTCTCACCAACAAAGCTCTCCACAGCGCAGCACCCCCCTACATCTCCTCCCTTATTTATATTTATCGGCCTAACCGACTGCTGCACTCTGCAAACGACCTTCGACTAACCTCTGCACTAATCCGTACCTCCCACTCCCGAACTCCAAGACTTCTCCCGCGCTGCGCCAATCCTCTGGAATGCTCTACCCCAAGAAATTAGGACTATCCGCAATTTGGATGGTTTCAGGCGCTCCCTCAAAACACATTTGTTCACAGTGGCCTATCACATTCACTAATCAAAGTCATTCTATGTGTAATTCTGTGTGTGTAGCCCATTCACTATCTCCATGCATCCCTCACTCCCTTAAAATGGCTGGACCATCATTGTAAAAACACCATTGTATATAAACACCTGTACTTTGTATCTCCCCCACCTCATTGTAGATTGTAAGCTTTCACCAGCAGGGGCGGCTGATTTTGCTTTAATTATTGTATTGTTAACGTTGTTACTTATGACTTGTGTTTTGAAACTGTTAAACTGTAAAGCACTGCGGAATATTATGGCGCTATATAAATAAATAATATTATTATTATTCTTATTATAGAGGCCCACTCAGTAGTGGTGAAGTGTGAACGGCGCAAATTGCGAGTTGACTGCGCCTGATGCAGCTGATACTCCATTACTGTTGGCTGCTGCTCACACAACCGCTCCAACATATGTAACGAGGAATTCCACCTGGTGGGTACGTCACATATGATGCGATGTTCATGAAGGTGAAATCTGCGTTGCAGAGCTGCAATCAGCGATCTGGCCATGCTGGAACGTCGCAAGTGAGCGCACTCTAGGCGGACCTTGTGCAGCAGTGCATCAAGATCCGGATAGTCCCTCAAAAAACTCTGCACGACCAAGTTGAGCACATATGACAGACATGGTATGTGAGTGAGGTTGCCAAGGCCCAGAGCTGACACCAGATTTGGCCATTGTCACACACTACCAAGCCTGCCTGTAGATTCTCTTCCAAAAACCACACGTCGCTCTCCTGCTTTATGGCATTACAGAGCTCCTGCGCTGTGTGGCTAAGATTCCCCATGGAAATTAATTTCAGGACGGCCTGTTGACATTTGGACACGGCTGTGCTCATATCGGTCGCAACAGGTAAACGTTCACGGGTCCATGTGGAGGTAGACCGTGACGGCTCCTGCAGCGATGATTCTGAGGAACTGGAGTAGGAGGAGGAATCAATGTGTACAGACTTGATTCCTGCAATCCTTGGAGTTGGCAGAACACGTACAGCGCCACTCGCAAGATCAGTACCCGGCTGCACAACATTGACCCAATGGGCAGTGAGGGAAAGGTATTGTCCCTGGCCATGGGTGTTAGAACCCTCTTGTTAGGTTTTGTTTCAGTTTGCTGGTCACATGACCTTTTTTCCCTATTTAGTCTGGCTCCGCCCTTCTGGCTTTGCTTGACTTCATTGTATTATCTACTGTTAAGCTAGCCGGGTGCTTAGGTGCCTTAATCTGTCAGTTTTGCTTGATGTTAGGATCACAAAGTATTTATTTTTCTGTTTAATTATCCATGCTACAATTTATGTTAGGAGGTGTCCACCTTTTCTCCCAGTCCCTAGATCTTGTAGGGATTACTCCCTCGCAACTATAGGTCTTCGTTCACACTAGATGAGGACTTTAGCGGGTCTGGTCGCAGGATCAGGTTCCCCGTTACATCGTAGGGATTCAGCTTAGTTGTATTGTAGGGACAGAATTCCCTTCTTTCCTTACTGGTTGTAGCAGATCATAACAATGGGTACTGGTCCACGCATCGGTGGTCAGGTGGACCTTGCTACTGAGGGCTTTTAGTAGCGCATGTTTAATTTTTCCCTCAACATGCTTTTGCAGACCAGGGACGGCTTGCCTGCTGAAATGAAATCGGCTTGGCACATTGTATTGTGGGACTGACAATGATATTCAGTTACGGAAACTGTCTGTCTCCACCAGCCTGAATCACAGCATTTCAAGGGACAGGAGTTTTGCAATGCCAGCATTCAGAGCCTGTGCTCGTGCATGGTTTGCGGAGTATGGCCGTCTTTTATCCCATGCCTGTGCTACCGATGGCTGTTTTGTGGCCTGGGAGTGTGAGGATGACAGGGAACTTGCTGCTGTGTGTGGAATAACAGTTTGTCTCTGGACAACAGTGGCCGAGGTTCTTCCATGGCGATCCTGTGAGGAAGCAGAACCAGCTGTGTGTGAGCTCGATGAAGAGGCTTCAACACAACCTGAAGATGTAGGTGCTGCTGTAGGTTGGCCTACATCTCCAGTGTGTCTTTGTAACTCAACTACGTGCTTTGTCCGCACATGTTTCCACATATTTGTGGTATTGAGGTGACTGACACTTTTAGCTATTTTTAATTTTTGATTACACAGCTTGCATTTCACATAGCAAATATCATGTGCAAGTGTGTGAAAAAAGGACCACACAGTGCAAGTCCTGGGAGCGCACGTTTTGACTTTTGGAAGACAACTGCTCCGAACAGGTGCCAAACTGGAGGCTACAGGCAACCGAGTCTGCAGCCTAACTCTCCCTCCTGTTTGTACCGTTGGGGCAATGTCTTCCTCTATCTTCCTTCTATCACTAACCATTTCTCTAGGCCTCTCCCAGCTTTCAACCAAAGTACTGGTTCTCAGCCACAAAGCTATCCACAGTGCAGCACCCCTCCTACATCTCCTCCCTCATTTCTATCTATCGGCCTAACCGACTGCTGCGCTCTGCAAACGACTTTCGACTAACCTCTGCACTAATACGTACCTCCCACTCCTGACTCCAAGACTTCTCCCGCTCTACGCCAATCCTCTGGAATGCTGTACCCCAAGAAATTAGGACTATCCACAATTTGCATGGTTTCAGGCGCTCCCTCAAAACACATTTGTTCAGAGCGGCCTATCACATTCACTAATCAAAGTCATTCTATGTATTCTGTGTAAGTGTGTGTGTGTCTCTAGCCCATTCACTATCTCCATCCCTCAGTCCCTTAAGATGGCTGGAACATCATTGTAAATGCACCATTGTATATAAACACCTATACTTTGTATCTCCCCCATCTCATTGTACATTGTAAGCTGTCACGAGCAGGGGCGACTTATTTAGCTTAAATTATTGTATTGTTAACGTTGTTACTTATGACTTGTGTTCTGAAACTGCTAAACTGTAAAGCGCTGCGGAATATGATGGCGCTATATAAATAAATATTATTATTATTCCTCTGAGCTGCTCCCACCACCTTCCTGTTCCTCATGCCATGTTGGGTCTTGGACCTCATCATCTCCACTACCCTCTTCCAACACCTGCTGTTGGGTGGTCTGGCCAGCACCATGCTCAACAGAAACTGGCACCTGGGTCTCATCATCATCAGATGCGTTCTGCGGTGTGCTGACCATCGGCACTGTCTCACCCGCCTCTTCAGATTCAGAGAGACACAGCTGTTGCGCATCACTGCATACTCCCTCTTCACATTACAGAATGCTGCTTGGCTGGGCCCTGTTTGCAAGCCAATAGATTCTGAGAACAGAAGCAGACACTCAGCTGGCTCCTGTACAGAACTCTCTGACTGCCTGGGCAATTTGCCAGGCGGTGAAGAGACAGATGGTTGCCCAACAGTGCTGTGGTCCTGAGAGGAGGTGGAAGCAATTGAAGTCGATGCATTGGCTGACATCCAAACAACAACGGCTTCAATTTGTTCTTCCGCAGCAGGGGGTACTCCGAGCTCCTACAAAAGTGCGCATAAAGGAACGCTCACGGGGAAAACTGGTGGATGCTGTGTCACTGGGGGCCGCAGCAGCCACAGAATCCCCACGTCCTCTCCCTGAAGAAACTCCACGACCATGTGCCTTACTCCCTGCCTTCTTCATCTTGGTAGATTGATAAAGAAAGTCTGAAAAGTTATAAGGTCTAAGTGTGGTTATTCCGCAGAGACTGCAGTGAACACTGCACACAACTGTTCACTACCCAACGCGTCTCAGCAGGAAGGCAGTCTGTGCGTCAAAACAAAGGCGCAAGCATACATCCATGTACCCTGTTTATAAAGCTATATAAAAAAAATTATGTAGTAGTGACGGACACTTTATTGAGGTACAGTATTACATCGCCATTCACCATCTGTGGCTATGCAGTCTCATCTATATATACCTTATCTATCTGTTGTCATGCTTGCAAGTCGACATTCAGCCATAAATAGCAATTTTCACTATGCACTATGCACTTTTTAAAGGTTATGTTTGTTAATAAAAATGATTATTGCCACATATTATGAGTATTACATGATGGAAATTGTATAATTTTGTATAAACTATTTAGTGACATTATTCAGCAAATGGAACATTTTATTAATATCACAGATAACTTGTAATGCTGATGATGTTTTGAAGTCAGACATTCATTGTCTATACAATAAAAATGGTGTACATACTGTTACTTATCCATCATTAATGGATTCAGATATGTACTTGTATGCTTTTATGTACAACCGTATAGCAGATTCCTTAACTAATTTATTTTGTGGTTTGCATTGCTGTTCAACATGTTAATGTATGTGTTTATGTTTGTCAATTCTTTATTTATCTAGATATTAGTTTAAATGAAATCATCATCTTATGGTAGTAAAGGTTATCTTTCTCTTGTTTGAAGTATAGACATTTAAAATTGACAGGTAACAAGGAAATTACTTGATCTAGTATTTAAACATCCTCCTTGACCCTGGGCTCCAACACCGCCATTGTGCTCGATTTTGCCATTCAACTGCTCCTGTTACGGGTTCAGTACGTCAGCTGGTCTCGGATGTGCCTTGGCTCTTTCCTCGCTGCCTCCGGTTCCAGTTCCGTCAGCTGTGTCTCGCAGTGCCTTTGGCCTAGGTGCCTCCATCTCGGTATCCGGTCCAGCAACGTCTGCTGGTCCTGGTAGTGCTTTGGAGCCTTCATCCTGCTTATACCGGTCCCAGTAACGTCAGCTGGTTCCTCGTGTGCCATTGGCTCTTTCCTTCTCGCCCCTCCGGTTCCAGACCGTCAGCTGGTTCTCCGCAGTGCTTTGGCCTAGGTACCTCCATCTCGTATCCGTGTCCAGCAACGTCGCTGGTCCTTGGTAGTGCTTTGAGCACAGGTACCTCTCTGCTAACCGTGTCCAGTAACGTCAGCTGGTCCTCGTGTGCCTTGGCTCTTGTCCTCTGCTGCCCCCCGGTTCCAGTTCCAGTCAAGCTTGGTTCTCCGCAGTGCTTTGGCCTAGGTGCCTCCATCTCAGGTATCCGAGTCCAGCAACCTGTGTCCTGTATGCTTTGGAGCACAGGTACTCCTGCTTATAAACCGTCCAGTAACATAGCTGAACAAGATTGGCTACAAATACAGATAAGAACAAGAGAACAAAACAATAAGCAGAAGATCTAAAGCTGAAGACTGAATAAAGACCAAAATGAAGAGCAAAATATATGCTCTAAATTCTAAGCAGAAGAAGACTAAGCAGTGTATGGGGGTGAGTCCGTTCCTCCTCGTGGTGCCCCTGGAAAATGCCTGCTGCTGCAGGCTAAACTGAACACGGACAAATACTGTTGTAATTTAAATCTTTTGTGACAGCAAGAACGGAAGGATGAAAAATTCATACTTTGACAGATTACAAGTACAGGATTCTCTGTCACAAATAAGAATATGATGAAGAAGATGAAGCAGAATATGAATAAGAATAATAGTTTAATAAGAAGAATATGAGTAATGTTAACAAAGATGAATAGCAAGAAGTTTAAGAAGAAGATAAAGAAGGTGAAGATGAAGAATAATTTGATGAAAAAGATGATGCTGCAGAAGATATGAAGGAGAAAGTGTGTGAAAAGTTAAAAAGGTGAAGATGAAGAGCATGGAAGTTGTGTAATATACATATTTGCCAAAATAGAAAAAACGTTAACAACATTGTCAATTTCTTCGTCAATCCGAACATCTTTAAAAAAAAAAAATATTTATGCTATTCCATTTGATTGGGTTAAACATCTATGCCTTTAATGTCTCCTCAACCTTCCCCAATACATTCTACATTACTCTTTCTTGTTTTCCTTCATGTACAATTAACCAACAAGGCAAGAATGGGTTTTTTTTAATTTCGATATTTTGTTCCCATAGACTTACATGGGACTTCCGGTATCGGTATCGGGTATCGCCGATATTTTAATGGTATCGGCGATACCATTCCGATTCCGATACTTTTGGATATCGGAAAGTATCGCTCAACTCTACTGATGACTACTAGTTTCATCATCGTACCCAGGGGTGAACCTAGCCTCTCTGCTGCCTGCAAAACTGCGCCCCCCCATTGTAAAATCAGTACAAATAAATATGGCTTACTCTTACTAGCCTAACGTGACGCACATGTGAAATACATACACTTTTAGGGTATGTGCAGACGTTGCAGAATCTGCTGTGGAATTTTCCGCGCAGATTTTGCTAAATCCGCAGGTAAAATGACCTGCGTTTTACCTGCGGATTTAGTGCGGATTTGCCGCGGTTTTTGTGCGGACTTCCCTGTGTTTTGAGACCTGCGGATTCCTATTTAGAGCAGGTCTCAAAACGCTGCGTAACTGCACAAAAGAAGTGACATGCTGCGGATTTAAATTCGCACCAAATCCGCGCGGAAAAATCCGCAGCATGTGCACTGCGTTTTTTTATTTCCATTGAATATAATGGTACTGTACATCACTTGCAGTTCTGCTGCGGATCTGCAGCGGCAAATCCGCTGCGGATACGTAGCAGATTCCGCAACGTGTGCACAGACCCTTAAATAGGAATATGTTTGAAACATCGATTTTTATATTTGTTAAAGTTCTCTATAAGTAGTACACCTTGTAAACACATGGCTCCACTCCGTAAACCTTGTACACACGCGGCTCTGCTCTGTACACACACGGCTCAAGCACGGAGCCTTGTGTGTATGGAGCTGAGCGGCTCCGCTCCGTACACCTCGCACACACACGGCTCCGCTCCGTACACCTCGTACACACACGGCTCCGCTCCGTACACCTCGTACACACACGGCTCCGCTCCTTACACCTCGTACACACACGGTTTCCGCTCCATACATCTCGTACACACGGCTCCGCTCGTACACACACGGCTCCGCTCCGTACACCTCGTACACACACGGCTCCGCTCCGTACACCTCGTCCACACACGGCTCCGCTCCGTACACCTCGTACACACACATCTCTGCTACATCCACACTGTAAACCTCTCCTGATCCCACACATAAACTTACCTTCATCCAGCACCATGACGACCAGAACAGCAGAGTCTTGCAAGCAGAGAGCCAGACCATGTGACCCCTGACTGATCCCCCTCCTGTGACCTCATCACAGGTCCTGCTCGTGAGTCGCACGTACCAGGGCTTTGGGGTACTCAGCACCGAGCCCGTTCACTTCACTGGGGATGTCACGGGTAGCGCAGCTCGGTCCGTTGCCCTGGGCGCTCACTAAAGGGGGATATTTACAGGGGATGATAGAATGTTCATGACGCCACCTGTGGTTCCTGGTCAGGGTGACCAGCGCTGCAGGGTAAGTCCTCTGAGGGTTTGGGGCAGCAAGGTGTTAAGTCTCCCACAGGCGAGACTGATTCCTCAGAGTATATGGCAGTGTAGGGGTGCACGAGCAATAATGCAGACACACACAAACAAGTCTCTTTCTGTACCTATACTGGTGATATTTGCAGGCACGTCCCGGGAAGCCGTCAGGGTGGAGGATGCACGTCCAGTAATCCACTGAGTAGGTGTAGGGCCTCCTTACGCCTTTAATGTGTGTGAGTTTCTGACTTGCATAAAACAAAGCTTAACTCTGTGTTTTCAGCTGCGCCCGGCTGACCTTGTGGTGAGGTCTTCTTGTGGACAGAACAGTGTCTTTGTGGCGGTACCTGCCAGACCCCGTCTTCCTAACCTCGGTTACGTATCAGCACTGCTGGGCCCCTGCGACTTGAAGTCCAGGGTCTCCGGTGTCTCCTACCAGTCGTGCAGATGCTGGTAAGCACTGACCCGGTGTCTGGTGGTGCAGAGTGGAGGTAAGTTATCAATGCTGGTTGACCTCGGTCACTCTCTTTTCCTCTTTCTTCCACCTGCCTTTCGTCCTACTCTCACCACTATCAAAAGCACAAACTAGCAGCAGATGTCAGCTTTCTTTTCTTCACCGCTCTCCAAGCGTCGGCACGCTTACTTTCTGAAACGCTCGCTGGGGACTCTCAGTGGACTCAACTCTGACCAGACTAAGTGGCAATCCTTTCCACTACACTGGACTCCACGATGTAAGCTGAGTAAGTCCTGAAGTCCTCAGGCTTTCAGATAAGTCTTTCTTTGGCTAGTCTTTCCCTCTCTACTCGTCTGAGGTAACTAGCTTGTCTGCTCTGCAACACGCTCTGACAAGATCTCGTTATGATCTAATCCCTTCAGCCCTCAGGCTAATATGATCTCTTCTCTGAGGTAAAACCAACGACTAGCTAACTCTCAGCTAGACTGCCTTCATCTCACTACTGTTGTCTCAAGGGCTCCCTCTGGTGGAACCAGGAAAATGTGAAGTGTTGTGTGCTTATAGGTTATGATGGATTTACAGTTAGGTCCATAAATATTTGGACAGAGACAACATTTATCTAATTTTGGTTCTAGACATTACCACAATGAATTTGAAACAAAACAAATCAGATGCAGTTGAAGTTCAGACTTTCAGCTTTCATTTGAGGGTATCCACATTAAAATTGGATGAAGGGTTTAGGAGTTTCAGCTCCTTAACATGTGCCACCCTGTTTTTAAAGGGACCAAAAGTAATTGGACAAATGACTCCAAGGCTATTTCATGGACAGGTGTGGGCAATCCCTTTGTTATGTAATTCTCAATTAAGCAGATGAAAGGGCCGGAGTTGATTTGAGGTGTGGTGTTTGCATTTGGAAGGTTTTGCTGTGAAGGAAACATGCGGTCACAGGAGCTCTCCATGCAGGTGAAACAAGCCATCCTTAAGCTGCAAGAACAGAAAAAAACCCATCCAAGAAATTGCTACAACATTAGAAGTGGCAAAATCTACAATTTGGTACATCCTGAGAAAGAAAGAAAGCACTGGTGAACTCATCAATCCAAAAAGACCTGGGAGCCCACGGAAGACAACAGTGGTGGATGATCGCCGCATACTTTCTTTGGTGAAGAAGAACCCGTTCACAACATCAACTGAAGTCCAGAACACTCTCAGTGAAGTAGGTGTATCTGTCTCTAAGTCAACAGTAAAGAGAAGACTCCATGAAAGTAAATACAAAGGGTTCACATCTAGATGCAAACCATTCATCAATTCCAAAAATAGACAGGCCAGAGTTAAATTTGCTGAAAAACACCTCCAGAAGCCAGCTCAGTTCTGGAAAAGTATTCTATGGACAGATGAGACAAAGATCAACCTGTACCAGAATGATGGGAAGCCAAAAGTTTGGAGAAGAAAGGGAACGGCACATGATCCAAGGCACACCACATCCTCTGTAAAACATGGTGGAGGCAACGTGATGGCATGGGCATGCATGGCTTTCAATGGCACTGGGTCACTTGTGTTTATTGATGACATAACAGCAGACAAGAGTAGTCGGATGAATTCTGAAGTGTACCGGGATATACTTTCAGCCCAGATTCAGCCAAATGCTGCAAACTTGATTTTACGGCGCTTCATAGTACAGATGGATAATGACCCCAAGCATACAGCCAAAGCTACACAGGAGTTCATGAGTGAAAAAAAGTGGAACATTCTTCAATGGCCAAGTCAATCACCAGATCTTAACTCAATTGAGCATGCATTTCACTTGCTGAAATCCAGACTTAAGAGGGAAAGACCCACAAACAAGCAAGACCTGAAGGCTGCGGCTGTAAAGGCCTGGCAAAGCATTAAGAAGGAGGAAACCCAGCGTTTGGTGATGTCCATGGGTTCCAGACTTAAGGCAGTGATTGACTCCAAAGGATTCGCCACAAAATATTGAAAATAAAAATATTTTGTTTGGGTTATGTTTATTTGTCCAATTACTTTTGACCTCCTAAAATGTGGAGTGTATGTAAAGAAATGTGTACAATTCCTACATTTTCTAACACATATTTTTGTTCAACCCTTCAAATTAAACGTTACAATCTGCACTTGAATTCTGTTGTAGAGGTTTCATTTCAAATCCAATGTGGTGGCATGCAGAGCCCAACTCGCGAAAATTGTGTCACTGTCCAAATATTTCTGGCCCTGACTGTACCTTTCGTGCATCCTCCAGGGTAACATGTGGCTCCAGTCACAGCTGGGCTACACATCCCCCCCTAGTTAATATCAGCACTCCCGGGCTGAAAAAGAAAACAATTTTTATAACATCAACAAATAAACATAATTATAACTCTTGCCTTGCGGGAGGTAAGGACACTTCAAACGTTTCATAATACAAGTAACATATATACAAATATTTACACAAATCTTATTTACATTTTTACACTTGGATATTGGTTCACTGGATTAATTTGCTAGGTCTACTCTTGGTACCTAACAGGTAACCTTCCTTTCGTTGTGAGTACTGACCTACGTGGTGTGGTGTCAGGTATCGTAGCCTCTGGCCTATCTGTCCTATGTGCCGGCAAACTGTAAATCTGCCTCCACCTCTCTAGGGATCTGGCAAGCATACTAGCGACTGGGCGATACGGTTCTGTTTCGCCAGGGATTCTTCTTCCTGAGACCCTACATCTGAAGGTTCCACGTTTTGAGATTCCATTCTTTGAGATTCTACTTCTGGAGATGCTACAGGAGCAAGTTCCTCACAAACTATTTCTTCTGCTGCGGCAACTGGTTCAACTCGACGTTGGGGTGCTTCTTGTGGTTGGTAAAATTGAAGTACTGGAATAATCACAGCGTCCCCGATACAAGGCCAATCTGCAGGAAAATCTCCTAGGTCCGTGTGTATGACTTCACCTGGTTTCTCTTTTTCCATAACAAGTTCTTCCTCGGGAAGTTTTAACATGTCTGGACACAGTTTGAGGTGGTCTCTGGAAACCATGCTGGTTGTCTTTCCTCCATCTTTGCTAATGGTACAGGTTTTCCTGTTGTCAAACTTGGAATTTTGCACGACATATGGCTCTTTTTCCCACTGATCATCCAATTTGTGCATTCTCCTTTTTCTTTTTAGCACAATTTCTCCAGGCATAAAAGGCTTAGCTGGCGCACTTTTGTTGTAGTTCTCCTCTTGCTTTTCCCTTACTTTATTGAGACTATCTTCCACGCAGGCTTGTACTCTCCTGTACTGTTCCTGTCGGTTCGTGTCCCAATCTTCAGTAATAACATCAGCTTCTGGTTCTACAACACCAAGTTCCAAATCCATGGCAGCTTTCCTGGTCTTGCTCGCATAAGGTAGGCTGGAGTGCAGTTGGTGGAACTCACAGGTATGTGATTGTACAGATCTACCAGGTCAGGTAGTAGGTCTGGCCACCGATTCCTCTCCTCAAGTGGTACCGTCTTCAGCAGATCAATGACTATGTGATTCATCTTCTCACAGAGACCATTGGTTTGGGAGTGGTATGGTGTGGTTCTTATCTTCTTACACCCGTACAAGTGACAGAACTCTTTAAACAATTCAGCTTCAAAGGCAGGACCCTGGTCAGTTAACACTTGCTCTGGATATCCATGGGGTCTGCAGAAATACGCTTGAAACATCTTTGCTGCTGTTTCAGCTGTCAGATCTTTGACAGGGCGACCACCAGGAACCTGGAGTAGTGAACCACCATGGTCAGGGCATATGAGTATCCTGACCGGCTGGGTGACAACTTGACATGTTCTTGGGACTACTATCTGCCATACCATCTCATGGGTTCTGGGGTTGACGTACCTTCGGCACAGCTTCTCTCAGTAGATAAACAGCCGGCTTCTCTCCTTCCACAGCTGCTTTGCTTGTTGAGACGCATCCTTCTCCAAGGAGGAACCTTCCTGAGTTATCAGCTCCTTGATGCGGCTGACAACCGGGTCACTGTTCTGGATCTCCTTCCAGCTGTGGTGAGGAAAAGGGTTTAACGTCTTACCACGCTGCCTCCTGTAGGCTCGTTGCTCGTGGATCATCCCATTTCTGTGGAATGCAGGTAGCTCAATCTCTTCTAGATCATCCAATTCCTCTTTCGTGTCGGACTCATGCGGCATTCTGGACAAGGCGTCAGCGTTGGCGTTCTTACGGCCCGCCCTGTACTTGATGGTAAATTGATAGTTCAACAGCCGAGCCATCCAACGTTGCTCCATGGCTCCCAGCTTGGCTGTTTCAAGATGTGTCAAGGGGTTATTATCAGTGTAAGCAGTGAACTTGCTGGAGGCTAGGTCATGCTTGAATCTTTCCGTAATGGCCCAGACCAGTGCCAGGAACTCCAACTTGAAGCTGCTATAGTT
>JARQOD010000003.1:356406391-356423399 GCA_033576555.1 Oophaga sylvatica | reverse complement strand
GGTTTTCCCTAAATCTGTCTTGGACAATCAGCATGTCCAAGACCTATGCTCATTTTAGTCTGCATTGCAACCATAGCTATGTCTGTGCCTGCAGTGCACTCTCTTGGCCTCAATATGCCTCCATGCGCATCCTGGGGGAAGCATACAGTGACCTTCACATGTAACACCATTCACTGCCTCATACTGTGCAGAAGATCCCTGAATGCAGTGCCCATAGAAGGGAGTATGAGGTATGTATTGTGGAGGGAGTGCAGGGCGCAGGATTGCAGGGTCATAACTTACGCTAATGGGAGGGGGTAAGAATTAAAATGAAGACAGGAGGCAGGGATTACTTCTAGGAACCGCACACCCCGGAGACTGGAAAAAATCATTAACATAAAGACAGAATATAATATTTATCAGCAACAAGACCATTAATATGAGGCATACAGATCGGACTAGTGGAACATTGTTATTACTGTATGCCCATATTAATAGAACATATACATCCCAGGGGTGACAGATTCCCTTTAACCTCTGAATAGAATTTTTTTGTGGAAACATGGTACCGTTTCACATCACTGTATGGGTGACCAGTCAGCCCTTTTCACAGTTGTTTTTTTCATTTTATTAAGCTTTATAAGTTTACTGCACAAAGAAACACAAAAAGGCAGCCAACTTGATACCAATCAAAATCATGTACTGACAGATGTTTTTCTGACAGTTCTAATACATGACCTTGAAAGCTGAATGTTACTGTGACCTTATTGGATCATTGCCAAAACAGCTAATTAGAATAACTGAATGAAATGTGTTGCATTACATTCTAAATTAAATTATCTTTCTCATAATATATGATCTTATGGTTTTATTAAAAAATTGTGTTAAGAGCAACCAAATGCACGTTTTTCAAAAGTTTTTGACTATTTGTGTAAATCAATGAAATCCGATGGGACTTAGTTTTCGTAAAGTATTGCATATCGTAAAACTATGGGTTGGGTGCATGGCTGTAAGAAATAGGAGAAAAGGCAGAAATGGTCAGTCTTCCCAGTCACTTTATATATATTCAAAGCAATTAGATGAGTGAGGAAAGGCAACAAAGCTTAAATAATTCATCCAAGTGACCACATGATCACGGGGTAAAATAATAATAACAATAATCTTTTTTTTTATATATACAGTGCTAACATATTCCGCAGCACTTTACAGTTTTTGCACACATTATGACCACTGTCCCCGATGGGGCTCACAATCTAGAATCCCTATCAGTATGTCTTTGGAATGTGGAGAGAAACCGAAGTACCCGGAGGAAACCCAATCAAACATGGAGAACATACAAACTCCTTGCAGATGTGGATTTGAACCCAGGACTCCAGCGCTGTTAAAGCTAACCACTGAGCCACCATGCTGTCCATATGACCTAACTAAACCCAGTACAGTACTGAAAGTAAACAGTAGTCACTTATCAGAACTGTTTTCCCCTACTATGGCAGATCCCAGGAAGATAAGTAATAAAACAAAAGTAAAAAAATAAACAATATAACAATTAGAGCAACAACTAAAAATAAAATAAAACAACAAACAATGCATGTATCAAAAGATAATACAGCAAACAAAACAATACAATAAACAATACATACTGCAAAATTACAAAATTATCGAAAACACGTACAACAAACAATACAATCAACAAATAATACAATATAACAACAAACAAAACAATACAGCAATCATTCCCACATATCTCTTTTAACATTCTGGGGGCATAAAAATGAAAGCAAAAAAATGGAAAATTTAATTATAGTGCAGTTGATAACTTTTTGTTGCAATGTGTAATGATATGGTTTGTGGAACCACTGTGCCACGGACTATAGAGAGCCTGGAGGGGCGTGACTAAGCAAACACCTGACTGTTCACTAGAGCATCTGATGGTGAGGTTAGACTTGGCTCCGATGGACCCAGAGGACGGACTGGACGGAGCAGCTGGCAGGAATTGTATTAGAATGCAGCAGACAGTTCGCATCTGAGTGCAGCAGATAGAGTTCGCACTAGAGTGCAGCAGACAGAGTTTACATCAGAGTGCAACAGACAGAGTTCACATGAGAGTGCAGCAGACAGGGTTTGTATCAGAGTGCAACAGGCAGAGTTTGCATCAGAGTGCAGCAGGCAGAGTTTGCACCTGAGTGCAGCAGACGAGGTTTGTATCAGAGTGCAGCAGGTAGGGTCTTCATTAGAGCGAAATAGGAAGGTTGCTCAGGCACCTCTCCAGTGGGGAGGAAGCAATATGTGCATAATGTCCCACAGCTATTGGCTGGGGAGGAAATAGCAAGTGCACATGCTGACCCTTTAACCCCTTTACCCCCGAGGGCCAATTTTTACAATTCTGATCACTGTCCCTTTATGAGGTTATAACTCTGGAACGCTTCAACGGATCTTGGCGATTCTAAGGTGTTTTTCCATGACATATTGTACTTCACAATAGTGGTAAAATTTCTTTGATATAATGTCAATATAACTTGCGTTTATTTGTGAAAAAAACAGAAAATTTGGAAACTTCGCAATTTTCAAAATTGTAATTTTTATGCCCTTAAATCACAGAGTTGAATCACACAATATAGTTAATAAATAATATTTCCCACACGTCTACTTTACATCAGCAGTTTTGGAACCCAAAATTTTTTTTTGTTAGGAAGTTATAAGGGTTAAAAGTTGACCAGCGTTTTCTCATTTTTACAACACCTTTTTTTTTTTAGGGACCACATCACATTTGAAGGGGTCTATATGATAGAAAATACCCAAAAGTGACACCATTCTAATAACTGCACCCCTGAAGGTGCTCAAAACCACATTCAAGAAGTTTATTAACCCTTCAGATGCTTCACAGGAAAATTTGGAATGTTTAAGAAAAATGAACATTTAACTTTTTTTCACATAAAATTTACTTCAGATCCAATTTTTTTATTTTACCAAGGGTAACAGGACAAATTGGACACCAAAAGTTGTTGTGCAATTTGTCCTGAGTTCACTGATACATCATATGTGGGGGAAACCACTGTTTGGGCGTATGGCAGACCTCGGAAGGGATGGAGCGCTGTTTGACTTTTCAATGCAAAATTGGCTGGAATTGAGATCGGACGCCATGTCACGTTTGGAGAGCCCCTGATATACTAAATAGTGGAAATCCCCCACAACTGACACCATGTTAGAAAGTAGACCCCCTAAGGAACTTATCTAGATGTGTGGTGAGCAATTTGAACCCACAAGTGCTTCACAGACGTTTATAACGTAGCGCCGTAACGATAAAAAATCATATTTTTTCTACAAAAATGATTTTTTTTCGCCCCCAATTTTTTATTTTCCCAAGGGTAACAGGAGAAATTGAACCATAAAAGTTGTTGTGCAATTTGTCCTGAGTATGCTGATGCCCCTTTTTGCGTTGTTTTTTTATGGTGTTCACTAAAGGGGTTAACTAGTCAGATAGATTTATAGGTCGGGTCATTACGGACACGGCGATACCAAATATGTGTACGTTTATTGTTTAGATTTTTTTTATTTAAATATTTATTTAGTGATAGAATAAATATTGATTTTTTATTATATTTTATTTATTTTTTTTAAATATTTTTATAATTATTTTAAAAAAATGTTGTTTTAATTCTTACTTTTACACTTTGTCCCACTATGGTACACTCATTTTTTGCAGGCTGATCGCTTATCTGAGTATGACAGGACGTCTCTCAGCTCTAGTAACCGGATGTCATCATGACGAATTCGTGTTACCATGGGAGCGATCGGGACCCCGCGTCATGCCGCGCGGTCTCCAATCCAAAGGCAGAGGGGCAGTCAGAACTGACAGTCCCTCTGCCTGCTCCGGAACGCTGCGATCATGTTTGATCACAGTGTTCCTGGGGTTAAAATGATGTACTATCCCGTCCATGGTCATAGGGGCCCAGGTCACATGGACGGGATAGTATGTCAAATGTCAGAAAGGGATTAAGAGGGCGAGAGCGCACGCGTGCGTGCCCTAAGGACATGCAGTTCGGCTGGAAGCATGCAGAGCATGGGGAAGGGAAGAATTGACCGCAGCACGGGTGAGTGAAGAGACACGCCGGAGACCCTGCCTGTCAGAGCAGGACTCCGGTGTGGTGCTAAGGCTGGTTTCACACATCCGGTGGGTGCCTTGCGGCGCCCCCGGCATTTTGCCGCAGCGCCGCATCTGAAAATCTGATGCGCCGCATGCGGCTTTTTTCGCATTGACATGCATTAGCGCCGGATGGCGCCGCATGTCAATGCGTTGCATGCGGTTTTGTCCGGATGCGGCGCAAATGTACATTGCGGCGTCCGGAAAAAACGCTGCATGTAACGTTTTTTGTTTTTGCCGGATGGTTTCTGATCTCTCCAAGCATCAGAAACCATCCGGCAAAAAAACGCATTTTGGCCGCCGGAAGTGTGAAAGGTTTTCACATGCGGCGCTGCGGCAAAATGCCGGGGGCGCCGCCAGGTGCCCGCCGGAAATGTGAAAGAGGCCTAACACAATGCTTTTCTTGGACCAGATCAAACTCCAAACAATGCAAGGATCAATAGTGATTTATTAAGTTTAAAACAGACAAAACATTTGGGCTTGTAAATACCTTTGTCAGTTAATATGAAATATTAATTAAATGCTTACCAAAGCTCAGATCTATTGAATGATTAAACCCCAACAATATTCAACGCCCTGATCCATTGTAATCACCCTAATTAGATCATGCCATACTGTATATAAAATAATTGGTGTATAATGGTAGAGAAAAATATTTATATTTCATCATTAAGAATAATTTGTATGTGAAAAAAATTGTACACTTAGTTTTTTTACATAATAAAAAGTCACTATTGCTAAAAAAATAAAAAATAACTGCATTTTGGTTCAAGAATGTAAAAAATTAAAGCTCTATTAGTCACACAAAAAAATCTGATTTTTTTTATCTTTATTAAGTCCATAAAAGGAAGAAAGTATTAAAGAGGTAATATAAAAGATCTTATTTATGCATGTTTATATTATATTATTTTGTTTGCTATGTTTTAAGGTGCAGGAATAAACCAATATCAAAGTCAGGGGTGATATTTTTCATGGGTACCCTGCTCCTCTATGTACAGTAGACTTATACCTGCAAAGGGAATACATTTCAATGCAAATTCACAGGAACCAGTGAGAGGTAATATAATAAATCGTTTCTACTTTCCAGAAGAAAGTCTTTGATTCTTCTTGCACTAGAGTACTCCATACTCGCTACATTTCTCCTTCCTGTGTCTAAATCTAACACCTTCATCTCGCCTCTAAGCGTGAAGGATTCGAGTTGCTCGGTTATGACAGTGAGAGTAATTCAAGAAGACATACATCAAGGAAGAATATACATCTACCCAGAGTCCCAGAAGGACTTTGTAGAGGGATTCATTCAACATCTGGAAGCTTATTTTAAGCACCACTAAGGGCACAGACATAGTAAGGTCTTTGTAATGCAATCTTCTGAGATAGAAATAATGTCATTTCTTACAATCAGTCCTCTTGTTTTGGCATATGTCCTCTTGTTTTGGAATATGATTCTACAATTATAACAAGTTTGGATAATTGGAAAATTTATATATATTTAAGCTTTCTGAGTATTGTTATTATTAAGAGTAGACATATTATTCAGTGAGCTCCCTCTAGTGGTGGCTGCAAAGAGACAGCTTTATTATTCACCTCTATTACCTGTTCAGGTAATTTGGGCAAAGTCAAGTCGTGACTCCCGTAATGATAAAGAATGAAGTTAATTAGCACAGAAGTTTGGAACTATTCATATTATAACAGAATAAGACAGTGTTTGAGTGTTTGTGATTGGATTCTCTTTCACCCTTTTCCCACATGAACACACCCCATAAATGGCAAGTGCTGGCTGTGTTATTCAGCCTGCATCAGCTTTTAACTGCTTCCCATTGTGTATATAGCCTGTACTGGTTTATGAGGTTTATGAAGCAGGCTCAGCTACTGAGCCAACATCATGTCCCGGGAATGTCAGCTGCAGTACACAGCCAACATCTTGCAGCAATAGAAGTGACCAGAGCTATTGTGTCTGTTTAACCATTTAAATGCCCTGTCAGTGGCATTTAAAAGGGATCAGTCACCAGGTTTTACCAATATGAGATATGGCTAACACATTTCAGGCCTGATATACCGAACCCTATAATGCTGTATATCTACCCCCAAACCGACCTGGAAGACAAGAAAAATACCCTGACTAGAGAAGAGTAAAGTACTGCAGTGCACAGGTACCAGGAAAGATCAAAGAGCCCCAGGGCCTGCGCACTTCCGTACTTTTCTCTGCCCTAGTCAGAGTAGAGAAGTACTCCTGCACAGGAGCGCAATACCGATGTGTGGATGATGTAGGGATGCGTGAAGTAAGAAGGAGAACAGCATCGCAAGAAGCAAGACGCCGGACCAAGATCAGCTACACCCATCGAACCAGACTGCCCTGCAGGTGAGTATAATAAAATGTCTCTTTCTTCTCTTGAAGGTTGTGTTGGGGGCAGATATTCAGCGTTATAGAATGTTATATATCAGGCCTGAAAGGTGGAGCTGTATCTCATATTGGTCAAATCTGGTGACAGGTTCACTTTAAATAGCATGATTGCGAGCGTGCTTATGCATAGGGTACCATTGCCCTCTTCCCGTAAGAACGCAGTGTGCCGATGGGTTATTATTTGGGAGAGGCAAACTCAAACTGTAAAGTTCGGGGTCCATACCAGACACCTGAAAACGGACTTCTACTGGAAGTCCGTATTAGGCTATGTGTGCACGTTGGGTATTTGCTTGCAGAAATTTCTGCAAGGTTTCTGCATCTCTTGGCAGAAAAACGCCATGGAAAATCCACCCTGTTTTTATGCGTTTTTATTGCATTTTTCATGCGGTTTGGTAAACCCAAATAAAGATATATTATAAAAAAAAATTGTGATGTCATTTCCTTGTTCAATCTCTTTTTCATTCTCCATTGAAGACCATAATGTCATTACATACCATGTTTAAATTTATAATGTGTACACACACAAAACAAATATTAGTGAATATACGTACATACATATACAGTATATGTGTAATACCAAGCCCGAGGTTAAGTGATGAACTGGTGTCAGCCAGATACCCTCATTAATAAATAGTACATAAAGAGTTAAATAAAGACACACGCTCACCAGCCTATGTAGGAGCATTAACATAATTAACCTACATATGCTGTAACAAAACAGCAACTGTCAGAAATCTGCGCGAAACGCAATATTTGTATATTTAAAAAAAAATTGCATGGTCTCCCACATAATTTTCATAACCAGCAGAGGGAAAGCCGACAGCTGAGGGCTGATGTTATATTTCTGGGAAGGAGCCAATAGCCATAAAGGTTCTCAGGCTATTAATATCAACTCACAGATGTTTGCTTAGCCTTTACTGGCTAGTTTACAGGGGAACCCTCCAAAAATTGACATGGGTCCCCTAGAAAATCGAACCAGCAAAGGCTAGGCAGACAGCTGAAGGCTGATATTAATAGCCTGGAAAGGGGCCATGTATATTGGCAACCCCCAGACTAAAAACATCAGCTCTCAGCTGCTCCAGGAATGGTGCATCTTATAGATGCGCCAATTCTGGCACTTAGCCTCGCTCTTCCCACTTGCCCTGAAACGGTGGCAAGTGGGGTTCATATTTGTGGGGTTGATGTCACTTTTGTATTGTCATGTGACATTAAGCCCACAGGATAGTAATGGAGAGTCGTCTATGAGACACCTATCTATTACTAATCCTATAGTTATATGGAAAATAAACACACAGCCAGAATAAAGTCCTTATTTCAAATAATCACACAGACTCCTTTATTGAATCTAAATGAACCATACTTACTGAATGCCTAATCCCCGATGCCCTCATGTCCTGCAACAAAAATATTATAATAATAAATCAGCATATAATACTATCCTGTCTGATATAGTCCATTTAATACCGAGTATCCCACGGCGATCTCACGTGTAGAACATTCACATTAGGAGATGTGACTGCTCTATCTGGCCTTCGGTGATACACTGACAGGAGGTGATTGCTCCCGCAGTGTATCACTGTGCTGCCGTGAGAGTTCACCGGAGGAAATCAGCTCCGTTGCTTTCACTTACGGCACTATAGCTGTGTGAGAACTTTCTCACGCAGTGGTGCCGTAAATAAGAGCGCCGGAGCTGATCAGCTGATGTACTCCGGTGAACTCTCACGGCGGCTCAGTGATACACTGCGGGAGCGATTACCTCCTGTCAGTGTATCGCCGGCGGCCGGGTGACATCGACATGGGATACTCGGTATTAGATGGACTATGGCGGACCGGACCTGGAGTATATGTTGGTTTATTATTTTTGACTGATTACAGGAGATGCGGGTGTCAGGGATTAGGTATTTGGTGAGTATGTATATTGAATGTGAATATGTATGTGATTGCGTCAACGTTTTGATTTTTTTTACAATTGAACACAGGCGCTGGGTGATGAGACTATTCTACCATTATCGGCTCATGCGGTCTCTGTATATGTGACAAAAGACTTAGCCGGATGGGTGTAGTATTCCCATCAGACAACGCCTAAGTACAATCACCATGGGCTGTTCGTTGCATGGGTACACACACACAGACAGACGCAGACAGATGCAGACAGACATAGACACAGACACACACAGACACCCGCAGACACAGACAGATGCGCACATATTCTCCGCTCACACATATTCTCCACTGACACATATCCTCTGCTCACACATATTCTCCGCCCACACATATTCTCCGCCCACACATTTTTCCTCCTTCTGACATCATTTCCTTTGATAATTCTGCAGCATTTTTGGCAGCAAATCCGCATCAAATATGCAAACCTTTTTACACCTGTGTTTTTGCTGCAGATTTGACTGACTCAATTGAAGTCATTGAGTCAAAAACGCTGCAGAAGTTCAAAAAGAATTCACATGCAGCAGAAAATAAAACGCTGCAAATACGGATGAACATTTATGGATCATGTACACAACACTTCAGGATTGTTATTGCATTACCTTGCTTTAGTATTCCATTGCGTTTTTGAAGCATTTCCGCATGTAAAAAAATTAAGCGAAAACGCATCAAAAATGCATCGTGTGCACATAGCCTTACTGTTCAGGTTTGAAAGCACGAACAAAGCTTTTTTAAAGGCTGCAGCACAGCAAATCAACACACAATCCACAAGCTTTTCTGTTGTGGGCACTTCCGGCTCAATCATAGCCTTGCCAAGTATTGGCATGTCTATGATTAGCCAGCACAACATGTTAAATAAATAAAATAATGTAAAAAAAATGTGGGGTCCTCTCTATTTTTGATAACAAGCACAAGAAAAACACAGCTGTGGGCTGCAGCCCTCAGTTGTCTGGTTTATCTTGGCTGGTTATTAAAAATAAAGGGGCCCCACAACATTTTTTTTATTTAAATACATAATTTAAAAAATGGCCTTGGTCCCCCCCTATTTTTGATAATCAACCAAGATAAGTCAAGCAGCTGGAGGATCATATTCTCAGGCTGGGAAGGATCACGGATATTTGGCCCTTTTCAACCTAAAAATAAAAACCAACAACTTCCCCAGAAAAGGTGCATCCATTAGAAGTCAGCTGTGCAATGTCAGCTGACATCAAGTCCAGGGGTTTGTAATGGAGAGGAATCTATAAGACCCCCCTATTACTAACACCGTAGTGAAAAGTAATAAACACACAGAGAGAAAAGTCATTTAATTGTACAATTAATTGTATGAAAACTCCCCGACCCTCTTCTACCCATTTATTACTTTTAAAAAATAAAATAATCCAAAGGGATCCGCCATAAATCCATCCCACGTCTCATGATGATCCCAACTCTACTACATCCAGATGCAGTGCTGAGAGGTGACTTCAGTAATGTGACTGCTCAGTACCGCATCCGGAACACACTGACATTAGCGTGTGAATCTGGCTGCTGCAAAGAGCACGGACATCAGTAAGATTATCGCAGTTCATAAGCTCTCTGCTTAGCCTTTCCTGTTTATTTTCCTGTTTATGGCGTTCCCCCTTTTTAACAACCAGTGAAGGCTAGGAAGACAGCTGGGAGTTGACATTAATAACCTTGGAAGCTCCATGTTTATTTCCCCCTTCCCAGAATAATAACACCAGCCCCCAGCTGTCTGCTTTCCCTCAGCTGGTTATTAAAAATAAAGAGGACCCCAAGACATTTTTTCTTTTGTTTCTTTATTTATTGGCTAAATGCATGTACAGTAAGCTACACATGCACTGCACTAATTACATATCTCACTTAAATCTTTCTAACTATGCATAGGTGATGGCTGATTAATAATCTCATCAGCGTTGCCTGGTACGATCAGGGGTGCACCTATAATGAGGCGAGTTGAGCCTTCTGTCTCAGGCGGCGGCAGCTAGGGAGCAGCAGAGCACAACTCAGAACACTTGGTGTGGTGCCGGCTCTCCTTAATCCCTGCTGAGTCTTACACTCCTGTGCACTGTGCTATGTGTCCCGCAGTGAGAAGCAGCCACGCCCCCATGCACCCCTTCCTCACCCTCCCACCTTTCCACTTTAGCTTCTTGCAGCCAGGAGTCCCGTTGCTGTGCTGTCCTGTTATGTGCGAGTGTGTAGCCCAGCTGTGACTGGAGCCACATGTTACCCTGGAGGATGTACGAAAGGTAAATCCATGATAACCTATAAGCACACAACACTTCACATTTTCCCTGGTTCCACCAGAGGGATTCCTTGAGACGACAATAGTGAGATGAAGGCAGTCTAGCTGAGAGTTAGCTAGTCGTTGGTTTTACCTCAGAGAAGAGATCAGATTAGCCTGAGGGCTGAAGGGATTAGATCATAACGAGATCTTGTCAGAGCGTGTTGCAGAGCAGACAAGCTAGTTACCTCAGACGAGTAGAGAGGGAAAGACTAGCCAAAGAAAGACTTATCTGAAAGCCTGAGGATTCAGGACTTACTCAGCTTACATCGTGGAGTCCAGTGTAGTGGAAAGGATTGCCACTTAGTCTGGTCAGAGTTGAGTCCACTGAGAGTCCCCCAGCAAGCGTTTCAGAAAGTAAGCGTGCCGACGCTTGGAGAGCGGTGAAGAAAAGAAAGCTGACATCTGCTGCTAGTTTGTGCTTATGATAGTGGTGAAAGTAGGACGAAAGGCAGGTGGAAGAAAGAGGAAAAGAGAGTGACCGAGGTCAACCAGCATTGATAACTTACCTCCACTCTGCACCACCGGACACCGGGTCCGTGCTTACCAGCATCTGCACGACTGGTAGGAGACACCGGAGACCCTGGACTTCAAGTCGCAGGGGCCCAGCAGTGCTGATACGTAACCGAGGTTAGGAAGACGGGGGTCTGGCAGGTACCGCCACAAAGACACTGTTCTGTCCACAAGAAGACCTCACCACAAGGTCAGCCGGGCGCAGCTGAAAACACGGAGTTAAGCTTTGTTTTATGCAAGTCAGAAACTCACACACATTAAAGGCGTAAGGAGGCCCTACACCTACTCAGTGGATTACTGGACGTGCATCCTCCACCCTGACGGCTTCCCGGGATGTGTCTGCAAATATCACCAGTAAAGGTACAGAAAGAGACTTGTTTGTGTGTGTCTGCATTATTGCTCCTGCACCCCTACACCGCCAAATACTCTGAAGAATCAGTCTCGCCTGTGGGAGACTTAACACCTTGCTGCCCCAAACCCTCAGAGGACTTACCCTGCAGCGATGGTCACCCTGACCAGGAACCACAGGTGGCGTCACGAACATTCTATCATCCCTGTAAATATCCCCCTTTAGTGAGCGCCCAGGGCAACGGACCGAGCTGCGCTACCCGTGACATCCCCAGTGAAGTGAACGGCTCGGTGCCGAGTACCCCAAAGCCCTGGTACGTGCGACTCATTTTTGGCGTCACGAACAGGATACGAAGCTCGCTATACGTGAGTCCTGTGTGCCTGAAGTGGACTGTTTTTGTGCTAGAGACTGTGTTGCTGTTTTTGAGATTTTTGGCGCCAATTGTCCGCCATTGCCCGCCAAAGTACAGCGCTACAGCGTAAAGAGAAGGGGCGTACCTGCAGAAAGCGCACAGAGTCCCGGACACGCCCCCAACGCTGACGCGGCGGCAGGTCCTGTGGAGAACTTCAGTGATCGCTCTGACGTCAGAGCGCCGGCGACGCAGGTCCTTCCACATCGCTGTGCCTGGCAGAGCTGCAGCCTTCAGGAGAAGGTAGGCCACGCTTAACTAGGGGGCGCAGACATGTCGCAGCCGCAAGCTGACAGCGCGGCCCAGGGCGACCGCTCCGGTGACTTACCCGACGACGCTGCAGCGCGGGGTGGAAACGTTGGCCCCTCACCTGGTCCTGTGGCCCCGATAGTACCGCTAACGCTGCCATACATGCCTGGAGCGAAGTGGCTCCCTCAGTACAGCGGTAAGCCAGATTCCCTGTCAGGGTTTAAACGCAAAATATTCAGCATAATGGACATGTACCCTATGACAGAGAAACAAAGAGATGCAGTGGTAGTAGGACAATTGACTGGTGCTGCAGAGAGGGAAGTAGAGACTTGGACAGCTGCAGACCAGGAATCAGTGCTTTCAATTTTCTTAAAACTACAGACTATTTTTGAGGACCGCACTGAAACAGATCTCCGGATGAGGTTTTACCAATGCTTTCAGAGACCAGATGACAGTATTAGGGACTACGCCAGCCGACTACAGAGGGCCCTGTGAGCTCTCAAACAGGTCAACCCTATAAGTGCCATTAATGAAAGCAAAATGTTGAAGGAACAATTTGTACGGGGACTGAGGTCCCAAGCTGAAAGCAGAACTGTGCACTGGTGGTCCTTGGATCATCCTGACGCTACCTTTGATGCCCTAAAAGATATGGCTATAAAAGGACTGCGACCCTGGAGAAGCCCGAGGTGGCAACCCAGTGTCACCCGGGTGAAGTCACTCTAAAGCCAGCAGTATCCACCTTTTCCCCGCTGGTGGCGGAAGCCAAAACGCAGGTGGCGCCCCCTACTGAGTTGGACTGTCTGCACTCAGAAGTGCACCAGCTGACTAAAAACCTGGCCGCTGTAATGAGTGCCCTGCAACTGCGGAAGGAGGAAGGAGGAAAGATCCTGCTAGCCGACTGCCAGAGGATGTCCCTTAGATGAACCGGAGGAGGAGGTCGCCCCACCGGAGGAGGACAACGCCACCCCCAGGAGCGACCCCTGATCAGCACCATCCTCGCCGAGAGATCATCTGCTACCGTTGAAACAGAGAAGGTCATCTAGCCCGACAGTGTCATTTAAACGAGCAGATCCTGGGTCCGAGGGCCAACACCCAGGAATAGACTCATCAGGCCCCTCAGACTGGAACCGCAGGTTTGTGGGAGGAAGACCCTACCTGTCCATCATCCTGGACGGGATCGCAATCCCTGCCCTGCTGGACACTGGATCTCAGGTGACCATCATACCTGATGTCCTGTATAATAAGTTTTGGTCCATGGACAGTCTCCAGCCCCGAGCCCTGACTTTGCTGTGTATGCCTCTAATGGTCTCCCTGTTGATATACTCGGAGCCAAAAACGTGGACGTAAAGGTGGGCAGAGTGGAGCTGAAGGACCAGGGACTCTTAGTAGTAAAGACTGTAAATGAGGAAAATGGCTTAAATGTGGTTTTAGGTACAAACATTATTAGTAACTGTCTGGGAGAAGTTGTGTTTTTGCTCCAACAGCTCGCCGAAGTTGCCAGGCCAAAGCAAAAGGGAGTGATCCAGAGGGAGATCCGGGCCCTGATGTGCCAGCAGCAAGCGAAGCTGACAGATGGTGAAATTGGTAATGTACGGGTGACAGACCCGAACCCCATTGTGATACCCCAATGAGTGAAATGCTTATATGGTGTAGAGCAGCAATAGGTCTGAGAGGACAGAACTACCAAGCAGTAGTAGAGCCCCATTGTTCAGAGCACAGACCTACACTCTTGACTGCTAGAGGGGTAGTAGAAGTACGAAATGGGAGGGTACCAGTAAGTCTTCTCAACTGGGGAGAAGATGAAGTAAATTTACCACATTATGCCACTGTTGCTAAATTACATACCGTAGATAACAACTCCATTCTCACGACCGAGTCCTTAGCCTCCCGCCAACCAGCGGAGGATAATGACCCAGCAACCCAGGTGGAGGATTGGTGTCAGCAGCTCCATGTCGGGACAGACACCACTCCAGCCCACCAGAAACAAGGAGTACTACGAGTGGTACAGGAGTACACACAGGTATTTAGCAAACACCCACTTGACTTTGGGACCATTAAGGGAGTACAACATCATATCCCTACAGGCAGCCATCCTCCTATCAAAGAGCGGTACAGGCCTATACCTCCAGCACACTACCAGAAAGCTAAGGAGATGTTGTGTGACATGAAGGAAGCAGGGGTGATAAGGTATAGTTGTAGTCCCTGGGCAGCACCTCTAGTCCTAGTCAGGAAAAAGGACGGAAGCATGAGAATGTGTGTAGATTACAGACAAGTGAATAGCATTACACATAAAGATGCATACCCTTTACCACGCATTGAGGAATCCTTAGCTGCCTTAAAAACTGCTAACTACTTTTCCACCCTCGACCTCACTAGTGGGTACTGGCAAGTAGCTGTGGCTGAGGAGGATCGGGAGAAGACGGCTTTCACCACCCCGATGGGACTCTGTGAGTTTGACAGAATGCCGTTTGGACTCAGCAGTGCCCCAGGAACGTTCCAGAGAGTGATGGAGAGTTGCCTGGGACATCTCAACTTTGAAACCGTGTTGCTGTACCTGGACGACGTAATTGTGTACTCCAAGACGTATGAGGATCATCTGAAGCACCTGGCAGAGGTATTTGAGTCACTGTCCAAATACGGGATGAAACTGAAGCCTTCAAAGTGCCATCTGCTAAAACAAAAGGTACAGTACTTGGGACATATTGTCTGCTCAGAAGGAGTAGCGCCAGACCCCGAGAAGGTCACTGCCATCCAGAAATGGCCAGAACCAAGGAATCTCAAGGAGGTGCGCCAGTTCCTGGGACTGACAGGTTACTACAGGAGGTTTGTAAAGGACTACACCAAGAAAGCAGCGCCTCTGCAGGACCTTCTGGTAGGACAGCCCTCAAGAGCAGAAATCCTCCATTCCACTGGGGTAAAGAACAAGCTGAGGCATTCAAGGAGATGAAGGAGATCCTGACAGGCGATGAGATCTTAGCCTACCCTGACTATAGCCAGCCGTTCCTGCTGTACACTGATGCCAGCAACGAAGGATTGGGAGCTGTCCTCAGTCAGAAGCAAAATGGCCAAGAAAAAGTCATCGCATGATGAAGCAGGAAGCTCCCGCTGACCGAGAGAAACCCAGAGAACTATAGCAGCTTCAAGTTGGAGTTCCTGGCACTGGTCTGGGCCATTACGGAAAGATTCAAGCATGACCTAGCCTCCAGCAAGTTCACTGCTTACACTGATAATAACCCCTTGACACATCTTGAAACAGCCAAGCTGGGAGCCATGGAGCAACGTTGGATGGCTCGGCTGTTGAACTATCAATTTACCATCAAGTACAGGGCGGGCCGTAAGAACGCCAACGCTGACGCCTTGTCCAGAATGCCGCATGAGTCCGACACGAAAGAGGAATTGGATGATCTAGAAGAGATTGAGCTACCTGCATTCCACAGAAATGGGATGATCCACGAGCAACGAGCCTACAGGAGGCAGCGTGGTAAGACGTTAAACCCTTTACCTCACCACAGCTGGAAGGAGATCCAGAACAGTGACCCGGTTGTCAGCCGCATCAAGGAGCTGATAACTCAGGAAGGTTCCTCCTTGGAGAAGGATGCGTCTCAACAAGCAAAGCAGCTGTGGAAGGAGAGAAGCCGGCTGTTTATCTACTGAGAGAAGCTGTGCCGAAGGTACGTCAACCCCAGAACCCATGAGATGGTATGGCAGATAGTAGTCCCAAGAACATGTCAAGTTGTCACCCAGCCGGTCAGGATACTCATATGCCCTGACCATGGTGGTTCACTACTCCAGGTTCCTGGTGGTCGCCCCTGTCAAAGATCTGACAGCTGAAACAGCAGCAAAGATGTTTCAAGCGTATTTCTGCAGACCCCATGGATATCCAGAGCAAGTGTTAACTGACCAGGGTCCTGCCTTTGAAGCTGAATTGTTTAAAGAGTTCTGTCACTTGTACGGGTGTAAGAAGATAAGAACCACACCATACCACTCCCAAACCAATGGTCTCTGTGAGAAGATGAATCACATAGTCATTGATCTGCTGAAGACGGTACCACTTGAGGAGAGGAATCGGTGGCCAGACCTACTACCTGACCTGGTAGATCTGTACAATCACATACCTGTGAGTTCCACCAACTGCACTCCAGCCTACCTTATGCGAGCAAGACCAGGAAAGCTGCCCATGGATTTGGAACTTGGTGTTGTAGAACCAGAAGCTGATGTTATTACTGAAGATTGGGACACGAACCGACAGGAACAGTACAGGAGAGTACAAGCCTGTGTGGAAGATAGTCTCAATAAAGTAAGGGAAAAGCAAGAGGAGAACTACAACAAAAGTGCGCCAGCTAAGCCTTTTATGCCTGGAGAAATTGTGCTAAAAAGAAAAAGGAGAATGCACAAATTGGATGATCAGTGGGAAAAAGAGCCATATGTCGTGCAAAATTCCAAGTTTGACAACAGGAAAACCTGTACCATTAGCAAAGATGGAGGAAAGACAACCAGCATGGTTTCCAGAGACCACCTCAAACTGTGTCCAGACATGTTAAAACTTCCCGAGGAAGAACTTGTTATGGAAAAAGAGAAACCAGGTGAAGTCATACACACGGACCTAGGAGATTTTCCTGCAGATTGGCCTTGTATCGGGGACGCTGTGATTATTCCAGTACTTCAATTTTACCAACCACAAGAAGCACCCCAACGTCGAGTTGAACCAGTTGCCGCAGCAGAAGAAATAGTTTGTGAGGAACTTG
>JARQOD010000003.1:356202009-356406291 GCA_033576555.1 Oophaga sylvatica | reverse complement strand
TAATCTAATCTGTAATCCTTTCCTTAAACCTAAACTGAAGCCTAACCCTAATGCTAGCCCTAAAACATTTCCAAAATCAATCCATTAGCTGTAACCCTAAACCTACAGGTGCTTCTCACAAAATTAGAATAATATCAAAAAGTTTATTTCAGTTCTCCAATACAAAAAGTGAATCTCAAATATTATATAGTCATTACAAACAGAGTTATCTACTCCAAGTGTTTATTTCTGTTAATGTTGATGATTATGGCTTACAGCCAATGAAAACCCAAAAGTCATTATCTCAGTAAATTAGAATACTTTATTACACCAGTTTGAAAAATGATTTTAAAATCCAAAATGTTGGCCTGCTGAAATGTATGTTCAGCAAATGCACTCAATACTCTGTCGGGGCTCCTTTTGCATCAATTACTGCATTAATATGGTGTGTCATGGAGGCGATCAGCCTGTCGCTCTGCTGAGGTGTTATGGCAGTCCACGATGCTTTGATAGCAGGCCTCAGCTCGTCTGCATTGTTGGGTCTGGTGTCTTTCATCGTCCTCTTGAGGTTAGGCGAGTTTGCTGGCCAATAAAACACAGTGATACTGTTGCTTTTAAACCAGGTATTGGTACTTTTGGCAGTGTGAACAGGTTCCAAGTCCTGCTGGGGAATGAAATTCCCATCTCCAAAAAGCTTGTTGGCAGAGGGAAGCATGAAGTGCTCTAAAATTACCTGGTAGACGGCTGCACTGACTTTGGTCTTGATAAAACACAGTGGACCTAAACCTTCAATGACATGGCTCCCCAAACCATCACTGATTGTGGAAACTTCACTTCCCCTCAAGCAGCTTGGATTGTTGCCTCTCCATTCTTCTTCCAGACTATGGGACCTTGATTTCCAAATGAAATACAAAATTTACTTTCATCTGAAAACAACACCTTGGACCACTGAACAACAGTCCAGTTCTTTTTCTCCTTGGCCCAGGTAAGACGCTTCTGGTCTTGTCTATTGGTCATGAGTTGCTTGACATAGGTAATATGACACTTGTAGCCTATGTCCTGGATATGTCTGTGTTTGGTGGCTCTTGAAGCAATGACTCCAGTAGCAGTCTACTCCTTGTGAATCTCCTCCAAATTTTTGAATGGCCTTTTCTTAATAATCCTTTCAAGGCTGCAGTTATCCCGGTTGCTTGTCCACCTTTTTCTAAAACACTTTTTCCTTCCACTTAACTTTCCATTAATATACTTGGATACAGCAGTCTGTGAACAGCCAGCTTCTTCATCACTGACATTTTGTGGCTTACCCTCCTTGTGGAGTGTGTCAATTACTGCCTTCTGGATATCTGTCAAGTCAGCAGTCTTCTCCATGATTGTGGAGCCTACTGAAACAGAATAAGAGACCTTTTTAAACACTTAGGAAGCCTATGCAGGTGTTTTTTGTTAATTATTCTAATTTGCTGAGATAATGACTTTTGGGTTTTCCTTGGCTGTAAGCCATAATCATCAACATTAACAGAAATAAACACTTGAAATAAACACTTGAAATAAATCACTCTGCAATGACTCTATATAATATATGAGTTTCAGTTTTTGTATTGAAAAATTGAAATAAATTAACTTTTTGATGATATTCTAATTTTATAAGAAGCATCTGTAGGTCTAAACAGCTCTAAAATTAGTTAGGATTAGAAAAGTTGTGTAAACCACTATCAGCTATCAATAATGAATGCGAGTAGTATTGAATCATGTGCTGCTCATCTTCTGTCAGCTAAGTCACTTCTTATGCAGAGCGCAGCAATTGAGATGAGTTTGTAATAAGCTGCTGCGTTCTTTAAAGGCAGTGACCAAGATGCTTACTTTATTACATTGAACTTTTGTAATTTTGGTGGTTGCTTATGCAGAATGTAGCAGTCAATTGCAAACACATCTCATTCTGCTTTGCATATGTAGCGCCAAGCGGTAACCCTCTACTTGAAGAAGAATATACGCTTTTAGATGCCTTTGACAGTGAGGGGTTGAGATATTTTCACACCAATAGACAGACCATTTGTGCATTTTCAATGAAAGGGTTTGTCTTACCTTCTACCTTAGCCAAATGAAAACTCCTCTTTAATTTGTTTGTCCATCCTTAGGTTACAAGTCTGCAGTCAATCTACACAACTGAAGACTTGTTAAACAACCCACTGCACACACTGTGCGCTGTGAGGATTCTCTGGTGCTGGCGCTGGGATCTGTGGGCGCATGACTATAAGTATGTGAATTCTTGTGGATCACATTACTGCCTGCTCCCAACGTCGGCACCAGAGAATCCTTACAAAGCACAGTGTGTACAATGTGAGGATTCACAAGTCAGCAGTCACATAGAGTGACTGCAGACTTCTACCCTAAAGCTGGACAACCCCTTCAAGAAGAAACTGACACTTTCTGAATTGTGGTTATCAGGTGTTATTGTCAGGGAAGCCTGAACCAGCCACATATTTCTACTACAACTAGGGTTGAGCATTCCGATACTGCAAATATCGGGTATCGGCTGATATTGGCTGTATCGGAATTCCGATTCCGAGTTCCGATATTTTCGTCTTATCGGATACCGGAATCGGGATTGTCACTGTCACTGTCAGTGTCCGTCGGTCGGGTCTGTCAGGAGTCAGCGGCACTTACCTGGCAGAAGATCTCCGGCGGTCACGTCCTGGACTGCTTGATGGCCGCAATCTTCTTTCCCGGCGGTCACATGCAGTTTCTCGCGATAACTGCAGTGACTGCTGGGTAATCCCGGCCGTAAAGCAGTCAGTCCGATGACGTCACCGCCGGGGAAGCAGGTAATCAGCTGTGCTGCGTCGCGATGACAGGCTCTGCCTGTCATTGCGATGTAGCAGAGTTGGATCGTCGTGGGACTGTCGTTATGGACTGCGTCGGACAGGTGGTATACTGTTGGTTTGTTTTTTTTTCTTTTTTTACAGGAGATCGATGGCGTCGCAGGAATGAGAGTACAATAAAATTAATGAAAACTGTGTTGTCTCTTTTATTTCATTAAAAGACTTTTTTTGCTTTGTCTTTTTTTTAAACATTTAATAACTTTGGGATTAATAATGGATCGGTGTCTTATTGACGCCTCTCCATTATTAACCGGGCTTATTGTCACCGTGCAATCAACGGTGACATTAACCCCTTATTACCCCACTTGCCACCGCTACAGGGCAAGTGGGAAGAGCCGGGTAAAGTGCCACAATTGGCACATCTTTTGATGCGCCAAATGTGGGGCTGCTGTAGCCTGGTATTATCAGGCTGTTGAGGGCCAAAATCCATGGGCCTTGACAGTCTTTTAATACCAGGCCGCAGCAGTCTGCATTATACTTGGCTGGTTAACAAAAATAGGGGGGATCCCCACGCCGTTTTTTTTTCGAGGGGATCCCCTATTTTTGTTAACCAGCCAAGCTAAGCAGACTGCTGTGGCCTGGTATTATCAGGCTGGCAAGGTCCATGGATATTGGATCCTTACCAGCCTGAAAAACCAGGCCTCAGCGGTCTGCTTCATCTGGCTGGTTAACAAAAATAGGGGGGACCCCACGCCAATTTTTTTCGAGGGGATCCCCTATTTTTGTTAATCAGCCAAGATATTGCAGACTGCTGTGGCCTGGTATTATCAGGCTGGCAAGGTCCATGGATCTTGGCTCCTTAACAGCCTGAAAATCCAGGCCTCAGCGGTCTGCTTCATCTGGCTGGTTAACAAAAATAGGGGGGACCCCACGCCAATTTTTTTCGAGGGGATCCCCTATTTTTGTTAATCAGCCAAGATATGCAGACTGCTGTGGCCTGGTATTATCAGGCTGGCAAGGTCCATGGATCTTGGCTCCTTAACAGCCTGAAAATCCAGGCCTCAGCGGTCTGCTTCATCTGGCTGGTTAACAAAAATAGGGGGGACCCCACGCCATTTTTTTTTCGAAGGGAACCCCTATTTTTGTTAATCAGTTCCCTCTGACGTCACTGATGGTGTCCCTGGCTGACCTGAAGTGAAAGTGGAAAGCAATCAATTAAGCTTTCCACTTAAGGACCCGTCTCACATAGCGATATCGCTACCGAGATCACTGCTGAGTCACTAGTTTTGTGACGCAGCAGCGAGCTCACCAGCGATATCGCTGTGTGTGACATTCAGCGACGATCAGCCCCCCTGCCGGGTATCGCTGATCGTCGCTGAAATGTCAGGACCTTTTTTTGATCGCTGGTTTCCCGCTGACAGGCACACATCGCTGCGTGTGACAGGCGGGAGACCAGCGATCCGCTGGTAACCAAGGTACACAGCGGGTTTCCAGGCGCGGGGCTGTGCCTAGAAACCCGCTGTGTACCTTGGATACCAGCGCCCTGATGCAGGGAGCTGGTATCCAAGGTACACAGCGGGTTTCCAAGCGCTGCGCGGTGCCTGGAAACCCGCTGTGTACCTTGGTTACCAGCGGATCGCTGGTCTCCCGCCTGTCACACGCAGCGATGCGTGCCTGTCAGAGGGAAACCAGCGATCAAAAAAAGGTCCTGACATTTCTGCGACGATCAGCGATACCCGGCAGGGGGGCTGATCGTCGCTGAATGTCACACACAGCGATATCGCTGGTGAGCTCGCTGCTGTGTCACAAAACTAGTGACTCAGCAGCGATCTCGGTAGCGATATCGCTATGTGAGACGGGCCCTTAAGCGATGTTACCCGCAGTGTCGCTGTCCCAGATCGCTGCCTGAGCTGCCTGTTTGGCAGCTCAGCAGCGATCATGTAGTGATACACCAGCGATCCTGACAAGTGCATATCGTTGTCGGGATCGCTGGTGTATCGTTATGTGACACCCAGCCTTTACTCTCCTGTCAGGCAGGAGAGGAACTCATTCATTTGGGGTTTACTGTGAGGCTGCAGCATTAGCTGCGGTCCCTGCAGTAAACATTAACCCTTTCTGAAGGATTACACCGTGGGACCTGACTGTGCATGGGATAGGTAAGAATAATTTTGCTTTTTTATTTTATTTTTATTACAGGAAATGGTTTTTGCAGTAAAATAAAAGATGGTCAAAAACATGTGTCTTTATTTCATTAAAATGATTTTTAATTAAAGTGTGTGTTTTATTTTTATTTCATGCAATAGGATTAATAATTGATAGTTGTCTAATTGACAGCTCTCAATTATTAACCTGGCTTAAGGTCACCTTTCAATAGCAAGGTGGCTTTAACCCCATATTAACCCATTCGCCACCGCTACAGGGCAATGGGAATAGACGGGCAAAGTGCCAGAAAGGGCGAATCTAATTATAGATTTGTCTTTCCTGGGGTGTCTGGGGGCAGATGTTAGTAGCCGGGGGGGGGCAAAAATAATGGTCCCTCTCTGGGCTATTATTATCTGCCCCCACTCACTGGCTTTGTCTGTCTGGTTGCGAAAATAGGGCGGGAGCCCACGCATTTTTTTTCAGCAATTTTACACCTCATATATATATATTGTAGCCTTTCCGGGGGGTTTAGCTCTAGGATCGCTGTCTGGGTAGACAGAATGGCACGGAAACAATTCATTCAGACAGCAGTTTGGTGAAAACTGGCCGCAACCAGTTTTATTAAAGTCCACAGCACACAGATAAAAACAAATCATAAACAGAAAACCTGGGCTTGTCTAGCCTCTAATTACACTTATATAGATGGCCCTCTCTATCCGGGACCCAGACTCTACCAGTCTGTGCCCAAAACAACACATATCACATATGTTACCAGTATGGAGTTTCACAGACACTCCTCTTTATGTCCGAAGGCAACTCCAATGTCCAGAATTGAGAGAGGTCACCTCCTATTCAGTCGCTATTCGCACGGATTCTCACTGCGACTACTCCTGTGTCCGGGGTACTTCCTGCACCCAGACTGAGATAGCTCACACTCTTAGAGACTGCTTCCTTGTGCCAGGACACCTCCCTGTGTCCGGGCTAAAGACAGCTCCCACATTCTTGGAGACACCTTCTGTGTCTGGACCCCTTGTCCAGACTGAATGAGCTCTCTGACTGTGCTCACAAGCACCTACTTCTGGCTTCCTAATCAACACCTGAGTGGATTCAGGTCTGAGCTGCAAGCGTGTACTGAATGGCAGGTGTAGTGACCTTTCTTTACCACCAGGTTTACAAAGCCACACATTTCGCTCATACCAGTCAGCAAGGTACTTAGGTGAAATATACACCTCATTCACCACATATTCCTTCACTGTCTCACATATCCCCTCCCTCTTCTCCAGACCGGAGGGCTGGTCATCCAGACCGGAGGGCTGGTCAACAATCCAACAGAGACAGTGAACTCTGGACCAGTCATGGCCCTCATCAGCTTCATCCTCACCACTGTCATAGCCAACATCAGTTTTCTCTTCATCTGAAGCATCCGCACTACCCTGTACCCTCCCAGGCCTATACTCTCTGCGGGCCTCGCGTATCCTGCACTGTTTCATCTTGACTTTAGTGCCAGCCTCAGTCTCGGTATAGTGGCTCACCAGATAAGTACGACCAGGCACGTCAGAACAGCTCTGCTGATTCTTCCTCAGAAACTTTCGTACCTCCTGTTTTTGGGGCACTGACCCTGTGTCACCAACTGTCACAGGAGGTATAGGGGTTTTCTCTAATTCCCCTGAACTTTCTTTAGCACATCTACTTTCTTAAATATCAGTTGATTCATAAATTCTACCTCACAGAACCCAAGCGCCTCTGTCATGGTCTCTGACCATTCCGAGCCACACTGTTCAAACGATTGGCACTGTAGAGGGAGCTGATCGTTTTTCTTGGTCGGTACACATAATTTATCCTCTTCTGGTACAGGCTCACTTTGCATAAGACTCAGAGCTCTTACTTCTTTCTCCAGGAGATCCTCATGGCTACGCATCTTCTCCTGTAGTTGTTGGACGTCCTTTACGTCTTCGGCCCTTTCTTCAGGCTCTTCTGGTAGGACATGCTCAGAAGCCCTACCATCAGTCTTCTTTTCCACCACGTTCTGCATCCCATCTGAGCTCCCGTGTATCTGCAGCGGCAACGGAGCGACACATCGCCCCTCCCACTCACTGGGACGTGGTTCAAGTGTAGACTCCATGAAAATGCGCCTGAGCTCACCAAGGCCAACCCGAGGTCTCAAAATCTCATCTTGGGATTTATCCAGATCCTTTGGGTCGCTCGAGAACTCCGATGGCGCACCGGGCGCCGAACTTCCGGACCGAGCTTCGCGAGTCGCAGCCACGGATCCGGACAGTACACCGTCCACGCCGCTGTCTCCAACAGAAACATATTCCGGGGCAGAGTCATTCCCCACATCTTCAGTCTTGTTCCTCACAGCTTCACTTGAGACATCAGCCTCTGGTGAGGCACCTGGCCTGGTGTCCACCACTTCCATGGCTTTCTCCACCTCTGCAGCATCACCTTCCGAGTCCTTGGCCTGATGCAGATCCACACCATACATTGATAACTTCTCATTTTCAACAGCATCCACTTGTGCTGTGTTCAGTTTCAGAGTCCTGTCTTTCACCTTAGTCTTCGCCAGGGAACCGGCCAACGGTACAACATCTTCAGATGCCATCCTCCGTCCGACTGCAAGGTCAGCCTCAGCCTTCCTCTCAGGACTCTCAATCTCCTCTGCTACCATGCCTTCCTCACTTGCACTGGTTGCTTTATTGTCATCAGATAATTCACTATCACTATCTGACCCCTTTTTCTCAGCCACATCTGGCTCACTGTCAGGGCTATACAATTCATTTTCATTCATATCCTGCTCACTGTCAGGGTTATACAATTCATTTTCATTCATATCCTGCTCACTGTCAGGGTTATACAATTCATTTTCATTCACATCCTGCTCACTGTCAGGGTTTACAATTCATTTTCATTCACATCTTGATCTGGAACCTTAGTTAACATGTCATCCACAACATTAACTTCACCATCTGGTCCCTCAAGTATGTGACTATGTGACAACCCCAGCACTATACTTCTATATAGTTCAGGCACTAGGAGCTGACTCACAACCTCTCCCTGGACTTCAGTGTTTATGGCAACATGAGAGAACCTCTCCTCAGAGTCAGGCTCCTGGGAAACCTCATTTAGAACAATCATATTTTCCTGTGCTGTTTTAAGAGAGGGTTCTCGCCACTGCTCACTCTCAAAACCGTCACAGGACACAGGCAAGTCAGGGACACTCGGTTCCCGAGAACCACCATCCTCGTCTCCCAACATCACCTGCAAAGAAATGTCATCTTTATCACGGTCATCATCAGTATCATCACTATTATGATTAGCATTATCATCATTATCAATATCAGCATCCTCATCATGGTCATCATCATTATCATGATCATCATTATCATTATCAATATTATCATGGTCATCATCATTATCACATAAGTTTAACGGCCCACTAGCATTGTGTTCCGCCCCTCGGGACTGCGCACCCTCAGTAGGAGCTTCATCACACTGTCCATCAGAAACATTTTTCCCCCAGAGATCCTTAGACCGGGAAAGTCATTACCCAATATAACGGGGTGCACCAGGGTCTTCACTACCCCCACTTCATATGAAACCTCCCCGAGTTTGGGGACCAAGTCCACGGCAGTCTCTGGGTAGACTTTGGTGTCTTCATGGATGTACACCACACTCAGGTGCTTATCAGGGATGAAGTCCCTATCACTCAGGCTGTCACATACGGAAGTCACTGGACTCTCTGAGTCCAAGAGGGCCTGTGCTGGGCAGTCACTTACAACCACCGGGGACCCCTGTGGTCCAGTCTCTTCGGCTGAGGTGGACACACACACAGGTTCTGCGCAGAGAGAGAGGGATCTGCCATCATCACAACACATAGGCTCCCCCTCTATTGGACAGTTGGCTGCAATTTCACGCCAGCTCCAACACTGTCCATCACACTCTCCCACCCACATGTCCCCTCGGGCCTGAACCCGCTTATCAGCATACCCCATGTCCCCAACAGCTGGAACGCTCTTACCGCGAGAGTTCAGCGTCCGGGAACTCCGAAGTGACGACCTCTCAGACGGCTGTACCTCAGGAGGACGTGCTTGGGTGTAGCGGTCCACTATCACCTTTTCAACTCCATAATCAGGCCTGCTGACTGCAGACTCCCAACTGTATCTCCAGTCATGGACTCTCCTGGCACGGGCTGCAACCGTAACACCCAGCCGGGTAAGAATCGCCGCTTTCAACTTGGCATAGTCTTCGCTGTCCTGCTTGCTCAGGTCAGCCCAGACTTTTTGGGGTTCCCCAATCAGATAGGGTACGACCGCCATGGCCCATTCAGATAGTGGCAGATTCTCCTTCTCTGCCAGTCTCTCAAACCTAGTAAGATATACCTCCACATCATCACGAGGTGTCATTTTTCTCAAGGACCGTCTTACCGCCTTCTTTATAGCGGACAACGCCGGTGCCTTCACAACATTACTTCGGGACGCGGCACCGAAATCCTTTTTTGGTGCTGTCATCTGCTCAACAAATAACCGGTTATTCTCCTGCTGCTGCAGGAATTGCTGCTGGGCCTGCTGCATGTGCTGCTGGTGCTGCAGGCGCTGCTGCTCCATGCTTCGCTGGGCCTGGGCCAGGTACTCAATGAGCTCCTCCATACTGCCGGACTTATCTGTCTCAACCACGGCAGTTTTATGTTGCACATTAACTTGTGCCATTTGTTCAAACAGCGCCTCCATGCTGTCATCCATGCTGTCAGACTTCTCTGTCTTAACAACGGCAGTCTTCACTCAAGACATACACACTACACAGCTTTTTTTCCACAGAAAATTCAGCCTTGCTGTGCAACCACTTTTTTTTTTTTTTTTTTTTCCTTTGCAAAGTCTATTAGGGCTACTGTCTCTTTAAGACTGCTCCACAAACTTTTCTTTTGCTGCTGCACATTCCACAGTCATTTTCACAACAAGTTCAGCTTTGCTGTGCATACATTTTCTCTCTCCAGACCCTATCAGGGCCACTGTCTCTCCAAGACTGCTCCAAACAGACGTTTCTGCTGACACACACTCTTTTTTTTCCTCTGTTGCTATTTCAATAGACTTCACCTTTACTGCTGTCTCTCGCCACTGTGCTGCATGCACACTCCAGCACTAACTGTACCAGGCCCTGCGCTGCCCCAGCATTCTCCGCCAATTGTAGCCTTTCCGGGGGGTTTAGCTCTAGGATCGCTGTCTGGGTAGACAGAATGGCACGGAAACAGTTCATTCAGACAGCAGTTTGGTGAAAACTGGCCGCAACCAGTTTTATTAAAGTCCACAGCACACAGATAAAAACAAATCATAAACAGAAAACCTGGGCTTGTCTAGCCTCTAATTACACTTAGATAGATGGCCCTCTCTATCCGGGACCCAGACTCTACCAGTCTGTGCCCAAAACAACACATATCACATATGTTACCAGTATGGAGTTTCACAGACACTCCTCTTTATGTCCGAAGGCAACTCCAATGTCCAGACTTGAGAGAGGTCACCTCCTATTCAGTCGCTATTCGCACGGATTCTCACTGCGACTACTCCTGTGTCCGGGGTACTTCCTGCACCCAGACTGAGATAGCTCACACTCTTAGAGACTGCTTCCTTGTGCCAGGACACCTCCCTGTGTCCGGGCTAAAGACAGCTCCCACACTCTTGGAGACACCTTCTGTGTCTGGACCCCTTGTCCAGACTGAATGAGCTCTCTGACTGTGCTCACAAGCACCTACTTCTGGCTTCCTAATCAACACCTGAGTGGATTCAGGTCTGAGCTGCAAGCGTGTACTGAATGGCAGGTGTAGTGACCTTTCTTTACCACCAGGTTTACAAAGCCACACATTTCGCTCATACCAGTCAGCAAGGTACTTAGGTGAAATATACACCTCATTCACCACATATTCCTTCACTGTCTCACAATATACATGTCATTGAATTTGTGACACATATATATATATATTTATATTTGTAGTTCATACACTTCTACATAGTATAATAGCCGCTAATTCAATTGCCGGCTTTTGTGAAAATGCAGAACCTGACATGAAATGACACCCCTACAGGTGTGAAATTTTGCACACATAGACTGATTTAATTGTGCAAATCAGATAGCAAACGACATGAAAAGACATGGTTAACCCTATGTACACCAAGTGTCATTTCATGTCGGGTGCTTCTGTCTTTTCACTGAAGCCGGCTTTACCCGGCAATTGAATCAGAGGATATTTTACTATGTAGAAGTGTATAAACTATACATATATGTATATATATATATATGTCACAATGACATGTATATATATATATATATATATATGTATTCTATGTGTGTATATTTAGTGTTTACAAGGAAAGAATGGGGTTTTTTTAGTTGCGATATTTTGTTCCCATAGACTTACATGGGACTTCCGGTATCGGTATCGGGTATCGCCGATATTTTAGTGATATCGGCGATACCATTCCGATTCCGATACTTTAAGATATCGGAAAGTATCGCTCAACTCTAACTACAACCCCATATCCACCAGACTGGAAGTTGCACCAAGTGTTAGCTCACATCAGCGTTTAATCTCAGAGAGTGCAATGTGAGAAAACCTTGCATTGCACTCGCTACAAAGTTAGGCAAAGAGGCAGTGCTCATCTGTGAGGTTTTTACTCATATGGAATTGGGGTGAGGAAAAATTTGTAGCATGCTGTGTTTGGCCTTGTGAAATGGACGAGACTCAATAATGAAAGTCGATGGGTGCAAGAAAATAATTGCATGACACACGGACTATGCGTGTGCCATGCAATTTTTACGCACCCATCTCATAGGAAACACGACATTTCATCAGCTAAGTGAAGTAAATTCACAGCGTGAACTGTCAGAATACAATACAAGAGATAATTAGATAGAATAAAAGACAAAAAATGATGTGGGGTCACAGACATTATTCTTAACCAGCTGAGGGAAAGCCGACAGCTAGGGGCTGAAGTTTATATTCTGGGAAGGGGGTAATAAAAAAGGAGCTTCCCAGGCTATTATTATCCGCTAACAGTCGTCTACTTAGGCTTTACTGGTTATTAACAAGGGGTGACCCCCCAAAAAATTGACGTGTGGTCCCCCCTATTATTAAATACTAGCAAATGCTAGGCAGACAGCAGCAGGCTAATATTATAAATGCCCACGCATAAATTAGTTATGGACAGAAGAACTCAGAACTTCGAATAACACTAACCAAAGGGGGGAAGACGACCAACACCACAGAGTATAATTCAAAAACGTACAATCTTTATTTAGGCATACAATACATAAAAAAGTTAATAAAATGTCTGTTAGATACCAGAAATGCAAGGGCCAAGGTCAAACAGGAGGTTGCAGAACAACCTTTTATAACAAATTTTGTCACCAATCACGAAAGTATTTTTCAAAGAAAAATAAAAAAACAAAGAAATCCTCACCTGTCCGTTGATAAGTCATTTGTCTCGCAACGAGAACAACTCAGCTGCATCTGGGTGCTTTTCCTGAGTGGTCACATAAAATGCGACCACACAGACTGGCATCCAGCATCTTCCTGGTCTAATCAGTGGACAATGCAGTGGGTTGACTTCAGCCTGCCTGGTGTTGTGACCTAAATACAGCACGGGCAAAAATTGTGCACTGTGTGGATAAGTTATTCTATAAATGAAGTCCAGCTTATGAACTCTTCCAATGGGTAGAAAAGAAAGAACCACAGTTGACTAGGAACCATAGGGTGCCACAGGGTGAATGGGAGTTTGATGCATTTTCATTTTATTAAGGACAAAATTAAATTATATCGCTCACATTTACTTATTAGCAGATCTCAGGAAGAAACAGTTCTGAGGGTCTGTGAAGGTGGAGAAGATGTCCGAACTCCCTCTCTGAAGACCCCTCACTATATAGTTAATGCGACCTGTGGTTTTATGTATTTTACCCTTGTGTAGGCTGCAATTTTCCTGTGTACAACAGTGGACAGGGTAAACTGTAGGGCAAGCCCGTAGTTTGGGGAGAAGTAAATGGGCACTAGGAGTTAGTTCCTGTTTTTAAAGTTAGTCTATAGAAAAGAAAGGATACCCTTAGTCAGTTCTGGCCATAACTGGTTGTGTGAAAAGAGCAGATCTGCAGGGTAGCACGTCTTCAGCATTTAAGCAACAGTGGCTGCAGTTTCTTCTCATAGCAGGCAAGTTGGGGCACCTACTAAAAGTGAATTTTAGGCAAGTCTCAGTGTTAGCCAGACCTGGAGGTCTTTGTGATGAAATACCAGATCAGCCAGGCTGGAGCATGTCTGTAAGGTTTGGTAGCTGGGGGAGCTCCATTACATGATGTGTAGCATTGGGTACAGTGGTTACAGCACAACACAATGATCTGGGTTGCCATGTACTAGAAAGATAGAGGCCCCCAGAGTAGCCTGTTGTTCATTTGCAATATTCTACAGAAGTAATGTGACATTGCCTGCAAACGTCAATTATGGACCTCTGTCATACTGTACATATGAAAAGCTTAAGCATTATTCCTGCTACCCATTGTATATATGTTTCAGACTTAGTAAATAAGAGTTTATTTTCGCAAACCTATCTGTCTTCTTCATCGCAGAAGGTTCCTGTATCTCAGAAATTGTGGCAAAACATAGCCTGAAGGTGCCATCTGCTGAAACAGTATACATGCACACATCCAGGGACCCCTATGTATGGTGTTTTTATATGCAGAAGTAATTATCAGCCAGTTTCACCCCTTAGGTCCACCCTACATCTATACAACGCACATGACTGACTACATTGCAAATCTGGTGCTATCACCCACATCAACGATGACTTAAGGTACGTTTACACTTTCTGTCTGGTGGCACTAAACGACCGCCAAATGGAAAACATTTACCTACCAGCTGTTGTTTATTAGTGTACACAGGCAGACCACAGTAAACTATGCGCACTGTCATAGTTCTCAGTAGCGCAAAACCTGTTTACATAGGACAATTCGCTGATGAGAATGAGGATCTTGTGTGCTGCACAAAATACAATTTCACTTGATGAACGAGCATTTCAATCTACTGTATTATCGGGTGATCGTCAGCTTGTTGTTTTTCTTAAGAATGCTCATTTACGATAAACTATCAGTGTAAATACACTTTTGCAGATGTGTATATCCTTTCTTTTCCACGTTGACAAATGCCGCGGTGACTGGCAAAAGATAACCAACTTAAAAAAAGTAAATATTTTGCGATACTCTGCTCTGATATGTTTGTTATCCAGTACGTCTATAATTGGTTGCAATGGGAATTGCAGTCTTTCGAGGGTTTCGCTAGCACATTGCGATAATGTCTTAATCAGTATTTGAAAAAATTGAGTCTCTAAAAAATTTGGGAAAGATTAACCTCCAAATTGTGTAATGTATGGAAAACCCTAACAGACAACTCCATTAATGGAATGCCGTAATGAAATTTGCTTCATCTGCGCTTGGTCTGAATAATATTAAAGTAGGTTTATAACATTTCTTTCAAGGACCACAGTTCTATAATCATCTATCTGTACTAAGTTAATTGCAGAAAATATATTTTTCTTTTTCTTAAACTTTTACTATACGTTTCTGAATATTTTGCCAGTGCTAAGATAGACCTGTGGAAGAGATTTTACTAATAGAGATACCGGACTCAATATTTTCGGTAATGTTTATTAGAATGGTGAACATAATAAAATTTCCATAAGATGATATCAGTGATGAGGAGTCTTATAATAGCATATGACATTAGAGGAGAAGATGAAATATGCCAATCCATGTTCATCTACAGTACTTAACCGGGCAGCAAAGAGATGAGCCAGTGAAAAGGGGAAAGCGAGAGCGAAAGAGGCTTGAGAGTCAATTTGTGGATAAGCGATTCCAGCCTTTCATCATCGCCTGCGAATTGATTCTTTTTAAATTGTAAAGTAGATTCTACAGAATGTTTAGGACACTTGGCGTCTTTGCGTAATTTTCCTCCTCAATTGGATTATAAATATAGATTTGCATATCATAGAAAATCTAAATGACAGAGATTTACTTCTGAAACTTAGAGGAGAATATACCGGAGCCAGGATTGGCCTAATGTACCATTGAAAGTACTTGTGCTATCTTCAAATAACACCATAGACATGTTTATTTGGGTGTTCACACTTAAGGGGATGGGATTGTCTTATATATGAAATTTTAGTTTTATTTCATTAGATGGAAATCTCAAGAAAAAAAATAATGTGTCATTTATTACAACCCCAATTCCAAAAAAAATGTTGGGAAGCGGTGTAAAATGTAAAGAAAACCAGAATGCAATGATTTGGAAATCTCTTATAGCCATATTGCATGCACAACAGAACATAGATCATAAATCAGAAAATGAATATTTTTCCATTTCATTTGAAAAAATTATCTAATTTAGAAATTGATGGCAGCAACACATGTAAAAAAAAGTTGGGAAAGGGTTAACAAAAGGTTGGAAAAGTAATTTGTACAAGAGAAAAACAGCTGAAGCATCTATTTTCAACAAAGTCATATGACTAAAAAAAAGAGCATGTTAGAGAGGCAGAGTCTCTCAGAGGCAAAGATGGTCAGAAGTTCACCAATCTGTGAACAACTTGGTCTAAAAATTTTGGGACAATTGCATAAACATACAATTGCAGAAACTCTAACTATCTCCCCATCTTCAGTACATAATATCATCAAAATATTCAGAAATTGAGGAGAAATCTATGTGAATAAGGAACAAGGCCGACAGATAGTACTTGATGCTCATGATCTACGGGCCCTCAGGAACATTAAAAACAAACATGATTCGGTCATGCAAATCACTCCATGGGCTTCGGTATACTTTCAGAAATCATTGTCTATCAACACAGTTTGCTGTCCAAACCACAAATGCAAGTTAAAGTTCTATCATGCAAAGAAGAAGCCATATATCAACCCTATACAGAAATGCTGCTGTCGTCTTTGGGCCAAAACCCGTTTATAATGAACTGAGGATGAATGGAAAACTGTTCTGTGGTCAGATGATACAAATTTTAAATTCTCTATGGAAACCATAGATTCAATGTCCTACAGACCCAAAAGGAGAGGGATCATCCAACTTGTTATCAGAGCACAGTTCCTGCATACATATTGAAAAGCTATCAATGCCGAACATTTTATAGAGGTTTTAGAACAATATATGCTAACCTGAGGTATTTATTCACAGATAGTGGGAACAAATTAATAATGTATGCCACTGAATGGTATAAAAATACAATACTTTATTAGTCAAAAACACACATAATATTTATATAAGCAACAATTTGCTAAAGGCAATGAATAAACATATATTAAAATTTGCTATAACAAGCAAAAGGTACTGAGAGGGACGCTATATCCATAGGAGGAATTAACTATTGACAGCCATTTTTTGGTTAAAGAAACCGAGTAATAGTTAATACTATGCCCATAAAGTCAATGTATCAGGGGCCCAAATGAACTGGGTTCCCCCGGTAATACCACATCACACAAAGGCAAAAAGATAAATCATGTTAGCTGGTTGTTAACAATGAACGTACCTAAAGGCTGCCAAAGTAAAGCTCCTCGGACGTCCCTCTGCCCGACGCGCGTTTCGCACTGCTTCTTCGGGAGGCGTGTCAGGGCAGGGGGCAGTCCGGTATATATAAGGAAAAATACATATGCGACACCTGTGAAGTATAATCACTGTCTCCGTAACTAATCACCGCCGTCTTGAAGGTCCTTGCATTGTTGCCATAAGATTTACGGCGCAGTTCATTTTAGCAAATTGTTGCTTATATAAATATTATGTGTGTTTTTGACTAATAAAGTATTGTATTTTTATACCATTCAGTGGCATACATTATTAATTTGTTCCCACTATCTGTGAATAGGTCTTCATTGTGGTATATTGCCCCCCTGTGGGGATGTTTATTTTGAAGTGGGTACTATATGTGATTATAACCTGAGGTATTGTAGACAACATGCTGCATCAATCACAACAGCATAGTATTGAAGAAGAAGAGTTTTGGGTGATAAACTGGCCAACTGCAATCCAGATCATTCACCAATAGAAAACATTTGACGTATCATAAAAAAAAAATTCCCGCAAAGACCCCGGACTGTTAAGCAGTGAGAATCCTTCATCAGACAAGAATGGGACGTTTCCAAAACTCTAACAATGTCTCCTCACCTCCCTCATGTTTAAAAAATGTTGTAAAATGAAGAGCGGATGCTCCAATGGTAGACTTGGCCCGGGCCCAATTTTTATCAGATATGAGTTTTTAATGAAATTTCTAATTTTCACCTTATGATCTGTGTTCTATGTTCTGCTGTGAATAAAATATGCCTATTGCAGCCTTGCTTTCTTTGTTGAAATAGTGTTTGTATTATTTTATATGTTGCAGATAATTCTATTTAAGTTTTAAACAGTTTCCTGGTGGAAACCTTCCAATTTTGCCCGAATATGTCAAACTCTGGCCAACAGGCCAAAGTTGGCCCACAGGGTGGGTATAGTTGGCCTGCAATGCTGGGCTGCCCCCCAAACCCTTGCCTGGCATAGCACTTTCTACTGTATGTATCGGTAACCTGGATGCCAAAGTTGAAAGCAATGATAGACGAGGGACACTGACTCTCCTTCCACCTTCATTATCCCTCTGCATCTGATGTCTCAGGGCAGCGGGCGTGATGATGTCATTGCAGCGCGCACGCTGTGCCAAGTAGTGAAGAGCTTCGGAGCGCTCACTGCCAAGACTGGAGCAGTGAACTAGGAGACATGAGTATTTACTTATTTTTAATGTGGGCCCCATTAACCCATATAGAGGACAATGCAGGGCCCCATTATACTGTATGGAGCACTGTGTGGGGCCATTTTGGTGCATGGAGAACTATGTGGGATCATTATACTGTATGTAGTACTATGTGGGGCCTATAATACTGTATGGAGAGCTATGTGGGGCCCATTATACTGTATGGAGCAATATGTTGAGCCATTTTACTGTATGAAGCCCATTATACTGTGTGGAGAACTATGTGGGGCCCATTATATTGCATGAAGCACTGTATGGAAGGCAAATCAGGGCCTAATACACTGTATGGAGCACTATATGGGGCCATGGGGCCCATTATACTGTATGGAGGACTATATGGGGTCCATTATACTGTAAGAAGCTCTATGTAGGGTCCATTATACTGTGTGAAGGGCTGTGTGGGGATTGTAGTTGGGGAATAATACTGTGATGGGCTCACCATACTTTGCCGTGGTGGTCAGGGAGGTATGGTAGGGTAATCATACCGTGTGTGGAGGATACTGTGGAGGAATTCACTGTGGTGGCTTCTTACTGTGCTTGGGGGGCACTTTTATTGGCATCATACATTATTGTCTGTTTTATTCAAGGTTTTTTACCCTTTGTTATTGTATATTTAAATTAGGCCATGGGCCATATGCTTTTTAATTCTCTTACATAGCATATCATCTCATCTTATTCAAATATTTTATTCTAAAATGTACTTTGTTCATGGGACAACCCCTTTAAGTTTGTTTCCATAGAAAAAGATTCATCATTATATTTGATGATAAGGAAAAACTTCCTGAATTGTAGACATTTTTTAATAAATATCAGGATTGGCCCTCAACTTTGACCAAGCTTTTAATTTTGACCCTCTGTGTATTTGAGTTTGACTTCCCAGTGTACTATTAAATGTGTGTGGTTTGTAGCAGCTGTAATAAATGTATTTATTAGAGAAATGTCATAAATTGAGACACTCTCAGTAGTCCAGCCCCTTCCCCTAGGGAGTGATGGAAGAGCTGCATACACAACCTCACTTGTGAGCATAGTGCCGGGGTGCTATTCTGATTTATCTTGGTCTACATCAGTACAATAAAGCCATCATTAAATCACTTACTATGCTGTTTGCAATGAACCAATCAAACAAGAATAATATAAATAGCTCAACACAACAGAATTTTTCCTTCAGAATTGAGTGATTCCATAATTTTTCCCCTATGCTTGGTTAAAAAAATAACCATTACTGACTTACACATTATTTGTTCTTGATTTCTTTTAGTGTTTCATGAAGCCAGAAAGTTGCCATTTGAAATGACTTCAGTTTTGTGCCATGTCTGTGATCTGTTTTTTTTTTCAACAAAATAAAACAACTGAATGAACATTCTCCACGGTGTTTCCGTAATTTTTGCCAGGGGTTGTATATATCTGTGACTGGAGTAAAAAAAATGTGTTTTGCGTTGAATTTGGAGATATAATTGTTATGTTACTTGTGATAAATTGTTCTTGTTTGATCGCTTTTTTGCAAACAGTAGAAAGTTTGTAAAATTCTTTAATAAATATAAATTTAATTTGCTATGGGGAGCTGTAGTCCTGGTTTAATTTATCTCCCTAGCAACCAACATGCTCTAAGTAATCCATTAGAGCAGGGGCAGACAATGTTATTGGCCTACAACACCAGCATGGACCAGTCTACATTTTAGGGATTTTATTATTGCCTCGACAGAGCTTTTCCACATTTTACTCACATTTCCTGCTACTTTATTACTTATTATTGACTTTGTTTGTTTTTTTTGCTCATATATCACATGGCTTTTGCTTCTGTCTCTGCTTCTCTGTACAGGTCTAGCAGTACACCAGATAATTACCATCACAGTCTCCCTAATTATGGTCATTGCAGCCTTGATAACAACACTCGTCTTGAAAAATTGGTAAGGATGACTTCTACTCATTTTCTACTTCATGTTATGGAAGTGTATAGCATATATGTGACTCAGCAGAGTTAAGTAATATGTGTCGCCTTCATGTACTCTAAGATCATATTTAGGTTTTTAATTATTGTATGTTTTTCATTGCATCTATCAATATTTACATGTGTTGTTGCCTAAATGGATTTACATATAGGCACAGTAGGCCTTGGCTTAGAGGAAGTCCTGGGTGGTAGACAAGAGATAAATGTATAATTTACATTAGAATAGGCTAGATATGATTAGACTATGATCACACCAAAATGTCTTGCTTTATTATGTAACAGCTTAATTTGAGGTTTAGCCTAGATGATTGGTAAAGTCTAAAGTAAAGCTGGGCTTACAAATTAGACTTAAGTCAGCTGAACCGACCAATATCGACAAGTTCGATCAAAGGTCTGATGTGTATGTTGGTGCTGGTCTACTGATTGGTGGAAGAGATGTCTATCATATATGTCTGATTTTGGACTGCCGATTGCATTGTTGTCCCTGAGATAAGCCTAGCCATCGGCCGACATGTCAGTCATTGGCTTTCTCATAGAGAACACAGGAGCATTTGTCTGAACAAGAGTTCTTGTGTTTGGGGGAGTCAGCTGAGATGGTTGTTGGATGAGCAATCTTTTCGGCCGACATCCATCTAGTGTGTGTTCACGATGACACCGGAGTAACGGCATTGATACGAATGCCTTAATTACTTATCTAACAAGCCATCACAGCCCCTTTCCAATGATACAGTAGTAAGTGGCACCATCCTTTGCGGTTCTCCATACATTCCACCTTGCATTGAGTATTTTGTAGAAAACCTTCTGCAGTGTACAGGATTTTCCATTTTCTATAAAACGATATTAAGTACGTCAATGTGCGCATTCAGATACATCAGGGATTTATTTCTCTCCAATCCATTGCTTTTTCTTCTCTTTTTTACGCATCCTTAAATAAGCTCTTTGATTTTGCAAAAATACTGTAGGGAAAAATAAATGATCGTTTTCCTCAACAGTGTTCTCGAAGGCTACCTGTGGAGCTTTTTATTGGAAATTGCAGTATTTTCTCAAACATGAATAAACATAATGTTACGGTAATTATAGACCGCAGTTTGCTTGTATTATCTGAAAGGCCTGGAGACTAGAGTTCCTTTAAAAAGTAGCAGTTTATATAACATTACTTTGAAACAAAAAGTAAAAGTTTTTTTTAACTGAATGTTAAAATTCACTATTTTAAAGATTTAAAGGAGAAAGGGAATATTTCTGATTTCCTCCTAGTGTAACAGATGTAACAAATGCAAGTGTAATAAACGAGGCAGTACACGTCTAGTTGGAATGTGACAGGAAGTATGCAAATCACATTCTTGCAGTCACATGACCACCAGCTCCTGACACCAGCATTGGAGAATCACTACAGAGTGCTGGGTTCCCATTGTGAGAATTCACAAGTCTGCAGTCACATAGAGTGACTGCAAACTTGTGTCCCAAGCCTGGACAACCCCTTTAAAGAGGAGATCACAGGGAGGATGATTACTTTCAGATTTTAGAAAATGGCTGGGGGAAATAATAAAAGTGCAATAGGGTGTTATCCATATTACAATGTAAGGGAAAAGGCGGTACCGCTCTCCTGATGCGGTTTTGTCAGACACAATGTTGAAAAAATTTTATACACAATTCCAAGCTGCTGCAGCTCCACTGGTTGGCATATTCAACGTAGTATTCGGACAGTTTGGAGATAGCGGGTATTTGCACTTTTGGTATTGTAATAATAAAGGAGTCCAATTCTAGAGAGCGGTAATGCAGTTTATTCCCTACTTGTTTTGAAATATTCTTAAAGGGGTATATCCATCTTCAAGATCCTATTCCAATATGTAGTAGGTGTAATAATAATAATAATAATAGCATTAGCAAATACCTTCAATTAGAAATGTAGTATAGTTTTTCTGATTCTCTATGTCTCTTTATTCATGTTGCAGGCATTGCAGGACCTCATATATCCATGATTACGACTATTAGCAGCTAGCTAACTGTCACTATATCAGTAGTCATAACCATGGATACCTACGGTCCTGCAATGCCTGCACATGAGGAAAGAGACACAGTGAATCAGAAAAACTATACTACATTTCTAATTGGAGATATTTGATAATATTATTATTAGGATCTTGTTGATGGGAAAACCACTGTAACTTGTATTAATTTATGTGGATGCTACCGAAGAAGTAAGAATACTTTGAAATGTGTTGAGAATAAACCGCTGCACCGCCGCACACTTGAATTGGACTCCTTTGTTCTTTACTATCTGATTGTTTTATTCTACAAAGCAGGACATGTTTAGAGTCCACTTTTCTAAACGTGGAAAACCGCTTTAAACTTTATGTCAACATTGCTAATATAGTTTATAAAGTACTCTGTCATTGTCGAGTGCCCCGTTTTATCCCTGCTGACTGTCGCCTTCCTAATGCTTTGTTTGCCTAGAGAATAAAGCTTTGGGTTCACGCTGTAGTTTTGTCAGAAGCAATTCTCTCTGTGCCTTTATCTGCAGCTATTGAAACGATGGACGCAGATCATGGCGGGTGCTGATTACTACAGCAGGAGTAATAAGCACAGTCAGGAAGACGGAAGCCAACAAGTAGAATCGGGTCAGGGCCAGTGGTCAGAGAAATAGGAAACAATCAGTGGTCAGGAGCCATGGGAGCAATCTATAGTAAAATGAAGCTGTAATAGCTTGTGGAAGGGAGCAAGACAATGTTCAAGCAAGTGAAGGTCACACGCTAGTGAATTATCCAAATAATACATGCTCCGCGCATAGAAGTAAACAACAGACAAGCAACAGGAAACAGGAAGAGAAGGAAGCTGGAGCAATATAAAGGATGATAATGGCATAATTGCCAACAGATGTCACGTTGCCAAGACATCTCTGCAGCTTTACTTTCCAGACTTGAAATAAGAAAACTGGCTGCTGTACTTGTCACGCAATACATTTCCCTTACAGTGCGAGTGAGCCGCACTTTTCTCGGAGCCTGAACTGCAGAGCGATATTATTTGTAAATAAAAGTAAAATAATAAATGAATCAAATATAAAATTATCATCATCATACTGTATATTTGTCACAGTTACGATACTATTAATTCAGAATCAATCGAGAACACGCACCTATGATAGGATTTCACTGTTGTTATTATAATTAAGGGGATTTTTCCAGGGATAAAATAGAATAAAATTAGCTGTAAATATTAAGGTAAATAACTAATGTAGTCCGCGTGCCTTGATCCTACGGAAGACAATCCATCCTGGGTCCAGGCAGCTTGGCTTTTTGGTCCAGTGCTCAAAACAGGATATGTTTTCGGTTTGGGAATGTGAGCAAAGCGGCGTGTAAGAAAGACCGACTGAGCACGCTAAGCCAGCGCCCTTCTCCCTCACATAAAAACATGGCTGGCTGATCTATTGTAATAAACGTGGCACACTGTCCATTGTTGAGCACAGGAGTGGAAGCAAAAAGCTAATGCGTAGAAATACAAGGGCAAGCAGAGGATCAGCGCACCTGACCTAACACAAGTATATCGGCACATTGTATAACTTACTATTTACAGCTAATCTATCAATATTATTTTGCCCAGAAATAAATAATAATGATTTTGATATGTGTTAATAACCTTATCATTGGTATTAGAAGTATTATTTATATTATCTTTACTAATAGCATTTGTAGTAGTACTAGTAATACTAGCAGTATTTGGTATTATTAACAGTTTTACTAGTAGTAGTAATGATAATAATAGTAGTATTTGCAGTAGTTGTATGATAACTTTAAGTACTAATATTTTTATAGGTAGTAGTAGTCATAAAAGATGTACTGTATATACTCGAGTGTAAGCCGACCCGAGTATAAGCCGAACCCCCTAATTTTGCCACAAAAAACTGGGAAAACTTATTGACTCGAGTATAAGCCTAGGGTGGGAAATGCAGCAGCTACTGGTAAATTTCAAAGATAAAAATAGATACCAATCAAAGTAAAATTAATTAAGACATCAGTTGGTTAAATGTTTTTTAATATCTATGTTGAATCAGGAGCCCCATATAATGCTCCATACAGTTCATGATGGGCCCATAAGATGCTCCATAGAATAATATGCCCCATGTAATGCTGCATAAAAGGTTAATGATGGCCCCATAAGATGCTCCATAGAATAATATGCCCCATATAATGCTGCATAAAAAGTTAATGATGACCCCATAAGATGCTCCATAGGAAAATATGCCACATATAATGCTGCACAAAGGTTAATGATGGCCCCATAAGATGCTCTATATTAAAATATGCCCCATATTATGCTGCACAGAGGTTAATGATGGCCCCATAAGATGCTCCATATTAAAATATGCCTCATATAATGCTGCACAAAGGTTAATGATGGCCCCATAAGATGCTCTATATTAAAATATGGCCCATATGCTGCTGCTGTGATTAAAAAAAAAATGACATAGTCACCTCTCATCGCTGGGGCCCAAGTGCCAGTGCCCTGAGCAGGCGGGGACACAGGCGCGCTATGGGGGTCAGGTGCCGGTATCGCCACTGGCTAAGGCCCCCGGCACTTGCGATATTCACCTGTCCCCATTCCCGTTTCACCAACTGTCTGTTCAGGCAGAGAGCACGCACTAAGCATGTCATCGCATCCTCTGACCTGAATGTCACAGCCAGAGGGCCCGGAAGACACAGCACAAGCAGCGGTGGAACGGGGACAGGTGAGTAGGACCTCCCCCAGTCCTACTCACACTCCTGGCTGTGCTACATCTCAGTCCGGTGTGGGCGTCGGCATCTCTCTTCCTGTCTTCCTTCCTGTGCAGAGCGGTCACTTGGTACCTCTCATTAAAGTAATAAATATGCACTCCACACCTGTGGGAGTGGAGTCGCATGCATATTCATTACTTTAATGAGTGGAAGAAGCTGCAGGTCCCAGGACCTAGATACAGGGACAGAGACCAGCGATGGCGTGGAGGAGGGTGAGTATGATCTCTTCGGTGGCTGCTTCTGCTCCCCCGATCCCTTTCCCCGCCGGCTTTCTGGCTTATGACTCGTGTATAAGCCGAGGGGGGCGTTTTCAGCACAAAAAAGTGCTGAAAATCTCGACTTATGCACGACTATACGGTAGGAATAGTAGTAGTACATTGGTAGTAAAAGTAGTAGTTGTATTAGTAGTAATATTAAAAGAAAGAAGAAAAAAGATATGCATAAAAGAGGGATAAACCTTGAAAAAATAATCTTTATTATTACAATAAGAGCATAGAAAGACACAATGTTTAAAAACAATTAAAAGCCCAAAGGGCACAAGCAAAAGACAGACCAAATAAGGTCTTCCCCAGGGCAAAAATAAATCAAAATATTTATTGCACCTTATAAACCAGACATATCCAAACAAAATGGGTACAAACATGAAATATTTGGATCTCAGTAACAAAGTGCAATATGACACTCAAGGACTTTTATGCAAATAGTAATTCAGTGTAAGGTATGCTGCCAGCTAGGCCTATGGATGCAAAAAAATTTAACCATAATAGCAAACACAGGGTATATCCAATTTACTGTTCAATACAGCATAAAAGAAAAAAGGGATATACAGGCCTAATATAAAAGCACCAGAATAAAGCACTACTAAAAGTTAAAGAGATCAATGTATGTTACCCAAAAGGAATAGCCGGGCAAAAGAAGCCCTAAGATGTCCAAGTGGTCATGGAGGTAATAAGGTGCTAAGTGCGTTCCATGGGGAGACAAGGCCCCAAGCGTATCGTCACTAAAGAAGTGTCTTCATCGGGGGTAATGTCCCCATGGACCGCAATCAATTTCACATGCTGTTGTGCAAATGGAATAGACAACAGATGGAAATTATTGGCAATTATCAAGACACCCTCAGTAAAGGAGTGGTTCTGCAGGTGAGGACCACAGACCACATCTCAGTACAAATGCTTTCTGGCTGATGTTTTGGTCACTTTTGAATATTGGTTGTGCTTTCACACTAGTGGTTGCATGAGACGGACTCTACAACCCACACAAGTGTCTCAGGTAGTGCAGCTCATCCAGGATGTCACATCAATGCGAGCTGTGTCAAGAAGGTTTGCTGTGTCTGATAGCGTAGTGTCCAGAGGCTGGAGGCGCTACCAGGAGACAGGCCAGTACACTAGGAGACGTAGAGGGGACAGTAGGAGGGCAAAAAAACAGCAGCAGGATCGTTACCTCCACCTTTGTGCAAGGAGGAACAGGAGGAGCACTGCCAGAGCCCTGCAAAATGACCTCCAGCAGATCACAAATGTTTATGTGTCTGCACAAATGGTTAGAAACCGACTCATCGAGGATGGTTTGAGTGCCCGACGTCCACAGATGGGGGTTGTCAAATTTGCTACTGGTGCCCTGCGCTCTTCACAGATGAAAACAGGTTCACACTGAGCACATGTGACAGACGTGACAGAGTCTGGAGATGTCGTGAAGAGCGATCTGCTGCCTGCAACATCCTTTAGCATGATCGGTTTGGCAGTGGGTCAGTAATGGTGTGGGGTGGCATTTCTTTGGAGGGCCACACAGCCCTCCATGTGCTCGCCAGAGCTAGCCTGACTGCCATTAGTTACCAAGATGAGATCCTCAGACCCCATGAGACCATATGCTGGTGCGGTTGGCCCTGGGTTCCTCCTTATGCAGGACAATGCCAGACCTCATGTGGCTGGAGTGTGTCAGCAATTCCTGCAAGATGAAGGCATTGAAGCTATGGACTGGCCCGCCCGTTCCCCAGACCTGAATCTGATTGAGCACATCTGGGACATCATCATGTCTCGTTCCATCCACCAACGTCATGTTGCACCACAGACTGTCCTGGAGTTGGCGGATGCTTTAGTCCAGGTCTGGGAGGAGATCCCTCAAGAGACGATCTGCCGCCTCATCAGTAGCATGCCCAGGCGTTGTACAGTAGGGAGGTCATACAGGCACGTGGAGGCCACACACACTACTGAGCATCATGTTGACTTGTGTTAAGGACATTACATTCCACTTTAATTTTGGTGTGTGACTCCAAATCCAGGTCTCCATTGGTTAATAAATTTGATTTCCATTGATGATTTTTGTGTGATTTTGTTGTCAGCACATTCAACTCTGTACAGAGCAAAGTATTCAATGAGAATATTTAATTCATTCAGATCTAGGATGTATTATTTGAGTGTTCTCTTTATTTTTTTTGAGCAGTGTACATGTGTCAGTGACACACACACATATATATATGTATATATTTATATTGTATAGAGAGATAGATAGAAGAAAAGCCAGTAATTCATTTGTCGGCTTCTGTAAAATCAATGCAGGAGCCGACAGGATAGAAGGCATGGTTTACATACACTTTATGCCCCTTGAAGAAGGATCTATATCGGGAAAGCACGTCGGGGTGGGAGCGTTGACCGTGGGGACCCAAACCTGCCGTTCACTTGAGGTAATTAATGCTCATGGCACTTTACCACGCAGATTTTTAATAGATAGGCATATCATTCAAACACCATTATGGATTTATTATGTACCTTTTGGGTTATTAATGATATCAGCATATTGAATTGGCGATAGGTTAAATGTTTGGAATCCCATGTACTATATGAGCACTTTAATTAATTAGTTACATCTATGAGACTGTCTGCTTTGAGTTTGCTTGGCACTGCAATTTGTCATTATCACTTCTATAATTATCTATGTGCCTCTATTTAGCAGATGTGCTACCTTGTCATCATTTGATAAATATTACTATAATCATTTTTACTATATGATGTGAGGCGGATCCGGCCTCCCATTGTCTCGTACCCCTTTTTTTGCACACCCATGCGTTTGGGCGGATTTGTTTGCACTTCATTGCCCATTTTCTTCCCCTTGACCTGGTTTGTGTGTCTAATAAAGATATAAATATTTTGCTATATATCTGGACTTGTGGTCATTTTTTGGGTTTTATACCTCCCTTGAGTCTCTTGTTCTAGACTTGTCCATATTTTTGTCCATATGATATGCTTGCAGGATTTAATGATGCGTATTGCGATTTTTCTATTATTTAATATGCTGCTTGTTTTCGATAGCATTTCATTCTATACACTAAATAGATGCAGAATAGGGAGCTATATACATGTCAGCTGAACTCTGGACTATGGGAAAATACACGTTCCTTTTCCCACGCTCAAGAGTTCAGCGCGGGTCAGGCTGTGAGAGAGCACAGCATCAGTAACGTCAGCGCTAGTCACTGAAGCTCCCCTCCCTGCATTTCATTCATTCACCAGTGGTTTACAGTCGGGCCGGTAGCATCTTGGCACCGTTCTGGTTGTAAACTGTATATTCCCCAGATATGGATTACTGAGTGGGACAGAATGCAGGACAGGTATGGTATATTGTTATTAATAGTATTGGTAGTAATAATAGTAGTATTGGTAATAATAGTAGTAGTAGTATTGGCAGCAATAGTACTATATTTAATCTAATGAGATCCAAAAATAATAACTAGGGTTTAGATAACCCAACAAACGAACCAAAAAAACGAAAACTCCATGTGACAACACTAATAAATTTTATTCAGTACAAATTCACAGACAATAATATACAATTAAAAAGTCAAAAAGGTTTATATTATGCTTGACTAAGCGCCTGTCTCGGCCACGTGTGCTGCTTAACACGGGCTGTTTACAGGGCACAGTCAATCCACATGCTCTGGCACATATCTTTTGGTACGGCTCTGCGGTCAGTTGAGCTATTGCTCTTGTTTTGTGCCAAATCCTGGGTTCGCCTTAGTTAGTTGTATTTTGCTACCACTCAGTGCCAAGAAGTGGCATAGCCTGTGCAACACCGTGTGCATTGTGGGTCTGGTCAGACTCAAGTCCCCGCGTTCTAGGGTTTGAGCCTAGAGACCTCACTCGTGTCATATCAGCTATGTCCTGTGACGTGTAACAGGGAACAGCGTTCTATTTACTTTGTTGCTGCGGCTCTGTGACACAACAGAGTTCACCACTGTTCATACCGGATGACATCTAACCCGCGTGTTATCGGCGTTCAACCGCTGCCTTGTTCTGCCGTTGCTAAGCAGCAGGTTCCATCTCTGCACGGCGGACAGCAGGTTGCGAACGCACCTTATTTTATATATATATATATATATTTCATTTGGTGCGTTCCACCAACCCTAACATATGGATTCAGTCTGGGGTCCCTATTTGTTAATCCAAATTGTTTGAGATAAAACTGTGTTGCACTGAGGAATCAGAAGGCCACATTTCCTTTTAAAAATCATCAACTCTAGTATAGGGGTTCAGCCAGGAGGCCAAAATTGATAATCCTAATTATTTGAGATAAAACTGTGCTGCACTGAGGAATCAGGACACATTTCCTTTTAAAAATCGTTAGGCCTCATATAGGGGTTCAGCCTGGAGACTGTATATGCTAATCCAAATTGTTTGTGATAAAACTGTGCTGCACTGAGGAATCAGAGGCACAATTCCTCTTAAAATCGTTAGGCCTAATATAGATGTTCAGCCGTGAGTCCCTATTTGCTAATACTAATCGTTTGGGATAAAACTGTGTTGTAGTGAGGAATCAGAAGTACACATTTCCTCTTGCATGTGCTACTGTGCATCAAGTGGCCTCTACTGCTCTTCCACCTTAGCATCACACACAGTACAATCCATAAAGGTGGCACCCCAATCACTCTTGTTTCCCTGTGCGTCACAAAATTCCAAATACCAAACTGACTGTGGGGAACCACACATGTGCGATTCTGCAGAGCTGTTCACTCATTTTATTCCTTTGGCATCAGAGGTCTTGCCCCAAATATTCACAGAATCAAGAGGAGGAAAGCATCTGCATTGATGCCCAAAATATTTTCATGCTGGATCCGGGGCAGGACGAAGTAGGCGAAGTAGGGTCCAAGCAGAATCCAGACACTTGTCACCGGAGGTTATAAACCAGGGTTAGAAGTGATCCTGATGAGACTCAGATACCAGAGGCTCACACAGACTTTGCTGTGATATCAGGGCAGGAAGAGTAGGGTGATTCTCAAGGTGAGGAGTGTGAGAACAGAGAGAATGATGATGAGGTTGTAGATCCAACTTGGTGTGATCCAGAGGTAAACAGCTGAGTAGCTCAGCAGAGGAGGTGGAGGAATGCGAGGAGGTTACGTTGCAGCTTCCAGCACAGACACAATCTGATGGAAATATAACAAGCACTGCATCCTCAGCCACCAGATGCAAGTCTGAAGATCACAGGGGTGGCAAGGGTTGCCTAGCCTGGACCTTTTTTAAGACCGCAGAGGATGATCCAACTTACATTATCTGTCACATTTGAAAAAAAAAAACTCAGTAGAGGCAAAAATTGCAATAATTTGACAACTACAACCGAACCGGCACATATGCGATCAACATGCCTTAGTCTGGGAAACTCACTGCACTAAAATGCGGACTAGCGGGCCTCGCCAACCACAGGTAATTCCATGAACCACATCTGCTACTTATTCCTCCTCCATCACCGTGCCAAGTGTTCTCACACAGGTCTCCGGCCGCAGAAACTCCACTTGTTTACCCCCTACAGTTGTGGTGAGTGAGAACCCGTCAGCTGTTATGGAAGAATGCATGCCTGCTATTTTTATGACACCTAGAACAACACATCTTTCTAAATCCATCATAACATCTCCGACTGCAGATCACTCATAGTCCAGCAGTTTGATGTGTTCACCCTACTCCACCCTCTCTCAGCACAGCAGCCAGCCCTCGGTACCGCTGTTGTAGTTACGTAAAATACACTGTGTTCCAAATAATTATGCAAATAATATTTTCTCAGATTTTCCCAAATTACCTAAATGAATTTCAGTCATTGTAATTTTCCAGTCGAATAACTACTAGAGTACAATTGAAAGGTTTTTGTACAAACTGCCTATGATAACAGTATATTTTTTAAAAAATAAAACACTCAAACTGAACTCAAAATGCATGTTCCAAATTATTATGCACAGCAGAGTTTTCAACCTTTTCATTTTAATAAAGAACAAAAAAATGGTCATTTTTTAAATTATAAGCATTAGCAGGTTCTTACAAACTGAAATCAAACAGTTTTCAACTCAAAACTTTATTCTAGGTGATGTTACATTTGCACATAGGACCCCTTATTCGAAAGGAGCTTCTGAACTCTCTCGTCCATTGAATTTGTCAGGTTTTGGATGGTTTCTGCTTCAATTGTTTTGCATGAGGACAGAATACTCTCCCAGAGCTGTTGCTTAGATGTGAACTGCCTCCCGCCATCATAGACACTCCTTTTGATGATGCTTCAGAGGTTCTCAATGGGGTTGAGGTCAGGGAGCATGGGGGCCACACCATACGTTTGTCACCTTTTATGCCCATAGCAGCCAGAGACGCAAATGTGTTATGTGCAGCATGAGACGGTGCATTATCATGCATGAAAATGATCTTGCTGCAGAATGCACGGTTCTTCTTCTTGATCCATGGCAGGAAGTGCTGTTTGAGAAACTCAACATACACTATGGAGTTAATCTTTACCCCTTCAGGGATCCTAAAGGGGCTGACAATCTCTCTCCCCATTATTCCAGCCCAAAACATTACTCCACCTCCTCCTTGTTGGCGCCGTAGCCGTGTTTGCATGGGGTGTCCATCAACCAGCCATCCTCGGCTCCATCCATCTGGACCATCGAGCGTTGCACGGCACTCATCGGTGAACAAAACAGTTTTGAAGTCAATCTTCATGTATTGCTTGGCCCACTGGAGCCGTTTCTGCTTGTGTGCAGTGGGTAGAGGAGGTCGACAGGATGGCTTACGCACAGCTGCAAACCTCTGAAGGACCCTGCATCTTGTTGTTCGGGGGAGGTACCAGCAGCTTCAAAAACTTGTCTGCTGCTATTACAAGGCTTTTTTGCCACTGCTTTTTAACCTGACGTAATTGCCTGTAGGAAAGAGTCCTCAATTTTCCCTTATCAGCACGCACATGTGTGTACTGTGAATCAGCTACATACTTCTTTATTGTGCGATGATCACGATGAAGTGTCTTGGCAATGTTGATTGTAGTAATGCCTTGACTTAAACACTCCACAATTTGTTGCTTCTCAGCAGCCGACACATCCTTTTTCGTTCCCATTTTGGCAGAAAATGTAGGCTGCTTAATAATGTGGGACAGCCTTCTTAAGTAGTCTTGCCTTTCATTGGACACACCTGCCAAACTAATTAGCACAGGTGTCTGCAATTGCTTACAGTGATATAAAGAGCCCTGATACACATCACCATCAATGAGTTTAACTGACAAACAAAAACATTCTTACCTTATCACTCCCAAACAATTTTTGCATAATAATTTGGAACACAGTGTAATGATACATGGCAAAGCTAAGAGCTTGAACTCCACCATCTCCAATCTGTTGGCCACGGAAATGCTGCCATCCACCTGATAGATTCAGACAGTTTCAGAAAGTTGATGGCTGCTGCAGAACCAGTTGCCCAGTTGCCATTACTTTTCTAAGAAAGCTGTGCCTGCGATATACCAGCATGTCGCAGACAACATCGCCAGTTCCCTGAAAAAAATCTATGTCTGCCAGGGTGCATTTCACCACTGACACCTGGACGAGCAAACATGGGCAGGGGCGTTACATCTTGTTGACTGGGCACTGGTTGACTCTGGTGGATGTGGGAGCTGGAGGTCAAGAGGCTGCTCTGCAAGCATTTGTATGCAACACTTCTTCCACTGCTCCTGGATCCCCCACTTTCTCTAGGGCCTCCACCTGGGGCCTCAACCCATCCTTTTATGAGACACGCGTTCGAACAGTGCAGAGAGAATCCTCCCCTACTTCCATACTGCGCAGCCGGGACTCACCGCAATCAGGCAGTGTTAAAATTAATATGCCTTGGAGATCGCAGTCAACATATTTAAATTGTTTAAACTAATTTTTCAAATCTGTTTATTTAATTCAACTTCCATAACTGACTAATATTGTTTTGGGCATTTTATTACATGGAAAAGTCTTACAGGAAGCTGTCTTCCCATTTTCTTGTTTTAAAGCGTTTGTCAAATACTATAAATGCATAGTACTGTGGAACATATTGCTGCTTCTTAATAACTAAATAATATCATAGGTAGGTATGAGAAAGAGACAGATTAGATTGGAGATAGGTAGATAGGTAGAAAGATAGCTAGATAGATAGATAGACCATGGAGCTGATTGGGTGCATAGCTTGTGTGACATAACAACCTCAGGGTAGCCACGGGAAATCAAGTGCTGATACCATGGCACTGGAGTGTGAAGTGAATAAAAGCTTTTTATTTAAACAGGGGCCAACATGGAAATTAAGAAGGGATTTTCCAAGTAGTGGACAATCCCTTTAATGATGATTAATTATGTATTCTTGTTCTGTCCCCACTGAATGAAGCAGACGTATTGCAGCTTATACAGACAGCTAAACCGCTATACCGGGGTCTAGTAAGGAGACTGTGATGGGTCTGTGCTTTTATTGAACTTGATATATAGGCGCGGTGAAACTATAATACAAACATAATTTACATACAATCAGTACAGGGGCATAGTAAAAATACATATACATAGTACACTGTGAATAAACATTGCACACTAATAGCTAACCAGGGGCAGGACTGATTAAACCAGGCTAATATAGAATAGGAATTAGCTAGAGAAAACATGAGCACATACCGGCGATGCTATCACAAGAGGAGAGGAAAAGATGATGCTTCCTGGATGCAGGCTGAAGGAAAATGGAGGAAAATGGAGGGAAAGCTACCAGAATGCTTTGCAAGGCTACCATCATGCATTGCTAAGCTACCATCATGCACTGCAAAGGGAGGGAAAAAAGATCTTGCTGATAGTAAAGAAAACAACTGCGAATGTGTCACTGGTCACTATAGGGAGCCAAACAAGCAAATTGTTAAACTCCTATATAAACAATGCAAAAAGCAAACAATTAGATGTTGGAGACAGAACACTCCCCATCTGGGATCAACTGATGTCACTATCCTTTTCTCAGAAGGCAACAATAAGACCAGTGCAGGTACTGGTCTGAAGAATGTCTTTCTTAGGTTCATTCCCTTTGGCCATCCTACTCTCAGCAGGCCATTGTTGTCGATTAATGGGTCGAGTTTCCTCAATAGGCTGCTCTCTGGTATTGGAGCTTTGTTAATGAGACATTGGATTTCTACAGGGTAGGTTTTTCTTTGAACAATGAAGATGATGTGGTTTCTGGAGAATTCCAAGTCTGAGGTAACATAGGTATTTTTACAAAGATGCCAACCTTTATATTTTTCTTTGTCACAAGCTCTGGTGGTCCTGAACGATCGAGCTACGTGAGTCAGGCAGGTAATAGCGCAAATAAGTGACTTCCAACTTAAAAATTTGTCAAATCTGTGAGATCCAAGCTGGATAGCCGAGGTCATTGTATGAAGTGTAGACACTTGAGGGCAGATTTCAGCATCTGAGTCCTCTCCTACTAGGTCAAAGGTGTCTGAGAAACATTCCTCAGTGTACAATAGTTTAGGTCCTGAGAGCCATGTTGTGCTTCCTAGTCGACTTGCGTCAACTGCTCTAGTTGCGTGATCTGCAGGATTTTGGTCTGTGGGAATGTAATGCCACTGTTTTGGATGAACTGATCTCCTAATTCGTAGCACTCTGTTGTTGACATACACATAGAATCGCCTAGTTTCATTGTGGATATATCCAAGGACTACTTTGCTGTCTGAGTAGAACTTGGCCTGTGTCAGGTCGATATCCATCTCGGATGCAATGAACTCTGCTAACTCAATGGCTAAGACTGCAGCGCAAAGCTCTAACCTTGGTATAGTGTGCTCTGGCTGTGGAGCAAGTTTGTCTTTCCCCATAACGAATCCAATGTGGCTCTGACATTTGGAGTCTACAGTTTTGAGATAGTCGACAGCGGCAATCGCTTTGACAAAAGCATCTGCAAATACGTACAGTTTTTGGCTTTGTATTTCTGTAGACGGCACAGGGGTGAATGGTCTTGGCACGTTCAGGTTGGAGAGGGCTGCTAAAGAGTTCTTCCATCCTTCCCACTGGATTCTCTTATCAGGTGGAAGAGGTGCATCCCAGTCGGATCTTTCCTTAGTTAAGTCTCTTAGTAAGACTTTGCCTTGTATAGTAACAGGAGATGCGAAACCCAAGGGATCGTACAGACTGTTGATGGTGGAAAGGACACCTCTACATGTGAAAGGCTTTTCTTCCTGGCTAACCTGGAAGGTGAAAGTGTCTGACTGTAGATTCCAGAGAAGCCTGAGGCTGCGTTGCATTGGTGCGGGTTCTGATCCCAAGTGTAAGGGGTCGAGTTCCCGATTCTGCACAAGGGGAATCTCGAGCCGTCCCAGCTGCGGTCTCCCATCCGTCTCCGGCCGCAGTGGACTCAGCTCAGCTTAGACGTCGGTCCCAGCGTCTCGCCCAGTCTAGTCCAGTCCCAGTCCAGTAAGACCAGTTGTGGTCTGAGGAGGTCTCCAAGGCTCTCTCTTCCATCAAGTCGCATTTTGCCAGTGCTCCCATATTACATCGCCCTGATGTTGATAAGCCGTTTATTTTAGAGGTGGATGCCTCTTCTGTTGGTGCTGGAGCAGTCCTTTCCATCGGGGACAGGGAGTTGCTGGCTATGAAGTTGGCCTTCTCTGAGTGGAGACATCTTCTGGAGGGGGCTCGTTTTCCCTTCCAAGTCTTCACCGACCACAAAAACTTGGTATATTTGCAAACGGCTCAGAGGCTAAATTCTCGCCAGGCCAGATGGTCCCTATTCTTCTCTCGGTTCCATTTCACCCTCCATTTTCTCTCCGGTGAGAAGAATGTTCGGGCCGACGCTCTCTCTCGCTCCATAGTGTCATCAGAGGAGGATGTGGAGCCTCGGCGTATTGTCCCCGAAGAGAGCCTGAGAACTGTAACCCCAGTTTCGCTTGAGTCTGTGCCTCTGGGCAAGACTTTTGTGCCCACTAATTTGCGACCGGAGGTACTCTCTTGGGCACACTCATCCAGGGTGGGTGGACACTTTGGGGCAAAGAGGACAACTGAGTTATTGGTGAGGACATACTGTTGGCCACATATGGTCCGTGACGTCAGGGAGTATGTTCAGGCGTCCTGCGCCAGGAACAAGTCCCCTCGACAACGGCCAACTGGGTTACTTTTTCCTTTGCCGGTGGCAGACAGGCCCTGGGAGATGGTCGGGATGGACTTTGTGGTGGGCTTACCCAAGTCTCGGGGTTGCACTATCATTTGGATGATCACCGACCACTTCTCCAAAATGGTGCACTTATTCCCGCTACCACAGTTAACTTCTGCACGGGCCTTGGCAGCATTATTTATTAGAAACTTTCTTCCGTCTACATGGTATGCCAGACAAGATTGTCAGCGATCGAGGTCCCCAATTTGCGTCTCGGTTCTGGAGAGAGTTGTGTCATCTACTCTGCATTGAGTTGAACCTCTCCTCTGCATATCATCCCGAGACGAATGGGTTGGTAGAGAGGGCCGAGCAGTCCTTGGTCACCTACTTGCAACATTTTGTCTCTGCCAGGCAGGATGACTGGGCATCCTTGCTCCCGTGGGCGGAGTTCGCGCTAAACAATGCTGTGGCTGACTCCAAAGGACAGACCCCATTCCTCTTAAATTACGGTCAGCATCCGCGGGTACCGGTGCCCATGCCCGTGGCTTCCGCCGACTCCAGGGTGGCAGACTGGGCTGTGGAGACACGGGACATATGGGACCGCACCCAGGATGCCATTCAGGCTTCCAAGGAAAGGATGAGGTCCTCTGCCGATGCCCATCGGCGTCCCGCTCCGACATTTGCTCCTGGCGACCTAGTGTGGCTCTCCACCCGAAACATCAGGCTACGGGTGGAATCCACTAAGTTGGCACCCTGCTATTTGGGTCCCTTCAAGGTTCTCGAGCAGGTGAACCCTGTGGTTTACCGTTTGGCCCTTCCGCCTCGCCTTGGTATCTCTGACACCTTCCATGTGTCCCTCCTAAAACCTGAGGTCATCTCCCAGTTGCCTGAGTCATCTGCTGGGACGTCTGGTTCGTCTTAGGATGATTACGAGGTGAACGCCATTGTAGGGTGCAAGGTGGTACGGGGCAAAACATTTTTTTTGGTGGATTGGAGGGGTTATGTGCCTGAGGATAGGTCTTGGGAGCCTGCCGAGCATGTTCATGCTCCGCAGCTCATCGCTGCCTTTGAGCATAGTGAGGCTCAAAGAAGGGGGGCCCTAGGAGGGGGGGTAATGTTAGGGGTCGAGTTCCCGCTTCTGCACAAGGGGAATCTCGAGTCGTCCCAGCTGCGGTCTCCCATCCGTCTCTGGCCGCAGTGGACTCTGCTCAGCTTAGACGTCGGTACCAGCGTCTCGCCCAGTCTAACAGTGTGCATAGGATTACTGCTGCCTCTCCAGGCTCTGCTATTGTGGCCAGTACTGGTTAGTGGCGAGCAGACGTCTTTAGCACAAAGTCCTTGTTTTCCCCTTCTGAGCATGCCCAGGGTGAGATCTCTCATTGGAGATCAGGGTCACATGCTCAGGTACTGCAGCAGCTCCTATTGGTCCGCCAGGAAGGTCATGTGACTGCTGGTGTTCTGGAACAGTTTCATTGGTCCTTGTTTCTGGCAGGTCCTGTAGCTGTTACTATAAAAGGGTGGCCGCCATGCGCTAGTATCAATTGCATTATGTGCTTTGAGTCAGTGTGATCATTCACGCATGTGGTTAGGGCTCGGCTGAAATAAGCCCCTAGAATACCGGCACCTCCGGTGAGGAGATTTGAGTGCAAGTGGTTAGGGCTTGGCTGAAATAAGCCCCTAGAATACCGGCTTCTCCGGTGAGGAGATTGCTTGATTGCGTTGCTGTCTGCATGATCACGGACTGCTATCCGCACAGCAGTTATCTGTGTATCCCTGTGGTGTTAACAGGACACAGTCTTTTTCTCAGCGGCTCAGTGACGCAACAGGGTTTGCTTTATAACGCTGGTTCAGCGCCCTAGCGTTTTACTTTGCTGCTCACTGAAGCTAAGTGAGTTCGCACCTATCGCCATATAGCACTGTAGCATTCCCGTTAGCGGCTCTGGGGATTAACAGAGTTTGCACTTACTGCCACAGCGCGCTACGGCGTTTATTTTAGTGACTCTGTGGGATAACAGAGTTCGCTACTTTCGCCATCTTACTAGCAGCGGGCTTCGCCTGCACGGTGGACCCCGGGCTGCGAACGCACATCTCTACTATATCTATTAGGTGCGTTCCGTAGACCCTAACACCAAGTCCAAGTCTCTGAGACTGTTACATAAGTCTTGTGAAGGCAATGCTTACATGAGTTCTTGGCTGTTTGAGGCTATTTTGTGAAGCCTGAGGTTCGAGGAAGTAAGCATCTCTTGGGCTCTCCTGAGAAGACTGATGGCAGTCTCATTTGAAGGCATGGCTTTCAGACAGTCGTCAATATAAAAGTCTTTTTCTATGAATTGTCTGACATCGGATCCATATTCTGTTTCTCCTTCTTGAGCCGACCTTTTGAGTCCATAAATGGCGACTGCAGGTGAAGGACTGTTGCCAAACATGTGCACTCTCATGCGATACTCTATGACTTCTTTAGCAGGATCATTGTCTTTATACCAGAAGAAACTTAGGAAGTTCCTGTCTCTCTCTCACAAGGAAACAATGGAACATTTGCTGTATGTCAGCGATAAAGGCAATGGAATCCTTACTCCCAGCAGTTTGTTATTGAGGTCTGATCCTGTCAATAGAACATCATTCAGGGAGATATCGGCAAACTTAGCACTGGAGTCAAACACCACTCTAATTTGGTCTGGTTTCTTAGGGTGGTATACTCCAAACATGGGTAGGAACCAGCATTCTTCAGAGTCTTTGAGAGTGGGAGCTGGCTCTGCATGACAATTCTCAAAAATCTTTGACATGAAGGAGAAAAAGTGATCTTTCATCTCTGGTTTCTTTTGCAGATTATGTTTGAGAGAGGAGAAATGATTTCTGTTGTTTGGTAGCTGTGGTCTGTGAGTTCTGAAGGGAAGAGGTGCGACCCAGCTGTTGGTCTCATCTTTAACAAGTCCCTTGTCCATTACCTCTAAGAACAACTTGTCCTCTACTGACATTGCCATTTGGTTGTCTTGCTTAGCTCTCTGGAAGACTGTGCACCCTAACTGATCCTCATAGCTTTTTGACACTATACTGCTGTCATGAGTAAGGTCTATTAGATGATTGGGCAGCTGGATGCTGTGTGGTAGCTCTCTGACATGGAATTCGTTGTTACAAGGTTGAAACAGAGATGGGCGTCCTTTCTCCAATGTATTTGTCAGCATGCTTGTCACAGAAGATGGGGCGTGCATGCGTCCCAAGCATACATTTCCTATTATGACCTATCCTAGGTCTAGCTTTTGGGCATAGGGAGCATTGTGGAGTCCATTGATATGACATCTCACTTTATAAACCTGCAGGATGTCTCTCCCCAACAGCAGAATTATCTGGGCCTGATGGTCGAGTTCCGGTATGAGGTGTGCTATGCGTTTTAAGTGAGTGTGATGGATTGCCACATCTGGCGTAGGTATTTCAGATCTGTTGTCTGGGATCTGATTACACTCGATGATTGTAGGTAGTGGTAGGCAGAATTGTCCGTCTAAGGACTCAATTTGGTAGTCAGTAGCTTTCCTGCCTGCTGTTGTCACAGTACCTGCACATGTCTTTAATGAGTAGGGAGTGCTTGGCCCTTTGATGTTGAATAGGTCAAAGAATGTCGATCTAGCCAATGATCGATTACTTTGATCATCCAAGATAGCATACAGTCTTACAGCTTTGATTCTGTGGCCCTTTGGGTACACTCTGACGAGGCATATTTTTGAACAGGATCTACTGTCTATTGTCCCTTTACAGACTTCGGTACATTGTGAAGTGATCTCTGGCGTAGCTGCATCAGTGTTCCTTTCCTACCCGCCATGCTCACTGCCAGCTGGCGTGTTTTGTGTACTCCACGGAGCTGGGCCAGGATGTAGGGCAGTGTTATGATCTGTGGTGCCGCATTCTGTGCATTTTACACTGACCTTGCAATCCTTGGCGAGAAGAGTTGTGGATGAGCAGCACTTGTAGCAGATACCATTCTCTTTCAGGAAGCTTCTGCGATCTGGCATAGATTTTCCTCTGAAGGCTCTGCATTTCAGAAGAGTATGAGGCTTCTGATGGAGCGAGCACTGCTTGTCAGGGTCCTGCACCTTTTTCTCTGATTGGGAGCAGCCAGCAGACCTGTAATTTGAACCTGGAGAAGAAACATAAGTCTTGTGCACTGCCACAGACGTTCTGCGTGTGTTTGCAGCTGGTGACGGTGTGGCATATGACAATGCAAAGTCAAAGCTAGGATCGTTTCTGATTCTTGCTTGTTGGTATACAAAGTCTACAAAAACGGAGAAGGGAGGAAATGGAACACTGTGTTTGTATTTGTACGTGGAACCATGTGTGAGCCACCTCTCCTGTAGATTGTAGGGCAACTTTTGGACTATAGGGTTAACACCTCTTGCTGTGTCAAGGTATGCAAGTCCTTGTAGATCATCTTCACATTTAGCAACTTGGACTTCCTTTAGCAGGTCACTTAATTCTCTAAGTTTCTGGAGACCTTTGTTAGATATTTTAGGAAAGTCATCAATTCTTTAGAACAAGGCTCTTTTTCTATTACCTCTGCTGAGCCGTAATGCTCATCCAGCCTCTTCCAGATCTCTTTGAGGCCAGTCTCAGGGCGGTTTATATTTATGTGTCTGATCCTTACTGCATGTTTGACTGACTCTTTCCCCAGGTATATGACTAAGAGGTCTATCTCTTCCCTGTGTTGAAGAGAAACCAAGGAATATGGTATGGTAGAGCACCCCTACAGAGAAAATAATAAAAAAAGCAGACAGCACAAGAAATATGAACCAATATAAGAATTTATTAATGGCACAGAATTATACAATATAAACTATTAAATATTATAATAAAACATGAGTAAAATAAGAGACCCTATCCATATGTGATGGAATAATAAACTAATAAATTGCTCAAAATATGTAACCAGGTAAGTGGGCAGTAATAAATGTGCACTAATAAATGTACAACCAGCCCAATAACCTATATAAAAGCTATAGCGAACTTATATATAAAAGTGCAGCATGGATCACAAAAAATAATTAATTCCAAATAATGTGCAACAAAGTGCAATTAACTTAAATTGTGAAACACAAATCGCATGGTGCAATGATAGTGAAGAAAAAAACAGTGCGAACCAAAAATAGTAAGGTCGCTATATAGCGATAGGCATGGATCGCAGAAATTACCTGGGAGCAAAGAACCAGCACAGGAGGGATCTCAACCACGCGCCCCAACGCGCGTTTCGGTATATAACCTTCGTCAGGGGGATAATATGAACCAGGGATAGTGGGCTATATATAGCAGACCGCAATCAGATACAGGTTATTGAGGGCGCATGCGCCTCCGTCATGAACCGGAAGTTCCGGTGCATCAGGCGTCACGTGACCAAATAATGCCGGGTCAAACCCGACATATTGATGACGTATAGACGCCGTCGCCACGGACGACCTGCTCATCAGGACACGCATGCGCACCACCCAGTCATGATGGCAAAATGAAGATAAACAGAATTATAATCATATGATGACGCTCAAACATATATATATATATAATGAATGACGGAATAATAATATGAATACATACAAATCAATATAACATAATAAATATACAAACATAAGAAGTGCACAAAACATAAAAATATGTAAACATATATATATGTGAATATATAAGAAAGATATATACATAGTGTATAATGGCATAATGTACATATCAAATAGTACAGTGAAAGTGCAAGTGCAATAAAAAATAGATTAATAATCAATAACATGTGAAACAGTGGAAATGCAATATGCTACGAAAAAATTGAATTGGCTACTATTTATACATAATATGAGTGTAAAAATACATACATACACATGTATTAATATAATAACGAAAAAATAATCAATAGTGAATAATGATCAATAATAAAAAAAAGGGATAAACCACAAATTGCAATGATGAATAATAATAAAATAATACATAAAAAATTTTTTATTACACTTACAAAAAATTACAAGAATAAAAAATAATAAAAAATAATAAGAAAAAATATGAGAAATGAAAAATAAAAAATAATAAGTAATAAAAAATATGTTCAATTGTCATAAGGCGTCTTCAAAATACTTCATGTGGGGAGAATATGTCAAATTTCACAAATCCTTGGTAACTAAAATGCATAAAAAAAATTAAGAAATTAGTTTATTAAAAGGATATAAAAGAAAGACTCTCATTAAGACCATTTGGGGACACCGTATTAAGGGTCCTTATCCATTTAGTTTCCAATTGGGCAAGGCCAAGGATCATTGTCTTTATACCAGAAGAAACTTAGGAAGTTCCTGTCTCTCTCTCACAAGGAAACAATGGAACATTTGCTGTATGTCAGCGATAAAGGCAATGGAATCCTTACTCCCAGCAGTTTGTTATTGAGGTCTGATCCTGTCAATAGAACATCATTCAGGGAGATATCGGCAAACTTAGCACTGGAGTCAAACACCACTCTAATTTGGTCTGGTTTCTTAGGGTGGTATACTCCAAACATGGGTAGGAACCAGCATTCTTCAGAGTCTTTGAGAGTGGGAGCTGGCTCTGCATGACAATTCTCAAAAATCTTTGACATGAAGGAGAAAAAGTGATCTTTCATCTCTGGTTTCTTTTGCAGATTATGTTTGAGAGAGGAGAAATGATTTCTGTTGTTTGGTAGCTGTGGTCTGTGAGTTCTGAAGGGAAGAGGTGCGACCCAGCTGTTGGTCTCATCTTTAACAAGTCCCTTGTCCATTACCTCTAAGAACAACTTGTCCTCTACTGACATTGCCATTTGGTTGTCTTGCTTAGCTCTCTGGAAGACTGTGCATCCTAACTGATCCTCATAGCTTTTTGACACTATACTGCTGTCATGAGTAAGGTCTATTAGATGATTGGGCAGCTGGATGCTGTGTGGTAGCTCTCTGACATGGAATTCGTTGTTACAAGGTTGAAACAGAGATGGGCGTCCTTTCTCCAATGTATTTGTCAGCATGCTTGTCACAGAAGATGGGGCGTGCATGCGTCCCAAGCATACATTTCCTATTATGACCTATCCTAGGTCTAGCTTTTGGGCATAGGGAGCATTGTGGAGTCCATTGATATGACATCTCACTTTATAAACCTGCAGGATGTCTCTCCCCAACAGCAGAATTATCTGGGCCTGATGGTCGAGTTCCGGTATGAGGTGTGCTATGCGTTTTAAGTGAGTGTGATGGATTGCCACATCTGGCGTAGGTATTTCAGATCTGTTGTCTGGGATCTGATTACACTCGATGATTGTAGGTAGTGGTAGGCAGAATTGTCCGTCTAAGGACTCAATTTGGTAGTCAGTAGCTTTCCTGCCTGCTGTTGTCACAGTACCTGCACATGTCTTTAATGAGTAGGGAGTGCTTGGCCCTTTGATGTTGAATAGGTCAAAGAATGTCGATCTAGCCAATGATCGATTACTTTGATCATCCAAGATAGCATACAGTCTTACAGCTTTGATTCTGTGGCCCTTTGGTACACTCTGACGAGGCATATTTTTGAACAGGATCTACTGTCTATTGTCCCTTTACAGACTTCGGTACATTGTGAAGTGATCTCTGGCGTAGCTGCATCAGTGTTCCTTTCCTACCCGCCATGCTCACTGCCAGCTGGCGTGTTTTGTGTACTCCACGGAGCTGGGCCAGGATGTAGGGCAGTGTTATGATCTGTGGTGCCGCATTCTGTGCATTTTACACTGACCTTGCAATCCTTGGCGAGAAGAGTTGTGGATGAGCAGCACTTGTAGCAGATACCATTCTCTTTCAGGAAGCTTCTGCGATCTGGCATAGATTTTCCTCTGAAGGCTCTGCATTTCAGAAGAGTATGAGGCTTCTGATGGAGCGAGCACTGCTTGTCAGGGTCCTGCACCTTTTTCTCTGATTGGGAGCAGCCAGCAGACCTGTAATTTGAACCTGGAGAAGAAACATAAGTCTTGTGCACTGCCACAGACGTTCTGCGTGTGTTTGCAGCTGGTGACGGTGTGGCATATGACAATGCAAAGTCAAAGCTAGGATCGTTTCTGATTCTTGCTTGTTGGTATACAAAGTCTACAAAAACGGAGAAGGGAGGAAATGGAACACTGTGTTTGTATTTGTACGTGGAACCATGTGTGAGCCACCTCTCCTGTAGATTGTAGGGCAACTTTTGGACTATAGGGTTAACACCTCTTGCTGTGTCAAGGTATGCAAGTCCTTGTAGATCATCTTCACATTTAGCAACTTGGACTTCCTTTAGCAGGTCACTTAATTCTCTAAGTTTCTGGAGACCTTTGTTAGATATTTTAGGAAAGTCATCAATTCTTTAGAACAAGGCTCTTTTTCTATTACCTCTGCTGAGCCGTAATGCTCATCCAGCCTCTTCCAGATCTCTTTGAGGCCAGTCTCAGGGCGGTTTATATTTATGTGTCTGATCCTTACTGCATGTTTGACTGACTCTTTCCCCAGGTATATGACTAAGAGGTCTATCTCTTCCCTGTGTTGAAGAGAAACCAAGGAATATGGTATGGTAGAGCACCCCTACAGAAAAAATAATAAAAAAGCAGACAGCACAAGAAATATGAACCAATATAAGAATTTATTAATGGCACAGAATTATACAATATAAACTATTAAATATTATAATAAAACATGAGTAAAATAAGAGACCCTATCCATATGTGATGGAATAATAAACTAATAAATTGCTCAAAATATGTAACCAGGTAAGTGGGCAGTAATAAATGTGCACTAATAAATGTACAACCAGCCCAATAACCTATATAAAAGCTATAGCGAACTTATATATAAAAGTGCAGCATGGATCACAAAAAATAATTAATTCCAAATAATGTGCAACAAAGTGCAATTAACTTAAATTGTGAAACACAAATCGCATGGTGCAATGATAGCGAAGAAAAAAACAGTGCGAACCAAAATAGTAAGGTCGCTATATAGCGATAGGCATGGATCGCAGAAATTACCTGGGAGCAAAGAACCAGCACAGGAGGGATCTCAACCACGCGCCCCAACGCGCGTTTCGGTATATAACCTTCGTCAGGGGGATAATATGAACCAGGGATAGTGGGCTATATATAGCAGACCGCAATTAGATACAGGTTATTGAGGGCGCATGCGCCTCCGTCATGAACCGGAAGTTCCGGTGCATCAGGCGTCACGTGACCAAATAATGCCGGGTCAAACCCGACATATTGATGACGTATAGACGCCGTCGCCACGGACGACCTGCTCATCAGGACACGCATGCGCACCACCCAGTCATGATGGCAAAATGAAGATAAACAGAATTATAATCATATGATGACGCTCAAACATATATATATATATAATGAATGACGGAATAATAATATGAATACATACAAATCAATATAACATAATAAATATACAAACATAAGAAGTGCACAAAACATAAAAATATGTAAACATATATATATGTGAATATATAAGAAAGATATATACATAGTGTATAATGGCATAATGTACATATCAAATAGTACAGTGAAAGTGCAAGTGCAATAAAAAATAGATTAATAATCAATAACATGTGAAACAGTGGAAATGCAATATGCTACGAAAAAATTGAATTGGCTACTATTTATACATAATATGAGTGTAAAAATACATACATACACATGTATTAATATAATAACGAAAAAATAATCAATAGTGAATAATGATCAATAATAAAAAAAAGGGATAAACCACAAATTGCAATGATGAATAATAATAAAATAATACATAAAAAATTTTTTATTACACTTACAAAAAATTACAAGAATAAAAAATAATAAAAAATAATAAGAAAAAATATGAGAAATGAAAAATAAAAAATAATAAGTAATAAAAAATATGTTCAATTGTCATAAGGCGTCTTCAAAATACTTCATGTGGGGAGAATATGTCAAATTTCACAAATCCTTGGTAACTAAAATGCATAAAAAAATTAAGAAATTAGTTTATTAAAAGGATATAAAAGAAAGACTCTCATTAAGACCATTTGGGGACACCGTATTAAGGGTCCTTATCCATTTAGTTTCCAATTGGGCAAGGCGTTTACTGATGTTTCCTCCCCTGATATTACCAGGTAATTTATCAATCCCCAAGACCTTCAATAATGTTGAATCACAACCATGATACATTTTGAAATGTCTGGGATGGTTTTTAGGGAAGAAACATCCTCAATGTCCTTGGCTGCCTGGATGCCCAACACATGTTCTCTCGTTCTGACCTTCAACTGTCTCGTAGTGAGACCAACATAGATCAGTGCACAAGGGCACGTTGCATAGTAAATCACAGAAGATGATGTACATGTAATACTATGTTTAATGTTGAATTCTCGAGACTGGTCAGAATTGTGAAAACTGTGTCCTCTTATCACATTGGGGCATGCCACGCATGAACCACAAGGTCTGCACCCATAATTTGGCCTAACTGGTGCAATAACATTAGTTGTAGTTTTGATGTCATAATGGCTTTTTACCAATTTGTCACTCAAATTCAATGACCTTCTAAATGTAATCTGCGGTCTGTCTCCTATAAATTTAGATATGATCGGATCAGTCTTCAAAATTTGCCAGTGTTTGTTCAAGCATGATCTGACCCGATCACTCTGACCATTGAATTGAGTGATAAAACGAACCACATCAGATTGTGTAGATGTTTGATTAGTATATAATGCATTATGTCGACTCATGTGCCTTGCCCTATTGAATGCCCTTTTGATTGATCTATGGCTGTAGCCACGTTCCAAAAACCTAGTCTTCATTATCTCGGCCTGTTTGAAGAAATCACTGTCATTGGAGCATATGCGTCGCAATCTTAAGAATTGTCCAATCGGAATGGAATTGATTAAGGATCTAGGGTGTGATGAGGACGCATGAACCAACGCATTGACTGCTGTATTTTTCCTGAATAGATCTGTCTGAAGACAGTCATCAGAATCTTTTGTAATGCATACATCCAAGAAGTCTATAGTATAAATATGTTGATTGAAGGTAAAGTGCATATTGATGTTATTAGAATTTAACCTGCTAATAAAGGCAGATAATGCTTCAGCATCATCCTGCCATATTAAAAAACATCGTCAATATAACGCGTCCATAAACTGACGTGTTCAATACCCTCAAAATCACCAGAAAAGAACAGGTCCCTCTCCCAAAGTCCAAGGAACAGATTGGCGTACGATGGAGCAAAAGACGCTCCCATTGCTGTTCCCTGGACTTGAAGGAAGAAGGACCCGCCAAATGTAAAAAAATTTTTTGATAAAGCAAACTCAAGTAAATTAATAAAAAATATAATGAAATCTCGTGAAAATGTAGAGTGTTGTAAAAAATACATAACAGCAGCCAATCCGTCAGTATGCCTAATATTCGTATACAGTGATTCTACATCACATGTGACCAGGATGGCATCATGGTCAACATGTAACCCATCAATCTTTTTTAAAAAATCATTTGTATCTTTAGTGTGGGAAGGAAGCGCTGTCACAAGGGGTTGCAGTATTGTGTCAATATATTTATTGACATTTTCCAAATAATTATTGCAGCCAGAAATAATAGGCCTACCAGGGGGATTACTTTGGTCTTTATGTATTTTAGGTAGCAAATAAAGGGTGGGAATGGTGGGTTCACTGACCTGTAAAGCCAAAAAGAGATCATTAGTGATCGTACCATCATCCCTTGCTTCACGTAAGAATTCTTTTAATTGTGTTTGGAATTTAGATAAGGGATTGAATGTTAGTTTTTTATAACAGTTCACATTATTCAATTGACGAAAAGCTTCACCTTCGTATAACTCTTTAGGCCAGACCACTACATTCCCACCCTTATCTGCCAATTTAAATACCACATCTTGTATGTCCATAAGTTTTTTAAGACCATCTTTCTCTTCCTTATTTAAATTATCAATATAAGGATATGTTGGAATATTGCCTAACTCACAACTAACCGCTTTGACAAATACATCAATTGCAGGGCAAGAGGATAGCGGGGGAAATTTATTAGATTTCTTCTTTAGTATATTAGGGACCTCACCTTCAGAAGGTAAATCATGTTCCCTTGCCAGCTGTTCTAAAATACTCAACGCCTCCTGTTCCGTCTCTGTAGAAAACAAGTCATGGTTATTTTTATTGAAAAAGAACCGTTTAAATAAAATCTTTCTGGCAAATAAATGAAGGTCTTTTACTGCGGTGAAGCAGTCAAAGGATGCCGTAGGACAGAAACTCAATCCCTTGGTGAGAATATCAATCTCTGCTGATGAAAATACATAGGAGCTAAGATTGATTACCTTTAGTTGACTATTGCCAGAGTCCGGAGAAAAATTTTGTTTATTCGGAAGAAAACGCAGATTTCTCTTCCTCTTGGGAGTATAAACCGAAGATGCAGATACGGAAGAGGAGGCAATTGAGATATCACTGATGGAGGGATGGGGGGTCCTTGATGGAGACTGTTCACGATTCACAGAAGAAATTCTCTTCCATCTATAAATTTTTCCTGATGTATAGTCATTTTGATCCCTCATCTTCCCTGTGTTGTAGCCCTAAGTCTCTAGTGACATTTTGGAAGGAAGCTTTCCAAGCTCTGTAACCTTCAGCTTGGTCAGTGAATTTCATGAGTCCCTTGGCAACCAGATCATGTCATGTGAATAACTTAGCAAATTCTGTTGTGAACCGGTTGTCAGCAGAGTATACTGGTGATGGGTCACCCTGATAGTGATGTGAGGTGCGTTCGTACCTGTTAGTATCCTCTGGGTGGCGCCAGCCGGTGTCGTGATGCTTCAGTCTGACGTGCGGTGTGTCAGAAAGGTGATTCAGGTTGGTTACCTGGTGAGGGGCAAGGTAGTCATTAGCAGAGTTATTTTGCTCCACGTTTTCGTGTTTGTATCTGTCCTGGAGCTGAGCCTCATGATGACTCTCGCTCGCTTCACTGGAGATGTCATGTTCTTGTTCTGATGCCGGTTCAGGGTTATAGTTTTGATCAGGAAGTTCATTAACATACTGGAATGTGCGTTGTGGCGAATCTTGCAGTGAAAACTCCAGACTTGACGTACTGCTTTGGCAATGCAGCTCAGGGTTTTGCGCGGCTTCTAGAGATTCTGCTTCGGCAGCTTTTCTTTTTGCTGCTAGGCTCTCTAAGGCGGCATCTATGTGTGCCTTCTCTAACTGTGATCTTCGCTCTTGATCGGCTCTCTCTGCATGCACGCGTGCCTTCTCTAACTGCGCCTTTCTCTCTTGATCATCTAGGCGTGCCTTTTCTAATTTAAGTTGCATCTCTTGTTCAGCATAGCTTGATCGCATTTTGGCAGCTTCAGCATTTGCACGGGCAATGGCGACCGCACTGCTGATGGATATAGTCTTTGAGTAGACGAAAGTAGCAGATTTTGTTCTGTGTGATTTGTGGGACATGGTGTCTTGGGGGAATGCTTGGCTGTGCAGAAATTTCTGTAGCTGTATTAAGTCTCTGTGTAGCCGGTGACTTGAATCTCACTAGGTAGATGGCTGCAGTTTCACTAGATCCTGCAAGCTGGATGGCTGTCTTTTCACAGAATTCCCACTAGCTGGATGGCCGACATTTCACTGTTCTGTCCTCACTGAATGAAGCAGACTTATTGCAGCTTATACAGACAGCTAAACCGCTATACCAGGGTACAATAAGGAGACTGTGATGGGTCTGTGCTTTTATTGAACTTGATATATTGGCGCGGTTAAACTATAATACAAACATAATATACATACAAACAGTACAGGGGCATAGTAGAAATACATATACATAGTACACTGTGAATAAACATTGCACACTAATAGCTAACCAGGGGCAGGACTGATTAAACCAGGCTAATATATGTTAGGGTTCGAGTTCCCGCTCCTGCACAAGGGGAGTCTCGAACCAGTGCCGCTGCGGTCTCCCATTCGTCTCCGGCCGCAGTGGAGCCTGCTCAGCAGAGACGTCGTTCCAGGCGTCTTGCCCACTCCACTACTGGGCAGTGACTTGCTGCTGCCTTTCCTGGATCTGCTATTGTAGCCAGTTCTGGAGCAGACGTCTTTGGGATAAAGTCCTGCATTTTCCCTTCTGAGCGTGCCCAGAGTGAGATCTCTCATTGGAGATCAGGGGTCACATGCTCAGGTACTGCAGCGGCTCCTATTGGCCCGCCAGGAAGGCCCTGTTACTACTAGTCTTCTGAACAGGTTCTCATTGGTCCTTGTTCCTGGAAGGTCCTGTGGCTGTTGCTATAAAAGGGTAGCATGGCTGGGCCGCCATGCGCTAATATCAACCATTGTATGCTATGCGCCAGTGTGGTCATGCGTGTGTGTGGTTAGGGACCCGGCTGAAATAAGCCACTAGAATACCGACTTAATCGGTGAGGAGTTTAGTGTGCTAGCTGGTCAGGGTCGGTGTCCTAGATGCCCTAGATTACCGGCATAACCGGTGAGGAGTTTGATTGCCGTATTCAGGGTCTGGCGTTCAGACGCCATAGATTGCGGGTGACTCCCGCGAGGACATTAGCGCATGACCACGTATTATGCTCGCTTAGCAATTAACCGTGTGCCTGAGAGCCTGACAGGACACGGCGTTTGTTCTCAGCGGCTCTGTGACGTAACAGGGTTTGCTCTCGACGCTAGACAGCGCCCTAGCGTTTTACTTTGCGGCTCACTGAAGCTAAGTGAGTTCGCACATATCGCCATATAGCACTGTGGCATCCCGTTAGCGGCTCTGTGAATTAACAGAGTCTGCACTTACTGCCACAACGCGCTACGGCGTTTATTTTAGCGACTCTGCGGGATAACAGAGTTCGCTACTTTCGTCATCTTACTAGCAGCAGGCTTTGCTTGCACGGTGGACCCCGGGCTGCGAACGCACCTCTCCACTTTATATATTTGGTGCGTTCCGCAGACCCTAACATAATATTAGCGCCAGGGTCTGGCTAGTAAAATGGCGGACGAACAGCGTCTATTGCAGTACATCCAGCAGCTGAAGGGTAGGTTGGAGGCTCTTGAGAGCACAACCTCAGCTGTGGATGTTACCGCAGTCGCTGTTCAGGCTGCTAGCGTGGCTGCAGCCAGTTTGTCCTCTGCCACCTCTGCCCCTACATTATCCCACCTCCCGCTTCCTGACAAGTTTGCCGGTGATAGCAAGCAATGTCGGGGATTCGTGAGTCAGTGCTCTATACATCTTGAGCTTCTGGCTGCACGTTTTCCCACGGATCGGGCACAAGTGGGTTTTGTACTTTCTCTACTCTCGGGCAGAGCGTTGGAGTGGGCAACGCCGCTGTGGGAGCGCGATGATCGTGTGGTGCAGAGTGCTCCTCGTTTCTTGGAGGCTCTTAAAAAGGTCTTTTTAGGACCCCAGGTCACCCACGATACGGCGCTACAACTGCTGGCATTGACACAGGGTTCGTCTTTGGTCAGTCAGTTTTCCGTCCAGTTTCGGACTCTGGCTGCTGAGCTAGATTGGTCTGATAAAGTTCTTATTCCTATCTACTGGCGGGGACTGGCTGACCATCTTAAAGACGCTTTGGCTACCAGGGAGATTCCCGCCACACTGGAGAAGCTTATCTCCATATCTACCCGCATTGACCTCCGTTTTCACGAGCGGAGGTTGGAGCGGGCCCAGTGTAGGCAGAGGTTTCGGTTGGCTCCTACCTTTGCCAAACCTCTCGAATTCCCCGATCTGGCGTCCGAACCTCAAAAGGCCACAGAAGTTCCTCATGCAGGACCTAAGTCTCGGTCCGTCCGAGTATCCGTGGTTTGTAACCATTGTCAGCAGACAGGACACTATGCCAACAGATGTCCACAGCGATCGGGGAAGCGATCGCGTCTAGTGGCCCTGGGAGGAGGTTCACTAGAGACAGCGGCATTTTCCTCCAAGATAACATTTAAAGGGACAATCACTGTTGGTACTTCCATTCTCACCGCCGACCTTTGCGTGGACTCAGGAGCAGAGGGGAATTTCATGTCCTCTAGCTTTGCTCGCCGTCATGCAATACCTCTGGTGGCGCTTGACAAATCAGTGACTGTTCGGGTAGTGAATGGGTCGTCATTGCCCTCACAAATTACTCACCAGACTGTCCCACTTGCATTGTCTGTATCTCCTTCCCATCAGGAATTTATTTCCCTACTCGTCCTTCCCGAGGGAATAGACGAGATCCTACTAGGTATACCTTGGCTCCGTTTCCACTCCCCACATATAGAGTGGACTTCGGGTAGGATACTGGGTTGGAGTGATGCATGTACAGGCAGATGTTTCAGAAGTTGCGTTCAGGTTACCACTACTGAGTTACCCGCAGATCTTACTCCACTTCCCAAGCACTACTGGTCATATGCAGACGTGTTCTCCAAGAAGGCTGCGGAGACTCTTCCGCCTCATCGCCCCTATGACTGTCCTATCGACCTCTTGCCTGGCGCAGAACCTCCTCGGGGAAGGGTCTATCCCCTCTCTCTTCCTGAGACAGAGGCCATGTCGCAATATATTCAGGAGAACCTGGCAAGAGGGTTTATTAGGAAGTCGGTGTCACCGGCAGGGGCGGGATTTTTCTTCGTGCAGAAGAAAAACGGAGAATTGCGTCCGTGTATTGATTACAGGGGTCTTAACGCCATCACCGTTAAAAACAAGTACCCGTTGCCCCTGATCTCTGAGCTATTTGATAGGCTTCGGGGAGCAAGGGTATTCACTAAACTAGATCTGCGCGGTGCTTATAACCTGATTCGCATCCGTGAGGGGGACGAATGGAAGACGGCTTTTAATACCAGGGATGGGCATTACGAATATCTGGTGATGCCCTTTGGGCTCTGTAATGCTCCAGCCGTTTTCCAAGACTTTGTCAATGACATCTTCCGGGATATGCTCTCCACCTCGGTCGTAGTCTATCTGGATGATATACTCATCTTCTCTCCAGATATTGACTCCCACCGGAGGGATGTTGGCAGGGTCTTCGACCTCCTACGGGCAAATTCCCTTTACGCAAAGTTGGAGAAATGTGTGTTTGAGCAGGAGTCCTTACCTTTCCTGGGCTATATCATCTCCGCCCAGGGATTGGCTATGGATCCTGCCAAACTATAGGCGGTGATGGACTGGCAAGAACCCCACTCTCTAAAGGCGGTGCAGCGCTTTATGGGGTTCATTAATTACTACCGTCAGTTCATTCCCCACTTCTCAACTTTGGTAGCTCCCGTGGTTGCCCTTACCAAAAAGGGAGCTAATCCCAAATTGTGGTCTGAAGAGGTCTCCAAGGCCTTCACGTCTATTAAGTCTCATTTCGCTAGAGCTCCCATCCTACATCGCCCCGATGTTGATAAGCCATTTATATTGGAGGTGGATGCCTCGTCCGTTGGTGCTGGAGCAGTCCTCTTCCAAAAGGATGCTCAAGGTCGGAAGCATCCATGCTTCTTTTTCTCCAAGACCTTCACACCAGCAGAGAGGAATTATTCCATCGGGGACAGGGAGTTGCTAGCAATGAAGTTGGCCTTCTCGAGTGGAGACATCTGTTGGAGGGAGCTCGCTTTCCCTTCCAAGTCTTCACGGATCACAAAAACCTGGTATATCTTCAGACAGCCCAGCGGCTTAATTCTCGCCAAGCCAGATGGTCCTTGTTCTTCTCCCGGTTTCATTTCACACTGCATTTCCTCTCGGGAGAGAAGAACATTCGTGCCGACGCTCTCTCTCGCTCTGTGGTGTCCTCGGAGGAGGAGGTGGAGGAGCCTCGGCTTATCGTCCCCACAGAGAGCCTGAGAACAGTGGCCCCGGTTTCGCTAGAGTCTGTGCCCCCGGGCAAGACTTTTGTGCCTACTAATTTGCGACCGGAGGTACTCTCTTGGGCACATTCGTCCAGGGTGGGTGGACACTTTGGGGCAAAGAGGACATCTGAGTTGCTGGCGAGGACATATTGGTGGCCGCATATGGTCCGTGATGTTGGGGACTATGTTCGGGCGTGTGTCTCCTGCGCCAAAAATAAGTCTCCACGACAACGGCCAGCTGGGTTACTTTACCCTTTGCCGGTGGCAGACAGGCCCTGGGAGATGGTTGGGATGGACTTTGTGGTGGGCTTGCCCAAGTCTCGGGGTTGCACCATCATTTGGGTAATCACCGACCATTTCTCTAAAATGGTGCATCTGGTGCCACTACCACGGTTACCTTCTGCACGGGCTCTGGCAGCGTTGTTTGTTAGGCACATCTTCCGTTTACACGGCATGCCGGACAAGATTGTCAGTGACCGAGGTCCCCAGTTTGCGTCTCGGTTCTGGAGAGAGCTTTGTCGTCTACTCAGTATTGAGTTAAATCTCTCTTCAGCGTACCATCCTGAGACGAATGGGTTGGTAGAGAGGGCCAACCAGACCTTGGTCACCTATCTACGACATTTTGTCTCAGCCAGGCAGGATGACTGGGCATCCTTGCTACCATGGGCTGAGTTTGCATTAAACAATGCTGTGGCTGATTCCACCGGACAGACCCCATTCCTCCTGAACTACGGTCAGCATCCGCGGGTACCAGTGCCTATGCCCGTGTCTTCCGCCGATTCCAGGGTGGCAGACTGGGCTGTGGAGGCACGGGACATTTGGGACCGCACGCAGGATGCCATTCAGGCCTCCAAAGAGAGGATGAGGTCTTCGGCCGATGCCCATCGGCGCCCCGCTCCTACATTTGCTCCTGGGGATTTGGTGTGGCTCTCCGCCCGTAACATCAGGCTGCGAGTTGAGTCCACTAAGTTGGCACCCCCGCTACCTGGGTCCTTTCAAGGTCCTCGAGCAGGTTAACCCTGTGGTATACCGTTTAGCTCTTCCACCACGCCTGGGTATCTCCGACACCTTTCACGTGTCCCTCCTGAAACCCGTGCTCATGTCCCGGTTTTCTGAGTCATCTGCCGGGACATCGGGTTCATCTGCGGATGACCATGAGGTGAACGCCATCGTGGGGTGTAAGGTGGTACGGGGCAAAAAGTTTTATTTGGTGGACTGGAGGGGCTATGGGCCTGAGGATAGGTCTTGGGAGCCTGCCGAGCATGTTCACGCTCCGCAGCTCATCGCTGCCTTTGAACGCAGCGAGGCCCAGAGAAGGGGGGGCCCTAGGAGGGGGGGTAATGTTAGGGTTTGAGTTCCCGCTCCTGCACAAGGGGAGTCTCGAACCAGTGCCGCTGCGGTCTCCCATTCGTCTCCGGCCGCAGTGGAGCCTGCTCAGCAGAGACGTCGTTCCAGGCGTCTTGCCCACTCCACTACTGGGCAGTGACTTGCTGCTGCCTTTCCTGGATCTGCTATTGTAGCCAGTTCTGGAGCAGACGTCTTTGGGATAAAGTCCTGCATTTTCCCTTCTGAGCGTGCCCAGAGTGAGATCTCTCATTGGAGATCAGGGGTCACATGCTCAGGTACTGCAGCGGCTCCTATTGGCCCGCCAGGAAGGCCCTGTTACTACTAGTCTTCTGAACAGGTTCTCATTGGTCCTTGTTCCTGGAAGGTCCTGTGGCTGTTGCTATAAAAGGGTAGCATGGCTGGGCCGCCATGCGCTAATATCAACCATTGTATGCTATGCGCCAGTGTGGTCATGCGTGTGTGTGGTTAGGGACCCGGCTGAAATAAGCCACTAGAATACCGACTTAATCGGTGAGGAGTTTAGTGTGCTAGCTGGTCAGGGTCGGTGTCCTAGATGCCCTAGATTACCGGCATAACCGGTGAGGAGTTTGATTGCCGTATTCAGGGTCTGGCGTTCAGACGCCATAGATTGCGGGTGACTCCCGCGAGGACATTAGCGCATGACCACGTATTATGCTCGCTTAGCAATTAACCGTGTGCCTGAGAGCCTGACAGGACACGGCGTTTGTTCTCAGCGGCTCTGTGACGTAACAGGGTTCGCTCTCGACGCTAGACAGCGCCCTAGTGTTTTACTTTGCGGCTCACTGAAGCTAAGTGAGTTCGCACATATCGCCATACAGCACTGTGGCATCCCGTTAGCGGCTCTGTGAATTAACAGAGTCTGCACTTACTGCCACAACGCGCTACGGCGTTTATTTTAGCGACTCTGCGGGATAACAGAGTTCGCTACTTTCGTCATCTTACTAGCAGCAGGCTTTGCTTGCACGGTGGACCCCGGGCTGCGAACGCACCTCTCCACTTTATATATTTGGTGCGTTCCGCAGACCCTAACAATATAGGACAGGAATTAGCTAGAGAAAACATGAGTACATACCAGCGATGCTATCACAAGAGGAGAGGAAAAGATGATGCTTCCTGGATGCAGGCTGAAGGAAAATGGAGGAACATGGAGGGAAAGCTACCAGAATGCTTTGCAAGGCTACCATCATGCATTGCTAAGCTACCATCATGCATTGCAAAGGGAGGGAAAAAGATTTTGCTGACAGTAAAGAAAACAACTGCGAATATGACACTGGTCACTAGAGGGAGCCAAACAAGCAAATTGTTAAACTCCTATATAAACAATGCAAAAAACAAACAATTAGATGTCGGAGACAGAACAATTCTATTGTTGTATATTTAAATATATGGCTTGTACACTTTTCTAACTGCTTGAGAAAGGTTCACACTATGAATCGAAACGTCACCACATGGGCTAAGAAAGTCCAGTAATTTTCACTATTTTTGGAGTGCCGCTTCCATTTTTAAATATCTGATACTCAGATCAGATTATTGTTTGGGAATTTGAAGCCTCATTTACTTTTTCATATATGGATGGTACTGCTTTATTGTTTTTCATTTTTTTCTGTTTTTCTCTTATTTCATAGATAGATAAATATATATGATAAACTTTACAAACACTACAATTTATTAACATTATCTATTTTAGAACTTAGCAAAAAACACTATCATTTTAGTCCTACTAGTCACAGTTGAGTTACTGGACACAATTACAGTAGAATATTTTTTTTACTTTTCTATAAATCAACTGAAAAGATTTCTTAGACACTACCACAACAGGAAGCGCTGGTGTCCAAGAATGCCATAAAATTTCTGAAGACCACTTTGAAATAAATGGTTTTACTGTCCAGCCAACATCTCTGAAAAAGGAAACGAGGAGACGCAGTGTGTGTGATTGCTTCAAAAATGAACTTTTGTTTTTTCAGTTTCATGTCCAAGGGATAGTCATCTGCTTCTGCAGCTAGACATCTTCGAACTGCAGAATTGCAAAAAAGATCACATCCTTAGGTTATGAATTAATTTCTCCTTCAGAAAAACACTAATCTTGTTTACATATCCTAACAATGTCTATGTATAACCTATGGTCCACACTATTGAACCAATTAGTGTAGTGTGAATCCAAAAATTACCGAAAAATACCCAAAAATTTAATATCTAATATTCTCCACTGGATGCTCCCAAAATTTCAAAATGCTTGCAGTCTGTCCATTTTTGGGGGAATATGTTCACTGCTTTCCTTAAAATTCAGACTACAAAGCAAAATCATATGTGTCATACATTACTCCGTGCTTTTACTGTAAACAGAGTACTTGTATGCAACAGCAGCAGAGACAATGAGGAGATAGTGTTACTTAAAGGGAATCTGTCACCCCATTTTTCGACTATAAGCTGCAGCCACCGCCATCAGGGGCTTATCTACAGCATTCTGTAATGCTGTAGATAAGCCCCCGATGCCCGGTGTGACCTGAAAGAGAAGAAAACGAGTTACATTATACTCACCCAGGGGCGGTCCAGGTCCAGTACGGGTCCGGAGGGAGTCGCGGTCCAGTCCAGTGCCTCCCATCTTGTAGCAAAGATGTCCACTTCTTTGCTTCCCGTCGCGGCTCCTGCGCAGGCGCACTGCTTTGCCCTGTTGAGAGCAGAGTACTGCAGTGCGCAGGCATCGGACCTCTCTGACCTTTCCCGGCACCTACGCACTGCAGTACTCTGCTCTGCCCTCAACAGGGCAGAGCAGTGCACCTGCACCGGAGCCACGATGGGAAGCAAAGAAGAGGACGTCTTCGCTAGAAGATGAGACGCCGGACCAGACCGCGACTCCCTCCGGACCAGTACCGGACCCGGACCGCCCCTGGGTGAGTATAATCTAACTTGTTTTTCTTCTCTTTCAGGTCACATTGGGGGTTTATCTACAGCATTCCATAATGCTGTAGATAAGCCCCTGATGGCGGTGGCCGCAGCTTATAGTGGAAAAATGGGATGACAGATTCCCTTTAACCAACATATTTATTTGTCTAACACACAGAGAGAATATATTTATAAGAATATATATATATATATATATATATATATATATATATAACTGTATAGCAAAAAATATTGAACAGCAGCACCAAAATGATGATGAGGGTGCAAAAAATCCTTCCAGGTATATACCAAACCTCGTAATATGATCCAAAAAATGAAGGCAGCACTCCAAGATATAAGAAATGGGTGTTTTATTAGCCCATGTGCGAAGTTTCGGTCCTAGATGTGGACCTTTATATATATATTGTATAAGCACTACATTGCAGGTAAGAGAAACAGGGTTAATACAGTATATTATGACACAGCGATGTGACTAAATACAATATCTATGCAATGTTCTATTACATACACTGCTCTTGTTTGCCAGCAGTTAAACTGTTAATACCTTTATGTCTCAACTAAATGAGCGTCACTCTCAGCACTAGGCCCATCAATGTTGTGGTCTCTGTAAAGACCTCTGATTGTTACACTGGCCCTAGCAGGATTCACCGGTATTTCCTGCTAAGCCGCAAGTCCTAGATCCACTGGGTACACTGTATGCTCATCGTGCTGGCCATCTCCATTCCCTGAACATGGCCCTGACTCAAACTCTGTACCGTATGTCTTTTCTGGAAGTAATGGCCCACAGGAACGGTCCTCTGCTGCAGCTGGATCATCTCATGATCCTGGTTCAGAGCTGGTCACAGTCTTCTACCTGTGCTTCTTACGGTCTTCTACTGGTGCTGCTTGTTGTCCTCTACTGGCATTACTTATGGTCTTCTACTGGCACTGCTAATGTTTTTCTACTGGTTCTGCTTACAGTCTTCTACTGACACAGAGCATGGGTTTTTTCACAGCTCAGGCCTTTTCCATCATCGAATCACTCTTGAACCCTTCTGTGGCGATGGTGGTTGTAAGCCCATCTCACAGCCACATGACCTTTCCTGGATCAGGTTCTTGCGCCAACCTGGTGTCATCTTCAATTCCTTCATGTGGGAACATATGTTCCCACTATTAGGTTCCTACTAGTATAATTCTTTCTTTACTTTCACTGTCACATTTGACAAGTAGATGGCATTGTTTGCTTGCAGTTACTCAGCCAAGCATCAACTATACTCGTCGTCTCTCTTGTCCTCCTCCCTACACCCCTTAATCCTTGACTAAATTGTATCAAAAGTTCTATGGCCAATGGAGGACCCATTTTGAATGGACTGAACATTTTCTGCACCTGTCAATTTCAGGGCATGGTGGACAATAAACTCATTATGACCATAGCTCAAGGATCCATAGATATCTAGTCCTGGCCTTGACTGTGTACGAAACAAAGCTTCATCTCTCCACAAGCAATATAATATAAGCAAACATGTTTGTTTTTTTTTGCTTTAAGGTTTTAGAACAAGTGCTGGAGACCTTTTTCCATGGGTGGGACAATGTTTAGTGACATAAAAAGTGCACCAGCATGTGAACTTGATGTCTTATGCTATTGTGAACATAAAAAATAAAAAATGGTAGGTTGTCTCCAAGTTCAAATCCAGGTATATGATGGATACTGGATGAAATAATAACAGTTCACTCACTGATTATCCCACCGTTAAGGGAATTTGTCACCTGTTGTTTGCCACCTAATCTGAGAAGAACATAATATAGAGACAGAGACCCTGATTCCAATGATGTGTCACTTACTGGGAAGCTTGCTGTAGTTTTGAAAATTTCCTATTGCAAATATAATAATGATTTTATCACTAGAGGGCTAGTACCCCTCCCCACCATTGATTGGCGGCTTTCTGTCTATGCACAGTGAACACAAAAAGTGACCAATCAGTGGTGTGGGTGGTTTTATATAGAATTCAGTATTCAAAGAACTTGTAGATCTGCAGCAGATAAGTGATTTTAACAAAACTGCAGCAATCAGCGAGATAGGTTACACATCACTGGAATCAGTGTCTCTGCCCCTACAACATGCTGTTCTCAGTTAAAGTTACAAAAACCTGATGACAGATTTGCTCAAAGCTTTACAAGTGTCAAATATGCCTACTCAAATCACCATAGACCACTCAAATTCAGCATCTTCTGATTTTGGAGCTGCTTGACCCATCACTGCCCCCATTGTTGTATGGCTACTAGCTACAACAACATTATAGATTGACTTTTAGCTACTATGTATGCCTGAGAATAGAATCATTATTAATGACCATGTTCTTTGCCTTCTTCTGTAGCTGTGCACAAAGTGGAAACGCCAGAAGGAACAGCCACCAGCGAAAAATTACTCAACAAGAAGAGAGCTGCCAAAACCTGACAGACTTCACCCCAGCTCGCGTGCCCAGTAACATGGATATATTCACCGCATACAATGAAACTCTGCACTGTTCCCATGAATGTGTAAGGACTCCCGTACCTGTGTACACAGACGAGGCGTTACACCAGACCGGAGCATATAAAACAACATTCAATGGCAATAGGTAAGAGACAAACTGTTTACTGATTGAAAACAGAAATTTCCATCTTTGCTCATTTAAAATCAATGCCAGGATGTTGTATCATGTTCTATTTTATTGTATGTGTATTATTATTTGTGTTCAGTGTTGTGTCCTCATATAGACCCAGGCAGGTCACTTTGATGTTTAGGGCATTGGTGTAAATCACTGCACTCTCAGACATTTTTTTACACTCTTTTACATACTTAAAATAGGACTCAAATTCTCTGTTTGTTAATTTCTTAATATATGTTTATAGGGACTGGAACTTTGTTTTTGTGATATATATATCAAATATCCTGCATTCACCATCTTATATAAAAAAAAGTCTGCTTTCAGCCACCACTAGAGGGAGCTTACTGCAGACTGTTTTGATATTTTACTCAAAGCTAAAACAGTATGCAATAAAGTCTTTAGCTCCCCCTAGTGATGACTGCAGAATATTATTTATCCATGTCATGTCATAGGATTTAGCTCTGTATGAGCTCTGTTTGAGAAAAAAATGCTGTTACAAAGAAATAAAAAAATTAATGAGCACAGAAAATTGAAATGTTAAAGGTTTAAATTATTATTACTATTATTATTATATCATAGCTATTTAATAATAGGTAAAAATGATTGCACTTTTAAAAACAAGAAAACAAGTAAATTATACAAAAAGAAAAAAATAAAATACAGCAGAAATTAGGTTACAATAATTATGTCAAGTATCTGTCTACCTACAGTTGAAACCAGAAGTTTCTATACACTATATAAAAAAATACATCTGCATGTTTTTCTCAATATCTGACATGAAATCAGAATAAACCTTTCCTGTTTTAGGTCAATTAGCATTACCATAGTTATTAATATTTGCCAAATGCCAGAATAATTAGAGAGAGAGAATGTTTTAAGGCATTTTTATTACTTACTGTAAAGTCAAATGTTTACATACATTTCATTAGAATTTGGTACCATTGCCCCTAAACTGAATAATGACTTGGGTCAAATGTTTGGGATATCCTTCCACAAGCTTCTAATAATAGTTGGTCTGTATTTGGGCCCATTCCTCCTGACAAAACTGGTGTAACTGATCCAGGTTTGTAGGTCGCCTTGCTCGCACCGGCCTTTTCAGCTTTGCCCATACATTTTCAGTAGGATTGAGATCAGGGCTTTGTGATGGCCACTCCAAAACATTGACTTTGTTATCCTTAAGCCACTTTGTTACCATTTTGGCAGTATGCTTCTGGTCATTATCCATTTGGAAGACCAATTTCAGACCAAGCTTTAGCTTCCTGGCTGATGTCTTGAGATGTTTCTTCAGTATTGCCACATAATCTTCTTGTCTGATGAAGCCATCTATTTTGTGAAGCATACCAGTCCCCCCTGCAGCAAAACAACCCCACAACATGATGCTGCCACCCCCATGTTTCACAGTTGGGATGGTGTTCTTAGGCTTCCAAGCTTCTTCCTTTTTCCTCCAAACGTAACGATGGACATTATTTAACCCCTCTCTGACATTAGACGTACTATCCCGTCCATAAAACCCGTGACAATCTGACCATGGACGGGATAGTACGTCATAGGCGATCAGCTGCGCTCCCGGAGGGAGCCAAAATATTGGGCCAAAATATTGAAAAATTATAGCTCTCAAAATGTGGCGATGCAAAAAACTATTTTTGCAATAAAAAGCGTCTTTTAGCGTGACAGCTGCCAATCATGAAAACCTGCTATAAATAGTAAATCAAACCCCCCTTTATCACCCCTTTAGTTAGGGAAAAATAATAAAATTAAAAAAAAGTATTTATTTCCATTTTCCCATTAGGGTTAGGGTTAGGGTTGCGGCTAAAGTTAGGGTTAGGGTTGGCGCTAAAGTTAGGATTAGGTTAGGGTTGGTATTAGGGGTGTGTTAGGGTTAGGTTTGTGGTTAGGGTTGGGACTAGGGTTAGGGGTGTGTTGGGGTTAGGGTTGGAGTTAGAATTGGGGGTTTCCGCTGTTTAGGCACATCAGGGCTCTCCAAATGTGACATGGCGTCTGATCTCAATTCCAGCCAATTCTGCGTTGAAAAAGTCAAACGGTGCTCCTTCACTTCTGAGCTCTGCCATGCGTCCAAACAGTAGTTTATCCCCACATATGGGGTATCAGCGTACTCTGGACCCCAAGAGTTATTGTGCAATTTGTCCTATTTCTTCTGTTACCCTTGGGAAAATAAAAAACTGGGGGTGAAAATATCATTTTTGTACAAAAAAAAATATTTTTTTGTTTTTAACGGCTGTACATTATAAACTTCTGTGAAGCACTTGGGGCTTCATAGCGCTCACCACACATCTAATAAGTTCCTTATGGGGTCTATTTTCCAAAATGGGGTCACTTGTTGGGGATTTCCACTGTTTAGGCGCATCAGGGGCTCTCCAAATGCGACATGACGCCCCCAGACCATTCCATCAAAGTCTGCAATCCAAAACGTCACTACTTCCCTTCCGAGCCCCAACGTGTACCCATACAGTAGTTTTCTCCAACATATTGGGTATCAGCGTACTCAGGACAAATTGGACAACAACTTTTGGGGTCCAATTTCTCCTGCTACCCTTGTAAAAATAAAATATTAGGGCAAAAAAATCATTTTTTCAAAAAAAAAAAAAAGATTTTTTATTTTTACGGCTGTGCGTTATAAACTTCTGTGAAGCACTTCGGGGTTCAAAGTGCTCACCACACATCTAGATAAGTTCCTTGTGGAGTCTATTTTCCAAAATGGGGTCACTTGTGGGGGTTTCCACTGTTTAGGCGCATCAGGGGCTCTCCAAATGCGACATGACGCCCCCAGACCATTCCATCAAAGTCTGCAATCCAAAACGTCACTACTTCCCTTCCGAGCCCTGACGTGCGCCCATACAGTAGTTTTCTCCCACATATTGGGTATCAGCGTACTCAGGACAAATTGGACAACAACTTTTGGGGTCCAATTTCTCCTGTTACCCTTGTGAAAATAAAATATTGGGGGCGAAAAAATCATTTTTGTAAAAAAAAAAGGATTTTTTATTTTACGGCTGTACGTTATAAACTTCTGTGAAGCACTTCGGGGTTCAAAGTGCTCACCACACATCTAGATAAGTTCCTTGTGGGGTCTATTTGCCAAAATTGGCTCACATGTGGGGGGTTTCCACTGTTTAGATGCATCAGGGGCTCTCCAAATGTGACATGACGCCCCCAGACCATTCCATCAAAGTCTGCAATCCAAAACGTCACTACTTCCCTTCCGAGCCCCGACGTGTGCCCATACAGTAGTTTTCGCCCACATATTGGGTATCAGCGTACTCAGGACAAATTGGACAACAACTTTTGGGTTCCAATTTCTTCTGTTACCCTTGTGAAAATAAAATATTGGGGGCGTTATAAACTTTAGTGAAACACCTGGGGTTCAAAGTTCTCACCACACATCTAGATAAGTTCCTTGAGGTGTCTAGTTTCCAAAATGGTGTCATTTATGGGGTTTCCACTGTTTAGGCAGATCAGGAGCTCTCCAAACACGACATGGCGTCCAGCCAATTCTGCTTTGAAAAAGTCAGACAGCGCTCCTTCCCTTCCAAACTCTGCCATGCACCAAAACAGTGGTTTACCCCCACATATGGGGTATCAGGCACTCAGGACAAATTGCACAATAACTTTTGGAGTCTTGTTACCCTTGGAAAAATAAAAATTGGGGTGAAAAGATCATTTTTGTGGAAAAAATATGATTTTTAAATTTTACGGCTCTACGTTATAAACTTGTGTGAAGCACTTGGGGGTTCAAATTGCTCACCAAAGATCTAGATAAGTTCCTTAGGGGGTCTAGTTTCCCAAATGGGGTCATTTGTGGGGGGTTTCCACTGTTTAGGCACATCAGGGGCTCTCCAAATGCAACATGGCATCCAATCTCAATTCCAGCCAATTTTGGTTGGAAAAAGTCAAATGGTGCTCCTTCCATTCCGAGCTCTGCCGTGCACCCAAACAGTGGTTCCCCCCCACATATGGGGTATCAGCGTACTCAGGACAAATTGTACAACAAATTATGTGGTCCAATTTCTCCTGATACCCTTGGGAAAATAAAAAATTAGTGACTAAAAGATAATTTTTGTGGGAAAAAAATAGGATTTTTTATTTTCATGCCCGGGCATTATAAACTTGTGTGAAGCACTTTGGGGTTCAAAGTGCTCATCAAAGATCTAGATAAGTTCCTTAGGGGTCTGGTTTCCAAAATGGGTCACTTGTGGGGGATTTCCACTGTTTAGGCTCATCTGGGGCACTGCAAACGGAATATGACCCCCATCAAGTCTGCAATCCAAAACGTCACTACTTCCTTCCAGCCACTGTCCATCAGTATTTTTCACATAAACGTTAAAGTACTTCCTTTCCAAGCCCTGCCGTGCACCCAAACAGTTTCCCCCCCCCACATATGGGGTATAAGCGTACTCAGAACAAATTGGACAACAACTGTTGGTGTCCAATTTCCTTGGAAAAATTCAAAAATTTGGGACTAAAAAATCATTTTTGTGGAAATTTTTTTTTTTTTTTTCACACCCAGGCATTATAAACTTTTGTGAAATACTTGGGGGTTCAAAGTGCTCACAACAGATCTAGATAAGTACCTTAGGGGGTCTAGTTTCCAAAATGGTGTCACTTGTGGGGGTTTCCACTGTTTAGGCGCATCAGAGGTTCTCCAAACGCGACATGGCATCCAATCTAAAATTCCAGCCAATTTTAGTTTGAAAAAGTCAAACGGCGCTCCTTCCCTTACGAGCTCTGCCGTGTGCCCAAACAGTGGTTTTCCCCCACATATTGGGTATTGGCGTACTCAGGAGAAATTGCACAACAACTTTATCTGCCCATTTTCTCCTTTTACCCTTGTGAAAATAAAAAAAAGTTTGTAAAAGGTCATTTTTGTGGCTAAAAAGTTAAATATTCATTTTTTCCTTCCACGTTGCTTGAGCTACTGTGAAGCACCTGAAGGGTTAATAAACTTCTTGAATGTGGTTTTGAGTACCTTGAGGGGTGCAGTTTTTAGAATGGTGTCACTTTTGGGTATTTTCTGCCATATAGACCCCTCAAAGTGACTTCAAATATGAGGTGGTCCCTAAAAAAAATGGCTTTGTAAATTTTGTTGTAAAAATGAGAAATCGCTGGTCAACTTTTAACCCTTATAACTTCCTAACTAAAAAAATTTTGGTTCCAAAATTGTGGTGATGTAAAGTAGACATGTGGGAAATGTTATTTCTTAACTATTTTGTGTGATATATTTCTCTGTTTTAAGGGAATAAAAATTCAAACTTTGAAAATTGCAAAATTTAAAAAATTTTCACCATATTTGCGTTTTTTTTCAAAAATAAACGCAAGTTATATCGAAGAAATTTTACTTCTAACGTGAAGTACAATATGTCACGAGAAAACAATCTCAGAATCGCGAATATCCGTTGAAGCGTTCAAGAGTTATAACCTCATAAAGAGACAGTGGTCAGAATTGTAAAAATTTGCCCGGTCATTAACGTGCAAACCACCCTTGGGGGTGAAGGGGTTAAGGTCTTTGTTCCTCTGTGCATTTGCAAACATTAATCTGGCTTTTTTTATTTTTCTTTTGGAGTAATGGCTTCTTCCTGGCAGAGTGGCCTTTCAGCCCATGTTGATACAGTACTTGTTTCATTGTGGATATTGACACAATCTTACCAGATTCTGCCATCATCTTTATCAGGTCTTTTGCTTTTGTCCTTGTGTTAATATGCACATGTCGGATCAAAGCACATTTATTTCTGGGACTCAGAACCCGTCTCCTTCCTGAGCGGTATGATGGCTGGACATTCCCATCTTGTTTGTACTTGTATATAATTTTTTGTACAGATGAACGAGGCATCTTCAGGTATCTTGAAATTGTACCCAAGGATGAGCCAGACTTGTGCAAGTCCACAATTCTCTTCCTGATATCTTGGCTGATTTCGTTACACCTTACCATGATGCTACACAAAGAAGCAGTGTGTTTAAAGTGTGCATTAAAATACATCCACAGATATGTTTCAAATTAACGCAGATGTGTATTAGAATCTTCCAAACACATGACATCATCATATGGGCAGTCCAGAATTATTTAACCCCTTAACGACCGCCGATACGCCTTTTAACGGCGGTCATTAAGGGTACTTAAACCACAGCGCCGTTAATTAACGGCGCTGTGGAAAAAGTGAATAGCGCCCCCCAGAGGCGCATTTTCTCCGGGGTCTCGGCTACCGGGGGTAGCTAAGACCCCAGAGAACATGAATCGGGTCGGTTTTTACCGACACCGATGTTGCGATCGCCGTTATTAACCCTATAACGGCGACCGCAACAAAAAAAAAAAAAAAAGTTGTGTCATTTAATTTCTTTGTCCCTGATGTCATCGGACATCAGAGGACAGAGAAAAAGGGTCCCCGGGACCCCCATGTGGCCCCCAATGTCCTGTATGTGGCCCCAGGACCCTCCGGTGTCCCCCGGGGCCGGCGCGATGAAGAAAATGGAGGGGCGCATGCTCAGTGCGCCCGCCGCTATGTGCCGCTGTGTCCTGGGGGGATGGGCAAATATTCTCTGGGGTCTCGGCTACCGGGGGTAGCCGAGACCCCAGAGAACATGATCCGGGTCGGTATTCACCGATCCCGGTGTTGCGATCGCATCTATGCAAGCATAGATGCGATCGCAAAAAAAAAAAATGATTTCTCTCCCCTCTGATGTGATCGCACATCAGAGGGGAGAAAATGAGGGTCCCCCGGTCCACCGATCGCCCCCCGTATACTTACCGGTGTCCTCCGTCCTCCCGCAGGCCCCAGGATCCCGGCGTCTTCTTCCTGCAAAAAAAAAATGGCGGGCGCATGCGCAGTACGCCCGCCGATCTGCTTGGCGGCAGATTCAAAAATGATTTCATTCATTCTCCAGAAAGTGCATTTTGATCACTGTGATAAACTATCACAGTGATCAAAATAAAAAACAGTACATAACCCCCCCATTTATCACCCCCTTAGTTAGGGACATATAATAAAAAATAGAAATTATATTTATTTTCATTTTTCTGTTAGGGTTAGGGTTATAATTAGGGTTAGGGTTATAATTAGGGTTAGGGTTATAATTAGGGTTAGGGTTAGCATTAGGGTTAGGGTTATAATTAGGGTTAGGGTTAGGCTGGGTTCATACTGCGTTATGGCAGTCCGTTAGACGGACTGCATTACACCGCGGTATAACGCGGTGTAACGCAGTCCGTTAACGCTGCCATTCACCCCCATTTGAGGGCGCATCGCGACGCATGCCGTAAAGCGGGATGCGTTTGCGACGTGCCATCATTCAGTGACGGAGCCTCGGACGCGGGCTGCAGCGTCTGGGCTCCGTCACCGCTAGCGCAGATGAATCATCTGCTGATTCCTCTGCGCTAGCGGGTATAGCATAACGCGATCGTGTTATGCTATACCGTTACCAGCCCGTCAACGCTATGTGTTGAACGGGCTGGTAAAACGCAAAATGAACCTAGCCTTAGGGTTAGGGTTATAATTAGGGTTATAATTAGGGTTAAGGTTACAATTAGGGTTAGGGTTAAAATTAGGGTTAGGGTTACAATTAAGGTTAGGGTTGGAATTAGGGTTGGGATTTAGGTTAGGATTAGGGTTGGGATTAGGGTTAGGGTGTGTTGGGGTTAGGGTTGGAGCTAGAATTGAGGGATTTCCACTATTTAGGCACATCAGGGGGTCTCCAAACACGACGTGGCGTTCAAAAAGTCAAATGGCGCTCCCTCCCTTCCGAGCCCTGCCGTGCGCCCAAACAGTGGTTTACCCCAACATATGGGGTATCAGCGTACTCAGGACAAATTGCACACCAATGTTGGGGTTCTAATTCTCCTGTTACCCTTGGGAAAATAAAAAATAGCTGGCTAAAAAAATCATTTTTGAGAAAAAAAATGATTTTTTATTTTCACAGCTCTGCGTTTATAAATTTCTGTGAAACACTTGGGGGTTCAAAGTGCTCACCACACATCTAGATAAGTTCCTTAAGGGGTCTAGTTTCCAAAATGGGGTCACTTGTGGGGGGTTTCCACTGTTTAGACACATCAGGGGGTCTCCAAACACGACGTGGCTTTCAAAAAGTCAAATGTCGCTCCCTCCCTTCCGAGCCCTGCCGTGCGCTCAAACAGTGGTTTACCCCAACATATGGGGTATCAGCATACTCAGGACAAATTGCACACCAATTTTGGGGTTCTAATTTCTCCTGTTACCCTTGGGAAAATAAAAAATAGCTGGCTAAAAAAAACATTTTTGAGAAAAAAAATGATTTTTCATTTTCACGGCTTTGCGTTTATAAATTTCTGTGAAACACTTGGGGTTCAAAGTGCTCACCACACATCTAGATAAGTTCCTTAAGGTGTCTAGTTTCCAAAATGGGGTCACTTGTGGGGGATTTCCACTGTTTAGACACATCAGGGGGTCTCCAAACACGACGTGGCTTTCAAAAAGTCAAATGTCGCTCCCTCCCTTCCGAGCCCTGCCGTGCGCCCAAACAGTGGTTTACCCCAACATATGGGGTATCAGCGTACTCAGGACAAATTGCACACCAATTTTGGGATTCTAATTTCTCCTGTTACCCTTGGGAAAATAAAAAATAGCTGGCTAAAAAAACATTTTTGAGAAAAAAATGATTTTTCATTTTCACGGCTCTGCGTTTATAAATTTCTGTGAAGCACTTGGGGTTCAAAGTGCTCACCACACATCTAGATAAGCTCCTTGGGGGGTCTAGTTTCCAAAATGGTGTCACTTGCAGGGGGTTTCTACTGTTTAGGTACATCAAGGGCTCTGCAAACACAACATGACGCCCGCAGAACATTCCATCAAAGTCTGCATTACAAAATGGCGCTCCTTCCCTTCCAAGCACTCCCATGCGCCCAAACAGTGGTTTCACCCCACATATGGGGTATCAGCGTACTCAGGAAAAATTGCACAACAACTTTTTGGGTCCAATTTCTCCTGTTACCCTTGGGAAAAATAAAAAAATAGCGGGCTAAAGAATCATTTTTGAGGAAAAAAATGATTTTTTATTTTCACGGCTCTACGTTTATTAATTTCTGTGAAGCACTTGGGGGTTCAAAGTGCTCACCACACATCTAGATAAGTTCCTTAAGGGGTCTAGTTTCCAAAATGGTGTGATTTGTGGGGGGTTTCGACTGTTTAGGCGTATCAGGGGCTCTCCAAACGCGACATGGCGTCCAATTTCAATTCCAGCCAATTTTGGTTTGAAACAGTCAAACGGCGCTCCTTCACTTCCAAGCCCTGCCGTGCGCCCAAACAGTGGTTTACCCCCACATATGGGATATCGGCATGCTCAGGACAAATTGCACAAAAACTTTTGGGGTCTTGTTACCCTTGGGAAAATAAAAATTGGGGTAAACAGATCGTTTTTGTGGAAAAAATATGATTTTTTATTTTCACGGTTCTATGTTATAAACTTCTGTGAAGCACTTGGAGGTTCAAAGTGCTCACCACACATCTAGATAAGTTCCTTAGGGGGTCTAGTTTCCAAAATGGGGTCACTTGTGATGGGTTTCCACTGTTTAGACACATCAGGGCCTCTACAAACGCGACATGGCGTCCAGCCAATTATGCGTTGAAAAAGTCAAATGTCGCTCCTTCCCTTGCAACCTCTGCCATGCGCCCAAAAAGTGGTTTACCCCCACATATGGGGTATCGGCTTAATCAGGAGAAATTGCACAACAAATTTTGTGGTTCATTTTTTCTTTTAACAGTTGTGAAAATAAAAAAAAATAGGTTCCGAAGTAAAGTTTTTGCAAAAAAAGTTAAATGTTAATTTTTTCCTTCCACATTGCTTCAGTTCCTGTGAAGCACGTAAAGGGTTAATAAACTTCTTGAATGTGGTTTTGAGCACCTTGAGGGGTGCAGTTTTTAGAATGGTGTCACTTTTGGCTATTTTCTATCATATAGACCCCTCAAAGTGACTTCAAATGTGAGGTGGTCCCTAAAATAAAAATGGTGTTGTAAAAATGAGAAATCGCTGGTCAACTTTTAACCCTTATAACTTCGTAACAAAAAAAAATTTTGGTCCCAAAATTGTGCTGATGTAAAGTAGACATGTGGGAAATGTTATTTATTAAGAAATTTGTGTGACATATCTCTCTGATTTAAGGGCATAAAAATTTAAAGTTTGAAAATTGTTACAATTTTCTAAATTTTCGCCATATTTCCGTTTTTTTCATAAATAAACACAAGTCATATCAAAGAAATTTTACCACTAACGTGAAGTACAATATGTCACGAAAAAACAATCTCAGAATCAGCGGGATTCGTTAAAGCGTTCCAGAGTTATAACCTCATAAAGTGACAGTGGTCAGAATTGTAAAAATTGGCCCGGTCATTAAGCTGCAAAATGGCTCTGTCACTAAGGGGTTAAAGGCATAGTAATCTTAGTCTATGTAAACTTTTGACTTTGCAGTAATAATAAAAATGCCTTATAACATTCTCTCTCTCATTATTCTGGCATTTGGCAAATATTAATAATTATGGTAATCCTAATTCTCATAAAATGGGAAAGGTTTATTCTGATTTCATATCAGATATTGAGAAAAACAAGCAGATGTGTCTTATTATATAGTGTGTGTAAACTTCTAGTTCCAACTGTATCAATTATCTATCTATCCCATATCTATCTCTCCCATATCTATCTATCTATCTATCTATCTATCTATCTATCTATCTATCTATCTATCTATCTATCTATCTATCTATCTGTGTACCATATCTATCTAAAATATATATTTTTGCCACTTAATATAAAAATAATGTGCAAGGGTAAAAGATTTAGAAACAAAGGATAACGTAATACCGTAAACAGAAGCCATCTAAATGATAGTGAATAAACTTACCACAAATCCAATTATTATTTTCCCTCGTCAGCATATAAGCTTCATTATCGATGCAAGACTATAAATGTGAGTTTAGAGTTGAGATAAAAGTTATATGAGTAAATGCATTTGATATAGGACACAATATTTTTTAATGATGAAAAGGTAATATTACTATCATAACACAGTAATATTAATTTCTATATCAAGTCATGAAACATTTTCATTATATTGAAATAAGAATTTGGAAGGGAAATTTGCATTAGAAACAAGGTAGTTATAATACTATTTGTAATTTTTATTACACACCATAATTTCTACAATTTTATATATTATTTCATTTTTATAATTTATACCTTTGCTCTTTCCTTGATCAACAAATACATTTCAGCAAACCTTAAATTAGCAGGAACAATTGATGACTGAGCTCCTGTTATTGGTATGTCCTAAATACAAAAGGTCCTCGCTTAGGATGAGACTGTACACAACTTTGACTCTAACCATAAAAACACAAAGGACATCATAAGAGCTGCAGGAAATTTTCACTTGCTACTTTTTACAGGATTCGTTTTTTTTTTATTTATTTTTTAAGATACATACAAATAATACAAAAAAGTCTCAAAAAACATATGGAAACTTTTGAATCAAAAATTCTGGCAAATTTACATGATTTTTTAAAATAACTGATTTTTTTTGCGTTTTCGAGCAGTAGTTTCTTTACTCTTATATACTTTTTATACAGTTCCTAAAAACTGAGTAAAAAAATGCTGTTGACTTCCCAATTAGAAGGGTCAGTGCATTATGGGGACTGTCTGTGTTGTGGAGCTAAAAAGTTTTCTGTTTTCTTGGAAAATTGGCATTAATTGAAGCAAAAAAAAAACAAAAACCTCAAAATCACTAAAAATGCAAAGTAAGACATACTTAACTGAAATCGAGCAGCCAGTATCTGAGCCAGTATCTGTGTCATGCTGCCAGTAGTTTGGACAGCATGAATCTGACTGGTTCTCTACAATTTCACATGTGCTCTATCATATGCCCTGGCATAAGGAAAAAAAAATCAGTTTACTCAAAATATATACTACTTCTTCAATTTCTAGTTAAGTCATTGCGATTCTTGTGATTTTTGCCATTGTACGTTTTAATTAAAAAGGTTGTTGGCTAAAAAAAAAAACTACTTCAGCTGATCAGCAGGGATCTTAGCATATGGATTCTACACACAAAAGTTATCCAAAATAGGCTAAAAAGATTCAAGAAGCACTCCCATCAAAACTGGTATCCTTTTAATATGCTGCAACCATCATATTCTATAGCACTGTGTACTTACAATTGCTCATTTTACCTTTCTACCCAGTTCATTCTTCTCTTTTCTATTACAGTATGTTCGGAAAGTATTCAGACCCCTTTAAATTTTTCACTCTTTGTTTCATTGCAGCCATTTGGTAAATTCAAAAAAGTTATTTTTTTTCTCATTAATGTACACGCTGCACCCCATATTGACTGAAAAAAAACAGAAATGTAGACATTTTTGCAAATTTATTGAGAACGAAAAACTGAAATATCACATGGTCATAAGTATTCAGACCCTATGCTCAGTATTGAGCAGAAGCACCCTTTTGAGCTAGTACAGCCATGAGTCTTCTTGGGAATGATGCAACAAGTTTTTCACACTTGGATTTGGGGATGCTCTGCCATTCTTCCTTGCATATCCTCTCCAGTTCCGTCAGGTTGGATGGTGAACGTTGGTGGACAGCCATTTTCAGGGCTCTCCAGAGACGCTCAATTGGGTTTAGGTCAGTGCTCTAGCTGGGCCAGTCAAGAATGGTCACAGAGTTGTTCTGAAGCCACTCCTTTGTTATTTTAGCTGTGTGCTTATGGTCATTATCTTGTTGGAAGGTGAACCTTTGGCCAAGTCTGAGGTCGAGAGCTCTCTGGAATAGGTTTTCATCCAGGATATCTCTGTACTTGGCCACATTCATGTTTACTTCAATTGCAACCAGTCGTCCTGTCTCTGCATCTGAAAAATACCCCCATAGCATGATGCTGTCACCACCATGTTTCACTGTTGGGATTGTATTGGGTAGGTGATGAGCAGTGCCTGGTTTTCTCCACACATACCGCTTAGAATTATCACCAAAAAGTTCTATCTTCATGCCATCAGAACGGAGAATCTTATTTCTCATAGTCTGGGAGTCCTTCATGTGTTTTTTAGCAAACTCTATGCGGGCTTTCATATATCTTGCACTGAGGAGAGGCTTCCATCGGGCCACTCTGCCATAAAGGCCCGACTGGTGGAGGGTTGACTTTGTGGCACTTTCTCCCATCTCCTTACTGCATCTGTGAAGCTCAGCCACAGTGATCTTGGGGTTCTTCATTACCTCTCTCACAAAGGCTCTTCTCCTACGTTTGCTCAGTTTGGCTAGACGGTCAGGTCTAGAAAGACTTCTGGTGGTCCCAAACATCTTCCATTTAAGGATTATGGACACCACTGTGCTCTTAGGAACCTTGAGTACTGCAGAAATTCTTTTGTAACCTTGTCCAGATCTGTGCCTTGACACAATTCTGTCTCTGAGCTCCTTGGCCAGTTTCTTTGACCTCATGATTCTCATTTGGTCTGACATGCACTGTGAGCTGTGTGGTCTTATGTAGACAGGTGTGTGCCTTTAAAATTCAAGTCCTATCAGTTTAATTAAACACAGCTGGACTCCAATGAAGAAGTAGAACCATCTCAAGGAGAATCACAAGGAAATGGGCAGCATTTGACTTAAATATGAGTGTCTGTGCAAAGGGTCTGAATACTTATGACCATGTGATATTTGTGCTTTTCTTTTTTAATAAATTTGCAAAAATTTCTACATTTCTGTTTTTTTTTCAGTCAAGATGGGGTGCAGAGTGTACATTAATGAGAAAAAATGAACTTTTTTGAATTTACCAAATGACTGCAATGAAACAAAGATTGAAAAATTTAAAGGGGTCTGAATACTTTCCGCACCCTCTGTAGATCAGTGACATCAGGTGATTAAATGAAACAAATGTACAAAACCCAATAGGTCTTATCCAAGTATATAAGGTTGATTGATACCAATGGCAATCTGCTCACCTAATAGGGTTGTGTGTGACACAACCAGTATCATTGCAGAGTAATCAGGTGCTGCATCATTCACAGAGGGGTATACAATGTATAGAAAGCCAGGAATCATGGACTTCACATTTTCTGCTAATTCACAAACAGATCCGAAGACAAATATATTTTGAGGTGTTCTAATGTCAATTCGTTTCAGAGTTAAATCCGACTCTTCCACCTTCAGATCTGCACTCTAGATATATGGCTGTTATTCACAGCCATAATTCCTGGCATTCTATATCACGTGATTAAAAACAGATTAGCTGAATCCTTCTAAGCTCTGTGTAGAAACAAGAAGTTTCCTTTCCCTGTATGGCAGAGGGATGAGTGCAGCAGTTAAGTCAGGAGTTGAAGAGGGGAATGATACATGCAGGGACAAGAGACTTCCTGTTTCTACATATAGCAGAGAAAAGAGAAGAATTAATTGGGTAGAAAGGCAAAATGAACAATTGTAAGTACACCATGCTGTATAATATGTTGATTGTAATATATAAAGAGGCTAAAAGCTTTGAGTGGAGTGGTCCTTGAAATACAAGTGCTTCTCACAAAATTACAATATCATCAAAAAGTTAATGTATTTTAGTTCTTCAATACAGAAAGTGAATCTCATATATTATATAGAGTCATTAAAAACAGAGTGATCTATTTCAACTGTTTATTTCCTGTGATACAGGAAAGATGTGTATCTTTGTACCGTGTTAGCCAGTAGATAGAAAAATATTTAGAATTGAGAGTCCTCAGTGGTTGATACATTTTAATGGCTAACTGAAAAGATGATAACAAATTGCAAGCTTTTGAGACTACTCAGGTCTCTTCATCATGTCTAGCCTGATGAAGAGACTTGAGTAGTCCCAAAAGCTTGCAACTTGTTACCATCTTTTCAGTTAGCCATTAAAAGGTATCAACAACTGAGGACTCTCAATTCTAAATATTTTTTTATTTCTGTTAGTTACAGCCAATGAAAACCCAAAAGTCATTATATCAGTAAATTAGAATACTTTATAACACCAGCTTGAAAAATTATTTAAAAATCGGAAATGTTGGCCTACTGAAATGTATGTTCAGTAAATGCACTCAATTGGTCGCTGCTTCTTTTGCATCAATTACTGCATCAATGCGGCGTGGCATGGAGCGATCAGCCTGTGGCACTGCTGAGGGGTTATGGAAGCCCAGGTTGCTTTGATAGCAGCCTTCAGCTCGTCTGCATTGTTGGGTCTGGTTCTCTCATCTTCCTCCTGACAATACCCAATAGATTTTAGATGGGATTAAGGTCAGGCAAGTTTGCTGGCCAATCAAGCACAGTGATACAGTTGTTTTTAAACCAAGAATTGGTACTTTTGGCAGTGTGAACAGGTGCCAAGTCCTGCTGGAGAATGAAATTTCCATCTCCAAAATGCTTGTCAGCAGAGGGAAGAATGAAGTGCTCTAAAATTTCCTGGTAGACGGCTGAGCTGACTTTGGCTTTGATAAAACAAAGTGGACCTACTCCAGCAAATGACAAGGCTCTCCAAACCATCACTGATTGTGGAAACTTCACAATAGACCTTAAGCAGCTTGGATTGTCTGTCTCTCCACTCTTCCTCCAGACTCTGGTACCTTGATTTCCAAATGAAATGCAAAATTTACTTTCATCTGAAAACAACATCTTGGACTACTGAGCAACAGTCCAGTTCTTTTTCTGCTTGGCCAAGGTAAGATGCTTCTGGTCTTGTAGATTGGTCATGAGTGGCTTGACACAAGGAATACAACACTTGTAGCCCTTGTCCTGGACACGTCTGTGTGTGGTGGCTCTTGAAGGAATGACTCTAGCAGCAGTCCACTCCTTGTGAATTTCCCCCAAATTTTTGAATGGCCTTTTCTTAACAATCCTTTCAAGGCTGCAGTTATCCTGGTTGCTTCAGCACCTTTTTCTACCACACTTTTTCCTTCCACTCAACTTTCCATTAATATGTATGGATACAGGACTCTGTGAACAGCCAGCTTCATTAGCAATGACCTTTTGTGGCTTACCCTCATTGTGGAGTGTGTCAATGCCTGCCTTCTCGACATCTGTCAAGTCAGCAGTCTTCCCCATGATTGTGGAGCCTACTGAAAAAGACTTAGGGACATTTTTAAATGCTTAGGAAGCCTTTGCAGATTTTTTTTGTTTGTTGTTCAAATTTACTGAGATAATGACTTTTGGGGTTTCATTGGCTGTAAGCCATAATCATCAACATTAGCAGAAATAAAATCTTGAACTGCGCTATTTGTAATGACTGCATATAATATATGAGCTTCACTTTTTGTATTGAAGAACTGAAATAAGTTAACTTTTTGATGATATTCTAATTTTGTGAGAAGCAACTGTATATATAAATGGTGTCAGCTGCCTGCCAGACATTATTTTATGTATAAACTATTATAAATGATGTCTAAATTAAGTAGGTTGTCCAGCAAGGAAAATGTTTTGCAAAAAGCACTCAGAGTGGTTAAATAATATAAAAGAATGAATATGCACCTATTCGATTCCCCAATGCACTTGTTTCAACTCTGCTTGGATACCCACAAAGTTTCTAACCTTCTGGTCCCATCTTGACACACAGAAAATGCCGCTCAGCCAGTTGCTGACTGAGTGGAGTGCAGTGAGGATCTGGTTGTTGCATATTTCAGTTTCTAGCAAAATCATAAACACTCAGATATTTTGGGACAATGAACTGTTGTATTATAAACTTACAGCAGCCCTCATCTTCATCACACTATCATGTAGGATTACAACAGACAACCGACACAAACATTGTCAATGAACTCTAATAACACAGCACCATCTACTGTCTGCTCAGTACAGTCACTCAGGCATAAGTCTTCAGGTGTTGTATACTCGAACTCCCTTCCTTCTAGACTGGGAATATACAATACGTCTTTTATTGGTATGACTACATTCTGTCTATTTTCATTAGGGCACATGAGGAATCTATGTCTAGTACCTTATACATTTTCCGCTTGCATGAGCAAGGTGGATTATTTTTTTGTTATGTAAGTTAAGTTCTGGGTAAAAAGCATCTACCACTTGGCAAATGAGTTGATGCTCTGGGGTTGATGCACCATCCTTGTGATGGCATCAATTTTCACTTTAAATTCATTATTCCAATTATTTGCACATGAACCAGAGATTGTAGCTTTGGAAATAGTTTCCGATACTCTGCTTTACATGTTACTTAGGTTTTTGTTAAGTATCCCTTTTTGTGAATATGAAGCAAGCTCTGGTTTCTTTCTTGTGTGATCATGTATCTACAATCATCTTCTGCAAAGTCCTGCACAAGATCCTTTCTTATTTGGTATTTAGCTATTAGCCATGTTTTAACAAATTCTAGTATCAGGTTTGTCTCATTTTTAGTGCTTTAATCAGTGGACTGTATATATAATTAAAGCTGCATATCCGTAAGGCTGCAAGATGACTGTCTTTTAAATCCTCACCCACTGATCTTAGTTGTGTGATCACTTCTAGAACTGCGTTTATGTGCTTCTGCACATAGTATCTTTTTGCAAGTTTCATTAGTGGAATTAGCTTGCTGTTTAGCATGGATCTCTAATTTAGGGTTGCAGTGTTCTCATGTCTTTTGTGGATCATTTTGTCTCTAGTTTATAGCGGTTCTTGCCTGTGTTTCTTGTCTCAATCCAGATCATTAATGCAAGGTCTCTCTTGAGTAATAGACCTCCACAAATCATCTCTGGACAGTAACATTTCCACTTTAAAATTTCATTGCTAATAATAAATAAACTTTTATATGCGATATAAATAACTAGTACTTGTCAGTAGCCTATCTGTGCTTCTATATGCCTGTACTGTGGTGTGCTGTTATGAATTTCACCTGAAGGTATTAAAACGTGATACCGAAGGAATAATAGAACTACAATAGAGTGAATACAAAGGAGGGCAACAAAATTTATAAAGGGCATGGGGGAACCACAATACCCAGAGAGATTAGCAAAATTAAGATTATTTAGTCTAGAAAAAAGACGACTGAGGGGCGATCTAATAACCATGCAAAAATATACAGTATAAGGGGACAATGCAAATATCTCTCCGAGGATGTGTTTGTTCCAAAAGGTGAAGGTCACAAGGGGCATTGTCTGCGTATGGAGGAGAGAAGGTTTTCCCACCAACATAGAAGAGGATTCTTTACTGTTAGAGCAGTGAGAATCTGGAATTTCTTGCCTGAGGAGGTGTTGATGGCAAACTCAGTCGAGGGGTTCAAGAGAGGCCTGGATGTCTCCCTGGAGCATAACAATATTGTATCTTACAGTTATTAGGTTATTTAGAAGGATGTAGATCTGTGGATATATTCTGACGGAATATAGGCTGAACTGGATGGACAAATGTCTTTCTTTTTTCGGCCTTTCTAACTATGTTACTATGTGATGATTCGACTGTCCTGGATCCATCCAAAAGCAGTAAGCCAGCTGTCCTGGATCCAAGCTTGATCCTCCTCAGACCGTGTAGACAGCGTGCTGGCCGATCACATCTGTTCTAACACTGGTTTGAAAAAATCTGCCATCCTGTTCCTGTGTGACGTCATTAAAGCCGCAGGGATCCATGACAAAGAAGGTCAGAGCCTCAGAAACGCGTTAGATGAACAGGAGGCACATTCTCTCCTTTAGTGAAGGAAAGCCTGCGGCTTTAGTGACATCTCACAGGCACAGGTGGCAGACTGGTTTTGGGTGGACGCAGGACAGCCAATCATCATATTTTAATGCATTCGGATGGAATTCAGGACAGCACACCACTTTACAGGTGTGTAAAAGCACAGGTAGGCTTTTGACAAGTACCAGTTATTATTAGGGCATATCAGAGTTTATTTATTAGTGGCATAGTTCAAGAATATGTTTTTACCAAAATTCTGGTGTAAAACTCCTTCAAATTTTGCAAGACATGAAGTTGCTCAAATATTTTGCAACTCACCGTATTTAACTTCAGTTTTGGTCAGTCCCGCCAAAGTTGGTGGAGCTGAGGAAGTACAGGTCATGGCAAAGTTCACACAACAAATTCATGAAAAGTTGTAGTATAACTACACCAGAAATGTTATTAACATTAACATTTTTCGAGGAATCGCACACCAGTTGCAAGATGCACCTAAATCATTAAGCGTTGTATGCCTTTTTAATGAATTAGGTGCATTTTACTCCATCATGTCCATCATTAAGACTAATGTGTACAACGCAAATCCAAGAAAGAAAAATAGGAAGCTCAATCGCCATAAAAGTACAAAATTTTATTAAAGATATTTAAAATGCATATACGGATATAAGAATCCAGAAAAATGAGGACACAATATACAGAAAAAATGGCCAAAAGGCAGGTACAAACAATATGAAGATATTCCAATAGGGAGCTCCCTTGTGAACAAGCTAACGCGAAACGCGCGTCATGGGTGCCCAGGCTACTGACAGGTATGGTCTCCCATTAGCAGCTTTATTTGCTGTATATGTTTTACATCGCTCTGTGCATTTGAATGCAATTTTTGCATACTATATAGCACTCGCTGCAGACTCTGCATTTGCACATTGGAATCTATAATGCTAGCATCATTAATGGGGGCAAAATTGATGACTCTTTTGTTTAATGCACATATATATATCTGTCTGAGAGATGTCTTCATATGATATATGTAGTCATGAATATATGTCCAGCAGCATCTTCAACCCATCTGGCACTTTTACTGCCAATTAGCTTACATAGCTTCTAAATGTGAAAACACAGATATATGTGCTATTGGAATATCTTCATATTGTTTGTACCTGCCTTTTGGCCATTTTTTCTGTATATTGTGTCCTCATTTTTCTGGATTCTTATATCCGTATATGCATTTTAAATATCTTTAATAAAATTTTGTACTTTTATGGCGATTGAGCTTCCTATTTTTCTTTCTTGGATTTGCTGATGTTTTGGAAGTGCTAGGAATTCTAGGCAATACATTTATTGTGATGTAATGTGTACAACGATAGTACAACAGCCAGCTTACCATTAAAGTTCAATGTGTCCAGGCGCATGGAACTCCGTCCTGTTGTAACAAGTCAAGAAAAAGCAAAAAGTGGGTAGTTCCAGCTCCTTTGATAAAATTTTTAATTTTTTAGACAATTATTAAAAATTCCATGGCACACTAAGGCAAAAAATCGTGAAAAATGTAACAAAAAAGAAAGAAAGGCGATGCATTTCGATCGCAGCCTAGAATCTTAGAGTAGTCTATGATAGAAGCGTGTCACTTTCTATCCTTTTTGTTAATTTTGTGCTTTGAATCGCAATGGAATATTTTAGGATTGTCTAAATAAAACTTTGGAATTTTATCTCAGGAGCTGGACCTACACCCTTTTTGCTTTTTCTTAACGTACACAATGGCAGTCTTAGCGAATCAGGCTTAATGAGTTTCTTACTTGTATTCAGGAGATGTGAACTTTTGGAAGATTCCTTATATCAGTCTGTTTGACAAGCTGTGGTGTGTGCTGTCTGGACCCATAACCTGTTGCAGATTTCAGCTTTCAGTTAAATGACCAGAACTGAGACACTGTGGGAGAATGAATTGCTCTACTTAAGAACTTAAGACATACAGCAACCAAACATTTATGTGTAGGAAAAGAGCAATGGGGCATCGGTCAGGTGATTATTGATTTTTTTATTATTTTTTTTAAACCACTCTGAGTTCTTTACCAAAAAAATATTTTCTTTAGTGAAAAACTGCTAGTCCTAATATGTAATAAGATCCTCCACTGTTTGTATGATTGAAGAAAAATTCCATCAGATATAACTTAAACACTAACATTTGACAAAGAACCCATCAACAGAATTTTCCATCCTGACAATCAGCTGATTCTTTCCTGTGAATTTTGCTGTTACAGATGAGCTTTCCAGTGTGTGGTAGATGAAAAATAAACTCAATATAAGAGTCTGAGAAATAAAAATGTTCCTGAAGAGGTTTTTTTCATACACAATATATAGATTTGATGTAAGTCTAGCGCTGTGCTTGGCAGCAAATTAACTGTTCTTTCTGAAATGCTCATGACAGTTATTTTCTGGCATAACCTGAGCTTTTCAGAAGCGAAAGTTTTTATTTTTTTATACCTTCACTATTTTTAAAGTTAGAATTTTTGTGAAAAATTATTGGCATAAATATGATATTTATTGCTATGGGATTTAGTTACTTAGTTTTGCTCTTACAGCTAAATATTTATTTAAACAAACACAAAAATAAAACTATTTGCATGAAAAACTGCATGCAGTACCACAGCTTACCACATAGTGTGCTGTTAAGCAGCAAAACTATCTATTAGTCCCTAGGATCACAAGGGACCATTCATACAACGCAAGAGCCAGTCGCCTCCTCAAATTTTTTTTTACATTGTTTTTACCAAAAGACATGTTGTTTTCTTAGTTTGTCACAATAGAAAATAAAATTGTTTCTGTATTATTTATCAATATTTACTGATATTTGTTGATCAAGATACAGCAAATTTTGGACAATTATTTTTGTTTTTTGGACACATATCTATTAGTCACTAGGATCGCAAGGCACTTTTCGTACAACACAAGAGCCAGTCTCCTCTCCCAAAAAAGTTTACATTGTTTTTGCCAGAAGACATGTTATTTTCTTAGTTTGTCACAATACTACATTAATTTATTGATTTATTATTTATCAATATTTACTGATGTTTGTTAACCAAGATAAAGCAAAATTTGGACAATTATTTTTATGTTTTTTGGACACACAGGATCTAATACAAAATGCAAATTTTGCACAAAAAAGTATTGAATTTGCTTGTTGCGACCAATCAAATGTTATCTTTTCTTTTTCCAAAGCTGCGCTCAGATTAAAAAAGTTGTCCTACTAGCTGCAACAGCCAATGCTCATCTTTTTATTATAGCTTTTTTTTTCAAATGAATGAAAATTAAACTATCACCTCAAGAAATGCTATCTACCTGCAGATGTAGTGGTAATCTTCAGGTTAATAGCATATAAACCCTGAATAGCTGGCATACTGGAACAGAGGCTACAGGGAGAAAATGAAGTTTCATTCTCCCTGTAGTTGCTTACTTCCAGTCATTGGGGCATTATAGCAAGAGTATGCAGTCACCATTTAGTATATGATGAGCACTGCTGTAATATCTCTACAATATTTTGATTGACAGCCTGCTCTATACACATACACTGCACACATGCTGCAGAGTAGGTTGTCAATCAAAGTGCTGGGGAGTGAATACAGCTGCACTCAATTTGCAGTGAGTGGTGGCTATAATCGCTCCCTGCAAGGCCCAGTGACTGGAAGCAAGTGGCTACAGGGAGAATAACACTTCATTTTCTCTCTATATCTACTGGTACAGTCAGCCGGTTTTTCAGGATTTAATCACTATTTCCCTACAGATTATCACAATATCTGCAGGGAAATAGCATTTCTCACAGTGACAATTTCCATGTAATATGTTTCATTAGTCTAAGTACAGGATCAATACACATATACTGAATATAACTGCTTCTTCCTTAAGATTTTTGGTTGAATATATATTCTTGCATTAAAAGAAACTTTTACCTACAATTAAGATCCTCCTACAGCAAATTGTTAAAGCTATTGTGTCTATTCAACGGAAAATTTAAGGTACAATATGCATTTTTAGTAAATTGGCTTGTTGTTTGACTATTTTTTTAAGTAAGATTATTACTTGTCTTTTTATATTTTCCTTTTTAAGTTTTTTGTTCATTGGACTGGAGCTTTAGCTGCTTTAAGACCAAATATAATAGTGAATATTACAGATGAGTGAATCGATTTGATAAGAATCAAATTTGTGTTGAATTTTTAGGAATTTGCCGAACTTGGCAACTTGCAATTCACTGTGGCTGAATATTAGCCAAATATTAAAAATTACACATAATGAATCTATGGGGTCGGGAATTTATTCAATGTGATGCCATTCCCCTATTATAGAAAAGAATACGAGAGTGGAGTACTCCTGAACATTAATACCAAAGAGAAAAAATGGAGTATCTATGAACAACAGAAAGTGAGATAAAAGATGCATTTTTATTGAAAATATACATAAAATATCAAATACCAAACAATAGGTTATGAGTAGTGATGAGCGAGTATGCTCATTACTCAGGTTTTCCTGAGCATGCACAGGTGTTCTCCAAGTGTGGAAGTGCTCAGAGATTTAGTTTGTGTCGTCGCAGCTGCATGATTTGCAGCTGCTAGATGTTAGTCTCACTGCGGTCCCCCATTCATCTCCGGCCACAGTGGAGCCTGCTCAGCAGAGATGTAGGTCCCAGCGTCTTGCCCATTCCGGTACTGTGCAGTGACTTGCTGCTGCCTCTCCTGGATCTGCTATTATAGCCAGTGCTGGAGCAGACGTCTTTGGGATGAAGTCCTGCGTTTCCCCTTCTGAGCATGCCCAGGGTGAGATCTCTCATTGGAGATCAGGGGTCACATGCTCAGGTACTTCAGCAGCTCCTATTGGTCTGCCAGGAAGGTCCTGTGACTACTGGTGTTCTGGAACAAGTTTCATTGGTCCTTGTTTCTGGCAGGTCCTGTAGCTGTTATTATAAAAGGGTGGCAATACTGAGCCGCCATGCGCTAGTATCAACCATTATATGCTTTGCGCCAGTGTGGTCATGCGTGTGTGTGGTTAGGGCCCTGGCTGAAATAAGCCCCTACAATACCGACTTAATCGGTGAGGAGTTTGGTATGCTAACTGGTCAGGGTAGGTGTTCTAGATGCCCTAGATTACCGGCATAACCGGTGAGGAGTTTGATTGCCGTATTCAGGGCCTGGCGTTCAGACGCCATAGATTGCGGGTGACTCCCGCGAGGACAGCCTGAATACATGTTAGAATTCTCTAACAAACAGGCAATCACCACATGTATTCTCTATGTTTAGCAGCCGCAAATCATGCAGCTGCGGCTACACAAACTAAATCTCAGAGCACATCCAAATACTCGGAGAACACCCGAGCATGCTCGGGAAAACCCGAGCAACGAGCATACTCGCTCATCACTAGTTATGAGGCAAAAGAGGAATAAACAGAAAGGAGATATACCATGAGAAGATGTAATATATATGAACAAAAAACACCAAGTAATGATAAATTTAATAGGTGCTAAATGATTCATAAGACTCAATAGATCATATAAAAGTTTCAAATACATGGAGGGACACAGAAGACGTGAGAGGAGATACTGTTGACAAGTGTGCCAGCATGAATTAGTTAGTACCCAGATAGGCTAAACAAAAATATAATGCCCAGACTCCCGCATGTGTCCCAAAAGTGACCACTAGTCGTTGAACATAAATAAAGTCTGCCACTTACCCATATTGTGTAAAGATGGAATTTCACCACACAGCCCCGATGCGCGTTTTGCTACTGCTTTTTCAAGGGGAAGTGCTTACTGTGGATGAATAGCCTAAAAAGGACGCTTCTATTTTGCACATCACCTCAGGAATGGTCGGGCAGGCTTCCCCATGCTGCTTTGCAGCACAACAATGTGACAACACAACAATGAAGAGCAGTGACTATCCACTTACTAATATGTTATACATAATATATAAATATATGTTGAAGTCATTTTGATATTTCTAAGGCTACATTTGCATTAAAGAGCGTAAAATGGGATGGATAGTCATAGTTAGTGATGGGCTGATCTGATGAGATTTGAAGCTACCAAATTTCACGGATTTTGCTGGAAGATTCTATTTGCAGCAGATTTATTCATTCTCTATGAACTGAATATCCCTTATTATGCCCAGGAGTCCGGAGAGACCCCAAAACAATGTATGAGTAAGATGTAGAAAAACAATACTCATCTCACTTTTCACCTCTGCTGCTTACAGTTCCCCGTACAGTCATTGGTGCCTCCATTCAGGTGTTTTATAAGGTTGCACCTAGAGATTTTGGACTAGAATGTGCATCATGAAGATAAGCCCAAGTCTGGATGTCGCAACATTACAGTATGCAATGAGACGTACCGCAACTAGTCATAGCCGGAAGTCATAGCCTTATGCCCTCTCTATGCTGGGACTTCCGGTAGCAACTAAGTCTGGTTTGCAGCAATGTCATGATGTCACAACGTGTGCTTCAACTTTCTGCTGCGAACTGTAGGCCTGAACTTCAGGCCTTGATGTCCCTGTGGGTTGCTCAGGGAGATCTTGGGCCCAGTTGCAGCCGGATGTACCAGAGTAGCATAGAGATACCTGGGGTTTCAGCGTATAGTGGCAGTGGATGTTTTGGGTTTTCATTATGATTTAAAAAGAGAAAACACAGTAGTCTGACAATAAATGGCTTCACCCAACCACTAACCATGAGTTAGTGTTTTGGTGTTATCATTTATATTCTCTGAAAAAAAAAAAAAAAAGCAAAAATTCTGCCGGGGTATATAACCTTTTGAGCACAACTGTATACATGCCATCTCAATACAGTGCACTATTGCTGGTGCTGAATTTTTAGTCCTGTACTTACATAGCTTTCTTGTTATGTTCTTTTTGGCAAGGGTTGAATAATTGGGATGGAAGAGATTGTCAAGAGTTAATTAGAATGTTATAAAAATTTATTAGAAAAGAAAAAGTGGCAATGGCTGGCGTAGTGATTGAGAAAAAAACTCATGCCATGGCTAATACTGTGGGAGCCATTAGCAGCAGCAGAAGCACCACCACTATCTCTGGAACTTGCCATCTGCAAAATAGTACTCCCAGACACAGGACACAGTTAAAGCCTCAAGTATTAGTGGGGAGGAAGCAAAAGGCATTATGGAATATATGGCACATTATATGTCAAAGTTACACTGAATGATATTACCACTGATAGTGACACCATCAGCTTTTTGAATTAAAAAACAGACAAACAAAATGAAAGTGCACTTTGTTATTGAATCGATTATTGGTGGCTGAGGTCATTTTGACATTACTAGAGCTATGTTTTCATTAAAAAGATTGAAAAGGGTTGGAAACTGTCTTAGGACACCTCAAAATGTCATAAATATCTTTTCTGGGCAATTGTGTTATCTGTGATTCACAGTAAATTTATTCTCTGTGAATCAAATTATTTTGAAAGATTCACTGAACCTGGCAAATTTGCATTTCAAAAGATTTGATCATCTCTACTATTAAATCTAATGATAAAATCCAAAGATGCTGCAAATATTTTCAAATTTGGCAGAAAGGCTGAGCTAAAACTTCATCCCAATGTGAACAAATTCTAGATCTCAAGTTATTTAGTGAATATTGTACTTTTGTCACTTATATAATTTTGGAAAATTATAGTCATTGATACTTGCCATTAAACAAAAAAAAAAAAATATACCGTATATACTCGAGTATAAGCCGACCCGAGTATAAGCCGAGGCCCTTAATTTTGCCACGGAAAACTGGGTAAGCTTATTGACTCGAGTATAAGCCGTGTGTATAAACCGCCGTCCTGCTGTGCTCCCCCGTCCTGCTCCGTGCTCCCCCATCCAGCTCTGTGCTCCCCCATTCTCCTCTTTGCTCCCCACTCCTGCTCCGTCCTCTGCTGTGCTCCCCCCTTCCTGCTCCGTCCTCCTCTGTGCTCCCCCCTCCTGCTCCATCCTCCTCTGTGCACCCCCTCCTGCTCCACCCTCCTGTGCCCCCCCGTCCTGCTCCGTGATCCTCTGTGCTTTCCATCCTCCCCCTCATCCTGCTCCGTGCTCTCCATCCTCCCCCGTCCTGCTCCGTGCTCCTCTGTGCTTTCCATTCTCCCCCTCGTCCTGCTTCGTGCTCTCCATCATCCCCCCGTCCTGCTCCGTGCTCCTTTGTGCTCTCCATCCTCCCCCCTGTCCTGCTCCGTGCTCCTTGTCCTCCTCCATGCTCCCCCCCATCCTCCTCCATCATACTCACCCTCCCTGTGCCATCACTGAACGTCCTGGCAATCCTGCATTGTACCCGGCTTCCTGCAGCTCTCCTGTGCTGAGCGGTGACGTAATACCGCTCATTAAGATCATGACTATGGACGCCATACCTATGGGAGTGGCGTTGCGTCCATATTCATGGCCTTAATGAGCGGTATTACGTCACCGCTCAGCACAGGAGAGCTGCAGGAAGCCGGGTACAACGGAGGATTGCCGGGACGTTCAGCGATGGCACGGGGAGGGTGAGTATGATGTCCCAGCCACCGGCTCCTGCCGCGGCACCCCCTCCCCCACTGGTTTCTGCCCAATGACTCGTGTATAAGCCGAGGGGGCATTTTCAGCACAAAAAAAGGTGCTGAAAATCTCGGCTTATACACGAGTATATTCGGTGTATATATATATATATATATATATATATATATATATACAGTACAGACCAAAAGTTTGGACACACCTTCTCATTCAAAGATTTTTTTTGTATTTTCATGACTATAAAAATTGTACATTCACACTGAAGGCATCAAAACTATGAATTAACATTTGTGGAATTATATACTTAACAAAAAAGTGTGTAATAACTGAAATTATGTCTTATATTCTAGGTTCTTCAAAGTAGCCACCTTTTGCTTTGATTACTGCTTTGCACACTCTTGGCATTCTCTTAATGAGCTTCAAGAGGTAGTCACCGGAAATGGTTTTCACTTCACAGGTGTGTCCTGTCAGGTTTAATAAGTGTGATTTCTTGCCTTTTAATATGGGGTTGGGACCATCAGTTGTGTTGTGCAGAAGTCTGGTGGATACACAGCTGATAGTCCTACTTAATAGACTGTTAGAATGTGACACATCTCTACAACAACTGTTAAGAGGAGACTTTGTGCAGCAGGCCTTCATGGTAAAATAGCTGCTAGGAAACCACTGCTAAGGACAGGCAACAAGCAAAAGAGACTTGCTTGGGCTAAAGAACACAAGGATTGGACATTAGACCAGTGGAAATCTGTGCTTTGGTCTGAAGAGTCCAAATTTGAGATCTTTGGTTCCAACTACCGTGTCTTTGTGTGACGCAGAAAAGGTGAACAGATGGACTCTACATGCCTGGTTCCCACCGTGAAGCATGGAGGAGGAGGTGTGATGGTGTGTGTTAGGGTTCGAGTTCCCGCTCCTGCACAAGGGGAGTCTCGAACCAGTGCCGCTGCGGTCTCCCATTCATCTCCGGCCGCAGTGGAGCCTGCTCAGCAGAGACGTCGTTCCAAGCGTCTTGCCCACTCCACTACTGGGCAGTGACTTGCTGCTGCCTTTCCTGGATCTGCTATTATAGCCAGTTCTGGAGCAGACGTCTTTGGGACAAAGTCCTGCATTTTCCCTTCTGAGCGTGCCCAGAGTGAGATCTCTCATTGGAGATCAGGGGTCACATGCTCAGGTACTGCAGCAGCTCCTATTGGCCCGCCAGGAAGGCCCTGTTACTACTAGTCTTCTGAACAGGTTCTCATTGGTCCTTGTTCCTGGAAGGTCCTGTAGCTGTTGCTATAAAAGGGTAGCATGGCTGGGCCGCCATGCGCTAATATCAACCATTGTATGCTATGCGCCAGTGTGGTCATGCGTGTGTGTGGTTAGGAACCCGGCTGAAATAAGCCACTAGAATACCGACTTAATCGGTGAGGAGTTTAGTGTGCTAGCTGGTCAGGGTCGGGGTCCTAGATGCCCTAGATTACCGGCATAACCGGTGAGGAGTTTGATTGCCGTATTCAGGGTCTGGCGTTCAGACGCCATAGATTGCGGGTGACTCCCGCGAGGACATTAGCGCATGACCACGTATTATGCTCGCTTAGCAATTAACCGTGTGCCTGAGAGCCTGACAGGACACGGTGTTTGTTCTCAGCGGCTCTGTGACGTAACAGGGTTCGCTCTCGACGCTAGACAGCGCCCTAGCGTTTTACTTTGCGGCTCACTGAAGCTAAGTGAGTTAGCACATATCGCCATATAGCGCTGTGGCATCCCGTTAGCGGCTCTGGGAATTAACAGAGTCTGCACTTACTGCCACAACGCGCTACGGCGTTTATTTTAGCGACTCTGCGGGATAACAGAGTTCGCTACTTTCGTCATCTTACTAGCAGCAGGCTTCGCTTGCACGGTGGACCCCGGGCTGCGAACGCACCTCTCCACTTTATATATTTGGTGCATTCCGCAGACCCTAACATAATATTAGCGCCAGGGTCTGGCTAGTAAAATGGCGGACGAACAGCGTTTATTGCAGTACATCCAGCAGCTGAAGGGTAGGTTGGAGGCTCTTGAGAGCACAACCTCAGCTGTGGATGTTACCGCAGTCGCTGTTCAGGCTGCTAGCGTGGCTGCAGCCAGTTTGTCCTCTGCCACCTCTGCCCCTACATTATCCCACCTCCCGCTTCTGACAAGTTTGCCGGTGATAGCAAGCAATGTCGGGGATTCGTGAGTCAGTGCTCTATACATCTCGAGCTTCTGGTTCCACGTTTTCCCACGGATCGGGCACAAGTGGGTTTTGTACTTTCTCTACTCTCGGGCAGAGCGTTGGAGTGGGCAACGCCGCTGTGGGAGCGCGATGATCGTGTGGTGCGGAGTGCTCCTCGTTTCTTGGAGGCTCTTAAAAAGGTCTTTTTAGGACCCCAGGTCACCACGATACGGCGCTACAACTGCTGGCATTGACACAGGGTTCATCTTTGGTCAGTCAGTTTTCCGTCCAGTTTCGGACTCTGGCTGCTGAGCTAGATTGGTCTGATAAAGTTCTTATTCCTATCTACTGGCGGGGACTGGCTGACCATGTTAAAGACGCTTTGGCTACCAGGGAGATTCCCGCCACACTGGAGAAGCTTATCTCCATATCTACCCGCATTGACCTCCGTTTTCACGAGCGGAGGTTGGAGCGGGCCCAGTGTAGGCAGAGGTTTCGGTTGGCTCCCACCTTTGCCAAACCTCTCGAATTCCCCGATCTGGCGTCCGAACCTCAAAAGGCCACAGAAGTTCCTCATGCAGGACCTAAGTCTCGGTCCGTCCGAGTATCCGTGGTCTGTAACCATTGTCAGCAGACAGGACACTATGCCAACAGATGTCCACAGCGATCAGGGAAGCGATCGCGTCTAGTGGCCCTCGGATGAGTTTCACTAGAGACAGCGGCATTTTCCTCCAAGATGACACTTAAAGGGACAATCACTGTTGGTACTTCCATTCTCATCGCCGACCTTTGCGTGGACTCAGGAGCAGAGGGGAATTTCATGTCCTCTAGCTTTGCTCGCCGTCATGCAATACCTCTGGTGGCGCTTGACAAATCAGTGACTGTTCGGGTAGTGAATGGGTCGTCATTGCCCTCACTAATTACACACCAGACTGTCCCACTTGCATTGTCTGTATCTCCTTCCCATCAGGAATTTATTTCCCTACTCGTCCTTCCCGAGGGAATAGACGAGATTCTACTAGGTATACCTTGGCTCCGTTTCCACTCCCCACATATAGAGTGGACTTCGGGTAGGATACTGGGTTGGAGTGATGCATGTACAGGCAGATGTGTCAGAAGTTGCGTTCAGGTTACCACTACTGAGTTACCCGCAGATCTTACTCCACTTCCCAAGCACTACTGGTCATATGCAGACGTGTTCTCCAAGAAGGCTGCGGAGACTCTTCCGCCTCATCACCCCTATGACTGTCCTATCGACCTCTTGCCTGGCGCAGAACCTCCTCGGGGAAGGGTCTATCCCCTTTCTCTTCCTGAGACAGAGGCCATGTCGCAATATATTCAGGAGAACCTGGCAAGAGGGTTTATTAGGAAGTCGGTGTCACTGGCAGGGGCGGGATTTTTCTTTGTGCAGAAGAAAAATGGAGAATTGCGTCCGTGTATTGATTACAGGGGTCTTAACGCCATCACCGTTAAAAACAAGTACCCGTTGCCCCTGATCTCTGAGCTATTTGATAGGCTTCGGGGAGCAAGGGTATTCACTAAACTAGATCTGCGCGGTGCTTATAACCTGATTCGCATCCGTGAGGGGGACGAATGGAAGACGGCTTTTAATACCAGGGATGGGCATTACGAATATCTGGTGATGCCCTTTGGGCTCTGTAATGCTCCAGCCGTTTTCCAAGACTTTGTCAATGACATCTTCCGGGATATGCTCTCCACCTCGGTCGTAGTCTATCTGGATGATATACTCATCTTCTCTCCAGATATTGACTCCCACCGGAGGGATGTTGGCAGGGTCTTCGACCTCCTACGGGCAAATTCCCTTTACGCAAAGTTGGAGAAATGTGTGTTTGAGCAGGAGTCCTTACCTTTCCTGGGCTATATCATCTCCGCCCAGGGATTGCCTATGGATTCTGCCAAACTACAGGCGGTGATGGACTGGCAAGAACCCCACTCTCTAAAGGCGGTGCAGCGCTTTATGGGGTTCATTAATTACTACCGTCAGTTCATTCCCCACTTCTCAACTTTGGTAGCTCCCGTGGTTGCCCTTACCAAAAAGGGAGCTAATCCCAAATTGTGGTCTGAAGAGGTCTCCAAGGCCTTCACGTCTATTAAGTCTCATTTAGCTAGAGCTCCCATCCTACATCGCCCCGATGTTGATAAGCCATTTATATTGGAGGTGGATGCCTCGTCTGTTGGTGCTGGAGCAGTCCTCTTCCAAAAGGATGCTCAAGGTCGGAAGCATCCATGCTTCTTTTTCTCCAAGACCTTCACACCAGCAGAGAGGAATTATTCCATTGGGGACAGGGAGTTGCTAGCAATGAAGTTGGCCTTCTCGGAGTGGAGACATCTGTTGGAGGGAGCTCGCTTTCCCTTCCAAGTCTTCACGGATCACAAAAACCTGGTATATCTTCAGACAGCCCAGCGGCTTAATTCTCGCCAAGCCAGATGGTCCTTGTTCTTCTCCCGGTTTCATTTCACACTGCATTTCCTCTCGGGAGAGAAGAACATTCGCGCTGACGCTCTCTCTCGCTCTGTGGTGTCCTCGGAGGAGGAGGTGGAGGAGCCTCGGCTTATCGTCCCCACAGAGAGCCTGAGAACAGTGGCCCCGGTTTCGCTAGAGTCTGTGCCCCGGGCAAGACTTTTGTGCCTACTAATTTGCGACCGGAGGTACTCTCTTGGGCACATTCGTCCAGGGTGGGTGGACACTTTGGGGCAAAGAGGACATCTGAATTGCTGGTGAGGACATATTGGTGGCCGCATATGGTCCGTGATGTTGGGGACTATGTTCGGGCTTGTGTCTCCTGCGCCAAAAATAAGTCTCCACGACAATGGCCAGCTGGGTTACTTTACCCTTTGCCGGTGGCAGACAGGCCCTGGGAGATGGTTGGGATGGACTTTGTAGTGGGCTTGCCCAAGTCTCGGGGTTGCACCATCATTTGGGTAATCACCGACCATTTCTCTAAAATGGTGCATCTGGTGCCACTACCACGGTTACCTTCTGCACGGGCTCTGGCAGCGTTGTTTGTTAGGCACATCTTCCGTTTACACGGCATGCCGGACAAGATTGTCAGTGACCGAGGTCCCCAGTTTGCGTCTCGGTTCTGGAGAGAGCTTTGTCGTCTACTCAGTATTGAGTTAAATCTCTCTTCAGCGTACCATCCTGAGACGAATGGGTTGGTAGAGAGAGCCAACCAGACCTTGGTCACCTATCTACGACATTTTGTCTCAGCCAGGCAGGATGACTGGGCATCCTTGCTACCATGGGCTGAGTTTGCATTAAACAATGCTGTGGCTGATTCCACCGGACAGACCCCATTCTCCTGAACTATGGTCAGCATCCGCGGGTACCAGTGCCTATGCCCGTGTCTTCCGCCGATTCCAGGGTGGCAGACTGGGCTGTGGAGGCACGGGACATTTGGGACCGCACTCAGGATGCCAATCAGGCCTCGAAAGAGAGGATGAGGTCTTCGGCCAATGCCCATCGGCGCCCCGCTCCTACATTTGCTCCTGGGGATTTGGTGTGGCTCTCCGCCCGTAACATCAGGCTGCGAGTTGAGTCCACTAAGTTGGCACCCCGCTACCTGGGTCCTTTCAAGGTCCTCGAGCAGGTTAACCCTGTGGTATACCGTTTAGCTCTTCCACCACGCCTGGGTATCTCCGACACCTTTCACGTGTCCCTCCTGAAACCCGTGCTCATGTCCCAGTTTTCTGAGTTATCTGCCGGGACATCGGGTTCATCTGCGGATGACCATGAGGTGAACGCCATCGTTGGGTGTAAGGTGGTACGGGGCAAAAAATTTTATTTGGTGGACTGGATGGGCTATGGGCCTGAGGATAGGTCTTGGGAGCCTGCCGAGCATGTTCACGCTCCGCAGCTCATCGCTGCCTTTGAACGCAGCGAGGCCCAGAGAAGGGGGGGCCCTAGGAGGGGGGGTTAATGTTAGGGTTCGAGTTCCCGCTCCTGCACAAGGGGAGTCTCGAACCAGTGCCGCTGCGGTCTCCCATTCATCTCCGGCCGCAGTGGAGCCTGCTCAGCAGAGACGTCGTTCCAAGCGTCTTGCCCACTCCACTACTGGGCAGTGACTTGCTGTTGCCTTTCCTGGATCTGCTATTATAGCCAGTTCTGGAGCAGACGTCTTTGGGACAAAGTCCTGCATTTTCCCTTCTGAGTGTGCCCAGAGTGAGATCTCTCATTGGAGATCAGGGGTCACATGCTCAGGTACTGCAGCAGCTCCTATTGGCCCGCCAGGAAGGCCCTGTTACTACTAGTCTTCTGAACAGGTTCTCATTGGTCCTTGTTCTTGGAAGGTCCTGTAGCTGTTGTTATAAAAGGGTAGCATGGCTGGGCCGCCATGCGCTAATATCAAACATTGTATGCTATGCGCCAGTGTGGTCATGCGTGTGTTGGTTAGGGACCCGGCTGAAATAAGCCACTAGAATACCGACTTAATCGGTGAGGAGTTTAGTGTGCTAGCTGGTCAGGGTCGGGGTCCTAGATGCCCTAGATTACCGGCATAACCGGTGAGGAGTTTGATTGCCGTATTCAGGGTCTGGCGTTCAGACGCCATAGATTGCGGGTGACTCCCGCGAGGACATTAGCGCATGACCACGTATTATGCTCGCTTAGCAATTAACCGTGTGCCTGAGAGCCTGACAGGACACAGTGTTTGTTCTCAGCGGCTCTGTGACGTAACAGGGTTCGCTCTCGACGCTAGACAGCGCCCTAGCGTTTTACTTTGCGGCTCACTGAAGCTAAGTGAGTTCGCACATATCGCAATATAGCGCTGTGGCATCCCGTTAGCGGCTCTGGGAATTAACAGAGTCTGCACTTACTGCCACAACGCGCTACGGCGTTTATTTTAGCGACTCTGCGGGATAACAGAGTTCGCTACTTTCGTCATCTTACTAGCAGCAGGCTTCGCTTGCACGGTGGACCCCGGACTGCGAACGCACCTCTCCACTTTATATATTTGGTGCGTTCTGCAGACCCTAACAGTGTGGGGGTGCTTTGCTGGTGACACTGTTGGGGATTTATTCAAAATTGAAGGCATACTGAACCAGCATGGCTACCATAGCATCTTGCAGCGGCATGCTATTCCATCCGGTTTGCGTTTAGTTGGACCATCATTTATTTTTCAACAGGACAATGACCCCAAACACACTTCCAGGCTGTGTAAGGGCTATTTGACCAAGAAGGAGAGTGATGGGGTGCTACGCCAGATGACCTGGCCTCCACAGTCCCCTGACCTGAACCCAATCGAGATGGTTTGGGGTGAGCTGGACCGCAGAGTGAAGGCAAAAGGGCCAACAAGTGCTAAGCATATCTGAGACTTCTGCACAACACAACTGATGGTCCCAACCCCATTTATAAGGCCAGAAATCCCACTTATTAAATCTGACAGGCCACACCTGCGAAGTGAAAACCATTTCCGGTGACTATCTCTTGAAGCTCATTAAGAGAATGCCAAGAGTGTGCAAATCAGTTATCAAAGCAAAAGGTGGCTACTTTGAAGAACCTAGAATATAAGATATATTTTCAGTTGTTTCACACTTTTTTGTTAAGTATATAATTCCACATGTGTTAATTCATAGTTTTGATGCCTTCAGTGTGAATGTACAATAATTTTCATAGTCATGAAATTACAGAAAAATCTTTAAATGAGGTGTGTCCAAACTTTTGGTCTGTACTGTATATATATATATATATATATATATATATATAATTTCTTGCTGAAGTCTGACCTTTTTACATTGTGTTTTGAACACTGAATAATGGAACTGTATGTTCAACAGATCAAGTCAATGGTACAGGTGAATATAAGAAACTTTGTAATATATCTCCAGAGAAATCTTACTTCCATACTTGCCACTTCTTCCTTTTCCACCTTCTTCCTGAACCTATCATCTTAAAAAAACAGGTCATCTCCTTCTTACTTGGAAAAGACAGACTGCCAGCTCAAGGTCATGTCACAAAACCCAATATACTCTATGAAGAGGCTCTGATGGTGAGGATAGGTTTGGTCCATTAAGGTAGTTACCAGGTGCCAATCCAAGGTAATTCTCAGAACTACAGCAGCTGACCAGAGAGTCATAGGCACAAATACAAAGCAAAGAGTGCAAAGATTGAGATGTGGTCAGACAGTCTGAGGATGGGGTGGGCAGAACAGGTTCAAAATATAAACCTGGGGTCAGGAGAAAAGGGTCGAGACCAAACAAGTAAACAAGCCGGTTTGTTAGCAGGAGAGTGAAAACAATAATGAAAATTGAAATAAAACTAGTGCTGAACTGCAGCTAGGACCTAAGTTCAAAGTACTAAGAATCGCAGAAAAATATACATGGGTTTTTTTCTGGGTAGAATGTGATTAAATCCGTGGGTGTAAAAAGAGACTGGAGTGAAGGTCAGGATCAAATTTTAAAGTGCAAGAGGGGTTTTATCCCATTATAGAGACTCATGAAAGCATGATTAATGCCTATATATACTGTAGTTAACATCTCATATACATTGATGGCAAACAAGTGATCAATTATGGAGGCAAATACTTAAACATTCAGTATAACATGTCTGGATCCTTTTGTTAGGCATTGTGCATGTTCAAATAATATTAATAATAATATTAATAATATAGGGAGTAATTACCCATTTCAGTAGTCCATCCTGCCTAGACCGCAGCCACATTCCCCAAATCACGTTTCGCGTTAAATATCGCTTCCTCAGTGCACGTGTGTACTGTGCTGTGTCTGGGAGAATTTATAGTAGATTTCAGAACTAACTATAAATTAACCGATAGAGCCTGCAAGGAAAATTGCTAAAAAAACGGGATACAAGAAATACAATGGCCAGAAATAGCATTATTTCTTATGCAGATATAGGACAGTTTATTCTGATAAGCTGCCTGAAAGCACATTTGCACTTTAAGAACACGCCTGGTATCTTTAAGGCGATTTTTGAGATTTGTGTATTTACATAAGCCAACAATTCATCATTGAATTAAAGATATTATCCAATATTTATCAAGTCTGGCATTCCATGCACAAATGTTAAACAAAATAATTTTACAGAAAAGTGTTGGAAATTTAATAAGGGACACGCACCTACTACTAAACATAATAAATTTGTTTTTAATGTGTTGTCATCTTAATTCCATATTAATAAAGCTTTAACCAAATGGGTATTAAAGTGTTTTTCCCACTTTAGATATTTATTGCATATCATAAGCGGAGTCCACCTCTGAGACTTCAACCTATTAGTATAAAGGAGGTTCCTTGATGCCAGTTGGGCAAGATTGATTGACTGTGAGGGGTATGCATTTGTATGGCTCTCACCACTAATGTCTATGTTATCAGCAAAAAGAAGCAAGCTTCTGTATCCCATGTCATCAGGGCCACCACGATCTACCTCTGCTTGCATAAGTTTTAGTTGGGTCTACATTAGCCCAAAGTTAGGTGCACAAAAGTTAGCCAGCAGCCATTTATGGCATTCACTGCGGGTGTTTCATATGGGGTTTTCCACCCCATCAATATTGATAACTTATTTAAAAAATGTTGCTAAAATTCATGGCATACATAAAATCTCTCCAGGGGGACTGGAGTACATATGTCACAAAATTTGCACCTTTTTGAAAACTTGCATATGATGATTTGGATGAAAAGATTTGCAAACCCTATACTGCATCCACAGTGATTAACTAAAATTAAAAACACAAAAACAAATAAAAAAATGACTTTAAAAAAGATGAAAATGGAAAAATGAATATGGTGTAAACAAAAACGCAGAACAAAGCACTAAAAATTAAATAAAAAATATATGCAAATACAATAATTTATCTGGACCATTATTTCTATCCTAAGTTAAAAATAAAGTGGAAATATTAAAAAGTCAAACTGAAAGGACCAGGTAGTCTTTTATAGTCTTCAACCTTTTATGTCTCTCATTCTAAATTTCCCCTCAATTTCTTTTTTAAATTACAGCCACTCCAACAATCAAATACCCCATGTGGGTCTAGATTCTCCAACTACATGTGGCCACTTATGACAGAGTAGTATGACATGGGCCTATTCAAGTCAATTGGTCAACATGTAAGTTTGAGTTCACCAAAGCAGAAGCCATTCTATGAAATTATTATTTTCTGTAGCTCAACACCTATTTTTTTAACATCCATTGAGTCTAGTAATGAAACATTAAGGCCATGAGTGAGTTGTAGTAGTTCAAAAATATTTAGACTTGAGAGTCCTCAGTGGTTGATACCTTTTAATGGCTAACTGAAAAGATGGTAACAAATTGCAAGCTTTCGAGACTACTCAGGTCTCTTCATCAGGCAAAGACTAATACAACATCTGAAGAATCACATATTTATATACAACAGGACACAGGAATAATGCAATAGATAAGACAAGTGACGTGAAGCAGAACTCTCATTATGGCAGAGGGATGAACATAAATATTGTAGTAGTTCAGCAATTTTGCAAGTGACTTAAAGTATAAAGCAATAGGTTTACCGAAGTCACTTCAAAACCCAAGGATGTCATTAAGAAAGATTGAGTTCACACTTTCAACATTAACCCCATTTTAAATGGGCTTTCCAATTTAATAAAATGTGGACCCCAAATGCTTCCATCTACATAATATAACTAATAGTAGCAGACACTCACCCTCCGCTTTCGAGAGCCAGGTTTCCGATTTAGTAGTGTCTAAAATTTAGGATTTTTAGAATATTAGCAGAATTCAGCTGTTTTCCATTACCTTTAATGTACTTCATAATGCTTTCATGTTTAAAGAATCAACTTTATTGTTTCACTTCTTAAAGAGGTTGTCCGGCCTTAGTCTACAAGTCTGCAGTCTGCAGTCACTCTGCAGTTACTCTAGCCTTGCCCAAAACATGTGTATTGAGCATGGCCGCGTATGACTTCTGAATTGTAAAGTACTGCGGAATATATTGGCGCTATATAAATAAAGATTATTTGTTGGCACGTTATCGCATGTAGGAAAATCACATACTTGCGGTCACACGCGCACCATTCCCGGAGGCCAGAACCAGAGAATCTCCACAGCAAGTAGTGCACGAGATGTGAGGATTCACAAGTCTGCAGTCACTTTTTTTGAATGGAAACCACTCTAAGGGCTCATACTCACATGCGAGGAAATCGTCCGATGCTCGCATGTGAAATCCCAGCTCTGGCGCTGGCACTCGGTAGTGGAGCGAGCGGCTGCATATAAACACATGCAGCCGCGCACTCTACTCCCGAGTGTTGGCGCCAGAGCTGGGATTTTACATGCGAGCATCGGACGATTTCCTCGCATGTGAGTATGAGCCCTTAGAGGTAGGGAATTACCATAGTTTCTGTATTAGACAAAAAATTAAGAGTTAGTTGGAGCTGATATTATAAGGATATAAAATAACTAACTGATTCATTAAAAAGACAAAAAAACTATGTTTTCAATAAAGTCGATACTTGAAACATGATGTGACATGAAGTATTTAAAAAGTAATAAAAACTAGCTAATTTCTGCTAACAAAATAATTATAAATTATAAAAAAAATAACTTAACAAAATATTTAGTGTTTTTATGGCAAATATTTAATATCAGAAGTTGTGAAATACCACTGAGTACTATGATAGATCATATCAAGAGCACCATCTGTCTTTCTCCCTGAAGCTACTGCCTCTGTTCTTGCTGTGATGCCAAGAGAAGAAAGTTTCATTGCAGCTACAAACAGGATGTGGCAACAATCAATCCCTTAAAAGTATAATGACAATTGATTACATGTTTAGATCCCAGAGTGATATAATATAATCTATAGATATTACAAATTAAAGAAACACCATAGGCATGTTGTAACAACTGCTGTTAGACCATAGACCAGAAGGATTGCCTGGGCAATTAATTTATTAAAATTAGTTTTGCTCATTAAATGTTTCACATAGATACAAAGTTAGATATACAGATAATAGATAGATAGATGATAGATAATAGATGATAGATAATAGATGAGATAAATTAGATAGATAGATAAATAATATATAGATAGGTAGATAGATTGATCTAAATGTGTGAACTTTCTTCAAGGCTTCAAGAAGGTTCACACATTTGTACCAAAACGTTGCTACCATGGGCTAAATAAACCACTCTTTTTGCCACAGTTTTTGGAGTGTTGCCTTCAGTCTTGGCTGTTTATCTGGATAGTTTGGTCCTTGCCAGGGAGGCTTTGCACCCATACCCTTATGGTGCTATTCCTTTTCTTCCTTTTAGTTGGACCTTCATTGACCTAATAGTGATCACCCACTGTGTTGAAAGGTGACAACTTGTATTTTCTTGACAAATTTGCTTTGATTCTGCCTGGGATGTAGATTGTTGTAGTAGAAACCTTCCACCCAGTAAAATTAACCCCTTAATGACGGCTGATATGCCTTTTAATGGCGTCAGTTAAGGGTACTTATTCCTCAGCACAGCTTTTTAATGGCGCTGAGAAATAAGGTTATAGCGCCATTTTTTGGGGGGGAAAAAAAGTGCGTCTTATGGTTCGAAAAATACGGTAATACTTTGAAAATTGCTAAATTTTCAAAATTTTTGCCAAATTTCCATTTTTTCATTAATAAACGCAAGTTATGTGGAAGAAATTTTACCACTATGATGAAGTACAATATGTCACAAAAAAAATCTCAGAATCAGTTGTATCTTGTTGAAGCATTCCAAAGCTATAATCTTATAAAGTCAATTGTAAAAATTGACATTGTCATTAAGTACCAAACTGGCTCTGTCACTAAGGGGTTAAAGCCCCTTTAGAGAAGCAATTTCTCATTATCATATTCTATTCTGGCAAGATCTAAAAAAGTATTTCTGTTTTTTTTTCCTAATATCTTAGCTCTACTGCCTCATTAAGGCACAGGCTGAAAAGTTTGCAAGTATTTCAGTGAATATAACCCATTATTCTGCTCAGATACCCAATTTTGTGTGTATTTTTCATACCTTTATTCGCTAACATTGCCCAGAAATACGAATATATTTGTCTTCACTTTTCTATCGAAAGACTGTCTAGTTTTAAATGAGCATCGGGTTGAAATTATGCATGATTTTACTTGTACTTGTGAATATTTAATGTAGCAAAGTAGAGTCATTTTCTTGTAATCCTTCACTAATTTGACATTTTTGTGCTAAATAAAAACAGAATAGCAAAGTTGTCGGATCATCTGGGAAAATGTGAAAAATCATATGCGATGTGGAGATCATAAAATAAAAGTCAGCATAAAAGTACAGGATAACTTTCAGATTCATTTTCACATTTTCAGTTCCAGAAAAGCTTAACTAAAGGAATGGATAAAATGTACAAGGAAGAAACAAAAGAATATAGTAAAGGATTGCAAGATCTATGTATGAGGTTGTTGAATTTAGGAAAAAACATTTTTATATCTTCTATTAGGTAATTCTGACTTGATAGATAAGGTGGTTTCATATTCTGGACCCCAACTATTATCCAGAGCAGAGAGCAGATCAGAAGAATATTACTTACTTTGGAGGTCTCGTCGTGACCATATAGTGCATTAAGTTCAATAGCAATTATGAAATGCTGAAAGTGTAACCATCATTTTAACTTTTTTTTTCAAAAATTAATAGTACATGTGAAAATAAGAAACTTTATATTAAATCTTGTCAGAGAAATCTCCTTCGTTCTCCTCCTGGACTGATGTTTCCTTCTCAGAATTCTTAATTAAGTGGTGAAATTTGTCCAGTGACAAATTTTTCAGTGTACTATTGATTCATGAAATAAAAATTACCGTTAAACGATTACTCTTTAATTTTTCTGGTGGTGACACTGCAGAATAAATGCTTCAAAATTCCCATAAAGTTCATTATTTGAATTCCAAATCTGAGGATGGTCCAAGGATCAACTTCTTTGGGGGCTTCATATGCTGAGGTTTTTTTCTCCAAAGAAATATTTTTAATTATTTTTTAAATAAGTATTGACCTAAACATTATATCCAACAAAATATGCTACTACATAATATTGTTATATTTTTGTAAACCACGATAATTTCTGTTTGCAACTTTTTTGTTTATTTAGATAAATATACTTTTTTAGATTTTTGCCTTCAATTTTTTAACTTTTGATTTCTAAAAACTATTCTACTTGTTTTCATAAATATGTTTTCCATTGTCTTCTCTTTGCGCTTTAAGTGGTTTTATGTAATTTGTATTTAATGTAATGATTTCAATACTGAAGTTCTATGAAATACTAAACTACCATGTGACTCTTCTTAGATATTTCTGTATGTTAGGACAAAGGGACCTGACATTATTTTCCGTTGAATAGAACCTACAAAAGTTTTCAATTTGGAATTATTGCAGTTTTGCAGTAAACAAAATTGGCAAGAATTTTCAAACCATTTCGTACATGTATGTAATAACATTAGAAATATGTCTTGATCAGTTAATGCTGGGTGTTAGGTATTTCATTTTTAATACGGCTTTTCTTTTTTAGGGCTCATTCGTGTATCATTGTAAGCATTGTTTTTGTAAATCACTGTTCTTTTTCCATTACTGTATTGCATTTGTTGAATATTGTTCATTGCTTTTTTATGTTGCCTTAAACTAATGCTTTTTTGGATCCATTGGCCTCTAAGAAAGAGTTTTAAAATGAGATGTAGACAAATAATTTCACTATGGTTGGTACAAAACAGGAAAGAATATTTATGTAATTATTTTGCTGGTTTACAATCATTGGCCATATATTTAGAGTTTATTCAAAAGCTTTTTTTATGAAAGTTAACATTTACTAAATTGAAAAATTCTGGAGCTTTATCGGGATTGCGTTATTTCAAAAACTCTGTATCAACTGAAGCAAGGTCAGTATTTAGCATTCAGTCACAAACTGTATTGAAAGACAAATGGGTTAGTTATTTTGGCCAGAGAAAGCTGTTTCATTCCACAGTTGTTTGGGGTGAGTCCTAAGTGGTGATTTCCTGTCTTTAACTTCCATATTCCCCCATTGAAGAAAGCCTAATGTTCAACTGATTGTTATAATACATATTGAGAGGGCCTTGGGATCTCGTATTACTGCCAAAGAAAGCTGCCACATTCCTCAGTCTTTGGATTGTAGTATGATATGCCACAGTTAAATTGAATGACTATGACTACCTGAATGACTACAATACTTGAACAAGTGGGTCATCAGAAACAGTCTTCTAGCAAAGTTCTAAACTTTTTTTTATCTATATGTCATGCTTTCATGAATATCACAAGTAGTCATTATGGAGATGACAACTGCTTAATGCACATTTACACCTCAAAAATTAGTTATCTTTCAGCCCAACTAACAAATGACATGACAAAATATGAGTGTCTTTAAGAGCTAACCACCTTTTAAAAAATAAAAAAACCTATGCTCACTTTACTGCTCACCTCTCCAGTACCTCCACTTTTCACCATCCTTTGTCCGGTCTTTGGCACATCTTATCACCGTCATCGAGCGCTTGATCGCCATGTCTCTTCATACAAGGTGTCTCGGTTCCTAGAGTGGACCACTGGATCGCGGTACCGATCGAGCCCGGGCAAGCTGACCAGGTGAAACCGACCCCTATACAGGGAGCATTAGTGGCAGGCCCGGCGGGAGGGTATACCGCAATGGCTAGTACCAGGGACCGGCTCGTAGGAGACAGAGAGACCAAGACGGCACAGATTGCACACTGGGAAATGCACAGGGGACCAGAGCAGAGCGGAGTGCGCATTGGGTAAAGTATAGGAGACCAGGGCAGAGTGCGCATTGGGTAATGTCTAGATCAGAGCAGAGCAGAGTGTGCACCGGGTAATATACAGGGGACCAGGGCAGAATGGAGCACACACTAGGTAAAGTAGGGAGACCAGGGCAGAGCAGAGTGTGCACCGGGTAATGTAAAGGTGACCAGGGCAGAGCGGAGCGCACACTGGGTAAAGTACAGAAGACCAGGGCAGAGCAGAGCGCGCACTGGGTAATGTATAGGAGATCAGGGCAGAGCAGAGCGCGCACTGGTAATGTACAGGAGATTCAAGGTTAGACAAAGCATACACCTTGGGGAAAGTGCGTGCTGGGACCTGAGACACACCAGTACAGAGTATGCGCAAGAGTGAATCAACAGGCACCGATGTGAGGGAGAGAGTGCCAGAAATACTGACGCCAGACACAGAGGAGAAGGGCACTTCCACGTCAGGACACCGGAAACTGAATAAAGGAATCCATCAAGCACGTGCCCGCAGCCTAATGAGGCACACGGCACAGGCTCAGACCACAGACGCCACGGGGGACACCTGGTGTGACCCCACACCACCAGCAAGGGAGGCCCAAAGAACGGTGGCAGAGCGGCCCGCCTCAGCGGTAACACAATGCCAGAACTTTAGGCTATGATGAGACTTTTCCACGCAAGGTCCAGGAGCACATCATAATGCCATGATGTTGCGACCTTATGCACGCTTATTCGTAGAGCCTTCCTGTGCCTTAACAGGGACAAAAGTCCTGGTCTTGCGTAAAAAGGCCCAAGGATTCAGTACTCGATAGTAGTGACAATTAGATGCACCGAGGACTGCAAAAGGGTTGGCAAAAAGCAGATGAGCCGTAGAGGTGAGTGGTAAGGTGAGCATAGCATTTTTTTTTACTTTCGGGATCTTACATTTATTTATGCTATGGGGTCCAAAGAGACCCAAGAGCATAATGAGGGATATTCAATTCATGGAGAGTAACATCACTGTGTATCGAATTTCCTGGGCAAGTCCGAGTGATTTGGTGAATTCAACTTTTGTTAGATCTACTCATCTCAACTAACCAAAATAATATTTTAAATAAATATAATATTTTATAACTTTTTTAAGTTTCGTGATCATTTAAAGAGGACCTGTCACAATATCAAAAGTTGCTTAGTTTTTTCACTTATTTTATTCCTTCTGCTCCCCTGAATTTTCTGTTTTCAGTGATATGGGCCTTTTTATTTATGGTCTTTACCAAAAGGGCATTGCTCATGGTGTTATTATGCAGAGCAGCCTAATAACATGGTCCCAGAAAAGGCTGTCTGCAACGACCCCTTGGAAAAGACCATAAAGTTAGCACTAAATAAAAAAAAAGTATCTGGATATGTAATATAGATTTTAAAAAAACACTATATTTATAAGAGCAGCAAGAATAAAATAATAGGCACTTTTAGCTTGTGACCCGCTCTCTTTAAGTCTTTCAACCTTATAAAATGTTGAGGTGCAATATTCCAGATTTTACAGCAGTGGTAATGGTTTTCCTTTGAAGCCTTGCAGAATAGATTAACTACCTATAAAGCAACATATTATTATACAAAAATATTTCTACTTGAAGGGGAGGTTTGCGCCACTCTTTTTGTACAGAATTTAATGTTCAGAATCTTTATTTGCCTCTCATATGCTATTTTGTATTGAAATATATTTTAAATTCAATAAACTTGCTTGACATGTGTTTGTACATTTTTCTAGTGTTCATTTTAGCATAAAGTGACAGCAAATAATTTTTTGAACAAGTTAGAAATAAAAGAAAGCAATTTCTGCTATGGCAAGTTTTATTAAAATTCCAGGAGTGTAAAAAACGAAAATCAGCAGCCTCAGTTACAATTACATTTTAATGAAGTCAGTCAGTTATAGGTGGCAGAAATACATTTCATTAAACCAAGAATTCACACCATGAAATGCTAAACTAGTTTATTTTGAAATATATAATTAAATCCTCAGTGTAATCATTGCAATTAACCCTTTTTTGAATTAGTTACATATGTAGCATCAATGTAGTGTAATATGTACGGGGAATATTCAGAATCAGACTGATCAACCAGAGTAAACAACGTTCCTCCAAAAGTCCCAGATTCTAAAAGCAATAATAAGCTTTGAAGGACGATGAATTTGGAGCCATTTAACTGCAATTATAGTGTATTTCTTATGGGTTTCTTTTCAATAATAACTTTGTAAACCTGATTGTGTAAGTGAATGAGTCTTCTAATTACATCTCGACCTTCTAGCAACTTATTGTCTTTGATGAGCCATAGACATTTGACTATCAGCTTATTATTACCTTATGTCAACTATTCATTTGTAGTTGCTACAAGGAAAATTCATGGGCAGATGCAACTTTCTCTTTTGACATCCTCCAGATGGGTGACGCTAAAGAAGCAATGATCTTCTAGGGGTGGAATTTGATTGGCCAACCCACTGTGTTAAATGACCGCCAACTGGCTGCATGAAAGCACATCAGCTGTCATTTAGGAGTTTGTTCAAACAAACAAGATCATTCTGTGTGCATAGACTGCAATTGTTCTCCACAGCACATTGTACTCTTTGTACATTGTCCTGTTTACACAGGACAAAGGGCTGTCGAGAATGAGTAACAAGTTTCACAATTATTTCACCAGCTGAGCAAATATTTTGCTTTTCTGTAGGAAAATTGGTAGCCTGTTTGCACTGGCTGTGTAAATGAACCAAGAGAATAAGAAACCCATTATCAATTGAAAAAGAGTTTAAGATGCAGCCCAAATTTTGGGGAGGAAAAAAGAAAAAAATGTTTAAAATAAAATGGTGCGTCTTTTAGTCCCATTTTACAGTAGCTTACTGGGAGGGTTGGCGGTGGTATAGATCGGGGTCACAAAAGGCAAGGTAGTCTCCAAAGATTTTAATCTGCGCATGCGCAGTCTCCAGCGGCCACTTTCCCAAAGCCCATCACGGGAAATCAAGGGAAATCAAATGAAAGGAGGACTCCACCGACATCTTAGGAGAGGTCCAGGGCCCACAGCTATGCAGAGCCGGGACACCTTCCTTCATCCCAGCCTGGGGCCTGAGGCATCGCCCTGCTCCTGTTGCTGGCCTCCTGGAGCAGCGACCCTTCCTCCTGTGACTCTGCTCCACCACAGAGGTCTCCCCCACTGGGTAAGCTACCTTCAAAATAAACCGCACCCCCAAATTCCTCCCAAATTTGGTGTAAAAAGGCGTGAGATATAATCCGAAAAATACGGTATATGATATGCATACTTACAGCCGTATTCTGACTAGATTTGTCCAGCCACATTCAATACACTTGCATTGAGTGAGGCGATCTGAGGATTCACAAGTTTGCTGTTACACTGACTGACTGTAGAATTGTAGCCTAAAGCCAGTCATCTTTTTATATCCAGTGATTTATGGTGTATGGTGTATTCTCAACGCAGTCCAGAAAATCTACTAAAACCTATTGTTCTAGTCCTATCTGCTGTACAGAAATATCCTCTCCACAATACACTGTACACACTTGTTTTAGCTTGGCCACACAAAAGTACTTGGAAGTATAAAATTAAATATCTGTGGTGTCTGAAAGCAAAAGATAATGAATTCGTAGGCAGTAGATTATTAGATATGCCAAAAACGGACAAAGCCAAAAAAGGACAAACTGGTTTTCTCCATTGTGAGCAAGCAACAAATTCTTAGTAGGTATAATTTTTCTTTACTTCTCATGAAAATTAAAAGAATTTGCCAACAATTCTACATTATGATACATATGATCGAGAGGCCAACTTTCCAGTAAAGCATTTGTTTAGAGCATATGTCTTTTAATTAGCAATTTTTTTGCAGCAGGCCTGACCAGGCTTGCTTGTTGTGTGTTACGTACCAGCACGCGCAAGCCCTTTTTTCTGCTCGCTGCAGACCTACTTCTTCTGATCGGCATCTAATTCCTGTGGCCTTTGTGTCTGAGAAATGGTTTGAAATCTCCTGCTGACTGGCTGAAGTCTGTTTTTCTTCCTGAGGGCAGGGCAGACGCCATGTTTCTAAATACTGGTACGTACCGCTTTAAAAAAAACATAAGGTTTACGATTAATGCAAGTCAAATATTCTGACATTTTACAATTATAAATATTTGTGCATTTCATATGTATCTGATTTCTAATTAGAGTGAAGGGTATTTTGGAGGGAGCTAAACCAATATCAAATTCTTACAAAATATACAGTTTTGCTTTAACTTTGCTTGTTTTCAGATTTGTTACAAAATTTGTCAATTGGAAAACAAAAAATTTACTACAAAAAAAGGTTTCCACCAATAAATGTAATTTTAGAACATTGGTATCAATATTATAACATGGCTCATATACAAATGTTCTCTTAACAGCACTCCACGTGGTCAGTCTTGGTACTGCTGGTCTCCAGTGTGATTTGTCATTTGGTTTATGAGCTATAAAAATTAATTAAATCAGCTAATTCATTTTATAAGGATATTGGTTTGGCTAAAAACAATGCTAGATTTATTATCTCATAGTGCTAGAATCTATTTACTGAACGTAACTTAGAAAATGTTAAATTGTCATTTAAATATTATTTCTTGTGTATAGTTTGAGCTCACCAAATAGGTTATTCTTTGTTTTTGTTGTTTCTTTTTTTTGCTATTCCATGAAAAAGATAATGTTAAGCATAGACTGTGTGATGTAGTGTAGCTTTGCCCAATGAAAAAAATGAGTATCAACATTATTAAGAAGGTGACATCATAATAATACTTTGTATTTCTTTAATCATAAATATAAAATATAATCTTTGTACTTTTCATTAAGCTAACCGGTTGACTCTTCGAAAGGCAGACATTTTGATGTTCTACATTCGAATGTAGGTTGAGACTAAAAGGGGTTTTCTGCCTTTTTCTTTAAATTAGCATATGGCCTGAATGTGCTATAAAAAAAGAAAATTGCACCTACTTACCCATGGATCTGCTCCTCCATTTAGTTGTCCGACTTTCCTGCCTGTCTTCTTTCCTTTGCAGACCTTTAGTGCTACCCTTTAACCAGTGTATCAAAAGATCCTCCAGGGATACCGATGTAATAATTGGCTTTTATTACAAAAATGCCCCAATGGTTTAGCAATAAAACAATCCATTTTGGCCCTTAAAGAAAAAATTGTGAGCTTACAAAATTTCAATAGTATTGATGCTTGGATCTGTCTTACACCATGGCTGTGAAATCCCACTTTTGAAGATCAGCAATCTTGAAGAAAATGGAGAAAAATTGACACTACCACTGGTAAAACAATAAATCTTTCTTTAGGATACAATAACCGTTTCCTGATGAGGCTATTTTCCTTTATTTTTTCGTTTTCCTTTTCCTTTATTCCCCCTCTACTTCCAAGAGCCATCATTTTTTTATTTTTCTGTCCATATAACCGAGTTGTACTTTTGAAGGACATTATTAATTTTATCATGTGAAGTACTGGAAAGCGGGAAAAACAATTCCAAATGTGTTGAAATTGCAAAAAAAAAATGCAATTCTACAACGTTAGGATTTTTTATTTACCATGTTCACTATACGGTAAAACTGACCAGGCAATATAATTCTCCAGGTCTTTATGAGTACTGAGATACCAATCATGTTTTTATTTTTATTTAAGTGGGGGAAACATTTTTGGATATTTGTAAAAAAAAATTAGCTTGTGAAACCTTTTTCCAAGAAACGCAATGTTTTAATATTTAGGGATATGAGGCAGTGTGAGGGCCTATTTTTTTTACTCTGAGCCAACATTTTTACTGATACTATTTTGAGGTAGGCATGATGTTTTGATCGCCTCTTATTGCATTTTATTCCAATGAGTAAATATCCAGCTCCACAGGCATAAATATAAATAATAAGTGCGTTCGCAGCCCGGGGTCCACCTGCAGGCAGAGCCTGCTGCTAGTAGGATGGCGGAATGGCGAACTCTGTTACTTCACAGAGTCGCAATTATGGACACTGTGGCCTCATATGACGGTATAAGCGAACTCTGTTACGCCACAGAGTCGCTAAGTGTAAACGCAGAGATATGGACTGTGTCCTGTTAACTCCACAGGTACGCACAGAAAACTCCTGTGCGGACAGCAGTCTGTAGCAACGCAATCAGCAACGCAATCAGAGAATCTCCTCACCGGAGAAGCTGGTATTCTAGGGGCTTATTTCAGCCGAGCCCTAAACACGTGCATACAATCTCCTCACCGGAGGTGCCGGTATTCTAGGGGCTTATTTCAGCCGAGCCCTAACACATGCGTGCAAGATCACACTGGCGCAAAGCACATAATGTGATTGATACTAGCGCATGGCGGCACGACCATGCCACCCTTTTATAGTAGCAACTACAGGACCTGCCAGATAAGGACCAATAGGAACCTGCTCCAGAACTCAAGTAGTTTCAGGACCTTCCTGGTGGACCAATAGGAGCCGCTGCAGTACCTGAGCATGTGACCTCTGATCTCCAATGAGAGATCTCACCCTGGGCATGCTCAGAAGGGGAAAACAAGGACTTTGTCCTAAAGACGTCTGCTCGCCGCTAACCAGTATTGGCCACAATAGCAGAGCCTGGAGAGGCTGCAGTAAGCCTCTGCACACTGTTAGACTGGGCCGGGACCGACGTCTAAGCTGAGCAGAGTCCACTGCTGCCGGAGACGGATGGGAGGCCGCAGCAGGGATGGCTCGAGATTCCCCTTGTGCAGAAGGGGAACTCGACCCCTAACATTACCCCCCCTCCTAGGGCTCCGCCTTCTTTGGGCCTCTCTGCGTTCAAAGGCAGCGATGAGCTGCAGAGAGTGAACGTGCTCGGCAGGCTCCCAGGACCTATCCTCAGGCCCATAACCCCTCCAATCCACCAAATAAAATCTTTTGCCCCGTACCACCTTACACCCTACGATGGCGTTCACCTTATGGTCGTCCGTAGACGAACCTGATGTCCCGGCTGATGACTCGGAAAACCGGGACATGAGCATGGGTTTCAGGAGGGATACGTGAAAGGTGTCGGAGATACCCAGGCGTTGTTGAAGAGCCAAACGGCATACCACAGGGTTAACCTGCTCGAGGACTTTGAAAGGACCCAGGTAGCGGGGTGCCAACTTAGTGGACTCAACTCGCAGCCTGATGGTACGGGCGGAGAGCTACAGCAAGTCCCCAGGAGCAAATGTCAGAGCGGGGCGCCGATGTGCGTCGGTGGAGGACCTCATCCTCTCCTTGGACAACTGAATGGCATCCTGGGTACGGTCCCAAATGTCCCGTGCCTCCACCGCCCAGTCTGCCACCCTGGAATCAGCAGAAGACATGGGCATGGGCACCGGAACCCGTGGATGCTGACCGTAGTTTAGGAGGAATGGAGTCTGTCCGGTGGAGTGAGCCACAGCATTGTTCAGTGCAAACTCAGCCCACGGTAGCAAGGATGTTCAGTCTTCCTGCCTGGCTGAAAAAAAATGTCGTAGATAGGTAAGCAAAGTCTGGTTGGCCCTCTCTACTAACCCATTAGTCTCGGGATGGTATGCTGAAGAGAGATTTAACTCAATACTGAGTAGACGACAAAGCTCTCTCCAGAACTGAGATGCAAACTGGGACCCTCGGTCACTGACAATTTTGTCTGGCATGCTGTGTAGACGGAAGATGTGCCTAATAAACAGCGCTGCAAGGGCCCGTGCAGAAGGTAACCGTGGTAGTGGCACCAGGTGCACCATTTTGAAAAATGATCGGTGATTACCCAAATGATGGTGCAGCCCCGAGACTTGGGTAAGCCCACCACAAAGTCCATCCTGACCATCTCCCAGGGCCTGTCTGCCACCGGCAAAGGGTAAAGTAACCCAGCTGGCCGTTGTCGAGGAGACTTATTCTTGGCGCAGGAGACACACGCCCGAACATAGTCCCCAACATCACGGACCATATGCGGCCACCAGTATGTCCTCGCAAGCAAGTCAGATGTCCTCTTTGCCCCAAAGTGTCCACCCACCATGGACGAGTGTGCCCAAGAGAGTACCTCCGGTCTTAAATTGGTAGGCACAAAAGTCTTGCCCAGAGGCACAGACTCTAGCGAAACCGGGCCACAGTTCTTAGGCTCTCTGTGAGGACAATAGGACGAGGCTTCTCCTCTTCCTCCTCTGAGGACACCACAGAGCGACAGAGAGCGTCGGCACGGATGTTCTTCTCTCCCGAGAGAAAATGTAGGGTGAAATGAAACCGGGAGAAGAACAAGGACCATCTTGCCTGGCGAGAATTAAGCCGCTGGGCGGTCTGAAGATACACCAAATTCTTGTGGTCGGTGAAGACTTGGAAGGGAAAGCGGGCCCCCTCCAACAGATGTCTCCACTCAGAGAAGGCCAACTTCATTGCTAGCAACTCACTATCCCCGATGGAATAATTCCTCTCCGCTGATGTGAAGGTCTTAGAGAAGAAGAAGCAAGGATGCTTCCGACCCTGAGCATCCTTTTGGAAGAGGACTACTCCAGCACAAACGGATGAGGCATCCACCTCCAACAAAAATGGCTTATCAACATCGTGGCGATGTAGGAGGGGAGCGCAAGCAAAATGAGACTTAAAAGAAGTGAAAGCCTTGGAAACCTCTTCCGACCACAATTTGGGATTTGCTCCCTTCTTGGTGAGGGCTACCAAGGGAGCTACCAAGGTAGAGAAATGGGGAATGAACTGGCGATAGTAGTTAATGAACCCCATAAAGCGCTGCACCGCTTTAAGAGAGTGGGGTTCTTGCCAGTCCATCACAGCCTGTAGTTTGGCAGGATCCATAGCCAATCCCTGGGTTGAGATGATATAGCCAAGGAATGGTAAAGACTCCAGCTCAAACATACATTTCTCTAACTTGGCATAAAGGGAATTTGCCCGTAAGAGTTCGAAGACCCTGCAGACATCTCTCCGGTGGGAGTCAATATCTGGAGAGAAGATGTGTATATCATCCAGATAGACTACGACCGAGGTGGAGAGCATATCCCGGAAGATGTCATTGACAAAGTCTTGGAAAACGGCTGGGGCATTACAGAGCCCAAAGGGCATCACCAGATATTCGTAATGCCCATCCCTGGTATTAAAAGCCGTCTTCCATTCGTCCCCCTCACGGATGCGAATCAGGTTAAAAGCATGCGCAGATCTAGTTTAGTAAATACCCTTGCTCCCCGGAGCCTATCAAAGAGCTCAGAAATCAGGGGCAACGGGTACTTGTTCTTAACGGTGATGGCGTTAAGACCCCTGTAATCAATGCATGGACGTAATTCTCCGTTCTTCTTCTGCACAAAGAAGAATCCCGCCCCTGACGGTGACACCGACTTCCTAATGAACCCTCTTGCCAGGTTCTCCTGGATATATTGCGACATAGCCTCTGTCTCAGGAAGAGAGAGGGGATAGACCCTTCCCCAAGGAGGTTCTGCTTCAGGCAAGAGGTCAATAGGACAGTCATAGGGGCGATGAGGCGGAAGAGTCTCCGCAGCCTTCTTGGAGAACACGTCTGCATATGACCAATAGCACTTGGGAAGTGAAGTAAGATCTGCTGGTAACTCAGTAGTGGTAACCTAAACGCAACTCCTGACACATCTGCCTTTACATGCATCACTCCAACCCAGTATCCTACCCGAAGTCCACTCTATATGTGGGAAGTGGAAACGGAGCCAAGGTATTCCTAGTAGGATCTCGTCTATTCCATCGGGAAGGACGAGTAGGGAAATAAGCTCCTGATGGGAAGGGGATACAAACAATGCAAGAGGAACAGTCTGGTGTGTAATTTGTGAGGGCAATGTCGACCCATTCACTACCCGGACAGTCACTGATTTGTCAAGCGCCACCAGAGGTATTGCGTGACGGCGAGCAAAGTTAGAGGACATGAAGTACCCCTCTGCTCCTGAGTCCACGCAAATGTCGACTGTGAGAGTGGAAGTGCCTACAGTGATTGTCCCTTTAAGTGTCATCTTGGAGGAAAATGCCGCTGTCTCTAGTGAGCCTCCTCCCAGGGTCACTAGACGCGATCGCCTCTGCGATCGCTGTGGACATCTGTTAGCATAGTGTCCTACCTGTTGGCAAAAATTAAAGACCACCGTTACTCGAGCGGTCCGGGACTTAGATCCAGCTCGAGAAACCTCCATGGCTTTGGAGGAGTCGGACGCTTGAACGGAAGATTCCAGAGGTTTGGCGAAGGTGGGAGCCAACCAAAACCTCTGCCTGCACTGGGTCCGCTCTAACCTCCACTCGTTAAAATGGAGATCAATGCTGGTAGATAAGGAAATGAGCTCCTCCAGTGTGGCGGGAATCTCCCTGGTGGCCAAGGCATCCTTCACATGATCCGTCAGTCCTCTCCAGTACACCAGAATGAGGACTTTTTCCGGCCACTCTAGCTCAGAGAACAGAGTCTGAAATTGGATGGCGAACTGGCTGACCATGGATGAACCCTGTGATATTGCCAGCAGTTGGAGCGCCGTATCGTGGGTGACACGAGGTCCTAAGAAAACCTGTCTCAGAGCCTCCAGGAAGAGAGGCGCACTCTGTACCACACGATCGTCGCGCTCCCACAGCGGCGTTGCCCACTCCAACACCCTGCCCGACAGGAAGGATAAGACAAAACCCACCTTCGCCCGTTCCGTGGGAAAACGTGCAGCCAGAAGCTCAAGATGAATGGAGCACTGACTCACGAATCCCCGACATTGCTTGCTGTCACCAGCAAACTTGTCCGGAAGCGGGAGACGGGATAAAGTTGGAGCAGGGGTGGCAGAGGACAAACTGGCTGCAGCCACGCTAGCAGCCTGAAAAGCGACAGCGGTAACATCCACAGCTGAAGTTGTGCGCTCTAGAGCCACCAACCTACCCTCCAGCAGCTGGATGTACCACTGTAGACGCTGGTCATCCGCAATTTTACTAGCCAGACCCTGGCGCTAGTATTATGTTAGGGCTGGCGGAACGCACAAAATAAATATAAATAATAAGTGCGTTCGCAGCCCGGGGTCCACCGTGCAGGCAGAGCCTGCTGCTAGTAGGATGGCGGAATGGCGAACTCTTTTACTTCACAGAGTCGCAACTATGGACACTGTGGCCCCATATGGCGGTATAAGCGAACTCTGTTACGCCACAGTGTCGCTAAGGTGTAAACGCAGAGATATGGACTGTGTCCTGTTAACTCCAAAGGTATACGCACACAACTGCTGTGCAGACAGCAGTCCGTAGCAACGCAATCAGCTACGCAATCAGACAATCTCCTCACCGGAGAAGCCGGTATTCTGGGGGCTTATTTCAGCCGAGCCCTAAACACATTCATACAATCTCCTCACCGGAGGTGCCGGTATTCTAGGGGCTTATTTCAGCCGAGCCCTAAAACATGCGTGCAAGATCACACTGGCGCAAAGCACATAATGTGATTGATACTAGCGCATGGCGGGACAACCATGCCACCCTTTTATAGTAGCAACTACAGGACCTGCCAGGTAAGGACCAATAGGAACCTGCTCCAGAATACAAGTTGTTTCAGGACCTTCCTGGCGGACCAATAAAAGCTGCTGCAGTACCTGAGCATGTGACCCTGATCTCCAATGACAGATCTTACTCTGGGCATGCTCAGAAGGGGAAAGCAAGGACTTTGTCCTAAAGACGTCTGCTCGCCGCTAACCAGTACTGGCTACAATAGCAGAGCCTGGAGGAGCAGCAGTAATCCTCTGCACAATGTTAGACTGGGCGAGACGCTGGGACTGACGTCTAAGCTGAGCAGAGTTCACTACGGATGGGAGACCGCAGCAGGGATGGCTCGAGATCCCCTTGTGCAGAAGCGGGAACTCGACCCTTAAAACTTTGTTTCATTACATTTTAGTGCAATGTTGCCGAGGCCAAAACAAAGTAGTTCTGGAGTTTTGATTTTTTTCCTCGTTATGCCATTTACCAGATTAATTTATTTTATATTTTGATAGCTCAGACTTCTACAAATGCAGCGCTACCTAATATATGTATTTTTTATTTATTTTAATTATTTTCTTTTTAATGGGGCAAAAGTGGGGTGATTGGAACGTTTGTGTTTTTTTTCTTTTTTTCATATGTTTAAGAACTTTTTTTTCACTTTTTTCTGAATTTATTAGTCCCCCTAGGGGATTTGAAGCTTCGATCATCTGATAGCTTGTGCATCACCACTGCTACAGGTATGTGTAGTTTAAATCAAGATTTCCTATGAATGCCAGCTAAACGTTGGCTTTCAAAGGAGTGTCATAATGAAAGGCATCGTGGTCTTTAGTGCACACTCGGCTGTCGTAACAACCCATCAGTGACCTGTGATCACATCACAGGATGATGAGGACCTCTGTCAGCCCATATTAAATGCTGTTGTCAGAGAGGATTTAACAAGTTAACAGCTGCTGTCGGATCTCCTCTCCACCTGTGGCTGTTAAAACACATAATGACTTATTAAATCAATTGTTTTGTGCTGGGAAAGATGCGGACTTGGCTTACGAGCCGTGACTCGTACTTATGGAGCTGGCATTTGACGTACGAGTACTTGGTATATTGGTAATGGGTTAAAAAAGTGTTTCTATATGGAAGAAAAAACGTTATACTATGTGGGAATTCTTTTTCATTTGGAAAATAAAGATTTATTATTTTACCAGTCGAAATGACATTTTTTCTCACTTTTCTTCATTTTGGCATTTAATTTCACCACTACACTGTTAGACCTTATAAATGGGGTTGTCCACTAATAGGACAACCCCTTCTTAATATGAATGTTTGACCCCATTAAAATAAAAACACCTATACTCACCTCCTATGCTGTTCCAACAATCTCAGCGTTCGCTCTCCCGGGACTCACATGAGGTTCTCGCATCACGTGAGCCCTGAGCACTATCAGCGCCGGCTTCACTGTCCCTGCCTTCATGCGAATAAGTAATCAAGAGGAAGTCAAGTGAGAGCTGATTGGGAGGGCTCTTCTTGTAGTAATGATATAGTTGTACTTTGTGCTCTAAACCAATCAGATATCTCTTTTGCCTCTCTCGTCTCCAAAATAAAGCAAACTCACTGTGGAAGAGATCCTACATCGGTCTTCCTCTCCTCCCCGTACTCTTTTCAATGTTTTATACTAGACACATTGTATGCTGGTTGATGAAGCTTTTTTAACTCTTATATAGATCCTATAAGCAAAGAAACCAGGATTACAGGCTGTTGGAAGGTGAAAAATAAATCACTTGATAAGATATATTACAAAAGTTACATGATTTTAAATGAACCAGAAATTTAAATTTATGGAAATATTATGATACTATTTTTTTTAATTGTTGATCGATTTCCACACATAAACCTCATAACTAACTGAACACATCGGACAATATTTTTTCGAAAATTCAAATTTCACACTGAACTCACTTGCATTGAATCGAGTAGGAAAATTCATTTTTAGCACTAGTCATAGTTAATTCATACCGTAAGTAAGATAATAGTGAGTAGTAGAATATGACCTTTTGAAGTGTTCTACTACAGTCTTCCTAGAAGTTGAGAGTAACCAGTTTTTGGCGCTATGCAAGTACAAATGCGTCACATGAAAGAGAGACTAAATTTAGCTTATAACAAAGTTCTAGTGTTCAGTGCAATCTTGGAGGAGGTGATGTGACCTACATTATTACTTTACAATTGTACTCTATTTTTTCAATCTATCATACAAAATATACCTGCTAAAAATATGTAACCACCGTTAAAAGTATACTGTATGCAGGCTTCCCTCAGTCCATATCATAGTGTGCCTACACAAAGAGCATAGAGACGTCATTCATTTACCTGGAGCATTAGCACTATGCATTTTGTGTTCGAGCAATCGGTGCATTGATCTGTTACATTTATAACATTTTACAACACAATAACAGTAACAAAATGAGATAAATCAGTACTGTAAGTTACTTAACAGGTGGGTGCAAGATTCAATGGAGTAAACTCAGTCCCCAATGTAACCACAAATTATCTCTCTAATCGATTTGGGTGAACAAAGCCAAGTTCTCATAGATCTTATGGAATTCTTCCTTTTCTTCTTCCTCTTCTGCTTCTTCCGCATTCGTCTTTATCTTAGTATTCTTCTTCTCCCTTCTTCTTTCTCTTCTCCATCTTCTTCATTCTTCATATTCCTCCTTTTTTTCGTTCTTCTTATCCCTTTTTCCTCCGTCTCCCTTTATCCTTCTTCTTCATCTTCTCAATATTATATTTTATTTTCTGAATTCCATATTCTAATTATGTATTAAATTAGTGTTTTTTTTCCAGCAATATCATAAAATTCTATTGAGAGAATTATGTGATACGTCATATCCTTGATTTTGAAACAGGCACTTTCCCTGCAGATGATGGCTGTCATAATCAGTCATCATCTGTCTTTAACAGCTGTCAGTGGAGTTCTGCTATTAAATGCAGGTGTCAGTCTCTGACAGCAGCATTTATAGCGTGTTGTCGGGGGTCGTATCATTCCGTGCAACTATTGGTGCTCCCATGACGTGATCACAGGGTGACAATGGGCTGCCATGACAGCTAGGAGTCTGCATTAAGACTCCTGTGCCTGTCATGATGGTAGTCCTGTGAATGCCAGCTTTTGGCTGATGTAAATAGGACCCTGATTCTTGCTACAGTATATACAACATTACTGTGCTATTGCTATAAATAACACAAGCGATCACCCAATCAAAGGTTTAAGTCTCCTAAAGGAACCAACAAATACATAGAAAAGTAAAAAAAAAAATTAAAAGTATAAAAAAATAAGTTCAAATCAACCTCCTTTTGCCCAATTTTAAATAAAAAAATAAATAAATACACATTAAATACACATATGTGGTATAATTATGTAGCAAGGGTGACCAGGGTGGGAGGAAGTCAGAGCCGGGTTCATAAAGGCACAGTACACGAATAGAGTCCACTGAGCCAACTGTGAGCGAACACTCCCCTGGTCCCTTGTACATAGATGGGACCAACACAACCTTCCTCATGATGTACCTTGTTTTTGCTCCAGCCACAGTAGCCCAGACAAATCCAAAGCGGAAGAGGCAACCGTTGTCCAACGGGGAAAAGTAACTTTTAATAGAACAGAATGGTAGGAATAACATGACAAAAAGTGCACAACTGGATTACTGTTCTCTCCCTGATGCTGGCTGCAGCCATACCCACAACGGCCGCTGAAGCCGAAAGTCACAACAATCCGCACACTGGGATCTGGGTACTTGTAACCTCTTCAGCGTAGGGCCCTCTTGTAGTCCTGAAGACCCGTAGTGAAGGCTGTTAGTCTTTGTTCCTCAGTCCTGTAAAATCCAGGGCAACAGTTCGCTCTTGTTCAGAAGCCTGGCAGTGTCCTGTATAATGCACGTCTGCCCTGGCCAACGATACAGGCAGTTGTGAGGAAACAGCAGCTTCCTCTCGACATGTGGCTGCTGGCCCCACCCACAACATTAACTGCTGCCTGTCCCTAACTCTACAGGCAGCAGCAAATATAGTAACCACAGTAACATTTAAAGGGGAAACACATTATATGACAAATGCAGCACATAGAACATTTCAGGTACATAACTACTTATATACATGGGTGCAGAAACACCTTCATTACTTGAAGTGCACAGTGGGTCATATGGAAGGAGAAGAGGGCACAGCTGAGGGGTTCTGCCACCACCTTACACTCCCTGCTCTTTAAACATGGCCATCCCCAGCCATGGTAAACTTGGGTAAAACACAAAACAACAGTTCATAAAACACATTCAGTTCCTTAGTAGCCAGTTATTCCTTTAACATGAGTGGGCTCATTCTTTGAAGTGGGCCACTTTTCAGACCCAACAGTCATTTTTCCTGTGCAGGTGTCCACATGACCCTGGTCCTTTTGAGGACAGTCTCCCCCTCTCTCCTTACAGGAGATCACAGACCCCTTTTAGCAGTGGTGGGCTGCTTTTATAAACAGGGGGCTAGTCCGTGGTTTGGAGTGGAGACACAGTTCAGGAAAAGGTAGTCCAGCAGGCACATCCGGAGTCCAGCGCTATTAACCCCATGGGGTACTGGTCCCGTGATTTAGCAGGGGGGACACCAACTGGTGTCAACAAAACTGTGAGAAGCGGGAAAACAAAAACATGTGGCCGTCAACAGGTGGCCACTACAAACGGCATCGTCCTTGACTGTCATGCCAGGTCAATGGCCCTTTTTAGGGACGCGGAACAGTCCTTCAAATGTGCTGACTGCAACCGGCACCATTTAACATTGTTTCTTAAAGGGGCCACTCAGTCTGCAGATGGCCAAGGAGTTGCGTAGTGGGCCAGATGTGGCCCCTGAATCACAACATACACTTGTAATGAGGACCCACTGAAGGAGGAAGAGTCTCCGCTGTGCCTCCAGCTTCTCACTCCCTCCAGTGGTGGGTCCGTACTTCCGGGAGCCTCTGGGTCTGTGAACACATCAGCGGCCACCTCACTGCCCTGATGCACCGCTCTTTCCTGTGTGGCCGAGGCAACTGCAGCTGCAGCAGCCGGCAGTTCCATATCAGGGGTCTCTTGTGGCGGGCGCTCATCCGAGTCTGAGGTCAGGCTCATGGCCGCTGCATAGGGCCCCCGAGGTCCCTGCTCCTTGATGTAAGAGATGTAATCTCCCTCCCGGAGGTGGCCACGGAACCTGAGAGACCCAGCATTCAAGTACACCTTGACCCTGGTCTCCAGCTCCTGCAGGAACCCGCAGCCTCGACTTCGGTCAAGGTATCGGAAAAGGCCACAGGACATCAAGCCCACAGTGGTTCCTCCATCAGAGCGCTGCAGCTCTGCGAGGACTTGGCGCTCCCGCTGCCTTTTCTCCCGAATCACATCGTGAATCCACTCTGCTTCCGAAGGTACGCGGGGCTCCTCTGCACGTGGTCCATGGACATTAGTTGGAACGGGTGTGGCCAGGGAGAGCGCAGGCACCGGCACGGCAAGGGAAGACTGTGGGATCGACTGCCGAGGCGCCTCTGGCGATGACGGTGGGGCCACGAGAGGTGAGCAGGCCAAGGGTAGCACAGCGGGGTGGCCGGGCAGGGGCTCCTTACTCACAGCCACAGCAGCCGGTAGTCTTCTTGCAACTCCACCAGTGTCGTTGATTGCGACGGCCATAATCCCCAGCAAGGCCGCTTCCAGAGTCTTCTGCACTCCTCGAGGTTCCCACCGGGGTGTCGCCTGGTCCTTGATCTCTGCCATCTGCTGACTTGGCAGCCAACCTGGGAATCGCTCCTATGCATCTTCAGACCAACAGGTCTCAAACTGCAGGCCCGCCTCCGCACGGACCTCAGAGCGCTTCCTATCCTGGCGGACAATGCCGCCTCAGTAAGACATGCTGCTTTTTTCCATGTCAGCGATAATGGCGGCTCATCCTTGGTAGACAGTCCATCTTTTTTGGGTTCCACCTATTCAAGGGTGGGGTCATTCCTTGCTGATCCTCCCATTTCTCTTGCTCAGACTGCATGGGCGGCAACTCTTCCTTCGCTCGCACTCATTTTGGGCAGGCATTTGTTACAACAGGGTGCGGCCTTCTCTCTTCTGGCACCAAATTTCCCACATGGTGCCTATGAAAGATGGCGCCATCTTCAAATTTCATGCAACAGCTGCGAATTTTACCTCTTCAGCGACATTTTCAATTTTCACGCCAACAGCCGCTTGCAGCACCACGACAATGGGCAACAGCATACAAACTTCAAATTCACAGTCACAATTCTCGGGATCACTATCAGCCGACAGCTCCATTTCTTCCAGTTCAAACATCACATCCCAAATCCCAGACTCATGATCACTGTTAGTCGCCATCTCCATTTCTTGTATGGCGGCCGTTTCAGAATCACAAATCAGTCCAAGTCAGTCCAGATCAGTCCCCGGGTTGCAAAGCTGCTTACGTCTGCGCTGCTGCACTACACCAAGTGTAGCAAGGGCGACCGGGTGGGTGGTCAGAGCTGGTTTCTTAAAGACAGAGTACACAAATAGAGTCCACTGAGATAGCTGTCAGCGAGCACTCCTCTGGTCCCTTGCACATAGAAAGATTGGACCAAACAACCTTCCTCACAACATAACTTGCTCTTGCTCCAGCCGCAGTAGTCCTTGAAAATAAGAGGCAGAAAGAGGCAACCGTTGTATAACAGGGAAAAGTCACTTTTAATAGAACAGGATGGTAGGAATAACATGACAAAAAGTACACAACTGGATTATTGTTCTCTCCCTGACACTGGCTGCAGCCATACCCACAATGCCCACTGTAGCCGAAAGTCACAACAATCCGCACACTGGGATCTGGGCGCTTATAATTATTTCAGCGTGGGGCCCTCCTGTAGTCCTGGAGACCTATAGTGCAGGCTGTTAGTCCTCGTTCCTCAGTCCTGTAAAATCCAGGGCAACAGTTCACTCCTGTCTGGAGGCCTGGCAGTGCCCTGTAGAATGCATGTCTGCCCTGGCCAAAGATCCAGGCAGATGTGAGGAAATAGCAGCTTCCTCTCAACATGTGGCTGCTAGCCCCACCCACAACATTAACTCCTGCCTGTCCCTAACTCTACAGGCAGCAGCAAATATAGTGTAAACAGTAACATTTAAAGGGGAAACACATTATATGACAAATGCAGCACATAGAACATTTCAGGTACATAACAACATGGGTGCAGAAACACCTTCATTACTTGAAGTGCACGGGGGGTCTTACGGAAGGAGGAGAGGGCACAGCTGAGGGAACCTGCCACTCTCTGACAATTACATCTGTAAAAGTCCGATCTACCAAAATACAAAATTAATTAACTTTCACTGGAAATTGACATAATTAGAAAAATAATCTAAATGCCAGAATTATGTTTTTTCAACTGTCACAACACTGCAAGAGACAGCAATAAGAGGCGATCAAAACATAGTGTCTACCCCAAAATTATCAATCAAAATCAATCAAAACGTCAGCTCGGGGCACAAATAATAAATCCCTCACATAGCCCCACTGACCAAAAATTGAAGACGCGGGCTTCAAAAGCAATTTTTTTTTATAGACTTTTGAGTTCTTTGTCATTTAAATAATAAAAAAATATATATGTTTGGTATCTGTGTAATCGTACTGACCCTGATAATCATATTGCCAGGTTGGTTTGACCAAATGGTGCTTAAAAAAAAAACAAGTTGTGAAATTGCACATTTTTTCCCATTTCAGTACATTGTGAATTTGTTTCCCGTATTCCAGTACATCACACAATATGAATGGTGTTATTCAAAAGTAAAAGTCATCCCTCAAAAAACAAGCCCTCGTATGGCTATGTTCTGGTAAAAATAAAATAGGTATGGCTTTTGAAAAAAGAAGAGGAGAAGACGAAAACGCAAAAAAGGGAAAATAGCCATGTTGGGAAGGCGTTAACTGTGAAGTTACAATTTTCTGCATCAATATCTTTACCGTTGGTATCAGGGTTTAGTTAATGTGTGTTTCAAGTAAATAAAAATGCTACATATGGGCCTGGCAAGTGGTTTATGGAAGCAAGGACTTCACTTTTAAAATTAAGTGATTTTTAGTTATATAGCTGGTCAACCTATAATCCTAATGTGTTGTTCCAACGGATTGCAAAAACCCTATGAGGTAAATATTAATTCCCCAAAATTATCAACTGCCACAAGTGTCCCATATATCATAACAGTTATCTATAAAAATGAGGTATAATAGTTCTACACAGAAAATAACACAGTGTCTCATGATATAATAAAAAAGAACATCTCTGGTGGAGACAATTTAGAAAAAGTTTCTTTAACTAAAGACTTAGCAAGTGACAGTAACTGTATAAATCAAACATAATTTGTGAGATGATCTTTAAAGTGATAATAATATTTGGTAATATAGTAATCTTTTTCTAAAAAAGCAAAAAAATATATAATAATATTACTGTATATAATTCAGCTAATTTAGGAAACTATTTTAAAGTTTTGGAAGTTTAAGATGATGGTGGATAGACGATACATAAAATATAACCTTTATTTATACTAAGATAAAACTATTTAAGTTTAAGATTACCAGTTGAATTCTGGTGTTGAAATAAATGTGACAGGTATAAATAATAAAGTCCTAAGTGGGAATTACACTGTCAGTATTTGGACTGTGAAATTGATGACAAAAAGTGTGTAAAGATTGCCCAGTTAAGTCCCAGGATCTTTCCTGCCATGAAGATTTAATTGCCATAGAACTTAAAGGGAGAATCGTATGATCTATAATTCATAATAACTAGTTAAAATGAATATTAGTCTTTTTAAAACATTAAACTTAAGACTTGATTGAAAAAAGCAACAAAACACAATTATCTAAACTATCCACTGTATTGCAGGCTATCTTCAGAAAATAATAAGGTTTTTGTGCTAAATTAATTTTTTTAATTTGTTGGTATGTTTTTCAGATCTGTATATAAAAATCATAAATTTTGCAATTTTCACACTGGCCACTGAGGTTATTCTAGCCTCATACTGCTTGGTTTTTCAGGAAATGTACATTTACATTAGCAGCAATAAACTGACTCAGACCCTATCTTCTTTATTAAAACATCTAATGAGAGTGTGCAAAAGTCATTGTAAAAGGAGGAGGCGCTGATAATTTGCCATTTGTTAATGGTAGATTTTGTGTGCTATCAGCTATGTATAAAGGTGTTGCCTGCTATTGCAATCCTGCCTCTGATGATAGTGAAACTGCTGAAAAGTTTTCTGTGCAGAACAGGAAGTAGTAGTCTAAAATAGCCCTAGTGGTCAATGTAAAAATTGCAAGAGTTCAATTTTATTTTAATACAGTTTGGAGTGTGGAAAAAACTAAAACATTGCAAAAAAATTAAAAAAGTAACAGTAGAAACCCAATTCAACAAAAGGTAATTATATCATTATACATACACTTTAATTCATTGTATTTTTTTTTTTTTTTTTAAAAAAGCAGTATACATGAATATCTTATTTGGGCAAACTGAGATTTTTACATCTGCCAGAAGCCTATAATTCCCCACTTTTGTCTGCAGGCTGTCAATAAATCTCCTTAGTACCCCAAAATATCTTAGTCCAGGCTAGTATCTGTGTTGGAGTATCCATTGGAAAACTCACAGATTGCATCATTTCTACCCGAACCAATAGTGCAATATTATGCTCTATTTTTCCAAATAAATGATGGACACCTTAATGGAAACCTGCCAGAATGAATTTAAAGGGAACCTATCAAGTCCTTTTTCAATATTAAACTGCCCCCAATGTCTTGCTAGTGATGCAATGTGCATCACTAACATGGTCTTCTCGAGCAAAACTTCCCTCTAGCTCAAAAAAACACTTTTTATCTTTAGGTGAATTACTAGCAAGACATTGGGGCAGTTTAATATAAAAAAGACGTGACAGATTCTCTTAACGTCAATGAAGTCCTTCTGGTGCTGGTTAGGCCCCAGCATGTAATAGATCTGTCCCATGCTTGAGTTTCTGTTATTTATCACTAATACCAATCAGATTAAAGGAAATTAGAAAGTTGGCGTAAACCTAAATTTAAGAATCATTCAGTAAATATTTGACAGAGAGAAGGGAAGAGGAGGAGTGCAATTAACAAGTGCGGGTAATTCAATTATATGTGAGAAACTTGCCATCTCATTCAATATCATCCCACAATGAGAAATAGTGATCAGGCTACTAAAAAATAGTGCAAAGTAAAAAAAAAGTTATTAAAAATGCAAAAAAAAAGGCCAAAACTTGATTTACTGTTTTTCGGTCACTGACCCTTTGCAAAAAATGGAATAAAAAGAAGTCAAATTATCGAATATTCTACAAAATGTTATATCGAAAACCGTCAGTTTGTCATGAAAAACAAACAAGTCCTCATCCAGCTCAATGTATGGAAAAATAAAAAATAAAATGGCAAAACAAACTAAATATATTTTTTACAATTGTATTTTTTTACCATTAAAACAAAATGAAAACAAAGTATATACAGTAAGTTTAGTATCACTGTAATTGTAATGACCTGAAAATATTTTTTATTCCACAATAAGTCATCTTTACTGCGCAATGAACTCTTTAAAATAAAAGCCATAAAATAATGGTGGAACTGCATTTTCTCGTGACTCCACCGCACTTGGATTTTTTTTCCTGTTTCCAGTCCATTGTATGGTAAGATCCTTGAGATATGTATTTCTCAATATTAAGGACAGTAAGTAACGGGCAATGTTAAGGATCATAGGCAAAGTGGTTGACCAATTCTTAGTGCAGCAGATGAAAGACATCAAACTTCCCTTTGAAATCAGATGTACAGCAGTGCCAACAGCTCAGAACTGGCAGCAATGAGTGGGATCCGGTTACATCCAACTAATGTTCGGAGAATTCTGTCAAGAAGTGGCCAGAATTGTGACCAAAAAATATACTTTCGACATGGAAACAAGACCAAGCAACTCAACTGTGCACAAAAACATGACAGATACTCTGGCTCCAAATTTATTCTGCAGCAGCACAATGACCCCAAATATACAGTGCCATTAAGAGCTATCTTCAGTGTAAATTACAACAAGGAGTCCTGGAAGACATGATAGAGTCCTGATCTCAACATTATTGAGTCTATCTGGAATTACATAAAGAGACAGAAGGATTTGTATAAGAAGATCTGTGGTTAGTTTTCCAAGATGTTCGGAACAACTTCTTTACTGAGTTCCTCTATTTTTTTAAAAGCATTCTTACTTTACAGCATTTTTTTTTTATATCTGCCTATAACTTTGCACAGTATGGTATATTAATGGGATTTGAAGTCCCTCACAGACTGCTCGCTCTGTTCACCTCCTGCATACTAAAAATCATCCATCTTCTCCCTTTCTCTTCTACATGGTACAATAACAAAGTATAAGAAATACAAAATTAAAATGGCAGACAAATTCTTAAAATAGAATGTATTCAACTTTAAAAAAAACAAGGGACACTGACCTAAAGTATAACTTTTAGTCTCTTCAAACTTATCTATATTCATAACCTTGTGAGTCATAAATTACTCCATAACTCTTGTTTTATGTGCACAGATGCTGATGGAATTTTGGAATCTCACTCCTTCCCTTTTATCAGGCTGTCAGAAGTCATGGAAAACCTAGTTTGACAGCTTTTAACACCTTATTGTTATTGCAGCTGTTAAGTCAACACATAAAAGGCAGATCTCCTGGCAGCCGATGAGGGAGTCGGTGGGAGGTTGCCTCTCAGTTATCAGAAATTACAGCAGCCCTAAACCTGTAATCCAACCATGTCATGTTACTGTGCTTTTATTAAATTTACTCTTCAGCTATCACAAAAGATTAAGTTTACTGTACTGCGCCCCAGTGGCAAATTCCGACCCTCAGTAGTGTCCTTTGCCATTGTTAAGATCCTGTTCATATTTCTACTTGACCTAATTCGTCAACATTTTCTGATTCATGTCAAAGTGTCCACCTCCTGTCAAGTTATTTTCTCTTCTATTTCAAATCTTTCTGCGCAAATCTGAATTGACTCATAAATCTCAGTTGACTTGTGGAGAGTTCAGATTTTCTTTTTTTTTTTTTTGCTTTTTTTTACTTCTGCCAAGTATAAGAATCTATGCAGCAATCCAATTAATCGGAATATAGGACTGAAAATGATAAAATTATTGTATTATTTTAATACTTTGAATATTGTATTTTTATATACATATTGTTTCATATTTATATCATGAAATTTATAGCATAATAAAACAAAAAAAAATATTAAATATACTATCAAAATAAAGCCCTTTATTGCATTAACCTAATCTGTTTTTAAGCCTTGTGATTGCTTATTATTTATTATATTTATCTGTTTAGATCTGTTTTATTTTTTCATATATAAATTCATTTATTGCTTATTTAGTGAAACATGAAGTAAATTTTTGAATAGTTCTACTAGGGTCATGCAAAATAAAAGCGCTGTACCTTTGTATGGCTCCACAAATGTTCCTAAGTTCTCATGTTGGTCTGCACATCGTAGTTCTTTATGCTACAAAAAATTACGATATGTCTCCTTCTTACTGGATAGTATAGAATAAGTTGTCAGAATAGCACCCACCAGTTACTGATGTCTACATTGACATCATTCTGACATCCTTATCTACCTTTCATGCAAGTAATGCCAAAGGGTCTCTGCTTCCATTTAGCTTCCCTTGCTTTTTTATTAAAATTTAGCTCATCTCACTGGCTGCTCTTATATTTCCTGCCCGGTGTCAGGTCTTCCGTGCATCTGTCACTTCGCATTTCTGCCCGGTGTTCAGTCCAGACCGTGGCTTCCAACTGTGCGCAGGCCTTGAAGTTAGCTACACATGCACAGAGACCTCCAGGACCTATGGCCAGAAATCACACCCCAGTAATCCCTCTAGGTCAGGACATTTGGCCATGAATAAGCCACAGAGTATGGACAGTGAACTCCAGGGCCTCACTCTGACCATAATCCCAAGCCTAGAGTGAACACCGGGCCAGTGATAAGAGGTGACAAATGTAAGGGCCCCGTCACACATAGCGACACACCAGTGATCCTGACAATGATATGCACTTATCAGGATCGCTGGTGTGTCACTACATGATCGCTGCTAAGCTGCCAAACAGGCAGCTCAGGCAGTGATCAGGAAAGCGACACTGCGGGTAACGTCGCTTAGTTACCCGCAGTGTACGTTGGATACCAGCCCACTGGTGCAGGGAGCTGGTAACCAAGGTACACATCGGGTTTCCAGGTGCTGCGTGGCAGCGATGCGTGCTGGCCAGCAGTAGACCAACGATCAAAAAAATGTCCAGGACATTCAGCGACGATCAGCGATACCCAGCAGGGGGGCTGATCGTCGCTGAATGTCACACACAGAGATATCGCTGGGGAGATCGCTGTTTCGTCACAAAACTAGTGATTCAGCAGCGATCTCGCCAGCGAGATCGCTGTGTGTGACGGGAGCTTTAGGAAAGCCAGACAGCAGGAAGGGTGCCTGGATAGATAAGCAGCTGGGAAATATTAAAAAGAAAACATAACTCACACCTCACCTTTCCAGCCATCCCTGCTGCTCCTTGTTTGCTGTCCGGTAGAGATGAATGAACATCGTCGGCTCCCTCCTTATTCGGCAAGCTATAGTGCTTACCGAAGAAGCTGCATCGGGAACCCGGGTACCTGGAGCGCTCCCGATGATCAGCTTTTTGGTGCCGCTGCTGCATGGGTCGTGGCTGTGTGACAGTCACAACACACAGGCTCTCCATGCATGTGTTGTGACTGTCACACAGCCACAACACATGCAACTGCGACGTCGAACAGCTGATCATCGGGAGCACTCCAGGTATCCGGCTTCTTTAATAAGCGCTATAGCTTGCCAAATAAGGATGGAGCCAATGATGTTCACTCATCTTTACTGTCTGGTACTCCACACCACTCTCACATCGCATCTCTGGCCAGTTGTGCACGGTAGGCCAGGACTATTGTTCAGCAACAGAGCAGCTGCCGCTATATGGCTGAATTCTTGTGAAACAAAGTACAAAAGTGTGTATTCTCCAAAATGCAGATTTTTGTAAGACAGAAGTAGAATTCAAATCCACTCAAATAAATTCTCTCATCTCTACAGCCAAGCAATATTTCATTTTGGCAACTTTTCTTGCACTTCCTAGTACCATGCAAAAATATGAATTTTTTCTTTGGTGTAAGGACCTGTAAAGTACAATTAGCTTGGAGAATTACTCTACAATTGAGGGGCCAGAGTGAAAGATTAATTGAACTTGACATGTATATAACTTTTTAGCTAGGTTTAGATGGTAGTAGATTCACTCACCCAACTCAATTATGCAAATAACATTCTGAATAAACTCTGACTAGAGTTTGATCACAGTTTCATCAGAGTGTGAACATAAAGTTATCCTATTTTCTCGGATGAGGAGAATATGGAGAAAAAATTTTCAAATGCAGTGCAATGTTTCCCACGCACTCATTGACTTGCATGGCTGGGTACGATTGGGTCAATGTCAGGCATGCAGCGATTTTTTACATGGGCAAACACTGCACGAGGAAAAAATCAGACATGTGCACTGTGTCAGTGAATAACATGGGGGTATTTACTCACTGTGAAAAAGAACGGATAGCACTCGTCTGATTTTTATGATTAAATACACAATCCCTTAGAACTATATTTTACTACTTGTGAACAGTATTAATGAAGTCTCACTTTACGCCTATTTATAAATAGAAACCGGGGTTCTATGTGCTTTTGTTATACAGTGACTTTATTGGGCGAAAGTTATTATTATGGGAGGAATTCCAAGAAACTTTAGAGCACTTTTTTAATCTGGTAGACATTGAATTATAGTATTCATGCGGTACTGATGTTGTGGTTGCAGCCTTTATCAACAGTAATTTGAAAAAGGTCAATGATGTCAAAGTCAGGCAACCCATAAGAAACTTTTCTGAAAAACAATAATACATGCAAACAGTTAAAGGGGTTGTACAGTCCAAATAGATAAGTCTGTAGTTATTCTCTGTGACTGCAGACTTATAAACCTCTCCAGCACACGCAGTGTGCACTGCAGGGATTCATTGGTTTCAAACCCCGAACCGGAGGGTATATATGCATTATACATACTCCCTGCTGATGGGCGCAACCTTGCTCCATACACTTGTATTGAGCAAGGCCGCGCCTAGTCTAGTGATGTGGTCGACTAAAGTGCGTGTCCTCGCTCAATACTAGTGAATGGAAGTGAAGCCGCACCCACTGGCCGGAAGTACATATAATGCATACATACCCTCCGGTCCCGGGTCTGAAGCCAGAGAATCCCCACATCACAAAGTGTTAGGGGTCGAGTTCCCGCTTCTGCACAAGGGGAATCTCGAACCATCCCGGCTGCGGTCTCCCATTCGTCTCCGGCCGCAGTGGACTCTGCTCAGCTTAGACGTCGGTCCCAGCATCTCGCCCAGTCTAACAGTGTGCAGAGGATTGCTGCTGCATCTCCAGTCTCTGCTGTTGTGGCCAGTACTGCTTAGCGGCGAGCAGACGTCTTTAGGACAAAGTCCTTGTTTTTCCCTTCTGAGCATGCCCAGGGTGAGATCTCTCATTGGAGATCAGGGGTCACATGCTCAGGTACTGCAGCAGCTCCTATTTGTCCGCCAGGAAGGTCCTGTGACTACTGGTGTTCTGGAACAGTTTCATTGGTCCTTGTTTCTGGCAGGTCCTGTAGCTGTTGCTATAAAAGGGTGGCAGGGCTGGGCCTCCATGCGTTAGTGTCAACCATTATATGCTTAGCGCCAGTGTGGTCATACGTGTGTGTGGTTAGGGCCCGGCTGAAATAAGCCCCTAGAATACCGACTTAATCGGTGAGGAGTTTGGTATGTTAGCTGGTCAGGGTCGGTGTCCTAGATGCCCTAGATTACAGGCATAACCGGTGAGGAGTTTGATTGCCGTAATCAGGGCCTGGCGTTCAGACGCCATAGATTGTGGGTGACTCCCGCGAGGACATTAGCGCATGATCACGTTCTATGTTCGCTTAGCAGTTAACTGTGTACCTGGGTGCCTGACAGGACACAGAAGTTTGTCACAGCGGCTCTGTGACGTAACAGGGTTCGCTTTCAACGCTAGACAGCGCCCTAGCGTGTTTATTTTGCGACTCAGTTGTGTTTAGTGAGTTCGCACACATCACCATATAGCGCTGCGGCACTCCTAGCGGCTCTGTGGTTTAACAGAGTTCGCACATATTGCCAAAGCGCATTACGGCGTTTATTTTGGCGACTCTGCGGGATAACAGAGTTCGCTTTTTGCGCCATTTTACTAGCAGCAGGCTCCACCTGCACGGTGGACCCCAGGCTGCGGACGCACCTCTCCACATCTTATATTTGGTGCGTTCCACAGACCCTAACATAACACTAGCACCAGGGTCTGGCTAGTAAAATGGCGGATGACCAGCGTCTACTACGGGACATCCAGCAGCTGGAGGGTAGGTTGGCGTCTCTTGAGCGCACAACCTCAGCTGTGGATGTTACCGCAGTCGCTGTTCAGGCTGCTAGCGTGGCTGCAGCCAGTGTGTCCACTGCCACCTCTGCCCCCACAATACCCCACCTCCCGCTTCCAGACAAGTTTGCTGGTGACAGCAAGCAATGTCGGGGATTCGTGAGTCAGTGCTCTATACAACTCGAGCTTCTGGCTGCACGTTTCCCCACAGATCGGGCACAAGTGGGCTTTGTAATATCTCTTCTGTCGGACAGAGCGTTGGAGTGGGCCACCCCGCTGTGGGAGCGTGACGACCGTGTGGTGCGGAGTGCTCCTCGTTTTCTGGAGACTCTAAAAAAGGTCTTTCTAGGACCTCAGGTTACCCACGATGCGGCGCTCCAACTTCTGGCAAGTTCACAGGGTTCGTCCTTGGTCAGCTGTTTTGCTGTCCAATTTCGGACTCTGTCCTTGGAGTTGGACTGGCCGGATAAAGTCCTCATTCCCGTGTTTTGGAGAGGACTAGCAGGCCATGTGAAAGACCCCTTGGCTACCAGGGAGATTCCCACCACACTGAAGAAGCTTATCGCCATTTCTACCCGCATCGACCTCCGTTTTCACGAGCGGAGGTTGGAGCGGTCCCAGTGTAGGCAGAGGTTTCGGCTGGCTCCCACCTTCGCCAGACCTCTAGAATCTTCCAGCCAGGCGCCCGACTCCCATGAGGCCATGGAGGTTTCTCGAGCAGGATCTAAGTCCCGGGCCGCTCGAGTACCCGTGGTCTGTAACATCTGCCAGCAGTTAGGACATTTTGCCAACAAATGTCCACAGCGGTCGGGAAAACGGTCGCATCTAAAAACCTTGGGAGGAGGTTCACTAGTCACTGCTGCATTTTCCACCAAGTTGTCCTTTAAGGGGACAATTACGGTAGGTCCATCTACTCTCACCGCCAAGCTCTGTGTGGATTCTGGAGCCGAGGGGAATTTCATGTCATCTGCATTTGCTCTCCGCCACACTATACCTCTGATGATGCTCGCCAAATCGGTGACTGTGTGAGTAGTGAATGGATCAACTCTGCCCTCACAAATCACCCACCAGACGATCCCTCTCACTTTATCTATGCCCCTTCCCATCAGGAGAGTATTTCTTTTCTTGTCCTGCCCGAGGGAATAGACGAGGTGTTGCTGGGAGTACCTTGGCTCCGTTACCACTCTCCCCATATTGAGTGGTCCTCTGGGAGGATACTGGGTTGGGGTGATTCATGTAGAGGCAGGTGTGTTAGGGAGTGCGTTCAGGTCACCACCACAGAGATACCCGTAGATCTCACTTCTCTTCCTAAGTGTTATTGGTCATATGTAGACGTTTTCTCCAAGAAGGCGGCGGAGACTCTTCCACCTCATCGCCCCTACGACTGTCCTATTGATCTCTTGCCTGGAGCAGAACCTCCTCGGGGGAGAGTCTACCCCCTCTCGCTTCCTGAGACGGAGGCCATGTCCCAGTATATTCAGGAGAATCTGGCAAGAGGGTTCATTAGGAAGTCGGTGTCACCAGCAGGGGCGGGGTTCTTCTTTGTGCAAAAGAAGAACGGAGAATTACGTTCATGTATTGACTACAGGGGTCTTAACGCTATCACCGTCAAGAATAAGTACCCGTTGCCCCTAATCTCTGAGTTCTTTGATAGGCTCCGAGGAGCAAGAGTATTTACCAAGCTTGATCTACGTGGTGCCTATAACCTAATTCGCATCCGTGAGGGGGACGAGTGGAAGACAGCTTTTAATACCAGGGATGGGCATTATGAATACCTGGTGATGCCCTTCGGGCTCTGTAATGGTCCCGCTGTTTTCCAAGACTTTGTCAATGATATCTTCCGGGATATGCTCTCCACCTCTGTAGTAGTCTATCTGGATGATATTCTCATCTTTTCACCAGATATAGACTCTCACCATAGGGATGTCAACAAAGTCTTCGACCTCTTACGGGCAAACTCCCTCTATGCCAAGCTGGAGAAATGTGTGTTTGACCAGGAGTCCTTACCTTTCCTGGGCTATATCATCTCTGCCCAGGGATTGGCAATGGATCCTGCAAAACTACAGGCTGTAATGGACTGGCAAGAACCCCATTCTCTTAAAGCGGTGCAGCGCTTTATGGGGTTCATTAACCCCTTAAAGACCAAGCCATTTTGTAGGTTAAAGACCAGGCCAATTTTTACAATTCTGACCACTGTCTCTTTATGAGGTTATAACTCTGGAACGCTTCAACGGATCTTGGCGATTATGAGATTTTTTTTCTCGAGACATATTGTACTTCATGATAGTGGTAAAATTTCTTCAATATAACTTGCGTTTATTTATGAAAAAAACGGAAATATGGCAAAAATTTTGAAAATTTTGCAATTTTCAAACTTTTAATTTTTATGCCATTAAATCAGAGAGATATGTCACAAAAATTAGTTAATAAATAACATTTCCCACATGTCTACTTTACATCAGCACAATTTTGGAACCAAAATTTTTTTTTGTTAGGAAGTTATAAGTGTTAAAAGTTGACCAGCAATTTCTCATTTTTCCAACAAAATTTACAAAACCATTTTTTTTAGGGACCACCTCATATTTGAAGTGAATTTGAGGGGTCAATATGACAGAAAATACCCAAAAGTGACACCATTCTAAAAACTGACACCCTCAACGTGTTCAAAGCCACATTCAAGAAGTTTATTAACCCTTTAGGTACTTCACAAGAATTGAAGCAATGTGGAAGGAAAAAATTAACATTTAACTTTTTTCCCAAAATTTTTCTTTCGACACAATTTTTTAAAATTTTGTCAAGGGTATCAGTAGAAAATGAACCACAATATTTGTTGTACAATTTCTCCTGAGTACAGCGATATCCCATGTGTGGGGGTAAACAACTATTTGGGCACATGGCAGAGCTCGGAAGGGAAGCAGCGCCATTTGACTTTTTTGGCTGGAATTGAGATTGGACGCCATGTCGCATTTGGAGAGTCCCTGTGTGCCTAAACAGTGGAAACCCCCCACAAGTGACCCCATTTTGGAAACTAGACCCCCCAAGTAACTTATCTAAATGTGTAGTGAGAGCTTTGAACCCCCAAGGGCTTCACAGAAGGTTATAACGTAGAGCCGTAAAATTAAAAAATCATATTTTTTCCACAAAAATGATCTTTTCATCCCAATTTTTATTTTCCAAAGGGTAAAAGGACCCCAAAAGTTATTGTGCAATTTGTCCTGAGTACGCTTATACCCCATATGTGGGGGTAAACCACTATTTGGGCGCATGGCAGAGCTTGGAAGGGAAGCAGCGCCATTTGACTTTTTTGGCTGGAATTGAGATTGGACGCCATGTCGCATTTGGAGAGTCCCTGTGTGCCTAAACAGTGGAAACCCCCCACAAGTGACCCCATTTTGGAAACTAGACCCCCCAAGGAACTTATCTAGATGTGTGGTGAAAGCTTTGAACCCCCAAGGGCTTCACAGAAGGTTATAACGTAGAGCAGTAAAATTAAAAAATCATATCTTTTCCACAAAAATGATCTTTCCACCCCCAATTGTTATTTTCCAAAGGGTAACAGGACCCCAAAAGTTATTGTGCAATTTGTCCTGAGTACGCTGATACCCCATATGTGGGGGTAAACCACTATTTTGACGCATGGCAGAGCTGGAAAGGGAAGGAGCGCCTTTTTCAAATGCAGATTTTGATGGAATGGTCTGCGGGTGTCATGTCACATTTGGAAAGCCCCTGATGTGCCTAAACAGTAGAAACCACCCACAAGTGACTCCATTTTGGAAACTAGACCCCCCAAGGAACTTATCTAGATGTGTGGTGAGCACTTTGAACCCCCAAGTGCTTCACAGAAGTTTATAACGTAGAGCCGTGAAAATAAAAATATCATATTTTTTTCCACAAAAATAATCTTTTGCCCCCAAATTTTTATTTTTATAAGGGTAACAGGAGAAATAGGACCCCAATAGCTATTGTGCAATTTGTCCTGAGTACGCTGATATCCCATATGTGAGGGGTAACCACTATTTTGACGCATGGCAGAGCTGGAAAGGGAAGGATCGCCTTTTTCAAATGCAGATTTTGATGGAATGGTCTGCGGGTGTCATGTCACGTTTGGAAAGCCCCTGATGTGCCTAAACAGTAGAAACCCCCCACAAGTGACTCCATTTTGGAAACTAACCCCCCAAGGAACTTATCTAGATGTGTGGTGAGCACTTTGAACCCCCAAGTGCTTCACAGAAGTTTATAACGTAGAGCCGTGAAAATAAAAATATCATATTTTTTTCCACAAAAATAATCTTTTTGCCCCCAAATTTTTATTTTTATAAGGGTAACAGGAGAAATAGGACCCCAAAAGCTATTGTGCAATTTGTCCTGAGTACGCTGATATCCCATATGTGGGGGGAACCACTATTTTGACGCATGGCAGAGCTCGGAAGGGAAGGAGCACCGTTTTTAAATGCAGACTTTGATGAATGGTCTGCGGGTGTCATGTCACGTTTGGAAAGCCCCTGATGTGCCTAAACAGTATAAACCCCCCACAAGTGACTCCATTTTGGAAACTAGACCCCCCCAAGGAACTTATCTAGATGTGTGGTGAGCACTTTGAACCCCCAAGTGCTTCACAGAAGTTTATAACGTAGAGCCGTGAAAATAAAAATATCATATTTTTTTCCACAAAAATAATCTTTTTGCCCCAAATTTTTATTTTTCTAAGGGTAACAGGAGAAATAGGACCCCAAAAGCTATTGTGCATTTTGTCCTGAGTACGCTGATACCCCATATGTGGGGGGGAACCACTGTGATCGCCTTACTGCGATCTTTGGGAGGCACAATGAACAAATCCACAAAAGGTGAAGAATTGGTTTTCTTTTTTGCGCCGTTCCTCGTGCGTATTAGTGATTAGGCGACTTTATTCCTCGGATCGGTGCGATTACAGCGATATCAGATTTATACTCTTTTTTCATGTTTAGCTTCTGTCACACACTAAAAGATGCTTTTTTTTGGAATAATTTTTTGTAAGAAATTTTTGCATCGCCGTATTTTGAGAGCTATAATTTTTCCATATTTCGGCCGACAGAGTTATCTATGGGCTTATTTTTTGCGGGACGAGCTGACGTTTTTATTGGTACCATATTCAGGCACATAACGTTTTTTGATCGTTTCCTATTCCGATTTTTGTGGAATCAGAATGAACAAAAACCAGCAATTCAGGAATTGTTTTTTTTTTTTTTTCCTCCGTTCCGTGTGTGGTAAAATTGATAAAGCAGCTTTATTCTTCGGGTCACTACGGTTACGGCTATTCCTCATTTATATATTTTTTTTATGTTTTGGCGTTTTTTACACAATAAAAAATTTTATAGAAAAAATAATTATTTTTGCATCAGTTTATTCCGCGAGCTATAACTTTTTTATTTTTTCGCTGATGATGCTGTATAGTGGCTTGTTTTTTGCGGACAAGATGACGTTTTCAGCGGTACCATGATTATTTATATCTGACTTTTTGATCGCGTGTTATTGCACTTTTTCCAAGCGGTATAATGATACCGCTTGGAAAAAGTATAATTTAATACTTTTTTGTGTTTTTTTTACGGCTTTCACTGAAGGGGTTAACTAGGGTTACACTTTTATAGATGGGATTTTTACGGACGTGGCGATACCAAACATGTGTATGTTTTTTGTTTTTTATTTTTTTTTATTACATAAAAATGTGCATTTTTTAGGGGATTTTTTTAAAATTATTTTTTAATATTTTTTTACAATTTTTTTTAAAAAATGATTTTTTTTAACTTGTCCCTTTATGGGACTTTCACTTTTTTACTTTTTATTGCAGTTACAATGCATTGCAATGCTCTGGCATTGCAATGCATTGCAACTATAGTGGAAGCTGCTGTGACATGATCACAGCAGCTTTCCGTAGCTAGATGACCCGGAGGTTGTCATGACAACCCCCGGGTCATCAAGGCAGAGATCGGCCCCTGCAAATACATTGCAGGGTGCTAATCTGAGGCAGAGGGAGCTCCCGACCCTCTGCCTCCCCCCCTGAGCTCTGCGATCGCGCTCGATCGCAGCAGTCAGGGGGTTAACAGCCAGGGGCGGTGGGGGCTCCGCTCCTGGCTGTCAGTGCAGGAAGCCTGGTCACTGCAGCGCCGGCTCCTGCACTGATCGCGCTGGGGAAGCTGAAATTTCAGCTTCTCCTGTGCGATCTCTGCTGTGTTTGGTCAGTCAGATTGACTGACCAAGCACAGCGCTGTAGGTGCGGGGACCGACGGCAAAGGTCCCCGCACCGCTTGTCGTGCCTGTCAGCTGTCTGTGACAGCTGTCGGCACTGATCTACCATTTCAGCTTCTCCTGTGCGATCTCTGCTGTGTTTGGTCAGTCAGATTGACTGACCAAGCACAGCGCTGTAGGTGCGGGGACCGACGGCAAAGGTCCCCGCACCGCTTGTCGTGCCTGTCAGCTGTCTGTGACAGCTGTCGGCACTGATCTACCACTGCGTGTTTACACGCAGTGGTAGATCAAAGCCATGACGTGCAGAGTCCGTCCTGGTGCCGGAACTGGCACCTTGCCATGACGGACTCTGCACGTCAGTGGACATTAAGGGGTTAATTATTATCGCCAGTTCATTCCCCATTTCTCGACTTTGGTAGCTCCCTTGGTAGCCCTCACCAAGAAGGGAGCAAATCCCAAGTTGTGGTCTGAGGAGGTCTCCAAGGCGTTCTCTTCCATCAAATCGCATTTTGCCAGTGCTCCCATATTACATCGCCCTGATGTTGATAAGCCGTTTATTTTAGAGGTGAACGCCTCTTCTGTTGGTGCTGGAGCAGTCCTTTATCAAAAGGATGCCCAAGGTCGGAAGCATCCCTGCTTCTTCTTTTCTAAGACCTTTACACCAGCAGAGAGGAATTATTCCATCGGGGACAGGGAGTTGCTGGCTATGAAGTTGGTCTTCTCTGAGTGGAGACATCTTCTTGAGGGGGCTCGTTTTCCCTTCCAAATCTTCACTGACCACAAAAACTTGGTATATTTGCAAACGGCTCAGCGGCTAAATTCTCGCCAGGCCAGATGGTCCCTATTCTTCTCTCGGTTCCAACTTCACCCTCCATTTTCTCTCTGGTGAGAAGAATGTTCAGGCCGACGCTCTCTCTCGCTCCTTTGTGTCATCAGAGGAGAAGGATGAGGAGCCTCGGCTTATTGTCCCCGAAGAGAGCCTGAGAACTGTAGCCCCGGTTTCGCTAGAGTCTGTGCCTCCGGGCAAGACTTTTGTGCCCACTAATTTGCGACAAGAGGTACTCTCTTGGCACACTCGTCCAGGCTGGGTGGACACTTTGGGGCAAAGAGGACAACCGAGTTATTGGCGAGGGCATACTAGTGGCCACATATGGTCTGTGACGTCAGGGAGTATGTTCAGGAGTGTGTCTCCTGCGCCAGGAACAAGTCCCTCGACAACGGCCAGCTGGGTTACTTTACCCTTTGCCGGTGGCAGACAGGCCCTGGGAGATGGTCGGGATGGACTTTGTGGTGGGCTTACCCAAGTCTCGGGGTTGCACTATCATTTGGGTGATCACCGACCACTTCTCCAAAATGGTGCACTTAGTGCCGCTACCACGGTTACCTTCTGCACGGGCCTTGGCAGCATTGTTTATTAGACACATCTTCCATCTACACGGTATGCCAGACAAGATTGTCAGCGACCGAGGTCCCCAAATAGCGTCTCGGTTCTGGAGAGAGTTGTGTCATCTATTCTGCATTGAGTTGAACCTCTCCTCTGCATATCATCCCGAGACGAATGGGTTGGTAGAGAGGGCCAACCAGACCTTGGTTACCTACTTGCGACACTTTGTCTCGGCCAGGCAGGATGACTGGGCATCCTTGCTCCCGTGGGCGGAGTTTGCGCTAAACAATGCTGTGGCTGACTCCACTGGACAGACCCCTTTCCTCTTAAATTACGGCCAGCATCCGCGGTTAACGGTGCCCATGCCCGTGGCTTCCGCCGACTCAAGGATGGCAAACTGGGCTGTGGAAGCACGGGACATATGGGACCGCACCAGGATGCCATTCAGGCTTCCAAGGAAAGGATGAGGTCTTCTGCCGATGCCCATCGGCATCCCGCTCGACATTTGCTCCTGGCGACTTAGTGTGGCTCTCCGCCCGAAACATCAGGCTACGGGTGGAATCCACCAAGTTGGCACCCCGCTATTTGGGTCCCTTCAAGGTTCTCGAGCAGGTGAACCCTGTAGTTTACCGTTTGGCCCTTCCGCCTCGCCTTGGTGTCTCCGACACCTTCCATGTGTCCCTCCTAAAACCCGTGGTCATCTCCCGGTTGCCTGAGTCATCTGCCGGAACGTCGGGTTCGTCTTTGGACGACTACGAGGTGAATGCCATTGTAGGGTGCAAGGTGGTAGGGGCAAAAATTTTTTTTGGTGGATTGGAGGGGTTATGGGCCTGAGGATAGGTCCTGGGAGCCTGCCGAGCATGTTCATGCTCCGCAGCTCATCGCTGCATTTGAGCGTAGCGAGGCCCAGAGAAGGAGGGCCCTAAGAGGGGGGGTAATGTTAGGGGTCAAGTTCCCGATTCTGCACAAGGGGAATCTCGAACCATCCCGGCTGCAGTCTCCCATTCGTCTCCGGCCGCAGTGGACTCTGCTCAGCTTAGACGTCGGTCCCAGCATCTCGCCCTAACAGTGTGCAGAGGATTGCTGCTGCATCTCCAGGCTCTGCTGTTGTGGCCAGTACTGGTTAGTGGCGAGCAGACGTCTTTAGGACAAAGTCCTTGTTTTTCCCTTCTGAGCATGCCCAGGGTGAGATCTCTCATTGGAGATCAGGGGTCACATGCTCAGGTACTGCAGCAGCTCCTATTGGTCCGCCAGGAAGGTGCTGTGACTACTGGTGTTCTGGAACAGTTTCATTGGTCCTTGTTTCTGGCAGGTCCTGTAGCTGTTGCTATAAAAGGGTGGCAGGGCTGGGCCGCCATGCGCTAGTGTCAACCATTATATGCTTAGCGCAAGTGTGGTCATGCATGTGTGTGGTTAGGGCCCGGCTGAAATAAGCCCCTAGAATACCGACTTAATCGGTGAGGAGTTTGGTATGCTAGCTGGTCAGGGTCGGTGTCCTAGATGCCCTAGATTACCGGCATAACCGGTGAGGAGTTTGATTGCCGTATTCAGGGCCTGGCGTTCAGACGCCATAGATTGCTGGTGACTCCCGCGAGGACATTAGCGCATGATCACGTTCTATGTTCGCTTAGCAGTTAACTGTGTACCTTGGTGCCTGACAGGACACAGAAGTTTGTCTCAGCGGCTCTGTGACGTAACAGGGTTCGCTTTCAACGCTAGACAGCGCCCTAGCGTGTTTATTTTGCGACTCAGTTGTGTTTAGTGAGTTCGCACACATCGCCAGATAGCGCTGCGGCACTCCTAGCGGCTCTGTGCATTAACAGAGTTCGCACATATTGCCACAGCGCGTTACGGCGTTTATTTTGGCGACTCTGTGGGATAACAGAGTTCGCTTCTTGCGCCATTTACCTAGCAGCAGGCTCCGCCTGCATGGTGGACCCCGGGCTGTGAACGCACCTCTCCACATCTTATATTTGGTGCGTTCCGCAGACCCTAACAGAGTGACTGCAGACTTATAAAATTGGGCCAGATAACCTCTTTAAACCCTTCCTGACAAGTGCCGTATATGTACGGCGCTGCAGGAGCTGTGTTCCCACAAACTGCCATACATATACTGCTCACGATCGCGCAGGTTCACACTTAGAGCCACCGTGATCAAATGTGGGTGTTAGCTCTATATGAGAGCTGACACCCAGCAGCAATGCTCACAATTGGTGCTAGCATTCATCACAGGCGTTTAACCCCTCTGATGCCACTGTCAATAGTGACAGTGACATCAATGGGCATTGCAGAGGGAGGGAGCTCCGTTTCTACTCACATTGGCACAACAGGATTGCGATTGCGTTGTGCCAATGGTCACCTTGGTGAACCCAGGCCAAAAGATCGCTGCGGGGTCACCATGTGACAGTGTCTTGTAAGCTCTAACACGCCTCCTCCCTGCGATGCACAGATCTAGTGCCGTGCAATGTAAAAGTTGATGTCCCATCCTGGAACAATGTAAAAAAGTAGTAAAAAAAAGTTATTAAAATTTACAAAATAATAATAAAAAAACACAAAATAAAGAACAAAAAATGAAAAAATATTAATCCAGTAAATAAAATTATTTAGGTAAAAAGACAAATACATAAAAAAAGTACACATATTTGGTATTGCTGCCTTCGAAATGATCCAACCTATAAAACTTCCCACTATTTAACCCCTACAGTGAACACCGTAAAAAAAGAAATAAAAAACAAGGTAAAACTATGCTATATCATCATACCGCCTAGCAAAAAGTGGAATAAATAGTGATCAAAAAGACAAATGTAAATAAAAATGGTATCTCTGAAAATGTGCTCTTGTCCCATACAAACAAGCCACTATACAGTTCAGTCAGGGGAAAAATAAAAAAAGTTATAGCTCTCACAATACAGGAGTACAAAAATAATTGTATTTTCTAGCAATTATTTTGTAATGTGTAAAAGTGTCAAAATATAAACTATATAAATGTGAAATTGCTGAGGTATCGACACTATGAATAAAAGCTGCCTTATCAATTTTACTACACGTGGAATGGTATAAAATTAAAAAAAATCTTGAATTGCTGTTTTTTGTTCATTCTGCCTCCCAAATATCGTATTAGAAAGCAATTAAAAAGTCATGTGCCTAAAAATGGAACCAATAAAAACGCCAACTATTCCTGCAAAAAACAAGCCCTCACATGACTGTCAGCAGAAATATGGGAAAATTATAGCTATCCAAATGTGGGGAATGGGGATGCAAAAACTTTTTTTGCAATAAAAAGTGTCTTTTAATGTGTGACAGCAGACAAACATAAAAAAATGATAAATTTGGTATCCTTGTAATCGCGCCAACTCAGAGTTCAGTCATCTAATTACTTATATAGCACGATGAATGGAGTAAAAAGTAAATAAAATCAATTCTTCACCATCTTTCGATTTTCTCATTCTGCCTCCCAAAGATCGCAGTATAGCTAGTCTCACATTTATCCTGCAATGTTTGCTGAGCTCTTACACCTGGATTTACATGTAAATATCTGAAATACTTGATTTAGACGGAACCCCCAGCAGAAAATTCACTATAATAAGGCAGATGGAAGCACTGTGAACTCTGACTTTCCTATGATCCGACGCTCTCTGTCTTTTTAGGGCGTGCATAAAAGTACAGTCTGCCACAGTTTTGCGCACTTGTGTAAAGAAGGACAATGCTGAACAGACACCAGATGAAGTCCATAGTATCCCTGTTGCCTCATTATAGTGAGTGGCTCCCTCGGGATTTAAACTTTATCATGTCACTCAAAGATTTAGATGGAAACCCCGTTATAAGTTCTCAGCATAGAGCGCCAGATAAATGTGATGCCAAACCTTATGTAAAATATTCCCAATAAAAACTTCAACTCAATCCACAAAAAAGCAAGTCCCCTCTCAGATCTGTCATTTGTTAACAGAAATAAAAGGGGTTTCCACATTACTAGTAGCACAAAGTTTATTGAAAAGCGCTAAAGCTCCTTGCCCCCCAAAAGAAATTCAGAAAATTCTGCTCTCCCAAATCCAGGGTGCATGTCTCCAGAAGCATGAGCTGGGCACTACAACGTACTGATCACTACAACGTACTGGGAACTACAGTGGCAGTTTGAAATTTTCACTCAGCAACATCCACTACTGTTTGCTTCTGGAAAACATCCATTGAGTCAAATCGTGACTATACCTGTAGATAAATTCCCAAAGGGATATAATTTCTAAAATGGGGTAACTCGAGGGGGATTCTGCTCTTCTAGCACTTAGGGGCTCTGTATATGGAGTCCGCAACTATTCTAGTAAAATCTGGGCTCCAGGAGGCAAAAAGAGCTTCCCCCTCCCGAGTCTCGCTGTTTGACTAGATAGTACCCCACATATGGGGTATTTCTATATTCAGCAGAAATTGTGGGACACATTTTTGGTGCCATTTTCACTAATTTTCCAGAATGAAAATGTAAAATCTGGGGCTAAAACCAAATTTTGGTATCAAAAATGTAATTTATTTTTTCTTCACTGCCCAGTGGTATGAAATAATGTGACACACTTGAGAGGTGTTGTTTGTAACATATGGCACCCCAGCAAAATCTCAGCTCCAATATGGCACTTCTTCCCTTCTGAGCTTTGCACTGTGCCTCAACAGTAGTGTTTGACCACATATGGGGTGTCGATGTATTCAGGAGAAATTGAACAACAAATTTGGGGTCCATTTCTCCTACTATCCTTGTAAAAATTACAAAATTTTTGGCGAAAACAACAAAAAATAATATTTATCATTTTCACAGATAAACGTTTTAAAACTCTGTGAAGCACCTGTGTGTTCTAGGTACTCACCACACATCTATAGAAATTCCTTGAAGGTCTAGTTTCCAAAATGGGGTTTGCTTTTTTTAACTGTTTATGCACATCATGGGGTCTCCAAATATGACATGACACCTGCAGACCATTCCATCAAAATCTGAGATCCAAAACATTTCTTCTTCCTTTCTGAGTCCTGAGTAGTTTTCCTCCACACAGGGTTTATTACTAAGGAAAAATCGCACAAAAAATTTTGGAGTCCATTTTTTATTGTTACCCTTTATTGGGTTTATTTATTGGGGCTAAAAGAACATTTTTTGTGGGGAAAATCTGATTTTTTTTTTTCCCGGTTCAATGTTATCAACTTCTGTGAAGTGTCTTGGGGTTCAAGGTGCTCACCATACATCAAAATAAGTTCCTTTAGTGGTCAAGTTTCCAAAGCGGGGTCACTTGTGGGGGGGTTTCAACTGTTTAGGCACATCAGGGGCTCTACAAATGCAATAGTGTCCGCTTATGAGTCCAGTAATTTTTGCATTTAAAGAGTCAAATGACTCTGTTCTTTCAAGCCCTGCCATGTGCCCAAACAGTAGTTTTCCTCCACATACTCAGGAAAAATTTCACAACAAATTGAATAGTGCATTTTCTCTTGTTACCTGTGACGCTAGTCACAACCCACGGACAGGCCGTGAGTCAGCAAAGTCAGCTGTTTCGGGGTCAATACCAAAAGAGCACATAGTAAACCAAGGGAAAATACAAAGTCATTAGTCAGGTCACATACCAGGGTCAGAATACCAGTGTAAGGTTCTATGTATATATTCCTGAAACTCAGTTTGTTCGTCAGCCATTTTACTTTCTGTCTTGCTGCAGCTGTCTTGCCCTCAGTCAAAATGGAGTTTCCAGCTTGCATGTTCCCGCCCTGATTCTCTTTAAAACGATGTTCCTTGCGTGCATCACTAACCCGTCGTTGTAAAGAGTCTACCTGCATGGGTTCAGGTTCAGGTTCCCTTGTGATCCTACTCAAAGGTTCCTTAGCTGGAGAGGAAGGTAGGAAAAGGTTAGTACGATTGCTTTCGAACCATCTCTCTTGCCTGCGTTCAGTCAGACGAGTATCAATACGGATGCAGTAGTTAATAAAGTCACCTAACGCAGTGGGAGGGTCGGCACGAGCAAGTTCATCCTTAATCAGTGGAGATAACCCCTTTCGAAAAATAGATTTTTTGGCGGAACTGTCCCAGGTGGTATCAAGGGCCCATCTCCTGAAATCCAAGGCATATTCAGCTACCGAGTGCTTACCTTGGCGCAAAGCTAACATGGCTGCTTCAGCTGTTGCACCTCGATTGGGGTCATCAAACACCTGCCCCATGGCTGAAATAAAATCATCAAGGTGATTCAAACAATCATCCTCAGTCTCAATCAGAGGGTTTGCCCACATTAAAGCCTTGTTGGTAAGCAACATAATTATAGTAAGCACCTTAGATCGTTCAGTGGGAAATTGTGAAGCATGTGCAGAAAAAAAAAGATTGCATTGATTAATAAATCCCCTGAATTTCTCACGTTCACCGCCAAAACGAAAAGGGGGCAACTTGGGAATCCCAGCACTCGGGGCTACGGCAGGAGCCTGGACTCGCCCCTCTAGAACCTCAATCCTGGCTCGCAAATCCTGGGTAGTCTGTCCAACCACTTGCAAATTGTGATTATTGAGGTCCTGTAGATTTGTAAAACGGGTCTTTATATTCTGCAAATCTGCAAGGATATTATCAGTCACTCCGCAAAGTTCCTTTATGCGGGCCTCCATTTTCCAGATCTTTTAAGACAGGATTACTGGAAGAAGAGGAGAGAAAAAAAAACAATAGTGTTCACCTGTGGCAACACTGCAGAGAGAAAAAAAAATTAAGGGAACTGCTCACCTGGAATGGTTGTGAGAAGTCACAACCACTATCATCACAGAAAGTTTCAACCAGATATCTGATATCCAGAGTTACAGCAGACAAAAAAGAGAAAAGAAAGGAAAAAAAAAAAAAAAAACAATAGTGTTTACCTGTGGTAACACTGCAAAAAGAAAAAACTTAAGGGAATTGCTCACCTGGAATGGTTGTGAGAAGTCACAACCACTGTCATCACAGAAAGTACAACCGGACGTCTGATATCCACAGTACAGCAGACACAGCCTTCCAGACCCAGCAGACACTAATGTTTTGGCTTCATAATAGAGGTGGATGCTTCAGACTGTGCCGTTGGAGCTATACTCTCTCAGAGAACAGGTGAGAAGAATGTCTTGCATCCCTGTGCCTTCTTTTCCCAGCAGTTGTCTTCGGCTGAGAGGAACTACGATGTGGGCAATAGAGAGTTGTTGGCCATTATTGCCGCCTTCAAAGAATGGAGACACCTTCTTCAGGGAGCTGCACAGCAAATAGTCGTCCTGACAGACCATCGTAACCTTGAGTTTATCAGGTCGGCTAAGTGCCTGACTCCTCGCCAGGCTCGCTGGAATCTTTTCTTAAACCAATTTAATTTTATCATCTCTTATAGACCAGGATCGCGCAATGGAAAGGCTGATGCACTCTCTAGGATTTACTCAGCAGAGACACGTCCAATTACTCCTCCTAAGACTATTCTTCCTGACTCTAGATTCCTAGGAGTAATTCATAATCAAGACCTACTTAAGGACATCAAGGAAGCATACCATGCGGATTCCTTTCTGGCACAACCCCCAAGGGACGTAAGTCTTGTCTTTAAGAATGGTGTGTGGATTCAGGGACAACGTCTGTATATTCCTGAAACAGTCAGATTAAGAGTATTGCAACTCATTCACGATTCCAAGATAGCTGGGCATAGAGGAATTCTAAAGACACAGGAATTTCTTTCTCGTTTCTTTTGGTGGCCCACTTGCAGGAAGGATGTTTTGAATTATGTCACTTCATGAGAGGTCTGTGCAAGATGCAAAACACCTCGCTCCTCACCAACTGGTCTGTTACAGCCTCTTCCCACCCCGTTCCGCCCGTTGGGATCCATTTCTATGGACTTCATTGTGGAGTTACCAACCTCTCAGGGGAAGAACACCATTCTAGTGGTGGTTGACCGTCTAACAAAGGCAGCTCATTTTATCCCTTGTGTTGGCTTACCCACTGCAAAACAGACATCAGATTTGATGATTAAAGATGTGTTTCGCTTACATGGAGTACCGGATGAGGTTATTTCGGATCGAGGGGTGCAATTCACTTCTAGGTTTTGGCAAAATTTCTGTGCAGCATTGGACATTAAAGTAAACCTTTCTTCTGCTTTTCATCCCCAGACTAATGGACAGACCGAACGAACCAATCAAACCCTGGAGCAGTATCTCCGCTGCTTTATCTGCCACCTACAGGATGATTGGGTGGATCTACTTCCATTAGCTGAGTTCTCGTATAACAACTCTCAGAGTGCCTCCACTAAACAGTCTCCTTTTTACTCTAATCTAGGTTATCATCCTAACATTCTACCACGATTTCCCATAGAAACGCCTTTACCAGCAGTGGCTGAAAGAATCACGTCTTTACAGAAGAATATGGATCTTCTAAAGGAAAATCTGGAATCGGCTCAAGAAAGGTACAAGAAAGCAGCAGATAAATTTCGTAAACCTGCACCAGCTTTCAAGGTAGGAGACTTGGTCTGGCTGTCAACCAGAAATCTTAAGTTAAGGATTCCATCGTCTAAGTTGGGACATAAGTACATTGGACCCTATAAAATCAGTAAAATTATAAGTGCCGTTGCTTGTCGTCTTCAACTGCCCAGAACTATGAGAATCCACCCTGTCTTTCATGTATCCCTACTAAAGGCTGCGACACCCAATACGTTTCCTGGACGTTCCTCTCCTTGCCCTGACCCAGTGCTAGTCGATGGTCAGGAAGAATTTGTGGTGGAAAGGATTTTAGATTCCAGGTTGTATAGAAATCAGTTACAATATCTGATTAAATGGCAGGGCTACCCAGTGGAGGACAACTCATGGGAACCGGTCAATAACGTTAATGCTCCTCGCTTGCTCCGTCAGTTTCATCAGAGGTACCCACACAAGCCTGGTCTGAGGTCATCCAGAGGTTGTCCTTAAGGGGGGAGTAATGTAAGGTTCTATGTATATATTCCTGAAACTCAGTTTGTTCGTCAGCCATTTTACTTTCTGTCTTGCTGCAGCTGTCTTGCCCTCAGTCAAAATGGAGTTTCCAGCTTGCATGTTCCCGCCCTGATTCTCTCCTTTGCTTCTTAAGCAGCCACAGCTGAGCAATCAGTGCTTCAGAATCTAGCCTGCAGTGAACCTGTGACTTGACTCCTGTAAGCCTTGGACCTTGTACTCCAGCTATTCCTACTGAGGAACTCTGAAGCACTTGTGGACTCTGAACCCTGCTCTTTGAAAGACCCACGTTTGCATGGACTTACGGTAACAGAGAAGAAGATCCTGAATCTGTATTGGAGAGTGATTGCTGAGCTTGGATTACTCTGGCCTGCTGTGTCTCCTGTTTCTGTGTCTGCAAACTGTGTGACTATTTCTGCCAACTTGTATGAAGTAATACAGGACTTTTCTATATCAAACCTGTGACTCCTGTGTTTTCATCGCACCCAAGCACAAGACGCTATATGAACTGTACTACATACATTACAACCAGAGGAATAGCTGATAAGCAAAGGGGCAATAACAAGCGGGTAGTCAGAACACGGTCCAAAGGTTAGCAGTAGAATATCAGATGCCAAATGGCAATAACAAATGGGTAGTCTGAACACAGTCCAAAGGTCAGGAGCAGAATTTCAGATGCAAAGGGGCAATAACAAACAGGTAGTCAGAACATGGTCTAAAGGTCAGCAGAAAGCAGATCAGAACTTACAGCACAGGGAACAGACGAACACACACCAGGGGGCACAAGCTTAAAACAATCTTTTGACTGGCAGTGATCAGGGACACACAGCCCACCTAAATAGCAGAGCAATTACCAAGAACATGGAGCACCTGTGGAAATCTCTGCACCTTCCAGTCTCAGATAGGTCAACTGAGCTGTCAATCAAAGCATTGACAGACCAGCACGCCCCAGCACAGGATAGGATGACAGAGCTGTCTATCACTGAGTTGCAGGCACTCTAAACAGGGTAATCATGATATTACCCTTGTGAAAATAAAAAATTATGGGGCTAAAAGAACATTTAAAAAATATGATTTTTTATTTTCACAGCTCAACATTTTAAACTTCTGTGAAGCACCTTGGGGTTTAAGATGCTCAGTACACATAAGTTTCTTGAATGGTCTAGATTCCAAAATGGGGTCACTTTTGGGGGGTTTCCACTATTTAGGCACATCAGAGGCTCTCCGAATGCAACATGGCATCCACTAATGATTCCAGAGAAATTTTGCATTCAAAAAGTCAAATGGCACTCCTTCCATTCCAAGCCCTGTCGTGCAAGCGAACAGTAATTGTTGGGTTGGGTATTGATGTACTTAAGAGAAATTGCAAACAAAGTATATGGTGCAATTTCTCTTGTTACCCTTGTGAAAATGCAAAATTTGGGGCTAAAAGAACATTTTTTGGGGAAAATTTTTTATTTTCACGGCTCAAAGTTATAAACTTCTGAGAAACCAATGGGGGGTTCAAAGTGCTCATCAAAGTTCTCACCACACATCTAGATAAGTTCCTTAAGGGGTCTAATTTCCAAAATTGGGTCACTTGTTTCCTCTGTTTAGAGACATCTGGGGCTCTTCATTGCGAAATGATGTCTGCTAATGATTTAAGCAAATTTTGCATAAAAAGTCAAATGGCGCTCCTTCCCTTCCGAGCCCAGCCGTGCATCCAAGCAGTATTTTTCCCAACATATTGGGTATCAGCGTGATCAGGAGAAATTGCACAACAAATTTTATGGTCCATTATTTCCTGTTACCCTTGTAAAATAAAAAAAAATTGGTCTAAATTAAAATTTTTGTGAAAAAAGTTAAACGTTCATTTTTTCCTTCCACATTGCTTCAGTTCCTGTGAAGCACCTAAAGGGTTAATAAACTTCTTGAATGTGGTTTTAAGCACCTTGAGGGGTGCAGTTTTTAGAATGGTGTCACTTTTGGGTATTTTCTGTTATATAGACCCCTCAAACTCACTTCAAATGTGATGTAGTCCCTTAAAAAATGGTTTTGTAAAGTTTGTTGTAAACATTAGAAGTTGCTCAACAAAATTAACCCTTCTAACTTCCTAACAAAAAAGTTATGTTTCAAAATTTGTTCTGACATAAAGTAGACATGTGGGAAGTGTTATTTATTAACTATTTTGTGTGACATAACTCTGATTTAAGGGCATAAAAGTGAAAAGTCCTGTCTCCTCGCCTCTCCATAGAATCTCATCAGTATCAATTGCCATCTTCTAGCTGAGTTATGTAAAAGTCTGTATTCACTGAATTCAGATGTTAAACACAATTTGAAAATTTTCAGAATTAATTATGAGTGTTATGGGAAATAGAAGCGGATTTCTCTAATAAGATATCTTACCAAGTTTCTTATTTTTGTGTGTACTATTGGTTTATTAAATAAAATTTAAAATGATGGTTACTCTTTAAGGGAAGCCTATCATATCCCTGAAACCTAAGGCTACTTTCACACATCAGGCTTTTTGTATCAGGCGCGATCCGGCATGTTTTTAAAAAAACGCATCCGGTACCGGATGCGTTTTTTTACCATTGACTTACATTAGCGCCGGATCGCGCCTGATGTCACTGCGTTGCATCCGTTTTTGGCCGGATCCGTCGGAATTGTACATTCCGGCGGCCGGACAAGACGCTGGCTGCAACGTTTTTTTTTTGTTCCCGGAGCCGCCTGATAGTGCCTGAATCGGCACTTCAGGCGGCTGGAAACAATGCAAACCTATGGAGCCGGACCAGTGTCTTGACAAATCCGTCAGAAAACTGATCCGGAGTCCAAGGTCTCTCTCTCTCTCTCTCTCCTCGGTCTGGACATTGATACCTGCATTTTCAACATGGAAAATTTTCTCTTTCCGGGTTGAAAAGGTCAGGACGGATCCGGCAAGAAAACTGATCAGTTGCATCAGTTTTTTTAAATCAGCGCCGGATCCGTCCTGTCAGGCATAGGATGGATTATGCCTGACACAAAAAGCCTGAAGTGTGAAAGTAGCCTAAGAAGGAGCCTTAGCACAATTTAGAATGTGAATCCAGCTTCCCAGTAATGTCTTTGATACGTAAGAAAATACCCAATATTATCAGAAACATTAACCTTTTAATGCCATCATGGACATATGAAAATAGTCTGAGTGTGAAGGCATTTCTTCACGAGAGCAGTCTGGATTTACACACTGTAATCATGCCCACCTGAGTGTGACTGACTTCCTCCTGACTTGGTGCATGTTCTCTTCTGTTCCTAGATTCAAGCAAAACACATCAGTAAAGAATAAAACTGAAGGGCTAAAGCAATATTTAAATATGCAAATTATCGTGAATATCAATTGAACTCATGTGTCATCTCACTACAATTATTAGAATAAGGCCGGTGTCACACTTGCGAGTGTGATTTGAGAAACTCGCATGAGTTTCTCCCATCAACATCCGGCACTGCAACTGGCACTTGGACCGGAGCATGTGGCTGCATAGAAATACATGCAGCAGCACGCTCCGGACTGAGTGCCGACGGCAGTGCCGGGTGTTGATGTGAGAGACTCGTGCATGTTTCTCAAATCACACTCGCAAGTGTGACACCGGCCTAATACTGCAATAAATACTATATAGCTATAACAAAAAGTGTTGATTGATTTTATTGTAATAATTTTATGTTTTTTGTTTGTTTCCATCTCCCTTCAGGATTCCCTTAGTGAACCTGTAAAAAATGTAACAGGTGTCTACTATTTTTGTTTACGAATGGGACTCTCAGAGCAGAACCCTACCGGACAAATATATTTTTATAATATGTAAAAACTACAGACACTGTAACTTTTTTCCTCAAAAAATTTGTTTGTTTTTTTGGTTTGTTTTGGATAAAAGACAAACGAAGAAAAAAAAAATTACATTTCAATGATTTGAAGAAATTATCAAACAAAAAGACTGATCATATGAATTTTTGGAATTGGACTGTGATTTTTGAACCTGTGCCAATAATACCAATATGTGCCATGAGTCGATGTGGGAAGCTTCCATTGAAAATGAAGTTAAGTGAATTCACCTCTGAGTAGCGGCAAAAAAAAGGATTTGGAGACCTGTTTATAGGGAATTAAACATTGTATAGAGATATAAAAGCTTCATTTTATTTTTGTGGTGTAGCATTTTAACGGCTATTGTTTTGCTTAACGCATTTCTTTTATTAGATTCAGACTTTTAAGTATAATTTAAAAAGTCATTGCTACTGCTTTAAAATAAGCAAAGAATCAAAGATATCCATGTGAAAATATGACTTTTTTAAGGAATCCATATTTTAATTGTTCTTTAAAGTATTGAATTGCCTTTTAATACTGTAATACAGAAAACCTATATTATGCAACAATACTTTGTAATACCTTTATTTATTAGTTTTATGGTGAGGGGAAAATATTGATATTGATTTTTTATTTTTATTTTTTTTCTGGAGGCAGCGGACAAGCTATAAATAGCAAGTAGTTCCCCTTTATTAAAAGTGATGTAAAAAATATACAGTGACCTATATATAAAGGTCACTGTATATTTTTTTCATCACTTTAATAATATATAATAACATTAATATTTTTTAATATATGTGTGTATATAAATACATATATATATATATATACACACACATATTTACTAAATAAACATACATGTATATATTTCTAATACCAAATTCTGTTATTTTTTAATTCAGTAATGTAACAATAAGTAAATATGTGTGCATGTGTGCTTATATATACATATATATGCAGTATATATCTGTCTATAGTTATATATATGTATGTTTATATATATATACACACACACGTATATTTATATATATATGTATATATATATATATGAATAACTATATAGACAGATATATACTCCATGTATGTATATATATATGCATATATACATATATACACGCACACATATTTACTTAATAAATATACGAGTACATATATATATATATACCGTATTTTGCGGATTATAAGAAAAACCAGATTCTAATATGCACCCCAAATTTTGTGGGGAAAAATAGAAAAAAAACTTTTTTTAAATAAAATGGTGGTGCTTCTTATATTCCATGCAACTTATTGCTTACCGGAGGTGGTGGCTGCTGTGAAGCGGGGTCCCAGGGTCACTGCTGGAGGAGGCAAGAGTGAAGCGTTGCTGCAGGCCGCAGGCTGGGATGAAGGGGTGTACCGATGTGCGCCGCTGTGGGTGTTCGGTGGTGAGGGGGCTCTCCTGACATTTTTTCAAAGCCCAGAGCCCCCCCGCACTTACATGTTTTTTTGTACTGTGGACTCTGGGAAAATGGCTGCCAGGGCATGCGCAGATGGAGATCTCCGCACCAAGATCTCGGGAGATGAGATCTCAGCGCTGAGATCTCATCTCGCGAGAGCTTACTGCCGAGATCTCCATCTGCGCATGCCCCGACAGCCATTTTCCCTGAGTCCACCGCAGAGCGCACAGTAAACCATGTAAGTTCAGGGGGGCTCTGGGCTTTCACAAAAATGTCGGCAGAGCCCCCGCACCACCAAACACCCGCAGCAGCACACATCAGAACACCCCCTCATCCCAGCCTGTGGCCTGCAGCAACGCTCCACTCTTGCCTCCTCCAGCAGCGACCCTGGGACCCTGCTCCACCACGGCCGGTAAGGTATATCCGCATTATAAGACACATCCCCATTTTGCCCAAAAATTTTGGGAAAAAAGGTGCGTCTTATAATCCGAAAAATACGATATGTATGTTTTTATGACTAAATAGATATATATGTATTTCTACATATATGTAGACACACATATTTACTTAGTGTTAGATTGCTGAATTAAAAATATCAGAAATTGACAAATGATTATTAGGTCATGTTAGATATCATAGAATGATTTAATAATTAAATTAAAATTACCCAAATATTACTTTTTACAAAATGTTAAAATGTAAAACATTGCCAGCAGTTATTATATCTTACAAAATATTTAACAAAATATTACATTGTTTTTAATAATTAACTTAGAGAATTTAAAAAATCTAAAAGATTCCCTATTAGTAGAGTCAAGACGGAAAAAGTTGAATTTATCAATAATTTAATGGATTAAACAAATACGTAAAATTATTTTTTCAGAATAATCTCCGCAAATTAAAAAGATCCAAAATTTCGCAAGAATTTGCTATTTTTGCAGCGATATATGGAATCATAGCGTGATTGAATGTTTAAATGAGAAACATTTTTTTTATTATTTGCTTAATAAATTATAGCAGGACTGAACTCAACAAGACATATCCCAGCCTACTGTATGTTACCTACAGGGATGCCCAAAATTTGGGGATTTTAGATATTATATACTGTGAGTTTATATTGTATGATAGAAAGGGCACTTTTATTTAATTCTGTGTACATTAAAATGACTTTATAAAGCACAGTTATAAATGCTATAGCATAAAAACCCCATACAGTTTTAGTTTTGCTTGCTTATTTTTATTTAATTTATTTTTTTTATTTTCTCTGACATTAAACTGATTTATTGAATTAATATTTGGAGTACATTACTTCTATTTTTATTCTTGGTGTTCATTATTATATTTACTTTTCCTCCCAGTTGTAAGTTGTGTGTGCAGTAATACTATCTGAAACATAATAACATATTTCACATTTGATTTATCATGTACAATTTTCAGATCTACATATAGTCTAAATAAAAATGAATTTTATATAGATACAATTCTGTTTGTGTTTGTGTTAGTTGCAAGAATAAGCTGTCATTTCCCCTCCCCCAACCCTACACAGAAAAAAAAATCACGAATAACAAATTTTATTTTTCTGCAAAGAAACTGAACCACATAATCACCTCAAAATGTATATGAAGGTTTACTTGCAATATATATCTATTTACAAAATATTCTGTCTGTTGTTATATAATAAATGAAAGAAATTTTGTTTTATTCTGCCTATAATTTTTTTTTACTTAATTAGTATATATTTTATTTGTACAAAAAAAATACCAGCAACCAATACAAGAGGAGAGGACAAAATTATAGAAGAGCATGCCACTTGCCTAAACGGGATTGCTCAAAACTTAAAGGGATTTTCAGCTTTCAGAAAACCACTGTCTTCATGCTCTGTTTGAAACAAAGCAAACTGTGATTTTACTCTGATCATTCACCAGAGGTGACAATGCTATGAGAGGAAGGGAGCAGACAAAAGTGTTTGTAATGTGATATAGTTAAACTTAGCTGCTCTTTCTAATCATGCAAGAGGTTAGACCAGGAGATCAGAGCTGTGTCTATACATTTCCCAGGCTGCTGGGGGTTTGTTCTTTTTCTGCTGTGATGTTAGCTTCTTATGATTGGGCAACTAATACTGGAAGAAGAAATACACGCCCACAGTGACAACTAACTGGTAACACCCACTTGGACTTAACAAAAGTAAATTCATTAGTTCTCATTAATTTTCTTTACTAATATCTCTGCAAAGGTAAGGTGAAATATAACAAAAATACATGTTTTATTCTGCTGTGCATTTATTATTTCATTGTGTGCCCAGTTAAAAATTTGGTGAAAGGTCCTCTTTAAGAGAAAATTATGGGGTGCCATGTGTTCAGTAGAAAAGTGTTTTTATTTCCAGAAGCAGTGCCACATTTGTCCATGTGCTTTCTGTTTTTGCTCCTCAGCTGTAATTAATTAAAGCTGCAATCACTAAAACTTTAATTCAAAAGAAAATCAAAGAAAAGTATGTGCAGATGACAGGTGTAAGACTGCAACGGCAGAAACAGACACTCAGAAACTTATTTTTGTACATCGATCATATTTGTTTACATATACAGTATATGTATATATGTACACTGCTCAAAAAAATAAAGGGAACACTCAAATAACACATCCTGGATCTGAATGAATGAAATATACTCATTGAATTCTTTGTTCTGTACAAAGTTGAATGTGTTGACAACAAAATCACACAAAAATCATCAATGGAAATCAAATTTATTAACCAATGGATGCCTGGATTTTGAGTCACACACAAAATTAAAGTGGAATGTAATGTCCTTCAACAAGTCAAAATGAGGCTCAGTATTGTGTGTGGCCTCCCTGTGCCTGTTTGACCTCCCTACAACGCCTGGGCATGCTCCTGATGAGGCGGCGGATGGTCTCCTGAGGGATCTCCTCCCAGACCTGGACTAAAGCATCTGCCAACTCCTGGACAGTCTGTGGTGCAACGTGACGTTAGTGGATGGAGCGAGACATGTTTCAAAGCAGAGTTAGCTGGTCGCCATGTCGTGTTTGGAGAGCCCCTGATGTGCCTAAACAGTGGAAACCCCCCACAAATACACCATTTTGCAAACTAAACCCCTCAAGGAACTTATCTAGATGTGTGGTGAGAACTTTGAACCCCCAGGTGTTTCACTAAAGTTTATAACGCCTGAGCATGAAAATAAAAAAATTATATTTTTTCCACAAACATGATATTTTAGTCCCCAACTTTTTATTTTCCCAAGGGTAGCAGGAGAAATTGGACCACAAAAGTTGTTGTCCAATTTGTCCTGAGTACGCTGATACCCTTTATGTTGGAGAAAACTACTGTATGGGCACACGTTGGGGCTCGGAAGGGAAGTAGTGACGTTTTGGATTGCAGACTTTGATGGAATGGTCTGCAGGCGTCATGTTGCATTTGGAGAGCCCCTGATGTGCCTAAACAGTGGAAACCCCCCACAAGTGACCCCATTTTGGAAAATAGACCCCCCCAAGGAACTTATCTAGATGTGTGGTGAGCGCTATGAACCCCCAAATGCTTCACAGAAGTTTATAACGTACAGCCGTAAAAACAAAAAAATCATTTTTTTTTTACAGAAATGATTTTTTCACCCCCAATATTTTATTTTCACAAGGGTAACAGATGAAATTGGACCTTAAAAGTTGTTGTCCAATTTGTCCTGAGTACGCTGATACCCCATATGTGGGAGAAAACTACTGCGTAGGCACACGTTGGGGCTCGGAACGGAAGTAGTAACGTTTTGGATTGCAGACTTTGATGGAATGGTCTGGGGTGTCATGTCGCGTTTGGAGAGCCCCTGATGTGCCTAAACATTGGAAACCCCCCACAAATGACCCCATTTTGGAAACTAGACCACCCAAGGAACTTATCTAGATATGTAGGGAGAACTTTGAACCCCCAAGTGCTTCACAGAAGTTTATAACGTAGAGCCATAAATATAAAAAAATCATAATTTTTTTCCGCAAAAAATATATTTTCACCCCAATTTTTTTCCAAGGGTAACACAAGAAATTAGACCCCAATAGTTATTTTGCAATTTGTCCTGAGTACGCTGATACCCCATATGTGGTAGGTCAGAAGGGAAGGAGCACCGCTTTACTTTTTCAACGCAGAATTGGCTGGAATTGAGATCAGATGCCATGTCACATTTGGAGAGCCCCTGATGTGCCTAAACAGTGGAAACCCCCCAATTCTAACTCCAACCCTAACCCCAACACACCCTTAACCCTAATCATAATTCTAACCCTAACACACCCCTAACCCTAATCCCAACCCTAACCCTAATCCCAACCCTAACCCTAATTCTAACTTTAGCCCCAACCCTAACACTAACTTTAGCCCCAACCCTAACCCTAACGGGAAAATGGAAATAAATACGTTTTTTTTAGTTTATTATTTTTCCTTAACTAAGGGTGTTATAAGGGGGTTTGATTTACTATTTATAGCGGGTTTTTATGATTGGCAGCTGTCACGCTAAAAGAAGCTTTTTATTGCAAAAAATAGTTTTTGCATCACCACATTTTGAGAGCTATAATTTTTGCATATTTTGGTCCACAGAGTCATGTGAGGTCTTATTTTTTGCGGTACGAGTTGACGCTTTTTTTATTGGTACCATTTTTGGCACATGACCTTTTTTGATCACTTTTTATTACAATTTTTGGGAGGTTAGAATGAACAAAAATCAGCAATTCATGAATATCTTTTGGGGAGGGCGTTTATACCGTTCCGCGTGTGGTAAAATTGATAAAGCACTTTTATTCTTCGGGTCAGTATGATTGCAGTGATACCTCTTTTATATCATTTTTTAATGTTTTGGCACTTTTATACAATAAAAACAATTTTATATAAAAAATAATTATTTTTGCATCGCTTATTCTGCGAGCTATAACTTTTATATTTTTTCGCTGATGATGCTGTATGGCAGCTTGTTTTTTGCAGGAAAAGATGACGTTTTCAGCGGTACCATGTTTATTTATATCGGTCTTTTTGATCGCGTGTTATTCCACTTTTGATGATGTGTGATGATAAAGCATTGTTTTTTTGCTTTGTTTTTATTTTTTATTTTTTAAGGGGTTTGCTAAAGGGGTTAACTAATGGGTCAGTTTTATAGGGCGGGTCGTTACGGACGCGGCAATACCAAATAAGTGTACTTTTATTGTTTTGTTTTTTTATAAACATGAAGAAATGAATTTATTGGGGAATATTTTTTTTTTTTATGATTTTTTTTAACACTTGTTACTTTTATTTTTTTTACTTTTTTACTTTGTCCCAGGGTGGGACATTACAGTATAATACCAGATCGCTGGTGTGACAGTGTGCACAGCACTCTATCACACCAGCGATCGCTCTGGCATCGCTGCAGGCTTCTCAGTGCCTGCTCTCAGCAGGCACTGAGGAAGCCGCCTCCCTGCAGGACCCGGAAGGACCCCGGCGCCATCTTAGATCTGGGGTCCTGCAAGGAGGAGGGACCCTCGGAACAGTCTGATACATCGCGCTGTTCTGAGGGTCTCAGATGCTCCCCTGTGCCCCCAGTACACCGCGATCATGTTTGATCGCAGTGTGCCAGGGGTTAATGTGCTGGGAGTGGTCCGTGACCGCTCCTGGCACATAGTGCCGGGTGTCAGCTGTGATAATCAGCTGACACTCGGCCGCAATCGGCTGCGCTCCCTCCGGGAGCCCAGGTACCATGGATGGGATAGTACGTCCGATGGCAGTAAGGGGTTAAGCTGCAAGTTGGTTCCGTCACTAAGGGGTTAAAGACCCTATTAAAAAATAACTTTTATTATTAAGTTACTGTATATACTCGTGTATAAGCCGAGTTTTTCAGCACATTTTTTTGTGCTGAAAACGCTCCCTCGGCTTATACACGAGTCATTGTCACAGAGAGCCGGCGGTGGGAGGGGGGAGTGGCGGGTCACAGAGGCAGGAGCTGGCTACTGTGGATAAAGCCTGTGCCACTGCTGTAATAGCACATAGTGCCAGCCACAGGCGCCAGCTTCCAGCACACAGACATCATACCTACCTGCGTGCTCTCGGTGCTGGCACTGCATCTCGTTCCGGCCACAGACACTTGCAGCTCTTCCTGCCGCACCGTCACGTGGCCCCGCTCATTACGGTAATGAATATTCACTGCTCTCCACTCCCATAGGCGTGGACGCATATTCATTACCTTAATGAGCAGGGCCATATGACCACTCGGCAAGAAGAACTGCAGACACCGGTGGCCAGAACGAGATGCAGTGCCAGCACCCAGGGCATGCAGGTAGGTGAGTAGGATATTTGTTTGTTTGTTTGCTCTTCAATAGGAAACATGCAAACAGGGGTAGGGTATAAGGAGCCATGCATACAGGGATGGGACGGGGGAGGCATGCATACAGGGATGGGACGGAGGATGCATGCATACCAGGACAGGATGGGGAAGGCTTGCACACAATGACAGGGACGGGGGAGGAATGCATACTATGACAGGGATGGGGAGGCATGCATACCAGGACAGGGATGAGGGGACAATGCATACCTGGCTTATACTCTAGTCAATAAGCTTACTCAGTTTTCAGTGGCAAAAATAGGTGCCTCTGCTTATACTCGGGTCAGCTTATATTCGAGTATATACGGTATATAACAACGAAAGACATCAAAATATTAACAAACACATAGGGAGGGAATAATCATGGTAACTCACTCCTTTTCGTAGGTATGTAGTATAGAATTATCTCACTTGATGACAGTCTCTTATCCGATCATATTAAACACGGTGTGATCAAGAACGGACTTTTTAATAAGCTGCTAATGCATGCCAAACCCAGAGGTTAAACGCAATACATCACTTCTATTGATAGGTATATCCCTATTTTTACTTTGTGTTAATCTATTATTATTCCTATTTATCAGTATGTGATTGGAAAAAGGTCTATTTATAAGGTGCCAGTGCATGCAAAGCCAGAGGTTAGTGACAGTGAGTCACATATCCTGTCATTGGGTCGGAATGACAGGATATGTGAGTGGTCATTCCCACCCAACTCTTATAACCGCTCATAAAACCTGGCCCTGGAATGGCCAAATAACTATATGTGCTGGAGCATATCTCCCTTCAAGAACTCATCCAGCGGCCATCTTACTATATATGTATATATATATAATATATATATATATATACATTGCTCAAATGCTCAAAAAAATAAAGGAAACACTTCCACAACACAATGTAACTCCAAGTCAATAACACTTCTGTGAAATCAACTTGTCCAGTTATGAAGCAACACTGATTGAGAATCAATTTCTCCTGCTGTTGTGCAAATGGAACAGATAACAGGTAGAAATGATAGGCAGTTAGCAAGACAACCCCTATAAAAATTGTTTCTTCAGTGGGGTGACCACAGACCATTTCTCTGTTCTCATCCTTTTTGACTGTTGTTTTGGTCACTTTTGCATTTTGTCATTGCTCTTACCCCTAGAGGTACTGTACAGTAGCATGAGGTGGCGTCTACAACCCACAGAAGTTGTTCAGGTAGTGCAGCTCATCCATGATGGCACATCATTGCTGCTGTGGCAAGAAGGGTAGCTGTGTCTGTCAACACAGTGTCAGGAGCATGGAGAAGATTCCAGGAGACAGGCAAATACACCAAGAGATGTGGAGGGGTTCATAGGAAGGCAACAAGCCAGCAGAGGGATACGCTACCTCCTCCTTTGTGCAAGGAGGATCAGGAGGATCAGTGTAAGAGCCCTGCAAAATGACCTCCAGCAGGCCACTAACATCCATGTATCTTCTCAAACTGTCAGAAACAGACTCCATGAGGGTGGTATGAGGGCCTGACATCCACAATTGGGTGTTGTGCTTACAGCCCACCACTATGCAGGGTGATTGGCATTTGCCAGAGAACATGAAGACTGGCAGATTCGACATTGGTGCCCTGTGCTCTTCACGGATGAGAGCAGGTTCACACTGAGCACATGTGACAGACGTGACATAGTCTGGAGATGCTGTGGAGAATGTTCTGCCTGCAACATCCTCCAGCATGACCGGTTTGGCAGTGAGTCAGTAATAGTGTGAAGAGGATTTTCTTTGGAGGGCCAAACAGTCCTCCTTGTGCTCGCCAGAAGTACCCAGACTGCCATTAGGTACAGGGATAAGATCGTGAAACCCATTGTGAGACCAATTACAGGTGCATTAGGACCTGGGTTTCTTTTGATGCATGACAATGCTAGGCCTCATGTGCTTGAAGTGTGTCAGCAGTTCCTGCATGATGAAGGCATTGAAGCTATGGACTGGCCCGCCCATTCCCCAGACCTGAATCCAATAAAGCACATCTGGTACATCATGTCTCGTTCCATCCATCAACGCTACATTGCACCACTGACTGCCCAGGAGCTGACAAATGCTTTAATCCAGGTCTGGGAAGAGATCCCTCAGAACAACCACCATCTCATCAAGGGCATGACCATACATTGTAACGAGGTCATGCAGGTATGTGGAGGCTACACTCACGACTGAGCATCCTTGTCATTTTCTTTGTCTTCAGGAATTTCCACTGAAGTTGGATCAACCTGTAATTTGAGTTTCACTTTGATTTTGAGTATCATTCAAAATCCAGATCTCCATGGGATATTAATTTTGATTTACATTGATCATTTTTATGTTTTATTGTTCTCGCATTCCACTGTTGTGAATGCTCTGGATCTGACTTCTGAGTTTGGGCTCCCCCCTGGTGGCTGCTGATAGTAATGAAGCTGCTTTGGCTAACACAAGTCTATCATCTGGGGGCGATGGTTGGCAATCAGGTGTTACTGACTGGGGAGATATAAGTGAGCAATCTTCCTTTGATCCTTGCCGGTGATTTGTTTCTTCCCGTCCTGGTCCCATGGAAGTCAGCTTGCGTCCTGCTTTGTCCTGCAACTTTCAGATAATTGATTTGCTGTTTTTTTTCTGTGGCTTTTGTTTTTGTCTATCTCAGTATTCTGCCCTTCTGGAGTTAGCACAGCCAGGGTCCCCTGCGGGGCCATGCGCTGGACTCTGTTTCTCATTTGCCGCTGTTTATATAGCTTCAGTTCCCTGTTATTTCAGTGTCTGCTGGTTTGCTACCAGTTCACCCCAGAGTTCTGTTCTAGTGGGGGCGAGATCGTGTGGTCTCAGTATTTTTGTATATCAGACGTGTTGGAATTTTTCTTAGAGTTTTTGCTGGATTGCAGACAGTATTCTTTCCTGTCCTATCTAGACAGTTTGGGCCCCAGCATTTACTTACTTTATTTTCTGCCTTGTATTTCATCTTGTCTCACCGCCAATATATGTTTGGGGGCTAACTATTCCTTTGGGGCTCTATTCCGGGGCAGTTAGCCTTCCTCTTTCTCTCTTTAGGCTTAGTTAGCTCTCCGGCTGTGTCAAGGCGTCTAGGGCACCGTAGGCACGTCCCACGGCTGCTTCTAGTTGTGCTGTCAGTTTAGCGGTATGCAATCCGTTAGTTACCAACCTCCTCTCTGGGTGTCTGGTTGCCTGGTCTATTTTTGCTGCTGTCCTCCTCGGCTACCAAATCATAACAGAATCACCGGCCTTACTGTAAATTCTATGGTACTCAAAAGAAGGAAAGAATAGTAAAAAAAAAAAGAGTTGTCAGAATTTTTTATATATTTTTTCCTCTTTTTCTCTGGGGCCGTAGGAGGATTTTTTTCTTCAATGGAGATTAGGCAGTTGTCTGATCATGTTGAGCAGCTCGCTGCTGAAGTTCGGGGAATTTCTGTCTATCTCACTCAGTTGTCTGCTGTGGAACCTAGGATTCCTATTCCTGATTAATTTTCTGGGAATCGGTCTAAATTTTTGAACTTTAAGAATAATTGTAAGTTGTTTTTAACCTTGAAACCTAAGTCCTCAGAGAACACGGCGCAGCAGGTTAAAATTGTTATCTCCCTGTTGTGCGGCGACCCTCAGGACTTGGGCCTTTTCCCTGACACCTGGGGATCCTGTTTTGGCTAATGTTGATGCGTTTTTTCAGGCTCTGGGGTTGTTGTATGATGAACCTAATGTTGTTGATCAAGCTGAGAAAACCTTGTTGGCATTGAACCAGGATCAGGAAGCGGCATAGTTATATTGTCAGAAATTCCGAAAGTGAGCAGTTCTTGCTAAATGGAACGATGATGCCCTAGCGGCTCTTTTTCGGAAGGGTCTGGCAGAAACCATAAAAGATGTTATGATGGGATTTCCTGTCCCCTCTGGTCTCAACGACTCTATGTCATTAGCCATTCAAATTGACAGACGTTTATGTGAAGGTAGAAATACGCAAGAGGTGGTGATACCTTTCGAACAAACCTCTGAGCCCATGCAGTGTGATGGGGATGTGTCTGGGGCTCAGCGTCGAGAATTTAGAAAGCGTAATAAATTGTGCTTCTAGTGTGGGGACGCTTCTCATACTATTTCCGTCTGCCCTAGGCGGGGAAGACGTTTTGCGCGCTCATTTGTTTTGGGCAATGTACAGTCTAAATTTCTCTTGATTGTCCCTTGATATGCTCCTTATCTTCATTTTCTGCTCAGGCTTTTGTCGATTTAGGTGCAGCCCTGAACCTGATGGATTTTGACTTTGCCAACCGTTGTGGTTTTCCCATGGTAACCCTGCGGACTCCTATTCCTTAGCTGGGTATTGATTCTACCCCTTTGGCAGAGAAAAAACCCCAGTTTTGGACCCAGATGATAGTGTGGGTAGCCCAGAACCACCAAGAGAATTGTACATTTTTGGTGTTACATAATTTACAAACATTATTTTACTGGGCTTTCCTTTGTTGCAGACCCATAATCCTGTTTTGTATTGGAAGACTGTGTCTGTGGTCAGTTGGGGGTGTCAATGTGTTCATGGTGACACTCCTGTTTTTTCTACCTCTACCCAGTCTCAGGATATCCCCAACTATTTGGCTGATTTTTCTGATGTGTTTAGTGAGAGTAAGTCTGCGTCCTTGCCTTCCCACAGGAGTTATGATTGTGCAATTGAGTTAGTGCCCGTTTATAAATTTCCCAAGGGTCGGCTCTTCAATTTGTCTGTACCTGAGCATGATGCTATGCGATCTTATATCAAAGAGTCATTGGAGAAGGGTCATATTAGACTGTCCTTTCACCTTTACGTGCCGGCATTTTCTTTGTGGTCAAAAGAATGGTTCATTGAGGCCATGTATTGACTATCGTCTCCTTAATAAGATCACTGTTAAATATCAGTATCCTTTACCCATTATTTCTGATTTGTTCTCCAGAGTGAAAGGTGTTAATTGGTTTACCAAACTTGACCTTAGGAGAGCGTATAATCTTATTCGCATTAAGCATGAGGATGAATGGAAGACGGCGTTTAACACCCCTGAGGGGCATTTTGAGTACCTAGTGATGCCTTTTGGGCTCACTATTGCCACTTCCGTCTTCCAATCTTTCATGACCGATATTTTTTGGGATTTTGTGTATAAGTTTATGATCGTTTATTTGGACGATATTTTGATTTGTTTCAATGACTGGGATTCTCATGTGGAACATGTTCGGATGGTATTCCAGATTTTGAGAGAAAATGCTTTGTATGTTAAGGGATCAAAATGTCTCTTTGGCGTACAGAAGGTTTCATTTTTGGGATCCATTTTGGGTGTAGCCCACTTCCTTGTAGGCTTTTCAGAGATTTTTGGGTTTTGATAATTTTTACCGTAAATTTATAGGTAATTTCTCTGGTATTGTGAAACCACTGATGGATTGTTAGGGTTCGAGTTCCCGCTGCTGCACAAGAGGAGTCTCGAACCAGTCCGCTGCGGTCCCCCATCCATCTCCGGCCGCAGTGGAGCCTACTCAGCAAAGACATCGGTCCCAGCGTCTCGCCCGGTCTAATACTGTGCAGAGACTTGCTGATTAGTGTTGAGCGATACGATACCGCAAGTATCGGGTATCGGCCGATATTAGCTCTATCGGCCTTTCGATAATTAGTTCCGATATTTTCGTCTTATCGGATACCGGAATCGGATTTGTCACTGTCACTGTCAGTGTCCGTCGGTCGGGTCTGTCAGGAGTCAGCGGCACTTACCTGGCAGAAGATCTCCGGTGGTCACGGGCTGGACTGCTTCATGGCCGCCATCATCTTTCCCCGGCGGTCACATGCAGTTTCTCGCGATAACTGCAGTGACTGCTGGGTAATCCCGGCCGTAAAGCAGTCAGTCCGATGACGTCACCGCCGGGGAAGCAGGTAATCAGCTGTGCTGCGTCGAGATGACAGGCTCTGCCTGTCATTGCGATGTAGCAGAGCTGGATCGCCGTGGGACAGTCGTTACTATGGACTGCGTCGGACAGGTGGTATACTGTTGTTTTTTTTTTTTCTATTTTTACAGGAGATCGATGGCGTCGCAGGAATGAGAGTATAATAAAAGAAATGAAAACTGTGTTGTCTCTTTTATTTCATTAAAATACTTTTTTCTTGCTGTGTCTTTTTTTTTATACATTTAAAAACTTTGGGATTAATAATGGATCGGTGTCTTATTGACACCTCTCCATTATTAACCGGGCTTATTCTCACCGTGCAATCAACGGTGACATTAACCCCTTATTACCCCACTTGCCACCGCTACAGGGCAGTGGGAAGAGCCGGGTAAAGTGCCACAATTGGCACATCTTTTGATGCGCCAAATGTGGGGCTGCTGTAGCCTGGTATTATCAGGCTGTTGAGGGCCAAAATCCATGGGCCTTGACAGTCTTTTAATACCAGGCCGCAGCAGTCTGCATTTTACTTGGCTGGTAACACAAATAGGGGGACCCCTACGCCTTTTTTTTTCGAGAGGATTCCCTATTTTTGTTAACCAACCAAGCTAAGCAAACTGCTGTGGCCTGGTATTATCAGGCTGGCAAGGTCCATGTATGTTGGCTCCTTAACAGCCTTAAATACCATTCCTCAGCAGCAGGGGCGTACATATAAATCATGGGGCCCCATAGCAAAAGTCTGAATGTTCCCCACCCCCCCAAAAAAAAAACCCAGAGGCATTGTAAATGTAAAGTGCCAGCACAGTGAGGGAAGTTGAGTCGCACAGAGACAGGGGTTTTGGGGGTACTCGGCACCGATCACATCGACTTCTATGGGGGATGTCACGAGTAGCACAGCTCGGTCCGTGACCTGGGCGATCACTGGAATGTGGGATATTTCCAGGGGATGATAGAATGTTCGTGTAGTTTGTCGTGACGCCACCTGTAGTACCTGGTCAGGGTGTCCAGCGCTGCTGTGCAGGTCCTCTGGAAGGGATGGTGTAGTGCAGGTAGGTGAAAAGTCTTCTACAGGTAACACGCTATCCTTCCAGGGCAGATAGATGTGAGATAGAGCAATGGTGCAAAGTGATGTAGCAGAGTGGACTATGCGACGTAGTAAAAAAAGAAGGAAACACTTCAAGTTAAACGTTGCATAATAAAATTTTTAATAATAACATTACAAAAGTGCAAATGGCTTATATTATGTGACATGTTTTGTTACTGTTGATACCCTTGATATGTGTTCTACATGTGTGTTAATAAATACATATTCAACAAAAGTGCAAATAGCATTAGTGACGAAGTTCGTGGAGACTTCTTAGGACTACAACCCCACCGGGGTAACTTCACAGTGTCCTTTACTTGTGCTTGTGGAGGACCCGCTCCAAACCTCCAACTGTGGTCTTGGGTGGGCTGCAAGACTTTCCTTGAGCAGACCTCACTTTCGGCCACACCAAACGGGTTTTTAGTTTCTGAGGTAGTTGAAAATAGTGCACAGTAAAGTTTTTTGTAAAACCAAAATGGAGCACCGAAGTGCCAACTATTTACAGAAAAATTTGTGAGCCACTACAGTTCATGGCTTCAAAGTTGAACTGTAGTGAAACACAGTGAAACACCATTACCCAACCTGGGTATATTAAGGCAACAATAAACTTGTTCTTCTGAACATTCACCCGTCCGGGTACATCAAACCATTACCCAACATGGGTATATTAAGGCAACAATAAACTTCTTTTTATGAACATTCACCCGTCCGGGTACATCAATAATTTAACTATTTACATACAGAGACCCTGTCCGGGTTATTTAGACTTCTTTGGCTGGCCTCTTCCAGGTACCACCTGGTACTGTTGTGGAGCTTGCCAAACATCCGTGACAGGAGGGTCCACCCAGACCTGATGACGTCGTGTGGCGTGTACAGTGACGTCATGACCCGCTATCTGGGTCTGTGTGGCCACCTCTTTCGTCTCCCTCCGGGTCTGGAACCCTATGTCCCGGACTGTACGAACCCCAGGGGGCCTAACAGGCGCCGGGTACGGGCCAGCTATCATTATCATGTCCATAGCTGGGGCTGCTGAGGAGACCACTGAGGGAGGCTGGGGAGATTTACGGCGTGGGGTGGGCACTTGTGCAGAGGCCTGGTTGGGGGAGGCTAAAGGCTCGTAGGGTCTGTCAGTTTCCTGACACTCTGGGGAGTAGGGGTCGCACCTGGTAACATTTAGGGCGTACCATCCATTGTAACCCCAGTGTCGGGTGTAAGTCACCAAGTCTCCTGGCAACAGGTCCCTCCCCGGGTGTCCTTCTGGGAGGTGAACCTCCACGTCCCGCCGGGTTACAAAGACTTCTAAATAAAGTCCAGGCTCCTGGATGAAGCTCCAACCACCTTTTAACTTAAAGTTCCGTACTGCACCCTTACGCCGCGGCTCCCTCACCGTACTTTTATCTTTTCTCATACGTGCCTTCTCTGCCAGGTCCTTCTCCAGGTGACATTGCCGAAGCTTTTGGGATTCTCGCTGCTCCCTTTGTCGCTCTGCTTCCCGCTCCCGACGTCTCCACTCTTCCTCCTGACGCCGGTTGTAATTCTCCTCCACCAGCTGCTCCATGTCTCCACCATCAAATGCCAGCTTACGATGTCCGGTTTGCGGCAGCTCTCCTGGCGCCCCCCAGTCCTGGCGGCGCTCACCTGTGGCGGAAGCAGCCGGCTCTGGAACAGATGACGGTCGGGGCTCCGGTACAGGCAGGTAGAGCTCTGGTGCCTGCGCGGCCTCCTCCATGAGGACGGGTGTCGCTTCTTCTGCCTCAGCGACGGGGGCAGACAGCGGGATCTGGGGTGCTGGTGCGGCGTTTTCTGCAGGAACGGGTGCCTCCACTGTGATACTGGCAACCGGTTCAGATTGCAAGGGCTGGGATGCCTGCACGGCCTCCTCTACTGGAACGGGTGCTCCACTGAGATACTGGCAACCGGTTCAGATTGCAAGGGCTGGGATGCCCGCACGGCCTCCTGTACTGGAATGGGTGCCTCCACTGAGATACTGGCAACCGGTTCAGATTGCAAGGGCTGGGATGCCCGCACGGCCTCATCTACTGGAATGGGTGCCTCCACTGAGATACTGGCAACCGGTTCAGATTGCAAGGGCTGGGATGCCCGCACGGCCTCCTCTACTGGAACGGGTGCCTCACCTTCAGGTACAGACACTTCAGGGGGTAAGAGGGATTGGCGCCACTCCAATTGTAGTTTTAGGGCCCGCCAGCTCGCTTCCATCCTGGCGACCTCCTCCCGGTGCCGGGCCAGGTCTCTCAGGGTATCCTCCGCTTCTTCCAGCGTAGGAGGGTTTCCAGGCCGGGTGCCAAACGGTGGCTCCGTGGCGATCGGGTCGCTTCCGTGGGGGGAGAGCTGTGACTCCTCCATCCCTTCCCACTTCTGCTCACGTCCATTCGCCATCTCAGCAAAGTCACATGTGTCATTAGCATCAGGAGAGGCGACATCTTTTGTAGGGAGGCGGGACCTTCGCGTTCGTTTACGCCCACTGAGGAGGATGAGGAGGCGGAACTCCAGAGCTGTGGGCACGATCTTACATTGCAGTAACATTTATAGTGTGCGGACATCGTTTTCGCGCCACGGAGTGAGTGTACGCCCACGAGAGCACCCCCTTATTCTTCACCTGTGCCTCGTGGCGCAGATATGACGGAAAAATGGCAAATACAGTCTATGATGATTTTTGCAATTCTCAAGCAAAAAAACAGTTCAATTAAGGCACACAGGACACATATATATGTCACAATGACATGTATATATAGATATATGTATTCTAAGTGTGTATATTTTGTGTTTACAAGGAAAGAAAGTGTTTTTTTAGTTGTGATATTTTGTTCCCATAGACTTACATGGGACTTCCGGTATCGGAATCGGATATCGACGATATTTAGTGATATCGGCGATACCATTCCGATCCGATATTTTTAGATATCGAGCAGTATCGCTCAACACTATTGCTGATGCCTCTTCAGGTTCTGCTATTGTAGCCAGTACTGGTCAGCAGCGAGCAGACATCTTTAGGACTAAGTCCTTTGTTGCTTCATCTGAGCATGCCCAGGGCAAGATCTCCCATTGGAGATCAGGGGTCACATGCTCAGATACAGCTGACACTCCTATTGGTCCTTCAGGAAGGTCCTGTGGCTGTTGATGTTCTGAAGCAGCTTTCCATTGGTCCTTCCTGGAAGGTCTTTTTCTCGTGGCTGCTATATAAGGCTGTCCTTACTGCACAGCCGTGCGCTAGTATCAAATCTGTTACGTGCTTGCGCCAGTGTGGTCATGTATGTATGTGGTTAGGTCTGGCTGAAATAAGCCCCTAGAATATCGGCACTTCCGGTGAGGAGATTGTATGCACGTGTTCAGGGCTCGGCTGAAAAGCCATTAGAATACCGGCTACTCCGGTGAGGAGATTATTGCTTGGGTTCTGTTTGCATGACCACATACTGCAATCCGCTTAGCAGTCGTCTGTGTTCCCTGTGAGTCTAACAGGACGCAGTCTTTGTTACAGTGGCTCTGTGAATTAACAGAGTCCGCTTATATCGCCATATAGTGCTACGGTGTTTACAGCTGCGACTCTGCGGGATAACAGATTCGCTCATACTGCCTATTTACGCCATCTTACTAGCAGCAGGCTCTGCCTGCACTGTGGACTCCGGGCTGCAAATGCACCTCTCCTTAATATCTATTAGGTGCGTTCCGCAGGCCCTTAACATAATACTAGTGCCAGGATCTGACTAGTAAAATGGCGGATGACCAGCATCTACCGCAGTACATCCAGCAGCTGGAGGGAAAGTTGGCGGCTCTTGAACGCACAACCTCAGCTGTGGATGTTACCACAGTCGCTGTTCAGGCTGCTAGCGTGGCTGCAGCCAGTTTGTGCTCTGCTACCTCTGCCACCTCTGCCCCTACATTATCCCACCTCCCGCTTCCTGACAAGTTTGCCAGTGACAGCAAGTAATGTCGGGGATTCGTGAGTCAGTGCTCTATACAGCTCGAGCTTCTGGCTGCACGTTTCCTCACGGATCGGGCACAAGAGGGTTTTGTACTGTCTCTAATCTCGGGCAGAGCGTTGGAGTGGGCTGCGCCGCTGTGGGAGCGCGTAGATCATGTGGTGCGGAGTGCTCCTTGTTTCCTGGAGGCTCTTAAAAAGGTCTTTTTAGGACCTCAGGTCACCCACTATATGGTGCTCCAACTGCTGGCATTGGCACAGGGTTTGTCTTTGGCCAGTCAGTTTTCCGTCCAGTTTCGGACTCTGGCCTCAGAGCTAGACTGGTCGGATAAAGTTCTCATTCCAGTCTACTGGCGAGGACTGGCTGACCATGTTAAAGACACTTTGGCTACCAGGGAGATTCCCGCCACACTGGAGAAGCTTATCTCCATATTTACCCGCATCGACCTCCGTTTTCACGAGCGGAGGTTGGAGCGGGCCAAGTGTAGGCAGAGGATTCGGTTGGCTCCCACCTTTGCCAAACCTCTCGAATCCACCGATCTGGCGTCCGAACCCCAAAAGGCCACAGAGGTTCCTCGTGCAGGACCTAAGTCTTGGGCCGTCCGAGTATCCGTGGTCTGTAACCTTTGTCAGCAGACTGAACACTATGCTACCAAATGTCCACAGCAATCGGAAAGATGTGTATCTTCGTACCGTGTTAGCCAGTAGATATAGGAAAGATGTGTATCTTCGTACCGTGTTAGCCAGTAATCGGGGAAGTCTAGTGGCCCTGGGAGGAGGTTCACTAGAGACAGTGGCATTTTCCTCCAAGATGACATTTAAAGGGACAGTCACTGTAGACTCTTCCACACTTACAGTCGAGCTTTGTGTGGACTCAGGAGCAGAGGGGAATTTCATGTCATCTACCTTTGCTCGTCGCCACGCAATACATCTGGTAGCGCTCGATAAACCAGTGACTGTCCGGGTAGTAAATGGGTTGACATTGCCCTCGCCAATTACACATCAGACTGTCCCTCTTACTTTGTGTGTACCCCCTTCCCATCAGGAAATTATTTCCCTTCTCGTCCTTCCCGAGGGAATAGACGAAATCCTACAGGAGTACCCTGGCTCTGTTCCCACTCCCCTCATATTAAGTGGACCTCCGGTTGGATACTGGGTTGGAGTGAGTCATGTAAGGACAGATGTGTCAGGGAGTGCATTCAGGTTACCACTACAGAGATACCCGCAGATCTTTCTCCTCTTCCCAAGTGCTATCAGTCATATGCAGACGTGTTCTCTAAAAAGGCTGCGGAGACTTTGCCGCCCCATCGTCCCTACGACTGTCCTATTGACCTCTTGTCTGGAGCAAAACCTCCTCGGGAAGGGTCTATTCCCTCTCTCTTCCTGAGATGGAGGCTATGTCTCAATATATCCCGGAGAATCTGGCAAGAGGGTTCATTAGGAAGTCGGTGTCACCAGCAAGAGCGGGGTTCTTCTTTGTGCAGAAGAAGAGTGGAGAATTACGTCTGTGTATAGATTACAGAGGTCTTAACGCCATCACCGTTAAGAATAAGTACCCATTGCCCCTGATTTCTGAGCTCTTTGATAGGCTTCGGGGAGCAAGGGTATTTACTAAACTAGATCTGCGTGGTGCTTATAATCTGATTCGCATCCGTGACGGGGACGAAAGGAAGACGGCTTTTAATACCAGGGATGGGTGTTATGAATGTTTTAGAAATGAATTCTGAGCAGAAGCTCCCTCTGGTGGTTACAAACAGTACTGAACCATTCAATGAGGATTGGCAATCAGGAAGTACAGACTGGCTGGATATAAGGGAGGTTTCCCCCCATCATGGTTGCCGGTGATCAATTGTTCTTGTCTAAATGTTGTTTCCTGGTTCACTTGGAAGCTTGCTGAGTCTTGCCTCTTCTCCTGCTCTCAGATAAGATATATTCTGCTTTTTGTTTTTGTGCTTGCCATTTGTATTTTTCTCTGCATTTCTGTGAGGTTGGCCAGGTTCCCCTCCCCGGGGGGGCTTGGTCTCCTCTCGGTTCCTCTGGAGCCACTGTTGTTTGTTCATTTGCCTTTTCCAGTTTTTTCTGTGGCTGCGACTTAGTTTTTTTACACCAGAGAACTAATTTAGGTGGTAGAAGTCGTGTGATCTCAGGTGTTTTTGCAATTAGTAGCATTGGCTTTTTTTTAGGGTCTTTTGGAATTGCAGTAAGTTTCCTTCCTATCCTTTTCTGTCTAGGCAGATTGGGCCCCAGTGTTTGCTCATACTATTTCCTGTCTGTGTCTGTATTTCCTCTTGTCTAACCGCCATTACATGTTTGGGGGCTTCCTATGTTCTTTGGGGATCTGCTCCGGGGCAGATAGCTTTCCTTTTCTATCTTTAGGTGTAGATAGCCTCTCAGGCTGTGACGAGGCGTCTAGGTCCAACGTAGGAACGCTCCACGGCTGCCTTTAGTTGTGGTGGTTAGACAGGGTACTGCAATCCAGTAGATTCCAACCTATCTGGTGTATTGCCGTTTTGCCTGCTCTCCTCAGCTACCAAAACATAACAGTATCACCGGCCCAAACTGAAAATTATATGGTACTCACAGAAGGGAAAAATAGTGTGGAAAGAAAAAAGCTGTCAGAGTTGTCAGAGATTTTTTTTTTTTCCTGCATTTTTTTTTCCCTCTTTTTTCTGGGTGCTGAGGAGGATTTTTTTTTCTCTCAATGGAGTTTGCACAGTTGTCTGGCCGTGTGGATCAGCTTGCCACTGAAGTTTGTAGTATTGCTACCTATCTTGCAGGGTTGCCAGTTGTGGAACCTAGGATCCCCATGCCAGATTTGTTTTGGGGGGATCAAGCTAAATTTCTGAATTTCAAAAATAACTGTAAGTTGTTTTTTGCCTTAAAACCTAAGTCCTCAGGGAACGCAGCACAGCAGGTTCAAATTGTCATCTCTCTCCTGCGCGGCGATCCTCAGGATTGGGCTTTTTCCCTGACACCTGGGGACCCTGTTTTGAGTAATGTTGATGCATTTTTTCTGGCTCTGGGGTTATTGTACGATGAACCTAATGTCACTGATCAAGCTGAAAAAACCTTGTTGGCATTAAATCAGGGGCTTGAGAACGCTGAGTTGTACTGTCAGAAATTCCGAAAGTGGGCAGTTCTGACCAAATGGAATGATGATGCTTTGGCAGCCCTTTTTCGGAAGGGTCTGTCAGAGAATGTAAAAGATGTTATGGTGGGTTTCCCTGCTCCCTCTGGTCTCAATGATTCTATGTCATTAGCGATTCAAATTGACAGACGTTTGCGTGAGCGTAGAGGTATGCGTGGAATAGTGTTGCCTTGTGAACCAGCTTCTGAGCCCATGCAGTGTGATGGAGTGGCTTCTGGGGCACAGCGTCATGAGTTTCGAAAACGCAATGGGTTATGTTTCTACTGTGGTGATGCCTCTCATGCTATTTCAGTCTGCCCTAATGCGGGGAAGACGTTTTGCACGCTCAGTTGTCTTGGGTAGTGTTCAGACTAAATTTCTGTTGACTGTTACCCTGATTTGCTCCCTGTCCACATTTTCTGCTCAGGCTTTTGTTGATTGGGGAGCAGCTATTAACCTGATGGATTTTGATTTTGCTAAACGTTGTGGGTTTCCCTTGATACCCCTACGGAAGTCTATTCCCCTACTGGGGATTGATTCTACCCCTTTGGCTGAGAATAAACCCCAGTTCTCTACTCAAGTGATAATGAGGGTTGAACCTGATCATCAGGAGAGTTGCAAATTTTTGGTGCTGTATAATCTGCATGACATTATTGTACTAGGTTTCCCTTGGTTGCAGTCTCATAATCCTGTTTTGGATTGGAAATCTGTGTCTGTAACCAGTTGGGGCTGCCAATGTGTTAATGCCAACACTCCTGTTTTTTCTGCCTCTCCCCAGGCTCAAGATGTGCCTGACTTTTTGACTGATTTTTCTGATGTGTTTAGCGAAAGTAAATCTGCATCCTTGCCCCCCCATAGGAGCTATGCCTGCGCTATTGAATTAGTGCCTGGTAGTAAATTCCCTAAAGGTCGCCTTTTTAACTTGTCTGTACCTGAACATGAATCTTATATCAAGGAGTCATTGGAGAAGGGTCATATCAGACCATCCTCTTCACCCTTGGGTGCGGTTTTTTCTTTGTGGCCAAAAAGGATGGTTCATTAAGGCCGTGTATTGTATCGTCTCTTGAACAATATCACTGTGAAATATCAATCTCCGTTACCCTTGATTTCTGACCTGTTTTCCAGGGTGAAAAGTCCTACTTGGTTTACCAAGCTTGACCTCAGGGGGGCGTATAACCTTATTCGCATTAAGCATGGGGATGAATGGAAGACGGCGTTTAATACCCCAGAGGGCATTCTGAGTACCTAATGATGCCCTTTGGGCTCACTAATGCTCCTTCCGTCTTCCAGTCCTTCATGAATGACATTTTCAAGGATTTTGTGGATAAATTTCTGATTGTTTATTTGGATGATATCTTGATTTTTTCCAATGACTGGCACTCTCATGTGAAACATCTTCGGACTGTGTTCCAGATTTTGAGAGAGAATGCTCTGTATATGAAGGGATCAAAGTGTCTTTTTGGCGTACAGAGGATCTCATTTCTGGGATTCATTTTGTCTCCATCTGTTATTGAAATGGACCCGGTCAAGGTTCAGGCCATCTGTGATTGGGTCCAACCTACTTCATTAAAGGCTCTTCAGAGATTCTTGGGTTTTGCCAGTTTTTATCGTAAATTTATTGGTAATTTCTCTGTTATTGTTAAACCATTGACTGATTTGACCAAAAAGGGTTCTGATGTGGTGAATTGGCCTCCTGAGGCAGTCTCTGCGTTTCAGGAACTTAAACAGAGATTCACTTCTGCTCCTGTTCTACGGCAGCCTGATGTTTCTCTGCCATTTCAGGTGGAGGTTAATGCCACTGAAATTGGGGCAGGTGCCTTTTTGTCCCAAAGAGATCCTGAGACCTCTAAAAGTAACCCTTGTGCTTTTTTGTCTCGAAAATTTTCTCCAACTGAACGTAATTATGACGTGCGTAATCGGGAGTTATTGGCCATGAAGTGGGCTATTGAAGAGTGGAGACATTGGCTGGAGGGAGCCAAACATCAGGTGGTGGTCCTCACGGACCATAAGAATCTGGTTTATCTGGAATCAGCCAAGCGACTTAATCCTAGACAGGCCAGGTGGGCCTTGTTTTTCACACGTTTTAATTTTGTGGTTTCCTTTCTTCCTGGCACTAAGAATGTTAAGGCGGATGCCCTCTCGAGGAGTTTCCTTGTGGACTCTCCTGAGTTATCTGATCCTGCTGTTATTTTGAAAGAGGGTGTAGCTCTTTCCGCCATCTCGCCCAATTTGAGACTGGCTCTGGAGGGGTGTCAGGAGGATAAACCCGAGCGCTGCCCTGTTAGGAAATTGTTTTTCCCAGACCAGTGGAAGAAGAGTGTGATGTGTTGTGAATGTGTTAGAAATGAATTCTGAACGGAAGCTCCCTCTGGTGGTTACAAACAGTACTGAACAATTCAATGAAGATTGTTAAGATTGGCAATCAGGAGTTACAGACTGGTCTTATATAAGGGAGGTTCCCTCCCATCATGGTTGCCGGTGATCAATTGTTCTTGTCTCAACTGTGGTTCCTGGTTCACTTGGAAGCTTGCTGAGTCTTGCCTGCATCTTCTGCTAACAGATAAGATATTTTCTGCTTTTATTTTTGTGCTTGCTTTTTGCATTTTTCCCTGCACTTCTGTGGAGGTCAGCCAGGTCCCCTTCTGGGGCTTGTGCTCCTCTCAGTTTATCTGAGCCACTGTTATTTGTTCATTTGCCTTTTCCAGTTTTTTCAGTGGCTGCGGCTTAGTTTTGTTACACCAGAGAACTAATTTAGGTGGTAGAGGTCGTGTGATCTCAGGTGTTTTTGCAAATTAGTAGAGTTGGTATTTTTTTAGGGTTTTTTGGATTGCAGTAAGTGTCCTTCCTATCCTTTTCTTTCTAGGAAGATTGGGCCCCAACGTTTGCTCATACTATTTTATGTCTGTGTCTGTGTTTCCTCTTGTCTGGCCGCCATTGCATGTTTGGGGGCTTCCTATGTTCTTTGGGGATCTGCTCCAGGGCAGATAGCTTTCCTCTTTCTATCTTTAGGTGTAGTTAACCTCTCAGGCTGTGACGAGGCGTCTAGGACCAACGTAGGAACGCTCCATGGCTGCCTTAGTTGTGGTGGTTAGTCAGGTTACTGCAATCCAGTAGATTCCAACCTCTCTGGTGTATTGCCGTTTTTGCCTGCTCTCCTCAGCTACCAAATCATAACAGTATCACCGGCCAAACTGAAAGTTATATGGTACTCACAGAAGGGAAAAATAGTGTGAAAAAAAAAAAAAAAGTTGTCAGAGTTGTCAGAGATTTTTTTTTTTTCTGTTTTTTGCATTTTTTTTCCCTCTTTTTCTCTGGGTGCTGGGGAGGATTTTTTTTTCTCTAAATGGAGTTTGCACAGTTGTCTGGCCGTGTGGATCAGCTTGCCACTGAAGTTCGGAGTATTGCTACCTATCTTGCAGGGTTGCCGGTTGTGGAACCTAGGATCCCCATGCCAGATTGATCTAAATTTCTGAATTTCAAAAATAACTGTAAGTTGTTTTTTGCCTTAAAACCTAAGTCCTCAGGGAACGCAGCACAGCAGGTTCAAATTGTCATCTCTCTCCTGCGCAGCGATCCTCAGGATTGGGCTTTTTCCCTGACAACTGACACCAAAAATGTGAAGGGATCAAAGTGTCTTTTTGGCATACAGAGGATCTCATTTCTGGGATTCATTTTGTCCCCATCTTTTATTGAAATAGACCCGGTCAAGGTTCAGGCCATCTGTGATTGGGTCCAACCTTCTTCATTAAAGGCTCTTCAGAGATTCTTGGGTTTTGCCAATTTTTATCGTAAATTTATTGGTAATTTCTCTGTTATTGTTAAACCATTGACTGATTTGACCAAAAAGGGTTCTGATGTGGTGAATTGGCCTCCTGAGGCAGTCTCTGCGTTTCAGGAACTTAAGCAGAGATTCACTTCTGCTCCTGTTCTACGGCAGTCTGATGTTTCTCTGCCATTTCAGGTGGAGGTTGATGCCTCTGAAATTGGGGCAGGTGCCGTTTTGTCCCAAAGAGATCCAGAGACCTCTAAAAGTAACCCTTGTGCCTTTTCCTCTCGAAAATTTTCTCCAACTGAACGTAATTATGACGTGGGTAATCGGGAGTTATTGGCCATGAAGTGGGCTTTTGAAGAGTGGAGACATTGGCTGGAGGGAGCCAAACATCAGGTGGTGGTCCTCACGGACCATAAGAATCTGGTTTATCTGGAATCAGCCAAGCGACTTAATCCTAGACAGGCCAGGTGGGCCTTGTTTTTCACACGTTTAAATTTTGTGGTTTCCTTTCTTCCTGTCACTAAGAATGTTAAGGCGATGCCCTCTCGAGGAGTTTCCTTGCGGACTCTCCTGAGTAGTGTTGAGCGATACGATACCGCAAGTATCGGGTATCGGCCGATATTAGCTGTTTCGGCCTTTCGATACTTAGTTCCGATATTTTCCATATATCGTATACCGGAATCGGAAGTTCCCATAATTCTTTGAGAGGCAATGTGATTTTAGTCAGCCAATGAGGAATCCTAAGAAGTGTGGGCACATCCTGTACTGCTGCGGTCATGTTAACTAATGGCATGGCTGTGATTGGATGCTGAAATGATGTCAGAATGCACTATAAAAGGCGCCGCCGCCATTTTAGCGTCACTGTGCTGTGAATTCTGTAAGGGACAGAACGCTGCTGTGCTGACTCTGAGGGACAGTTAGAGATTGCGATTTAGTGTACTGTGCTGTAGGCAGGCTAGCACCAACCGCTGTGTAAAGCTTCCTTTTACCTGCAGTGTTGTTTTAACAGCTCTACAAGGTGTGTGTGAGTGCAGGTGACGCTGCAGTTTGCTCTGCATGCAACGCTGTCTGTAGGCATCTGCACGTGTCACTCACAGACTCTTTTTTTTTTCTTCAGTGTAATTCTTGCTGCTCCATGCAATTTAACTATTAGTGTGACGCGCTTCCATCCGTATCCAATACATTGGTTGCAAACACTATAGAAGTAGACAAAGGAGTAGCCTTTCACAGATTGTGAACAGTTGTGTTTCAGTGTTCACTTCAGTCTGTGTTTTTTATTTTTTGAGTGCACATCACGCTCCAGTTACTTGTTCAAGCACTGCTGCTTGTACTCTGCTGAGCGTGTCTCAGTGCCTCATCCTTTTCATTTCTCTCCAATTGGTTCTGCTCCATTCCATTTAAAATAAATATAATCTATTAGTGTGACGCGCTTCCATCCGTATCCAATACATTGGTTGCAAACACTATAGAAGTAGCAAAGGAGTAGCCTTTCACAGATTGTGAACAGTTGTGTTTCAGTGTTCACTTCAGTCTGTGTTTTTTATTTTTTGAGTGCACATCACGCTCCAGTTACTTGTTCAAGCACTGCTGCTTGTACTCTGCTGAGCGTGTCTCAGTGCCTCATCCTTTTCATTTCTCTCCAATTGGTTCTGCTCCATTCCATTTAAAATAAATATAATCTATTAGTGTGACGCGCTTCCATCCGTATCCAATACATTGGTTGCAAACACTATAGAAGTAGACAAAGGAGTAGCCTTTCACAGATTGTGAACAGTTGTGTTTCAGTGTTCACTTCAGTCTCTGCGTAATAACCACACTTAGGCCTTATAACTTTTCTGACTTTCTTTATCAATCTACCAAGATGAAGAAGGCAGGGAGTAAGGCACGTGGTCGTGGCCGTGGAGTTTCAGCAGGGAGAGGACGTGGGGATTCTGTGGCTGCTGCCGCCCTCAGTGACACAGCATCCACCAGTTTTACCCATGAGTGTTCCTTTATACGCAGTTTGGTAGGAGCTCGGCGTGCCCCCCTGCTGCGGGAAGAACAAATTGAAGCCGTTGTTGGTTGGATGGCAGCCAATGCATCGACTTCAATTCCTTCCACCTCCTCTCAGGAACACAACACTGTTGAGCAACCATCTGTCTGTTCACCGCCTGTCAAATTGCCCAGGCAGTCAGAGAGTTCTGTACAGGAGCCAGCTGAGTCTCTGCTTCTGTTCTCAGAATCTGTTGGCTCGCAAACACGGGCACAGGCAAGCAGCATTCTGCAATTTGAAGAAGAGGGAGTATGCAGTGATGCGCAACAGCTGTGTCTCTCTCAATCTGAAGAGGCGGGTGAGCCAGTGCCGATGGACAGCACACCGCAGAACGCATCTTATGATGATGATGAGACTCAGGTGCCAGGTTTTGTGGAGCATGGTGCTGCCCAGACCATCCAACAGCAGCAGGTGTTGGAAGAGGGTAGTGGAGATGATGAAGTCCGAGACCCAACATGGCGTGAGCAACAGGAAGGTGGTGGGAGCAGCTCTGAGGAAGAGATTGTCCCAACGGTACAAAGAGGAGGGAGAGGTAGGCTGCAGACTCGCTTGCCTGTAGCCTCCAGTTTGGCACCTGTTGGGAGCAGTTCTCTTAGAAATGTCAAAATTGGCGCTCCCATGACTTGCACTGCGTGGTCCTTTTTTGACAGACTTTGATGATATTTGCTATGTTCAATGCAAGCTGTGTAAGCAAAAAGTTAAAAGAGGTAAAAATATCAGTAACCTGAATACCACAAATATGTGGAAACATGTACGGACAAAGCACGTAGCTGAGTTACAAAGACACACTGGAGATGTAGGCCAACCTACAGCAGCACCTACATCTTCAGGTCGTGTTGGAGCCTCTACCTCCAGCTCACACACACCTGGTTCGGCTTCCTCACAGGATCTCCATGGAAGAACCTCGGTCACTGTTGTCCATAGACAAACTGTTATTCCACCCACAGCAGCAAGTTCACAGTCATCGTCACACTCCCAGACCAAAAAACAGCCATCGGTACCACAGGCATGGGATAAAAGACGGCCATACTCGGCAAACCATCCACGAGCACAGGCTCTGAATGCTGGCATTGCAAAACTCCTGTCCCTTGAAATGCTGTCATTCAGGCTGGTGGAGACTGACAGTTTCAGGAACTTTATGGCATTGGCAGTCCCACAATATAATGTGCCAAGCCGATTTTATTTCAGCAGGTAAGCCGTCCCTGCTCTGCAAAAACATGTCGAGGGAAACATTAAACATGCGCTACTAAACGCCGTCAGTAGCAGGGTACACCTGACCACCGATGCGTGGACCAGTACCCATGGCCAGGGACGATAAGTTTCCCTCACTGCCCATTGGGTCAATGTTGTGGAGCCGGGTACAGATCTTGCCAGTGGCCTGTACGTGTTCTGCCAACTCCAAGGATTGCAGGAATCCAGTCTGTACACATTGATTCCTCCTCCTACTCCAGTTCCTCAGAATCATCGCTGCACGAGCCGTCACGGTATACCTCCACATGGACCCGTGAACGCTTACCTGTTGCGACCGATATGAGCACAGCCGTGGCCAAACGTCAACAGGCCGTCCTGAAATTAATTTCCATGGGGAATCGAAGCCACACAGCGCAGGAGCTCTGGGATGCCATCAAGCAGGAGAGCGACGTGTGGTTTTTGTCAGCTAATCTCCAGCCAGGCTTGGTAGTGTGTGACAATGGCCGAAATCTGGTGGCAGCTCTGGGCCTTGGCAACCTCACTCACATACCATGTCTGGCACATGTGCTCAACTTGGTCATGCAGAGTTTTTTGAGGGACTATCCGATCTTGATGCACTGCTGCACAAGGTCCGCCTAGAGTGCGCTCACTTGCGACGTTCCAGCATGGCCAGATCGCGCATTGCAGCTCTGCAAGTCAGATTTCGCCTTCCTGAACATCGCATCATATGTGACGTACCCACCAGGTGGAATTCCACGTTACATATGTTGGAGCGGTTGTGTGAGCAGCAGCCAGCAGTAATGGAGTATCAGCTGCAACAGGCGCAATCAACTCGCAATTTGCGCCGTTCACACTTCACCACTACTGAGTGGGCCTCTATGAAGGAAATCTGCGACGTTTTGCGTACGTTTGATGTCTCAACGCGGATGGCGAGTGCAGATGATGCACTAGTCAGCATGACTGTCCCCCTTATCTGCCTGCTTCAGAAATCACTGAAAGCACTAAAGGAAGAGGTTTTGGAAGAGGTGGAGGATGAGGAGTCACAAATTCAATTACCTTCAGGACAGTCAGCGCAACGTGGTTCCTCACAAAGGGCTGGGCAGGGCTCACTTTGTGAGGAGGATGAGGAGGAGGAGGAGTCAATGGAGGAGGAAGAAATCCCTACAGAGGGAGGTACACAACGCTCTAGTCAGTATGTAGAGCGAGGGTGGGGTGATGCAGAGGAGGCAGAGATGACGCCTCTTCCAGAGGACAGCCTTTGTTGGCCAGTTGGGAGTCTGCAACACATGGTTGATTTCATGCTTCAGTGCCTGAGAAACGACCGCCGCATCGCCCACATTCTCACCACGTCAGATTATTGGGTGTACACCCTCCTAGACCCTCGCTACCGGGACAACTTACAAACCCTCATCACACCGGTGAACCGGGACCGTAAAATGCAGGAGTACCAAGACACACTGGTGCAATCCATACTGTTGTACATTCCAGCTGAGAGAGCTGCTGCTGCTGCTACTGCTTTACAAAGCAGCTCTGTGCGTCGAGGCAGTGTAGACACCTCTACAACAAGAGGGAGCACAAGCAGGCCTCTGCACAGGGCAAGAGCTGTATGTTACAAATGTGGCGAAGTTTTGTGACAGCGCCAGCAAGGTCTACACTATCCGAGACGGCTCCAGTCACCAGGAAGAAACATTTCTGTAAGATGGTGACAGACTACTTGGCTTTCCCTCTAAGTGTACTCCCAGATGCCTCTTCCCCTTTCAAATTTTGGGTCTCTAAGTTGGATACATGGCCAGAGCTTAGCCAGTATGCATTGGAGGTGCTGGCTTGCCCTGCTGCCAGTGTATTATCTGAGCGCGTCTTTAGTGCTGCAGGTAGTGTAGTAACAGACCGTCGCATGCGACTATCCTCAGAGAATGTAGACCGGCTTACTTTTCTGAAAATGAACAAGGCATGGATCTCACCTGAATTTGCCTGTCCGTTTTCAGATTAAATAACTGTTTGGCAACGTTTTCCATGTCTCCTGTTATGTTCATCTTTCTACCACCTGAACTCTGCTCCCTGGGCTACAACACCGGCATTTGTTGCTCGTAAGTAATTGGCAGGGGTACTGACTCCTGGCCAGCCTGGTTACAGCACGACAGCTGTTTCCTGGCAGTGTGAACGTCAATTATCCTCCAATAAGTTGTGCTGTCATGTTGCATTCGGGTTAGCCGACTCTATGGTGCCTGCAGTTTAGGTGATTCCTATGTGTGCTGTGGGATATGTAAATAAAGGCTGTTTCCATTGTGACAATAGGACAAGCACCCACTGTAGGACTGTGTGATTCGGTAACTGCGGACGGCTTGCGTCCTGTCAACTTACATTTTCATGGGTGCGTTCTGCTACCCGTCCGGGGTCCAGTACCGTCAACTGGTTCTCCCCAGTGCCTTTGGCCTAGGTGCCTCCATCTCCGTATCCGAGTTCCACCAACGTCTGCTGGTCCTTGGTAGTGCTTTGGAGCACAGGTACCTCCTGCTTAGTAACCGTGTCACAGTAAAGTCAGCTGGTACTCGTTTGTGACATTGCCTCTTTTCCTTCTGCTATTCGTCCGGGGTCCAGTACCGTCAACTGGTTCTCCCCAGTGCCTTTGGCCTAGGTGCCTCCATCTCCGTATCCGAGTTCCACCAACGTCTGCTGGTCCTTGGTAGTGCTTTGGAGCACAGGTACCTCCTGCTTAGTAACCGTGTCACAGTAACGTCAGCTGGTACTCGGTTGTGACATTGCCTCTTTTCCTTCTGCTACCCGTCCGGGGTCCAGTACCGTCAATTGGTTCTCCCCAGTGCCTTTGGCCTAGGTGCCTCCATCTCCGTATCCGAGTTCCACCAACGTCTGCTGGTCCTTGGTAGTGCTTTGGAGCACAGGTACCTCCTGCTTAGTAACCGTGTCACAGTAACGTCAGCTGGTCCTCGGTTGTGCCATTGGCTCTTTTCCTTCTGCTGCCCCTCCGGGTTCCAGCACAGTCAGCTGGTCCTCGTTACTTCCATTGTCTCTTGCTCCATCTGATACCCGTCAGGGCTCCAGTAACGTCAGCTGGTTCTCGGAAATTAGACGACCTTAAAGACCACCCAGAAGAAGATGACGACAACAAGGACGACGAGCATGAAGCCAACCAGCCTGAACACCATCACAAAGAAAAAATAAAAGATTACCCAGAAGAAGATCACCAACAGGACAAAGAGGTTAAGACAAACTACAAGATACAGAACAAGAGACAGAAGAACAATAAGCAGAAGATCAAAAAGCAGAAGAACATGAAGTATAAGACCAAAATGAAGAGCAAAATATATGCTCTAAATTCTAAGCAGAAGAAGACTAAGCAGTGTATGGGGGTGAGTCCGTTCCTCCTCGTGGTGCCCCTGGAAAATGCCTGCTGCTGCAGGCTAAACTGAACACGGACAAATACTGTTGTAATTTAAATCTTTTGTGACACAAGAACGGAAGGATGAACAATTCATACTTTTACAGATTACAAGTACAGGAATCTCTGTCACAAATAAGAATATGATGAAGAAGATGAAGAGGAAGAAGATGAAGAATTTGAATATGAAGATTAGTTTAATAATAACAATATGAGTAATGTAAACAAAAACATGAATAGCAAGAAGTTTAATAAGAAGATTAAGAAGGTGAAGATTAAGAATAATTTGATGAGAAAGATGATGCTGCTGAAGATTATGAAGGAGAAAGTGTGGCACTGGCAAAAGTTAAAAAGGTGAAGAGCATGGAAGTTGTGAAACATACATATTTGCCAAAATAGAAAAAAGGTTAACAACATTGTCAATTTGTTAGTCAATCCAAACGTATTTCCAAAAAAATATATATTAATGCTATTCCAATGCATTGGGTTAAACATGTATGCCTTTATTGTCTCCTCAACCTCCCCAATACATTCTACATTAGTCTTTGTTGTTTTCCTTCATGTACAATTAACCAACAAGGCAAGAATGTTTTTTTTTAATGTCGATATTTGGTTCCCATAGACTTACATAGGACTTCCGGTATCGGAATCGGATATCAACGATATTTAGTGATATCGGCGATACCATTCCGATCCGATATTTTTAGATATCGAGCAGTATCGCTCAACTCTACTCCTGAGTTATCTGATCCTGCTGTTATTTTGAAAGAGTGTGTAGTTCTTTCCGCCATCTCGCCCAATTTGAGACTGGCTCTGGAAGGGTGTCAGGAGGATAAACCCGAGCGCTGCCCTATTGGGAAATTGTTTGTCCCAGACCGGTGGAAAAAGAGTGTGATGTCTGAGATTCATTATTCCGCGTTGGCCGGTCATCCCGGAATTTTTGGTACCAGAGACTTGGTTAGTCGGTCCTTTTGGTGGCCTACTTTTTCTCGTGACGTCAGGGAATTTGTGCAGTCCTGCGGGACTTGCTCTCGCTCCATGCCTTGCTCTCGCTCTAGTGGTTTGTTGATGCCATTGCCTGTGCCCAAGAGACCATGGACCCATATCTCTATGGATTTCATTTCCGACCTCCCTGTTTCTCAGAGAATGACCGTTGTCTGGGTGATTTGTGATAGGTTTTCCAAAATGATACATCTTGTGCCATTACCTAAGTTGCCTTCCTCCTCCGAATTGGTGCCTTTGTTCCTTCAGCACGTGGTTCGGTTACACGGCATTCCTGAGAACATTGTGTCCGACAGAGGAATCCAGTTTGTTTCCAGATTTTGGAGGACTTTTTGTTCTAAACTTGGTGTTCAATTGTCTTTCTCCTCGGCTTTTCATCCTCAGACTAATGGACAAACTGCGAGAACAAACCAGACATTGGAGACTTATCTGAGATGCTTTGTGTCTGCTGATGAAGATGACTGGGTCTCTTTTTTGCCTTTGGCTGAGTTTGCTCAGGTCTAGCTCTGCCACTTTGATGTCTCCATTTTTCTGCAATTTTCGGTTTCACCCTCGATTTTCTACGGGACAGACGGAGGCTTCTGTCTGTCCAGGTGTTGACTCTGTTGTGGAGCGTATGCAGCAGATTTGGGACCAGGTAGTGGAGAGGTTGTCCCTCTCTCATGAGAGGGCCCAGCGGTTTGCCAACCGGCATAGGACTGATGGTCCTCTGTTTGAAGTGGGGGACTTGGTCTGGTTGTCCTCAAGAAATATCCCTATGAGAGTTGCATCTCCTAAGTTTAAGCCTAGGTTCATTGGACCTTATAAGATCATGGAGATTCTTAATCCTGTTTCCTTTTGTTTACTTCTTCCAGGGACATTTAAGATCCATAACGTGTTCCACAAGTCCTTATTGAAGAGGTTTGTCGAACCAGTGGTTCCTGCTGCTGCGCCTCCTGACCCTGTTTTGGTTGAGGGCAATCTGGAGTATGTGGTTGAGAAAATATTGGATTCTCGTTTTTCTAGACGGAAACTCCAGTATTTGGTTAAGTGGAGAGGTTATGGTCAGGAGGACAATTCTTGGGTGTTTGCTTCGGACATCCATGCTAGGAGACTGATCCGTGCGTATCATAGAGCTTATCCTGACCGACCTGGATGCCCAAATGAGGGTTCGGTGACCCCTCCTCAAGGGGGGGGTACTGTTGTGAATGTTAGAAGTGAATTCTGAACGGAAGCTCCCTCTGGTGGTTACAAACAGTACTGAACCATTCAATGAAGATTGTGAAGATTGGCAATCAGGAGTTACAGACTGGTCTTATATAAGGGAGGTTCCTTCCCATCATGGTTGCCGGTGATCAATTGTTCTTGTCTCAACTGTGGTTCCTGGTTCACTTGGAAGCTTGCTGAGTCTTGCCTGCATCTTCTGCTAACAGATAAGATATTTTCTGCTTTTATTTTTGGCTTGCTTTTTGCATTTTTCCCTGCACTTTTGTGGAGGTCAGCCAGGTCCCCTCCTGGGGCTTGTGCTCCTCTCAGTTTATCTGAGCACTGTTATTTGTTCATTTGCCTTTTCCAGTTTTTTCAGTGGCTGCGGCTTAGTTTTGTTACACCAGAGAACTAATTTAGGTGGTAGAGGTCGTGTGATCTCAGGTGTTTTTGCAATTAGTAGAGTTGGTATTTTTTTAGGGTTTTTTGGATTGCAGTAAGTGTCCTTCCTATCCTTTTCTTTCTAGGAAGATTGGGCCCCAACGTTTGCTCATACTATTTTCTGTCTGTGTCTGTGTTTCCTCTTGTCTGGCCGCCATTGCATGTTTGGGGGCTTCCTATGTTCTTTGGGGATCTGCTCCGGGGCAGATAGCTTTCCTCTTTCTATCTTTAGGTGTAGTTAACCTCTCAGGCTGTGACGAGGCGTCTAGGACCAACGTAGGAACGCTCCACGACTGTTTTAATTGTGGTGGTTAGTCAGGTTACTGCAATCCAGTAGATTCCAACCTCTCTGGTGTATTGCCGTTTTTGCCTGCTCTCCTCAGCTACCAAATCATAACAGTGATGTCTGAGAATCATTGTTCGCGTTGACCGGTCATCCCGGAATTTTTGGTACCAGAGACTTGGTGAGTCGGTCCTTTTGGTGGCCTACTTTGTCTCGTGACGTCAGGAGTTTGTGCAGTCCTGTGGGACTTGCTCTCGCTCCAAGCCTTGCTCTCGCTCTAGTGGTTTGTTGATGCCATTGCCTGTGCCCAAGAGACCATGGACCCATATCTCTATGGATTTTATTTCCGACCTTCCTGTTTCTCAGAGAATGACCGTTATCTGGGTGATTTGTGATAGGTTTTCCAAGATGATACATCTTGTGCCATTACCTAAGTTGCCTTCCTCCTCCGAATTGGTGCCTTTGTTCTTTCAGCACATGGTTCGGTTACACGGCATTCCTGAGAACATTGTGTCTGACAGAGGAGTCCAGTTTGTTTCCAGATTTTGGAGGACTTTTTGTTCTAAACTTGGTGTTCATATGTCTTTCTCTTCTGCTTTTCATCCTCAGACCAATGGACAAACTGAGAGAACAAACCAAACATTGGAGACTTATCTGAGATGCTATGTGTCTGCTGATCAAGATGACTGGGTCTCTTTTTTGCCTTTGGCTGAGTTTGCTCTTAATAATAGGGCAAGCTCTGCCACTTTGATGTCTCCATTTTTCTGCAATTTTCGGTTTCATCCTCGATTTTCTTCTGGACAGACGGAGGCTTCTGTCTGTCCGGGTGTTGACTCTGTTGTGGAGCATATGCAGCAGATTTGGGACCAGGTAGTGGAGAGGTTGTCCCTCTCTCAGGAGAAGGCCCAGCGGTTTGCCAACCAGCATAGGACTGATGGTCCTCGGTTTAAAATGGGGGACTTGGTCTGGTTATCCTCAAGAAATATCCCTCAAGTCCTTATTGAAGAGGTTTGTCGAGCCAGTGGTTCCTATGGCTGTGCCTCCTGACCCTGTTTTGGTTGAGGGCAATCTGGAGTATGTGGTTGAGAAAATATTGGATTCTCGTTTTTCTAGACGGAAACTCCAGTATTTGGTTAAGTGGAGAGGTTATGGTCAGGAGGACAATTCTTGGGTGTTTGCTTCGGACATCCATGCTAGGAGACTGATCCGTGCGTATCACAGAGCTCATCCTGACTGACCTGGATGCACAAATGAGGGTTCAGTGACCCCTCCTCAAGGGGGGGTACTGTTATGAATGTTTTAGAAATGAATTCTGAGCAGAAGCTCCCTCTGGTGGTTACAAACAGTACTGAACCATTCAATTGGCAATCAGGAAGTACAGACTGACTGGATATAAGGGAGGTTTCCCCCCATCATGGTTGCCGGTGATCAATTGTTCTTGTCTAAATGTTGTTTCCTGGTTCACTTGGAAGCTTGCTGAGTCTTTCCTCTTCTCCTGCTCTCAGATAAGATATTTTCTGTTTTTTGTTTTTGTGCTTGCCATTTGCATTTTTCTCTGCATTTCTGTGAGGTTGGCCAGGTTCCCCTCCCCGGGGGGCTTGGTCTCCTCTCGGTTCTTATGGAGCCACTGTTGTTTGTTCATTTGCCTTTTCCAGTTTTTTCTGTGGCTGCGGCTTAGTTTTGTTACACCAGAGAACTAATTTAGGTGGTAGAGGTCGTGTGATCTCAGGTGTTTTTGCAATTAGTAGCGTTGGCTTTTTTTTAGGGTTTTTTGGAATTGCAATAAATATCCTTCCTATCCTTTTCTGTCTAGGCAGATTGGGCCCCAGCGTTTGCTCATATTATTTTCTGTCTGTGTCTGTATTTCCTCTTGTCTGACCGCCATTACATGTTTGGGGGCTTCCTATGTTCTTTGGGGATCTGCTCCGGGGCAGATAGCTTTCCTCTTTCTATCTTTAGGCGTAGTTAGCCTCTCAGGCTGTGACGAGGCGTCTAGGACCAATGTAGGAACGCTCCACGGCTGCCTTTAGTTGTGGTGGTTAGTCAGGGTACTGCAATCCAGTAGATTCCAACCTCTCTGGTGTATTGCCGTTTTTGCCTGCTCTCCTCAGCTACCAAAACATAACAGATGGGCATTATGAATACCTGGTGATGCCCTTCGGGCTCTGTAATGCCCCAGCCGTTTTCCAAGACTTTGTCAATGACATCTTCCGGGATATGCTTTCCACCTCTGTTGTAGTCTATCTGGATGATATTCTCATCTTTTCTCCAGATATTGACTCTCACCGGAGTGATGTCTGTAAAGTCTTCGACCTGTTACGGGCGAACTCCCTCTATGCAAAGTTGGAGAAATGCATGTTTGAGCAGGAGTCTTTACCTTTCCTGGGCTATATCATCTCCGCCCAGGGATTTGCTATGGATCCTGCCAAACTACAGGCTGTGATGGATTGGCAAGAACCCCATTCTCTTAAAGCGGTGCAGCGCTTTATGGGGTTCATTAATTACTATCGCCAATTCATTCCCCACTTCTCCACTTTGGTAGCTCCCTTGATAGCCCTCACCAAGAAGGGAGCCAATCCCAAATTGTGGTCAGAGGAGTTCTCCAAGGCCTTTACTTCAATTAAGTCCCATTTTGCTAGCGCTCCCATCTTACATCGCCCCGAGGTTGATAAGCCTTTTATATTGGAGGTTGATGCCTCGTCCGGTAGTGCTGGAGCAGTCCTTTTCAAAAGGATGATCAAGGTCGGAAACATCCTTGTTTCTTCTTTTCCAAGACCTTCACACCAGTGGAGAGGAATTATTCCATTGGGGATAGGGAGTTGCTAGCCATGAAGTTGGCCTTTTCTGAGTGGAGACATCTCCTGGAGGGGGCTCGCTTTCCCTTTCAAGTTTTCACTGACCACAAAAATTTGGTCTATTTACAGACCGCCTAGCGGCTAAATTCTTGTCAGGCCAGATGGTCCCTATTCTTCTCCTGGTTCCATTTCACCCTCCATTTCCTCTCCGGTGAGAAGAACTTTCGCGCCGACGCTCTATCTCGCTCCGTGGTGTCCTCGGAAGAGGTGGAGGAGGAGCCTCGGCTTATTGTCCCCACAGAGAGCCTAAGAACGGTGGCTCCGGTTTTGCTAGAGTCTGTGCCTCCGGGCAAGACTTTTGTGCCCACCAATTTGCGACCGGGAGTACTCTCTTGGGCACATTCGTCCAGGGTGGGTGGATATTTTGGGACAAAAAGGACTTCTGAGTTGCTGGCGAGGACATACTGGTGGACGCAGATGGCCCGTGACGTCAGGGAGTATGTTCAGGCGTGCGTCTCCTGCGCCAAGAATTAATCCCCTCAACAACGGCCGACTGGGCTACTTTTCCCTTTGCCGGTGGCAGACAGGCCCTGGGAGATGGTCGGGATGGATTTTGTGGTGGGCCTACCCAAGTCTCGGGGCTGCACCATCATCTGGGTGATAACCGACCACTTTTCTAAAATGGTGCACTTGGTGCCGTTACCACGGTTAACGTCTGCACGGGCCTTGGCAGCATTATTCATTAGGCATATTTTCCGCCTACACGTATGCCAGACAAAATTGTCAGTGATCGAGGTCCCCAGTTTGCTTCTCGGTTCTGGAGAGAGCTGTGTCGTTTACTCAGCATTAAGTTGAATCTCTACTCTGCATACCATCCCGAGACGAATGGGTTGGTAGAGAGGGCCAACCAGACCTTGGTCACATACTTGCGACATTTTGTCTCTGCCAGGCAGGATGACTGGGCATCCTTGCTACCATGGGTTGAGTTCGCTCTAAATAATGCTGTGGCTGACTCCACCGGACAGACCCCATTCCTCCTGAACTACGGTCAGCATCCGCGGGTACCAGTGCCCATTCCCGTGTCTTCCGCTGATTCCAGGGTGGCAGACTGGGCTGTGGAGGCACGGGACATTTGGGACCGCACCCAGGCCTCCAAAGAGAGGATGAGGTCTTCGGCAGTTGCCCATCGGCGCCCCGCTCCTGCATTTGCTCCAGGTGACCTAGTGTGGCTCTCTGCCCGAAACATCAGCCTACATGTAGAGTCCACCAAGTTGGCACCTCGCTTTTAGGGTCACTTTAAAGTTCTTGGAAAAATATTTAGAGTTGAGAGTCCTCAGTGGTTGATACCTTTTAATGGCTAACTGAAAAGATGGTAACAAATTGCAAGCTTTCGAGACTACTCAGGTCTCTTCATCAGGCTGAAATAATACAAAATCTGAAGAATCACATATTTATACACAAAAACACAGAAAAAATGCAATAGGTAAGACAAGTGACGTGAAGCAGAATAGTCATTATGGCAGAGGGATGAGCATAAATATTGGAACAGTTCATAGATAAGGAGATACAGTAAAGATGTATATCTTCGTACCGTGTTAGCCAGTAGATAGAAAAATATTTAGAGTTGAGAGTCCTCAGTGGTTGATACCTTTTAATGGCTAACTGAAAAGATGGTAACAAATTGCAAGCTTTCGAGACTACTCAGGTCTCTTCATCAGGCTGAACTAATACAAAATCTGAAGAATCACATATTTATACACAAAAACACAGAAAAAATGCAATAGGTAAGACAAGTGACGTGAAGCAGAATAGTCATTATGGCAGAGGAATGAGCATAAATATTGGAACAATTCATAGATAAGGAGAGAAAGTTTTATTACCCTCTGATTGGGGTCTGGTAATGTTTTGTGATGTTTTCACAGGGTATTTGGAGTAAATTCCTTAATTGATGTAATAGGCCATAAAACCATGTGACAGGTTCATTCCAGCATTAAGAGTGTCAAAGGTCACCATCAATTTGTATTCGCAAATTCTTCTCTGCCTTTGAGATGTGAATCTGCTTCTTAGTACCAGTATTTTCATATCTGACATGCTATGATCAGGGGAGCAAAAATGTTTTGCCACAGGTAGATCCATTCTTTTTTCTCTTATTGCGTGGCGATGAGAATTCATCCTTGTTCTCAGTTTTTGCCCGGTCTCCCCCACATACAGACCCCCAGTTGGACATTTAGTACATATAATTAGGTACACAACATTAGATGTGATGCAGCTGAAAGTACCTGGTATCTTGTAGTCCTGATGTGAGTTGGGGATCTTTATCTTGTCCGTGGTCATTATAAATGGACAGGTTTTGCATTTCTTCTGATTGCAAGGCAAGGTTCCTGCAGCTGTTGGGGAGGACAGGGAACTTCTGACAATGATGCTTCTTAGATTTGGGGGCTGCCTAAAACACAGTAGTGGGGGGTCTGGAAATATGGATTGTAACCGGGCATCTTTTTGTAGTAAAGGTTGTAGTTTCCGTGCAGCTCCCCTTAGCACCTCCAGATTTGGATTGTAGGTGACCACTAAAGGCACCCGGTTATTTTCTTCTTTAGCTTTGTAATGTAGCAGGTGATCCCTTGATATTCTGGTGGCTCTTGTAATTTGGTTTTCAATTGTTCTTGGATGGTAGCCCTGATTTAAAAAGGTCTTTCTAAGGCGACCAAGGTGTTCATCTCTATCCATGGGGTTGGAACATATACGGTTGTATCTGATGGCTTGGCTGTAGACAATAGAGTTTTTTATGTGTTTTGGATGGAAACTGTCCCATTTAAGGTATGTTGGACGGTCGATTGGCTTCTGATACAGGGATGTCTCTATTTCATTGTCCTTCAGTTTAATGATGGTGTCCAAAAAGTTAATTTCAGTGCTGGAGTAGTTAAGTGTTAAGTTGATGGTGGGATGAAATTGATTGAACTGTTCGTGGAACGTCTTTAGCTGTTGCTCAGACTCCGTCCAGATGATTAAAATGTCATCAATGTAGCGGTAGTAGGCCCGAGGCCTGGTTGGACATGAGGACAGAAAGTCGCTTTCAAGCTTGGCCATGAAAAGATTTGCATACTGTGGAGCCATTTTACTTCCCATCGCTGTGCCAGTCTCCTGTAAATAGATCTTGTTGTCAAATTCAAAGTAATTGTGGGTGAGGATGAATTTTGTGAGTTTCACCACAGAATCAGCATCATTCTCTGTGTTTTTCATGAAGTCTTTGCAGGCATTTAATCCATCCTGGTGTGGGATATTAGAGTACAAGGATTCCACATCCATGGTGGCCAGGATGGTTCCTTCTGGTAGAGGACCTATTGCTGCTAGTTTATTCAGTAGGTCAGTTGTGTCCTGAATGTAGCTGGGTGTATCCTTTACCAGGGGTTTAAGAATGCCCTCTACCCATCCAGATACCTGCTCAGTAAGGGAGTCCACACATGAAATAATCGGCCTCCCTGGATTCCCAGCTTTGTGGATTTTGGGAAGCATGTAGAATGTCCCTGTTCTTGGACTCTCTGGTATCAGGTCATCGGCTCTTATGGATTTGTCAGACAGACAAGATACCAACTTGCTTAGTTCCTTGTAATAGTCCTGTGTAGGGTCCGACTCCAGTTTTCTGTAGTAGTGTGTGTCTGTAAGTTGTCTGTTTGCTTCCTTCATATAGTCTGATGTGTTCATCATGACTATTGCACCTCCCTTGTCAGCAGGTTTTAATGATGATTTCTTTGTTAGTTTTCAGAGACTGTATAGCCTTTCTCTCCTGGGCACTGATGTTGGATGCTTGTCTCTTGTTGGTGGCTATGATGGTGGATTTTATCAAATATCTGAATGAGTCTATATATTTATCCAAATGAGGGTTGCGTCCAGGAGGAGGTGTCCAGTCTGATCTCTTCTTGGTTGTTGAGATCCCTTTTCCTTCAGTCCGAGTGTTTTCTGAATCTTCTGTATCATTGAAGTATTCCCTCAGGCGCAGTCTCCTGAAAAAATGTTCCATATCACTGCAGAGTTCAGTTTTATCCAGGGCCTTAGTAGGACAAAATGAGAGTCCTCTAGAAAGCACGGCAAGCTCCACTTTGTTGGGTTTGTAATCCGAGAGATTGATGACACAGTTAGATGCTTTTGTGTCTGGAATGGAGTGGTTGTCAGAGTTGTCAGGTTTTGTTTTGTATCTGTTTGTATAGAGTCCGGAATTGAGACGCAGTCTGTGTAGTTTCTTTTCTTTGTTATGATTCAGAAAGGTCCGTAGTTTGTTGTAGTATTGTTGTAATTTTTGTTCTGTGGTTTCTGGAAGTGTTTTCCTTAGGCTTTCAAATTGCCCTTGGACGTTACTCCTTATGCTGTAGCAGACATGCAAAAGATGGTTCCTAAGTCTCTCAGACGTCCTGTGACAAAGGTTTTTTGCATAATGGGTATTGTAGGTGTGAAGAATTGGGTTTGTAATCCAGAGTCCTTTGGGAATTAAATTCTCCTTTTTGCATTTAGATAAGAAAAAAATATCGCTGTCCATTTGTGCACGTTTCTTCAGAAGTGGTTTTAGTTCCATAAAGATGCGGTACATTCTGGTATCCTCCATTTTGATACAGTAAAGATGTATATCTTCGTACCGTGTTAGCCAGTAGATAGAAAAATATTTAGAGTTGAGAGTCCTCAGTGGTTGATACCTTTTAATGGCTAACTGAAAAGATGGTAACAAATTGCAAGCTTTCGAGACTACTCAGGTCTCTTCATCAGGCTGAACTAATACAAAATCTGAAGAATCACATATTTATACACAAAAACACAGAAAAAATGCAATAGGTAAGACAAGTGACGTGAAGCAGAATAGTCATTATGGCAGAGGAATGAGCATAAATATTGGAACAATTCATAGATAAGGAGAGAAAGTTTTATTACCCTCTGATTGGGGTCTGGTAATGTTTTGTGATGTTTTCACAGGGTATTTGGAGTAAATTCCTTAATTGATGTAATAGGCCATAAAACCATGTGACAGGTTCATTCCAGCATTAAGAGTGTCAAAGGTCACCATCAATTTGTATTCGCAAATTCTTCTCTGCCTTTGAGATGTGAATCTGCTTCTTAGTACCAGTATTTTCATATCTGACATGCTATGATCAGGGGAGCAAAAATGTTTTGCCACAGGTAGATCCATTCTTTTTTCTCTTATTGCGTGGCGATGAGAATTCATCCTTGTTCTCAGTTTTTGCCCGGTCTCCCCCACATACAGACCCCAGTTGGACATTTAGTACATATAATTAGGTACACAACATTAGATGTGATGCAGCTGAAAGTACCTGGTATCTTGTAGTCCTGATGTGAGTTGGGGATCTTTATCTTGTCCGTGGTCATTATAAATGGACAGGTTTTGCATTTCTTCTGATTGCAAGGCAAGGTTCCTGCAGCTGTTGGGGAGGACAGGGAACTTCTGACAATGATGCTTCTTAGATTTGGGGGCTGCCTAAAACACAGTAGTGGGGGGTCTGGAAATATGGATTGTAACCGGGCATCTTTTTGTAGTAAAGGTTGTAGTTTCCGTGCAGCTCCCCTTAGCACCTCCAGATTTGGATTGTAGGTGACCACTAAAGGCACCCGGTTATTTTCTTCTTTAGCTTTGTAATGTAGCAGGTGATCCCTTGATATTCTGGTGGCTCTTGTAATTTGGTTTTCAATTGTTCTTGGATGGTAGCCCTGATTTAAAAAGGTCTTTCTAAGGCGACCAAGGTGTTCATCTCTATCCATGGGGTTGGAACATATACGGTTGTATCTAATGGCTTGGCTGTAGACAATAGAGTTTTTTATGTGTTTTGGATGGAAACTGTCCCATTTAAGGTATGTTGGACGGTCGATTGGCTTCTGATACAGGGATGTCTCTATTTCATTGTCCTTCAGTTTAATGATGGTGTCCAAAAAGTTAATTTCAGTGCTGGAGTAGTTAAGTGTTAAGTTGATGGTGGGATGAAATTGATTGAACTGTTTGTGGAACGTCTTTAGCTGTTGCTCAGACTCCGTCCAGATGATTAAAATGTCATCAATGTAGCGGTAGTAGGCCCGAGGCCTGTTGGACATGAGGACAGAAAGTCGCTTTCAAGCTTGGCCATGAAAAGATTTGCATACTGTGGAGCCATTTTACTTCCCATCGCTGTGCCAGTCTCCTGTAAATAGATCTTGTTGTCAAATTCAAAGTAATTGTGGGTGAGGATGAATTTTGTGAGTTTCACCACAGAATCAGCATCATTCTCTGTGTTTTTCATGAAGTCTTTGCAGGCATTTAATCCATCCTGGTGTGGGATATTAGAGTACAAGGATTCCACATCCATGGTGGCCAGGATGGTTCCTTCTGGTAGAGGACCTATTGCTGCTAGTTTATTCAGTAGGTCAGTTGTGTCCTGAATGTAGCTGGGTGTATCCTTTACCAGGGGTTTAAGAATGCCCTCTACCCATCCAGATACCTGCTCAGTAAGGGAGTCCACACATGAAATAATCGGCCTCCCTGGATTCCCAGCTTTGTGGATTTTGGGAAGCATGTAGAATGTCCCTGTTCTTGGACTCTCTGGTATCAGGTCATCGGCTCTTATGGATTTGTCAGACAGACAAGATACCAACTTGCTTAGTTCCTTGTAATAGTCCTGTGTAGGGTCCGACTCCAGTTTTCTGTAGTAGTGTGTGTCTGTAAGTTGTCTGTTTGCTTCCTTCATATAGTCTGATGTGTTCATCATGACTATTGCACCTCCCTTGTCAGCAGGTTTAATGATGATTTCTTTGTTGGTTTTCAGAGACTGTATAGCCTTTCTCTCCTGGGCACTGATGTTGGATGCTTGTCTCTTGTTGGTGGCTATGATGGTGGATTTTATCAAATATCTGAATGAGTCTATATATTTATCCAAATGAGGGTTGCGTCCAGGAGGAGGTGTCCAGTCTGATCTCTTCTTGGTTGTTGAGATCCCTTTTCCTTCAGTCCGAGTGTTTCTGAATCTTCTGTATCATTGAAGTATTCCCTCAGGCGCAGTCTCCTGAAAAAATGTTCCATATCACTGCAGAGTTCAGTTTTATCCAGGGCCTTAGTAGGACAAAATGAGAGTCCTCTAGAAAGCACGGCAAGCTCCACTTTGTTGGGTTTGTAATCCGAGAGATTGATGACACAGTTAGATGCTTTTGTGTCTGGAATGGAGTGGTTGTCAGAGTTGTCAGGTTTTGTTTTGTATCTGTTTGTATAGAGTCCGGAATTGAGACGCAGTCTGTGTAGTTTCTTTTCTTTGTTATGAATCAGAAAGGTCCGTAGTTTGTTGTAGTATTGTTGTAATTTTTGTTCTGTGGTTTCTGGAAGTGTTTTCCTTAGGCTTTCAAATTGCCCTTGGACGTTACTCCTTATGCTGTAGCAGACATGCAAAAGATGGTTCCTAAGTCTCTCAGACGTCCTGTGACAAAGGTTTTTTGCATAATGGGTATTGTAGGTGTGAAGAATTGGGTTTGTAATCCAGAGTCCTTTGGGAATTAAATTCTCCTTTTTGCATTTAGATAAGAAAAAAATATCGCTGTCCATTTGTGCACGTTTCTTCAGAAGTGGTTTTAGTTCCATAAAGATGCGGTACATTCTGGTATCCTCCATTTTGATACAGTAAAGATGTATATCTTCGTACCGTGTTAGCCAGTAGATAGAAAAATATTTAGAGTTGAGAGTCCTCAGTGGTTGATACCTTTTAATGGCTAACTGAAAAGATGGTAACAAATTGCAAGCTTTCGAGACTACTCAGGTCTCTTCATCAGGCTGAACTAATACAAAATCTGAAGAATCACATATTTATACACAAAAACACAGAAAAAATGCAATAGGTAAGACAAGTGACGTGAAGCAGAATAGTCATTATGGCAGAGGAATGAGCATAAATATTGGAACAATTCATAGATAAGGAGAGAAAGTTTTATTACCCTCTGATTGGGGTCTGGTAATGTTTTGTGATGTTTTCACAGGGTATTTGGAGTAAATTCCTTAATTGATGTAATAGGCCATAAAACCATGTGACAGGTTCATTCTAGCATTAAGAGTGTCAAAGGTCACCATCAATTTGTATTCGCAAATTCTTCTCTGCCTTTGAGATGTGAATCTGCTTCTTAGTACCAGTATTTTCATATCTGACATGCTATGATCAGGGGAGCAAAAATGTTTTGCCACAGGTAGATCCATTCTTTTTTCTCTTATTGCGTGGCGATGAGAATTCATCCTTGTTCTCAGTTTTTGCCCGGTCTCCCCCACAATACAGACCCCCAGTTGGACATTTAGTACATATAATTAGGTACACAACATTAGATGTGATGCAGCTGAAAGTACCTGGTATCTTGTAGTCCTGATGTGAGTTGGGGATCTTTATCTTGTCCGTGGTCATTATAAATGGACAGGTTTTGCATTTCTTCTGATTGCAAGGCAAGGTTCCTGCAGCTGTTGGGGAGGACAGGGAACTTCTGACAATGATGCTTCTTAGATTTGGGGGCTGCCTAAAAACAGTAGTGGGGGGTCTGGAAATATGGATTGTAACCGGGCATCTTTTTGTAGTAAAGGTTGTAGTTTCCGTGCAGCTCCCCTTAGCACCTCCAGATTTGGATTGTAGGTGACCACTAAAGGCACCCGGTTATTTTCTTCTTTAGCTTTGTAATGTAGCAGGTGATCCCTTGATATTCTGGTGGCTCTTGTAATTTGGTTTTCAATTGTTCTTGGATGGTAGCCCTGATTTAAAAAGGTCTTTCTAAGGCGACCAAGGTGTTCATCTCTATCCATGGGGTTGGAACATATCGGTTGTATCTGATGGCTTGGCTGTAGACAATAGAGTTTTTTATGTGTTTTGGATGGAAACTGTCCCATTTAAGGTATGTTGGACGGTCGATTGGCTTCTGATACATCAATTAAGGAATTTACTCCAAATACCCTGTGAAAACATCACAAAACATTACCAGACCCCAATCAGAGGGTAATAAAACTTTCTCTCCTTATCTATGAATTGTTCCAATATTTATGCTCATTCCTCTGCCATAATGACTATTCTGCTTCACGTCACTTGTCTTACCTATTGCATTTTTTCTGTGTTTTTGTGTATAAATATGTGATTCTTCAGATTTTGTATTAGTTCAGCCTGATGAAGAGACCTGAGTAGTCTCGAAAGCTTGCAATTTGTTACCATCTTTTCAGTTAGCCATTAAAAGGTATCAACCACTGAGGACTCTCAACTCTAGATAAGGAGAGAAAGTTTTATTACCCTCTGATTGGGGTCTGGTAATGTTTTGTGATGTTTTCACAGGGTATTTGGAGTAAATTCCTTAATTGATATAATAGGCCATAAAACCATGTGACAGGTTCATTCCAGCATTAAGAGTGTCAAAGGTCACCATCAATTTGTATTCGCAAATTCTTCTCTGTCTCTGAGATGTGAATCTGCTTCTTAGTACCAGTATTTTCATATCTGACATGCTATGATCAGGGGAGCAAAAATGTTTTGCCACAGGTAGATCCATTATTTTTTCTCTTATTGTGTGGCGATGAGAATTCATCCTTGTTCTCAGTTTTTGCCCGGTCTCCCCCACATATAGACCCCCAGTTGGACATTTAGTACATATAATTAGGTACACAACATTAGATGTGATGCAGCTGAAAGTACCTGGTATCTTGTAGTCCTGATGTGAGTTGGGGATCTTTATCTTGTCCGTGGTCATTATAAATGGACAGGTTTTGCATTTCTTCTGATTGCAAGGCAATGTTCCTGCAGCTGTTGGGGAGGACAGGGAACTTCTGACAATGATGCTTCTTAGATTTGGGGGCTGTCTAAAACACAGTAGTGGGGGGTCTGGAAATATGGATTGTAACCGGGCATCTTTTTGTAGTAAAGGTTGTAGTTTCCGTGCAGCTCCCCTTAGCACCTCCAGATTTGGATTGTAGGTGACCACTAGAGGCACCCGGTTATTTTCTTCTTTAGCTTTGTAATGTAGCAGGTGATCGCTTGATATTCTGGTGGCTCTTGTAATTTGGTTTTCAATTGTTCTTGGATGGTAGCCCTGATTTAAAAAGGTCTTTCTAAGGCGACCAAGGTGTTCATCTCTAATCCATGGGGTTGGAACATATACGGTTGTATCTGATGGCTTGGCTGTAGACAATAGAGTTTTTTTATGTGTTTTGGATGGAAACTGTCCCATTTAAGGTATGTTGGACGGTCGATTGGCTTCTGATACAGGGATGTCTCTATTTCATTGTCCTTCAGTTTAATGATGGTGTCCAAAAAGTTAATTTCAGTGCTGGAGTAGTTAAGTGTTAAGTTGATGGTGGGATGAAATTGATTGAACTGTTCGTGGAACGTCTTTAGCTGTTGCTCAGACTCCGTCCAAATGATTAAAATGTCATCAATGTAGCGGTAGTAGGCCCGAGGCCTGGTGGGACATGAGGACAGAAAGTCGCTTTCAAGCTTGGCCATGAAAAGATTTGCATACTGTGGAGCCATTTTACTTCCCATCGCTGTGCCAGTCTCCTGTAAATAGATCATAGGAAAACACTTCCAGAAACCACAGAACAAAAATTACAACAATACTACAACAAACTACGGACCTTTCTGATTCATAACAAAGAAAAGAAACTACACAGATTGTGTCTCAATTCCGGACTCTATACAAACAGATCCAAAACAAAACCTGACAACTCTGACAACCACTCCATTCCAGACACAAAAGCATCTAACTGTGTCATCAATCTCTCGGATTACAAACCCAACATGGTGGAGCTGGCCGTGCTTTCTAGAGGACTCTCATTTTGTCCCACTAAGGCCCTGGATAAAACTGACTCTGCAGTGATATGGAACATTTTTTCAGGAGACTGCACCTGATGGAATACTTCAATGATCAGAAGATTCGAAAACACTCGGATGAAGGAAAAGGGATCTTCAACAACCAAGAAGAGGTCAGACTGGACACCTCCTCCTGGACGCAACCCTCATTTGGTATAATAATAATAATAATCTTTATTTTTATATAGCGCTAACAGATTCCGCAGCGCTTTACAGTTTTGCCACATTATCGTCGCTGTCCCCGATGGGGCTCAGAATCTCGATTCCCTATCAGTATGTTTTTGGAGTGTGGAGGAAACCGGAGTACCCGGAGGAAACCCACGCAAACACGGGGAGAACATACAAACTCCTTGCAGATGTTGTCCTAGGTGGGATTCGAACCCAGGACTCCAGCGCTGCAAGGCTGTAGTGCTATCCACTGAGCCACCGTGCTGCCCTATAAATATATAGACTCATTCAGATATTTGATAAAATCCACCATCATAGCACCAACAAGAGACAAGCATCCAACATCAGTGCCCAGGAGAAAAGGCTATACAGTCTCTGAAAACCAACAAAGAAATCATCATTAAACCTGCTGACAAAGGGAGGTGCAATAGTCAGATGAACACATCAGACTATACGAAGGAAGCAAAACAGACAACTTACGGACACACGCTACTACAGAAAACTGGAGTCGAACCCTACACAGGACTATTACAAGGAACTAAGCAAGTTGGTATCTTGTCTGTCTGACAAATCCATAAGAGCCGATGACCTGATACCAGAGAGTCCAAGAACGGGGACATTCTACATGCTTCCCAAAATCCACAAAGCGGGGAATCCAGGGGGCCAATTATTTCATGTGTGGACACCCTTACTGAGCAGGTATCTGGATGGGTAGAGGGTATCTTAAACCTCTGGTAAAGGAAAACACCCAGCTACATTCAGGACACAACTGACCTACTGAATAAACTAGCAGCAATAGGTCCTCTACCAGAAGGAACCATCCTGGCCACCAGGGAAATGTGGAATCCTTGTACTCTAATATCTCACACCAGGATGGATTAAATGCCTGCAAAGACTTCATGAAAAACACCGCGAATGATGCTGATTCTGTGGTGAAATCCAAAATTCATCCTCACCCACAATTACTTTGAATTTGACAACAAATCTATTTACAGGAGACGGGCACAGCGATGGGAAGTAAAATGGCTCCACAGTATGCAAATCTTTTCATGGCCAAGCTTGAAAGCGACTTTCTGTCCTCTGTCCCACCAGGCCCCCGGGCCTACTACCGCTACATTGATGACATTTTAATCTTTTGGGAAACGGAGTCTGAGAAACAGCTAAAGACGTTCCACGAACAGTTCAATCAATTTCATCCCACCATCAACTTAACACTTAACTACTCCAGCACTGAAATAATTTTTGGACACCATCATTAAACTGAAGGACAATGAAATAGAGACATCCCTGTATCAGAAGCCAATCGACCGTCCAACATACCTTAAATGGGACAGTTTCCATCCAAACACATAAAAAACTCTATTGTCTACAGCCAAGCCATCAGATACAACCGATATGTTCCAACCCCATGGATAGAGATGAACACCTTGGTCGCCTTAGGAAGACTTTTTAAATCAGGGCTACCATCCAAGAACAATTGAAAATCAAATTACAAGAGCCACCAAATATCAAGGGGATCACCTGCTACATTACAAAGCTAAAGAAGAAAATAACCGGGTGCCTCTAGTGGTCACCTACAATCCAAATCTGGAGGTGCTAAGGGGAGCTGCACGAAACTACAACCTTTACTACAAAAAGATGCCCGGTTACAATCCATATTTCCAGACCCCCACTACTGTGTTTTAGACACCCCCCCAAATCTACGAAGCATCATTTCAGAAGTTCCCTGTCCTCCCCAACAGCTGCAGCAACCTTGCCTTGCAATCAGAAGAAATGCAAAACCTGTCCATTTAAAGACCACGGACAAGATAAAGATCCCCAAACTCACATCAGGACTACAAGATACCAGGTACTTTCAGCTGCATCACATCTAATGTTGTGTACCTAATTATATGTACTAAATGTCCAACTGGGGGTCTATATGTGGGGGAGACCGGCAAAAACTGAGAACAAGGATGAATTCTCATCGCCACACAATAAGAGAAAAAATAATGGATCTACCTGTGGCAAAACATTTTGCTCCCCTGGGGCATAGCTGTCAGATATGAAAATACTGGTACAAAAAAGCAGATTCACATCTCAGAGACAGAGAAGAATTTGGGAAAACAAAATTGATGGTGACCCTTTGACAATTTTGCTGGATGAACCTGTCACATGGTTTATGGCCTATTCTAATTAAGGAATTTACTCCAAATACCCTGTGAAAAACATCACAAACAATTTACCAGACCCCATCAGAGGGTAATAAAACTTTCTCTCCTTATCTATGAACTGTTCCAATTTTAAGCTATCCCTCTGCCTAATGACTATTCTTTTTCAGGTCACTTGTCTTCCTATTCATTTTTTCTGTGTTTTTGGTATAAATATGTGATTCTTCAGATTTTGTTTTAGTTCAGCCTATGAAGAACCTGGTAGTCTCAAAGCTTGAATTTGTTACCTCTTTTCATTAGCCATTAAAAGGTATCAACCACTGAGGACTCTCAACTCTAAATATTTTTCTATCTATGGCTAACACGGGACAAATATACATCTTTACTGTTTAAAAATTCTTTGACAGTTGAACCCGTGGTTTCCCCGCCTACCCTTCCGCCTCGCCTTGGATCACCGACACCTTACACGGTCCCACTGAAACCCGTGGCCATTTCCCGGTTTTTCCGAGTTTCTGCCGGGGTGTTGGGTTCATCTCCGACGATCATGAGGTAACGCCATTGTTGGGGCAGGTGATACAGGCAAAAAATTTTTTGGTGATTGGAGGGGTTTGGGCCTGAGGATAGGTCCTGGGAGCCTTTTTTTCACGCTCCGCAGCTCTCGCTGCCTTGAGCGCGCGAGGCCCAAAGAACGGGGGCCCTAGGAGGGGGGGGTAATGTTACGTTCGAGTCCGCGCTGCACGGGGAGTCTCGAACCAGTCCCGCTGCGGCCCCCATCCATCTCCGGCCACAGTGGAGCCTGCTCCAAAGACGTCGGGCCCTCTCGCCCGTTAATACGTGCAAAACTTGCCCGCTGCCTTTTTCAGGGTTTTGCTATTGTAGCCAGTACTGGTCAGCGTTGAGCACGTCTTTAGGACTAAGCCTTTTGTTGCTTCATCTGAGCATGCCCCGGGCAAGATCTCCCATTGGAGTCAGGGGTCACTGCTCAGAACAGTGCACTCCTATTGGGCCTTCAGGAAGGTCCTGTGGTGTGATGTTTGAAGTAGCTTCCCCTTGGCCTTCCGGAAGGCTTTTTCTCGTGGCGCTTTTAAAGGCTGTCCTTACTGCACAGCCGTGCGCTATTATCAAACTATTACGTGCTTGGCCAGTGTGGTCATGTTGTATGTGGTTAGGTCTGGCGAAATAAGCCCTAGAATACCGGGACCTCCGGTTAGGGGATTTAGAAGTGTTCAGGGCCGGTGAAAACCCATTAGAATACCGGCTACTCCGGTGAGGAATTATGCTTGGGTTTGTTTGCATGACCACAGACTGCAACCCTTAGCATATCTGTGTTCCCTGTGGGTTAACAGTACACAGTCTTTGTTACAGCGGCTCTGTGAATTAACAGGTCCATTTATGTCGCCATAAAGTGCTGCGGGGGGTTTACATCTCGACTCTGGGTTAACAGAGTTCCTCATACTGCCATTTTACGCCCAACTTACTAGCAGCAGGCTCTGCCTGCACGGTGGCCCCGGGCTGCGAACGCACCTCT